>JAUNZO010001766.1:0-609777 GCA_031894775.1 Chloris gayana
AGGGACTTAAAAGCTATCTGGCAGAGTGGACATGCAGATTTCAGTGGTAGAAACAATACACAAAGAGTTGAGGAGAAATGAGTTGATTTTTATTGGTTGTATATCAAATCTCTGTAGCGTAGCCAGTTTTTTAGGAAAACAAAATGCAAACATGCTTCTTGCTGTCCTGCCGCGGAAATCGGGAAAGTCCCCTGTGGCTACAACTCTCGTTGCTATCTCTCTCCATCTAATTAAGTCCTCAAACTTGCAAATCCTTTTTATAAGTGATTACTCCTTCTGTTCTTTTTTTCTTGATGTTAGGACAAGATGATTAGTTCATTTTTGAACTAAAATTTTTGTCCTAACGTCATCAAAAAAGGAATGGAGGGAGTATTACTAACTATGTCTTATATTCTTATTATTGTTCGTTCGCCTATTTGGAATATGTGTAGCATCTGTGTCACCCAATTTTACCAAACCCATCATTTCTACTACTATCTGGCCTGGCCAACACAAAAGTAAAAAAGGAATATCGAATGGAATTTCTTACATATCTTATTATTGTTCGTTCGCCTATTTGGAATATGAGTAGCATCTGTGTCACCCAATTTTACCAAACCCATCATTTCTACTACTATCTGGCCTGGCCAACACAAAAGTAAAAAAAAGGAATATCGAATGGAATTTCTTACATATTATAGTGGTTATTTTTAATAGCGGGTTGTGATGATGTCATCATACCCATTATTACAATGGTTATTTTTAATAATGGTCGGTGATGATGTCATCATATAATAATGGTCGGTTATTTTTAATAATGCTTCAATATTGTGTAGGTTGGGATGACTTTACGCATTCAATAAAAGTTTCATTTCAAATTTTAAATATTGGATACAAGATTTTGAATGAGTTGATGGTTGCGCACAGGGACTTAAAAGCTATCTGGCAGAGTGGACATGCAGATTTCAGTGGTAGAAACAATACACAAAGAGTTGAGGAGAAATGAGTTGATTTTTATTGGCTGTATATCAAATCTCTGTAGCGTAGCCAGTTTTTTTAGGAAAACAAAATGCAAACATGCTTCTTGCTGTCCTGCCGCGGAAATCGGGAAAGTCCCCTGTGGCTACAACTCTCTCCATCTAATTAAGTCCTCAAACTTGCAAATCCTTTTTATAAGTGATTACTCCTTCTGTTCTTTTTTTTCTTGATGTTAGGACAAGATGATTAGTTCATTTTTGAACTAAAATTTTTGTCCTAACGTCATCAAAAAGAATGGAGGGAGTATTACTAACTATAAACAGGTCTTACTTCAATTTTTCTCCTAATTTTTTTCCTATCGGTCGACGTTGTTACCTTAGATCCATTATATTACATTTTGAGCATTAAATGTGCAATGGAGAATGGAACTACATTTTGTTATCCCAAGTGTAAATACCGTCCTTTGAATATGTCTGATCAACATATATGACTTGTATATGCATTGAGTAAATGGAGGATATGGAGGTTGAATATCTCCTGCCAGGGGATATGGTGGAGCGAGACGATGACAAAGAGCGTGAGGGATATAATAGTAAGACGGTTGGAAGCGATGAATATATGATGGAAAGATGCAATAGAAAAGATCTCAGCATAACCATAGGTATGTCCTCACCTTGCAGCATGGTAGGTATGACAAAAGGGCCTCGTCATAGTCTATGGCAGTCCGGCAAACTAAGTTTCCACCACACCGTCGATGCAGCATTTGACTTTCCCTCTCTGCATCAGTTCGCTCATTTGTGGCAACGATAGGGATTCTCGAGAGGCGGCCAAACACGTGTTAGCGCAGAATCAACAAGCCCTTTTGAATTTGACGTGAACACGAAGATCACCAAGAGCAGGATGGTGGAACGAAACATTTTGGGTGTGCCTTTGGATGGGCAAACAGGCATCGAGAGTGGGCAATTGAATCAACAACTGATGGATGTTTGGGCGATGGGGATCAACCAACGATATGCACTTTGGGCGTGGGCGATTGGGCAGCACTATGGACGAAAATAAAGGCGACATACGACATATGAACACGAACGCCTTTGGAAGGGCAATCGGGCGTCGGGATGCTTGAACTTATTAATAAAGAGTATAAATTAAGATGGTTCAGAACTCGTAAGTTCTTTTTTCTTGGATATTCAGAACCATTGCAACGTTGGATAGAAAATGATTCCATTAAAACACTTGTTTTATTTCAATGTCTTCTGATGAAATCCGAATTAGGAAAATGTAATAATAATACAAGTTGATAACTCACAAGTTGTAGCAAAACCTATAAATGCTATAAAATGTTTTCGAGAAATTGGGATAAATTTTATTCAATTTGGGAACATCAATTATATAATTTCTAAATGCTTATTAAACAATTTAGAGTTTGGAATTATATAGGTAGAACACTAATAATATAACACAAATTCTCTATGTAGAATTGATAACTGGTTCTAGAGTATGTGAAATCTTTTTTTAGGAAAGCTGGAGGGGCAAGCCCCTACAGTACTTTATTTATGTAAAAACCAAGTTTATGTACAAAAAAAGGCAAAAGAAATAACAGAAAAATAAAAGTACAACAGTTTCCTAATTTATTAGATCTATCCATTCATGTAGCTTGGCTTTGTGCTTCTCTTTGGCTCGATGCATAAGCATCTTGTGACAATTATCCACAGATGGATCTACATTGTTGAATATCCAATTGTTCCTTTCTTTCCATATGTTCCATGACATTAAGACGATGACCTCCATGAAAAAAGGAACTTTCAGCTTTCTTTTGATCCAATTTACCACTTGTAGTGTTGTTAGCCTCTTTGGTATGATAAGCCCTATGGATTGCCAGCACCTTGCTACAGAGTTGTATCTGACAAAAAAGGTGTTTAAGAGTTTCTTTCTGCAATATACACATGTCACAAGTGCATGAGTCCAAAACCATGTGTCTTCTTCATAAAATGTTTCTTGTATTATGTCTATCTTGCAGCAATAACAAAAAAAACACCTTGTGTTTTGGTTGACATGAGTAGCTCCATAGCCATCTAAAGGAGGGGTGTGTAGGCATGCGTCCTACTAATTGTTTGTACACTTGAGAAACTGAAAATTTAGTAACTTGCTTCATGTGCTTGAACATTGAGTGGCTGATGAAAGAGATCAGCAAAATGTTCCTGTTCTCTGACGTTTAGAAGTAATATTTTCTCCTCTTTTGCAGATGAGAACAATTCTGGAGATTGAAAGCTGATTGGTGGTCCATTAAAGAATCTATCCAAAACTGAACTGTTGACCCATTTCCAATTTGAATAGATGCAATGCCTTTGTATAGATCCATGAGTTTCAGAATAACCCTCCACCAGAAAGATCCCTTTTTTGTGCACCTGGAATTTGGTTGTTGTTATATTAATTATCCAATAGAAGCTGAACCCAAGGCTAATCCTCTTTATTCATGAACTTATGCAGTTGCTTCATAAGAAGAGCATTGTTGTGGGCTCTCAGTCTGATGACTCCCAAGCCTCCTTCTGATTCTGTCCGTGTTACCATTTTCCAAGCTACCGGTCGGGGGGGGGGGTTTGGGGGTCTAGCATTAATATTTGATCCTCTCCGGAGGCCATACCTTCTGTATTGATCAACTTGATTGATCAGTGTCTGGTATATGCAGAGTACACATGTAAAATGTTGGCAAGGAGGACAAAACTGTGTTAACCATCTCCAATTTCCCTACTTGGTTTAAGGAATTTAGCACAAACCACAAGTCTTCTCTATATCTTTGTTCCATAGGTAAGAAATCAACCACCGAAGGTCTTGTTGCCCTCAAGGGTAGACCAAAATAAGTGAAAGGCACTTGACCTATTTGATAGTTTAATGTTCCTGTCAAAATTTCCCTTTCATCAGAAACATTTATTGGCACCATTATTGATTTGCCATAATTAACTTTAAGGCCAATGGAGTCTACAAAAGTGTGGAGGAGGGCCTTGAGTGCAACCATATTGCACAATTGGGAAGTCCCTTCCAACTGTTTGTAAAGATAATTTAAAGATGTCTTGATCCTTTGCTTTGTTCAAGATAGAGTGTAGCAAATCAGCAGCCAATACAAATAACAATGGGGACAGGGGATCCCCTTGCTTTACTCCCCTCTTGTAGTGGCACACTATTTAATAGAATGGAAAAAGTACATGTTTGCATTATCATTTTCATCCAATTGAGCCATCTGTCTCCAAAACCTTTTGCCTTTAAAATTTCTAGGATTACTGAATGCTCAATTTTATCAAATGTCGTTTCAAAATCTAACTTAGCATATGATCCTTGTGTGTTGGGCAATGGATATTTGTAGAGCTATAAAACTCATTATAAAAAAGTATGTGAAAATTTCAACTACTATGAGACCACATCCATGCACAAATCCAGAAATTGGTGATCTGTATCAGGAAGGATTCCCTTTGACCTCTGTTTTTGGGACGGATGGTTTAAAGATCCTGAAAAAAAAATAACCATCATTATGAAGGATAAATTAGCATGTGTCCCTGTAGTTGCCTTGAAGCATATTTTGAGAGAGAGAGTTTATTGGTGCCTTTCGAGTAGTTTCGAGTTTTTTTTAAAAAAAATAGAAGATGCATATAATATGCTTTAATATCAATGAAATTTTATTTTTTGCAAAAAGAAATAAATAACGAGCTTGTTTTGCCCTTAAAAATACTAATCAGTGTATTCATTTTTGTTCATTAGATAACTGACTGCGATTGCCAGGCTACGTCGCTGGCAGTGGTTCTGCTGCACGCGGTCGCGCCGTTTGAGATCCGCGTTCGTGATGGCCTATGCCGCAGCGGGCCGGTGGCCACGTTGATTGATATATGGAACACGAATAGGCGGCGGCGGGCAGAAAAGAAAAAAGCGATACGAAAAGGAAACCGATCAGGTCCCTCTCCTCGGAACGGAAAAGCTTTGCACGAGGATAGATTGGATCTCTTCCTCGCCTCCATCCAAGTCCGACGCCGGCGCTCCGACGCAATGTCTCAAGAAGGTTGTTGTCCAACACCGGCGAAAAAGCAGAATCCATCGAATTCCAACACCGCTCCAATACACTCCCTCGGCGATGACCTCCTGCTGGAGATCTTCCTCCACCTCCCCTTCCTCACAACGCTCATCCGCGCCGCCCTAACGTGCCGGGCGTGGCGCCGCGCGGTGGCCTCCTCCCCGTCCTTCCGCCGCCGCTTCCGAGCCCTGCACCCGGCGCCACTCCTCGGCCTCTTCTTCCCGACCTTGTACCGCGGCCCGTTTTCCACGGTCCCGATCTTCTCCACATTCGCCCCCTCCCGTTGCCCTGACCGTGAACTCGCCAATGTCATCCGCACGAGCGATTTCTTCCTCACCTCCATCCAAGTCGACCAGGCTCGCACCGACGCGACCCCCGACTGGGATATCGTCGCCTGCCGTGGCGGTTTCGTCCTCCTCCGTGATTGGTGTGCACAAGTATACGCCCTGTTCAACCCGTCGACGCGGCGGATCCATGGCTTCTTTGACATTCCATGGGATATCCTACAGCGTCACTGTGATTATGTCCCCCTCCTACATGACACCCAGTTGATCTGCTCCGATGAAGATCCCATGTCATTCCGCATCATCTGTCTTGCCCATGACAGTGGCTCCATGGTGCGGGCTGCGGTCTTCTCTTCGGCCACTAGGGAGTGGTCCGTTCTCCCATGGGTGGAAATATCTCCAAGGCCACATTGCGACGGAGATTGCGACAACCTCAGCGAAGAAGATGATGGGTCGGTATGTGAGTACATCTGTCTTGAGGAAGGCACGCAAGACAGTGGATTGTTTATATACTGGCCTTACAAGAACCGAGAGAATTTCATCATGCTGGATACGACGACAATGGAGTTCTCTGTTGCTCAGCTCCCATCGTGCTTGAGGAATCGAAACATCATAAGCAGCTTCGTCATGGGCGAAACAAAGGATGCTGCACCTTGTGTTGTATATACAGACAAATTCAGCATTGGTGTCCTTGTACGCAGTGCTGATGAGAGGTGGGTGCTGGGTAGATTACACTCGCTGAAAGAAAAGGTTGATCGGGTCCTCGGCTTCATGCATGATGCCAGTGGACTGAATGTTGTTGCTATCAGGAACGGCTATGTCTACTTGAAAACAGTGTTGTCCAATCGTAATCCCCAAAACCCATGTTGGTTTCTCTACATGTGCTTGGAGACAATGGAGATGGAAACGGTATTTCAGTGGGCACGAGATAGTCGTCATATGCACCCCTACATCATGCCCTGGCCTCCTTGTTTAGTCGGTGACTATGGCAGGTTTGCTGGTGACGCTGCTCCATGAAACGCGAAATGTCCTGATGCTAGGTTTGCTGGTGACGCTGCTCCATGAAACGCGAAATGTCCTGATGCTATTGTAAACTAACCACTCTAAAGGTAAAAATGTATCCATCCTAGCTAATTCTTTATTCAGCATTGAATATTGAGAATACTTTATCATGGGTTTCTATCTTTTAAAATGTTAGTTTTTTATATTGATTTAAACGTTTCAATATGGATGAAACAACTCTTATACTTGCTCTGTTCCGTAGCTTTCAAATGTCGTATTTTTAGTCTGTGGGGGATATGTATTCCGTAACCTCTTTTGTAGTCCTTTTGTATTATTCTTTCTGCTTAGGAAAAAAACAGAACATTGTGTTCCACATTCTTCTTGGAAATGTAGGGCACTTGACATGTTGAATAGCACAATGACATTATTCGAATTTACTATAGTATCTTGTGTTGATTAATCACAAAAAAAAACTAGGTTGGTAAGTTTGGTCTTAGTGCTCGTTGATTCTTTACCATGTATTGAAATTTACAAAAAGAAAACAATCGTTTAGAGATAAGCAAAATAATAACTCCATATGCTCGGGCAGGATATTCTGAGACATCATTTAAAGGGAGGCTTGCTACAGATTCAGTTGAATGAGGAGGAATAGAGTGTCAGTTGAGACCTGACAAAACATGGCCAATTTACGCGACCTCCCTGCACAAACACTGCACATTTTCAGGGTTTATAGATTGCTACTGCCAGAGTTGGAAAAATGTGATGGCAAACCACATTACCAAACTGCTGTTGAAAATTAGATGGTTAATATATCCAAATAAAATTCAGATGGCTAATAATTTAGGCAACAAACAATTGAAAGGATGCATTTGCATGTTCTATAACGAAGAGGAGAGTGCATCTGCTATTCCACTTCTCGATAGCTATTTATTGTTGGAAGGTGATCAAATATAGTTGGGGTGGCCAAATATACTGAAGTGTGGTTTTAATTTTAACTACGTTTTCTTTAGAGGGTCGGGAAAGAGGGACAAAAGTCCTTGATGTTCCTATTCCAAACAATTTGCTGGATTTTGTGGCTTAACATAAATGAGTGGGGTTTAAGAATAAAACTATCATCGAATCTCTTGAACGTTTAAGGATTAATCTCTTGATCATTTAAGGATTAATCATTAGACCAAAGGCTTTTGACTGAATTTGGGATTGTGGTGCGCTTCTGAGTTAGGCTGGCATCCCAGCGGACACTATTTTGTGTTTTCTATAAAATGCAGAAACAAAATCCTTTGGTCTAATGATTTCTCAGATATATCTCTAATATGGATGTTCCTTTTGGGTTATCAAATCAATCCATCTGTTTTTGGTATTTGCAGTTAAGAAATGTGACTGCAGAATATCCTCTCTATAGGGGTGAAACTAAAAATTCTTGTAGCGATGACTTAAAAAAAATCCACAGCTATAAATGGTAAAATAATTTATACAAGCTCACTGTGCAGATTACGGATGATAAATTAGGAAGAAATAGCTCTGCTTCAAATATATTAGGAAGTGGGTCGAAATTTTGAGTGGCACAAGATTTGGCAGCTACCATACCCAAATTAAGTCAAAATATTCATTTGGACGCACAATAGCTTGAAAGGAAGCTAGAAATAAGAGGTCAAAACTGACGCAATTTGTCTGGTGTGCAGGAGATTAGATGAGAACAGTGGACCAAGGAATGCTGGAGAATTTTGGAGCTACTAGATCATATTATGAAAGGATTGATGCTGTTCAATTCCGGGAGAAGCACCATCAAATGTACCTGGGAGTTTGTGAAGAAAATACGGGATGTTATCTTTATCTGGTTATGGCGCTGGTGGTCAGCCAGGAACAAAGGCTAATAACGGAGAAACAATAGCAACCGGATCAGATGGAATGTGATATGCATGATTGTCCATCAAATATGATGCAAGAAAAAAGGACAAAGCTAGTAAAACAACCTACATTTGTTGTTGTCAAGCAGATCGGTTTCATATGCATTGATTCACATTTCTTCTTGAAGCTGTATCACATTCAAGTATCCAATCAAGATGTGCTGAAGCTCAACAACTAACCTATCTTTGTCAGTCCTGCACCCCTTAGAGCTTGGTCTTCTGCCTAGTTGTGTTTCTTTACCGTTTTTATTACTTTTCATTGCTACTGTGATGGTTATGAATGTTATTTCATATCTTGAGTGCAGAGTTATTTTCATGTGTTGGTTTATTGTGCTATGATATGATTGCCTATCTTTTGTGCCCAATCTGTAAGATCTTGCTCCGCATGGAAATAAGAGTACTTACTTTTGTTGCAAAAATATTTCGTTACTATATATTTCATTGACCAATTTTATCTACCATATCTTTATATCTGATGTTTTATCTTCCATGTAAGTTTTTGTTTCCATACTTATGACACCAATTAAAGGCTTCACTCAAGTATCCAAACCAAACTGAACTGTCACCATCACCAAAGATTCAAGGTCCATCCACACTGGGGCTGGTAATATTATTGCCTTAAACAAAGACTGCAGCATAACTTTACTTTGTTCAGTGCAAACCATGTTAATTACGTCTTTGATTCCTGTTCAGTTTGTAAAAAGTATAAAACTGTAAAATGTTGTTGGAACTCATAAAACCATAGCGATTCACGATATTTCTATCTCTGTCCTGTGTTCTTCTACTTATTAACTATCAGCTAGTATTTAGCATTTTTCAGCTTCGGGTTAGCTTTGTCTCAATTTGTAAATGACTAACCTTGTCCATTTCAGGTTAGCTGTCTCAATCTGTAAATGACAGATGAGATTTTTAGATGTTCTATTTGTGTTGCACTTGTATAGCATCCTTATTTCTTTAGGAGCTTGGACTAATTACATCTGCCCTGTGTCAGCAGAACATCCTATAGGTCTTTGGCATGTATCAGTGCCATAGACATTTATTTTCGATCAGTATTGAACAGTAACATCGGGAGCTTCCCTTTATTTGTTCTGTATGCTTGAATTGAATGTTCTGGCATGCTTATTCACAAGCACTTGTCTGCTCCCCTTTGTTTTACCATGCATCTGAGTGTGTGCAGAGAGGAAAGAGTTCAAACACATTACTGTGTCCTGTATATGAACGAACTAACTCACATTTGTGGACATACTAAAAAACCTCGAGAAATCTCTGGAAGGCTGCTAGTGCGTTACAATGCAAACCAGCAAAAGAATATATGAACCATGGTATCAATATCTGCATTGTTTCGTTAAAGCTTGTAATGATTGTTGATTGATTGTGTTGCGTGATTTCTACTGTCATGTCAGATTCTGTTGCTAGAGTTCTCCATCTTTGTTTATCTGGACTGGAAGATGTCCATGTCGAGTTGTCGACACACTTCATTGAGTCATTTATCACCAGTCTTTTTTGTTGGTTCGTCACTAATGGCTTGCTTTCCGTCTAATTTGTATTTCGTTGGAATCCCTTCCCGTGAAATGCTCGTGAAATTGAAATAGCAAGTGATGAACCTATCACATTTGTTGGGTTATCTCTTGACTTTTTGGTGTGTACGGCTTTAGGGCACGTACAACAGGTGTCCCTATCCCGTCTCCACGTTGGTTTATTTGTAGAATAGCCCCTGCCTTCACGGAGAGACGGCGTCCGCGTCGTCTCATGAGAGGACGGTCACGTCCCGTGCGATAGCAGCTCCGTTGTGGAACTCGTCTACTCCTGGCGACGGGGCAGTGGGATCCCGCATGGGGCACGAGCTCGCGCCAAATCTTGGGAGCGGACCTGCCTCGGACTTGTCCTCCTCCACCGCGTGCACAGACTCGGACCACCTCGCCGGAACCATGGAGCCGCCGCAACCAGTGCCAGAAGTGACCAATGAATCTCGCCAGAGCCCACACGTACCATGGAGCCGCCGTGACCTCCTCAAATCTCGCCGGCAGCAGAAGCGGGACAACCGGAAGCAGAAGTTGGATCTTCCTCGGCTGCGTCCTCCTTTGAAACCCGCCACTACCGCGTCCTCCACCATCCACCACGTGCAGATGCACGTCCCGCTGCCGCGCCTGATTTCCAACTGCGCCGTCAACACCCGCCACAGCTGCATCCTCCTCCACCGCGTGGCCATGGATTTGTCCCCTTCCCATCCCTCTGAACTCGTACGTCACTGGGGAAGAAGGTCCTGCAGACTGATGAGGGGTGAGGCTCAGGGAGAGGCTCGCCGTGGAGAGGGATGAGACTGCCGTGGCGAGGAACGCTAACTGACGCCAAACTAGATAAATAACTAGAAAGATAGCGCGGCACTTGCCGCGCCTTATGACCCTCATTGCTGAGAACTCCACAAGACTATGCAAATGTATCTAAATTAAATCTTATTAGCAATTTTCATTGCTAGAAACGATAGGAGCATAGTCAGGGTTAAAAGGAATAGTAGGAAAAAAATACTTCAATGGTTGGAGGCCTTTGCAATGCATTTTTGAAACTATTGGTATTTATATATTATATAAACTAAAATAGAAGTTAGAGGACATTCTTCTTCTGATATAGTATGTGTATATATACAGCAAAAGCCAGAACATGACGTCTGCCTCCAAAAGCTATAGGGCACACATTTCTATCGGAACTCCTCTTTTATTGCAGTTTAAAAGAGGAGTTCCTCTAAATTTGTGTAAGCAAAATAATGAGTTATCCTCCGCGGTGATCTACAGAGTACCATGCAGATCCCAAAAGGTATTATATCTTATCGATGTTATATTACAGGTAGTTACTAAATGTGGAAGCAGTCTATGTTGGTTGCACAACACTAGGAAGCAGATCATGTTAGTTGCCAAAAGTCATATGCCATAATCTGGAAACAAAAGATGAGATTATCCTTGTTTGTCCTGCAAAGTAAATAGAGTTTAGAATGTAAGAAATTGGTGATGGATATCTCAATCAGATAGTAGTACAATGCATATTAGAAAGTAGTACAAACATATATCTATGTAATTTTATTTTTTCTTACCTTATAGCTTTCCTTTTTTGAAATGTGGACTGCTGTTGTTTGGATCGTCTTGGTCATCATTAGCAGCACCCTGGTAATGAATTATAACAAAAAAATTAGCATAGTTGGTAGAAATAGAAGAAAAGGAATATATATAGCATCAGTTTATGTATTAGGAAATGCCTGTGGGTGTGATAGTATATCCAAATATGCTCTTTTACTCCCACTTAGTGTTTCTTGATTGACATTCCTGAAATGTTGAGATAGAGAGGGAATAAATCTGTTTTATGTAATCTGAAATGTAGAAGTAATTACTTGAATTAAAGGACAAAACATACCCAGTTAGTTCAATATCCATTGGATCATTTTCATTCTGCAGTTGTGCAGGAGGTATGAAAGTAGTCTATAATGGTATACAAAACTATAGGTAAGTAGTCTGTATGACTTTTTATAAAGAGAAATGAACAATATAAGTAAATTACCTCATTTGGAGTCATGTTGGATCTGATGGGAATTAATGGAGCTTTAGGAACAGAAAGGAATGATGAATTTGAAGTGGTGACAACATCATTAGCTTCAAGAGTTGGTATAGTTGTCTGCCTCCCATGTTGTTGAGGAATACTAACAACCTCAAATGATGGATCATCTTTTTTACTTTTAACAGTTTGTCTTGTTGAAATTCTTACAATGAAAGTGTACTTTTGACCAACCAAACTGGAAATTTCTGGTGGAATATCACACATGCCATATTTGCTCTGAAGTAATTCGATAGGTTTCCCAATTAGCTGTTGTGCAACATTATCGAAGAGAATAAATTCAAGTTCATATGTTTCATCACTTCCCATAAGACAAAGCTTGTATCTGCAATATAGTATTAGAATGTAATTAGACTTAGATCTATTTTAGAGTAAAATGTTTTAAGTAAATTTATGAATATGTACCTATAAGACATTTGAGTGCACGAGCATTTATCATTATTACATTTGTAAGTCGATCCAATCAAGCGGGTTCTTGTACGACAAGCTCTGCATGCTGGATAGAACCAAGTTTGGTTTGGAGATAACCTTGTAATTGTTACCGTACATTCAATTTTTTGACCCTGAAAAATATATTTGTTAAGTTGAGAAGGTAAAATATGGAAGAGAAACATGTTTAGTCAGAAATATTATGAACTAACCGCTTGTTCAAAAGGGCAAATATCTTTAAGTTCTAGTATAGTTTTCTGTTGGATCTCACTGGGAAAACACTGGTCATTGTCCGGATGTAGCTTTTCCACAGGCTGAACTTCAGGAGGGAGTCTACATATTTGCAAAGTAAATAGTTAGGGTAAGTAGCTTGGAATCATATAGGTATCATATTAAAATATAGCTATATAAAAATGGATTTTTCTACTCACTTGGCATAGAATTCATTGATATGTGGTATATCCTCATTGATATACCAGCGACAAGCTGAAGTTCCACTTAGAAATGGTGGTCCTTTGTAGCTTTTAAATAATGTCCCAACAAATATCGCAATTACAGGGTCTGTTTGCCTAGCATCATACACTGATTGTCCATTAAATTCTGATGCTCGTGAGCCCCACAATGACACTTGAACGGTATTGCCCCTATTTAAGAAATAATCTCTATAATCAATTGTAATGCTCATTAATCAATTTATCATTTCTTCACAAAGAAATATAGCTTACTTTTACAATGTACGAAACTAAAATTAACATAAGTGCGAAAAAATATATGAATATGATTTAAGCTTTTTGAGATATTTACCTTTCATCTGTTAATATGAGAATTCTTTTCATCTGTTGTTTGCCAAACGTATTGCGAACCAATGCTGCATCCGATACAGCAACAACTTGTCCAATCACATCCGGAAATTGTACGAATATGAGACTTAACATATGTTAAATAAAAATTATAAGGTAAGGTATAGTATATATGAACCAAGTACGTGTTACCTAGGAATTTATCCTTTTTGTTCACATGGTTTGACAGTTCTGCAATTGGAGTTAGTGTATACACATATCTTGGAAATTCTGGTGGTTCTGGATGTACTTGAGCAATTTGGGTTCTTTTATTCAATCTGATCATATAGGGGCCATCCACAACCTTAAATTGAGGCTTTGCATTTTCAACCAAAAACTTCCCGATTGTAATGATCCTTCCTTCTTGTAGAGATGGTTTCAATATAGGAATTGCATCAGGTGGTATTTCAACATACATTGAATTTTTCTGCATAATTTTATTAGAAGCTTAGAAAATCTGTTTTATATTATAGAACTTAAACATGTAAAATTGAACATTTTTTGAATCTGAAATATGTTATCTTACCATATGATCAACAATGATGAGATCTAGGTGTTTTATGTCACCGTCATCGGAGGTTCCTCGAAATTCCCACATTCTTGATACTCTTACTTGTATGGTTGAATTGAAACTTGATGTGTGCAACTGTGATAATAATACAATGTTCATCTGAAAAAGCAAGAATCCAAAAGTTTTTTAGGGAGACTCATATATGACTCATATTTTTGAGCTGAGATTCGATGCATGTACCTTTAATAGAAACATAATATTCATCTAAAGAGCGAGGAATACAAAGATTTTCTTAATGAAGACTTATAAATATCTAAAAATTTCCTTATATACTATATTACGTGTTTCATCTCCGCAACTTCCATCATCATTTTCAATAAGAATTTTTAAACCATCTTTTGAAGTTACTCGTGAAACTGCTACATATAATTGTCCATGAGTAAATACAGGGTTTTTTAGGTACACACCAACTTTCGATAATGTTTGTCCTTGACTTTTATTAATAGTCATTCCATAACAAACTTTTATTGGAAATTGGCGACGATTTAATATAAATGGCCATTTAGCACCTCTAGTTGTTAGATTTATTCGTGGTATATACACTTTATGCCCAATATTTGTACCTGTGATAATAATAGCTTCGATAACATTGTCACCAAGATTTGTAACTATTAATCGTGTACCATTACATAAGCCGATGCTTTGGTTTAGATTGCGTAATAATATAACAGGAACTCCTATTTTTAGGACCAATTTGTGTTGAGGATAGTTATTGGCATTAAGAGTATTTAAAAATTCAACGGGGTATAGGATATTTGCATCATTACACGAATCAAATGATTTTGAAATTGAATCTGCACTAAGGTATTCTTTCTCTTCACCCGGTATGAGGGATAGTAAATAAGTATTGATTTCATCAACGGTTTCATTCGTTGGAGTTAATATTGCTCTTTCTTTTAGGTAATCGGGGTTGGAAAAATTAAAAATGAAATCAGGGTATACTATATTTACCAATGCCGGTATTTTTGGACCATCTCGTAAAAATAAGTAATTCATGTGGTATTCGTATCCATGTAGCCTCTATATCACCAACATGTTTAGCTGCAGGTAAGTTTCCATCACCAAGATTTAACACCCAATTATTGAAATCTTCCAGTTCAAAATAGTCAGTATCGATAATGCATTTCTTTTGTAGGCGCATATTTTTTGTTAGTTTTAAAACCTGAACATGCTCCCATAGGTATGATTTTATGATTGCAGCATTGATAATTTGTGATCTTGTTCCGTTCTCAATTACTGGTAATATTTGTCTTAGATCACCTCCTAGTACTACCACTTTTCCTCCAAATGGATGAAGTTTCGCATCAGTTTTTGATTGACTCAGAATGTCTCGAAGTGACTTGTCAAGTGCTTCAAAGCAAAGTTTATTTGTCATTAATGCTTCATCCCAAATAATAAGGGATGTTTGTATCAATAAATCTGCAAGCATTGTTCCTCGCTTTATATCACAAATTGATGTGTCATCTATTTCTACCGGGATTTTAAATCTGGAGTGTGTTGTTCTCCCATTTGGTAGGAGTAGTGATGCTATGCCCGACGAAGCTACAGTTAGAACAATTTTTTCCGTGCTCTTATATATGAAACAATTGTGTTCCAAAGGTATGTTTTTCCTGTACCCCCAGATCGTGATACAAAATAGAATGCTGGAGTATTCTGTAGTACACTATTTACAATAGTGTGGAAAGCATGTTTTTGTTCTGAATTTAAATTAAAATATAATCTATTTGCTTCCGCTTCTAATTTGTCTATGTCATAACTCATTTCTTCTTCAATTAGCCGATTATTACGAATGCAATTATATTGGTTGCATTTTGACGGTAAATTAAAAGTAATTATTTGGACTCCATTTCTAGACAAGAGATACTCTAGATCATCTAATAGCATGTCACGCAATTCATTATCTGAAGCAACGTAATGCATTGGGTGGTACTTGAGCTGAAACTGGTGTTGAAAATCATCAATCATTAATTTCCAATTTCTTTCAAAAAAATCTTTTTCATTTTGTATTCCACAGAATAATAACATTGTCACAAAAAGTTGTCTTAGTTGATATGCCGATGCCCATGTAGCAGCTTCGTTAAATGTCCAGTACCATTCATCATCATTGCTTAGTAGCCCTCGTGCTGCACATGCTTCTTTAAATGTTTTATATATTACACCTTTATATGTTCCGATGTCTTCGTAACTTTTCGCTCCTTTCACTATCATCAAGAGCATGCGTAAGTAAAATCGTTCTCCTTCCAATGGGTTAACATAATAGAGACGACCTATTTTAAATCCATAAGAAGGTCGTTTGTTCCATTGCTTTGTTGTATTGTTCCATGACCATTTCGATGGAAATTCACAATATGTTAAATTTTGTGCATCCTTATGTATTTGGTTTGTAGTAAACCATTCCGTTAACATTGTCTTTTGAATTTTTTGGATCTTTTATCAAATTTTTTAAATTAACATCATTTTTAAATGTAATTGTATTCATTAGAGGCAAATGTATAGGAAGCCGTTGTACAGCAGGTGTATGATGGTGGATTTCAAAGCCAAATAACCTCCAAAGAGCATATTGATCACCAATATATCTAGATTCTAGGTACTCTCTAATTTCATCGATGGTTTCATTGCCTTTGTCAACAGAATTATTCTCACTTTTTTTAATACGCTCAAATATAATTTTGGCTTTATCTCGGGCCTTTATTGACATATTTGAATAAATATTTTAAAACTCTACTTTTATTGCAATATTCTACATTTATATGTGCCTGATACTTTTTAAGTAACAATAAATTATATGGTACAACCCATCCGTTATCGAGATTATGTTCATCTCTACGTATGTAAATACTTGTAGCACGTCGTTTATATTGTGTAAATCCATTCTCATCAAAATTAGTTTCATCTTGGAATTGTTTGGGTAAAAATTTAGAACATTTATCTTTTTTCATACATGCACAATGTGGATTCATATTACCGCAAGGTCCATGCATCATATGTTCAGCAACGAGTACATATCCAAGAGGATCTGTTTGGGGATCTGGAATTTCAGCTGAAATAAACGAATCTATAATGTCACATGTAATTTCAATCCTATCTTTAGATAACCAGACTAATATATGGACATGAGGTAGTCCTCTTTTCTGAAATTCAACTGAATATAGAATTGCGTTTATAGGACCAAATATTATTCCAGATCGTAAATCATTTATTAGTTCTTCTAGTTTCATATGGAAGACTCGCACAATTATTTCTGATCTATCACTTGGTTGTTGACCAGGTTCTAACATTTCGACTATTTCAGGCCATTTAGTGTTACATGTGAATGTTATAAATAAATCTGGTGGACCATAGACACGACATATAGCAATTCCATCATGATAATTTTGTATCATGTACCGTTTACATCCTGTATGACTTGATGGTAATATAACTCTCTTTCCTATGTCTTCACCTTGGATAAGTTCTTTTTCTATTGCATCAACTATTCCTTGTAGATACTCGATTCTGAGTTTATCCTGATTTCTTGCTATCCATGATAATCTATCTTGATCTTCACAAGCATGGCAATCAACTACTATTTGTTTGGAAAGTCTACCGTAGCATAGGTATGGATTTGGTTGTCCTTTTCTATAATGTACATGGTATTTAAAGAAATCATGCATAGTAACTTTATTTCTTTTTGTAGTTTTGGTTTTATCATGATCATAATAGTAAATTCCTAATTGATATCCTCTTTCACCATAGGGGAATAATAATGGGTATTGCAAAGGGAAATATGCAGGATGTAATATAGATATTTCTCGTAGGCCTTGATGATGTTTGCTTACTATGATATCTCGTTTATAGTTTTCTAATGTCAAGTCACCAACTATTAGCATTGCCAATTCATTGGGATTGGGCATTTCATATTGTACTTGGATCGCCTTTTTCTGACCCTATTATGCGGATACTTATATCTATACCATTATTTTCTTTCAATAAATCTCGTGCATGACGAAATATTTTAACCAAGGGATTATATTTATTGAGCATTTCAATTAAACCTTGTATGATCTGAGGATCTAGATCAGTATCGTCGGGTTCTTCATTTTGTAAAGCACGAATTCTATTCGCAATTTCATTTTCTGTATCATATATGTATAACTCAGCAAATTTTGGAATGTTGTTTGGTTTAGGAAGTAAAGATCCAATACGATGATGTACTTGGCCATTAATTCAAGGAAATACATATGGTGTTGTACCTTGGTTAATAGATTTGTCTATATTAGCACCCATAGATGTGAAAGCGAATAAACTATTGTATTGTCTAATTTTTTGTAAGAAGTGTTTTGATCGCTTGTCACCAGCAAAATTAGTTAATTCTGTAAGAAGTTGTGGTCGATCTTTAAATGGAGGAATCCATATTTTGCCTCCTTTACAACATGAATTGTATACAATATTTGAATTTCTAGTTTTAGAATCATGCTTAACTCTTTCTTGATACCAAAATACAGCGCCACAATATTTACATGTGTATTTTGCTACACCATAATATGAACGCCATGGATAAGAGTCTTTCAGATATTGAATATATTCAGATGAGAAATATACCATACCTTTATCACTGGATAGGTATGCAAACATCTTCTGTAAATTTAGACTTCGACGCCTTATTTTATTTTGTCTACTATTTTCATCTACTTGATTATAACTATCGTTTTTTAATTCTAGATATGCTCTGTTACGTTTTTTAGTCGAAATATTGGCCATTGCTAACATGTATATTTTTGCAAGGGAAATGTAAAATAATAAGGTTAGAACAACCATGTCACAGAACATGACTTATGAAGTACCTTTATCAAATTTAAGATAAAATAGATACACTATATCAGTACAGTGGTAATACCTTTGCTTATGAACTTTTTTTTCTTGATTGACTCGGTGGGAACCCTGGTTGCCTGCATAAACGTACCTTGTTAACTTTTTGAAATAAATAAAATTATTTCTTCATATAGGCACTGTTGGCCACCTGTGTATGTCAAGCTGTACAGCACCTTATGATTCTTATAAGAAAGCAGGTAAAAAAATTATGGAATGGAATTAAGTTAATTGTGTGGCCTATATGACTGAGTAATATGGCATTGTTAGCTGCTTCTTTAGCTGCGATAGGGCACATCTCAGTCAAAAAAATGGATTTGCAAAGGATAGTGACTTAATGGAAAGCAGAGTTACAGGTGCAAGCTTGTGAGAGAAAGCCGGTCAATATCATCTTTTGATTCTATTTCCTGAAAAGGGACCAAGATCTTAAGGCTACTTCCTTTTTTATCTCCTATGAAAAGTGTGGCATACGTAATCCCTTGTGCAGCTTTGTAACTGTTGCAAAAAAGATGATAGCAACGTGATGGATAAGAGCTAATATATCACTCTAGATGCGCAGCAATCGGAAGTGAGTAGAGGGAGACGGCACTGGAGCCTAGAGCGAGGCGGCGGGCCAATGGCAGGTGGCCCCGAAGGAGATGAGAAGTGAGCAGCTGGGGAGATATGGCCGTGAAGGAATGCTAGCGGCGTCAAGCGCACGGCGGCGGCGGCGGCGTTCGGGGTTGAGGAGTGGAAGCACAGCAGGTCACGCAAGTCCTCCATCAATGGATTGCGGCCGTATCTCACATCTCAGCATACAAAGCTTGTACAGAGAAAAGAAACTAATACGAAGGCTCCTGAGGAATTTACCTTGGCGGTCACAAAATCTTTATCTCAGTCAGTTTGGAGAATTTTTTTCCGCTTGCAGTTTGATTGGAGAATGGTGAGAAGCGAGTCGTCTATATGTGAGGAAGAAGAACAGTCCAGAGTGTGCTGGACTCCGCTAGCTTGAACGGGAGATTAATCGCTTCATCTTTTTTTTAAGCACCTACCCACCTACCGTATTTATTCGTGGCCTGGTTGCTAGTACCAATGCCTCAAGATACATCACGGGAGCTGGCCCAGGCTGCTAGACATGACGTCAGCTGGTACCATGTTGCTTTGTTGCTTTTTATGAACGGTCAGATTTTTTTGTTCCTTCCATCCAACGGTGCATAGTGATTTGCTTACGTGGCATGATCTCAGCAGGAGAAATTGTGCCAATTTAGATAGTAAAAGATTTGCCAATCTCTCACGACTAATTCATGATAATTAATTGATACTTCTGGTATGGTTTAATCTCTCTTCTCTGATTTGTTTAGTGTAGAATGTGTGGAGATGTTTAATCCCTCTTCTCTGATATGGTAAAAAGTGATATTTTTGTGCTTTTTTCTGTTGTTCCTTAAAAGTGTTAAAAACATCCTGAATATGCTTGAATTGAGTCGTACATAGATGAATTGTTGAGTGAAACAGCCTGAAACAATGTTGAGTGAATGTTCAGTTTATGACACAGTGTGGAGTCTATGTTCGGTTAAAATAGCACTGTTAGATCGATGAATAATGTCATATCTTTTGAGTTGGACAGATGCAAATGTATTGCACTGCTTTGTTTCTTTGTTTACTGAACTCCACCGATGCAAATGTGTGTGATGGAAGAGCAGTCATGTGATCAGTTTATATTATTTATGTTTGATATTACTAGGATTGGGAGGCGCGCTCCGCCGCGTGCTGCTTTGGCCAGTGTTTGGCTTTGTTGCTTGTCGTGTTGCTTTGGAGTGGGCCCGCTCGGGAAAACGATTGCGTTTTTTTGCCTCCGTGTGATGGCTATTTTCGGAGCAGCGCCAGGTGTCGCATGGTTGTCGCCGCGTGTCGTTTGCTGCGGCCGGGCGGAGAGACAGTCTGGACGCTGTTTGGGATAAGAGGCAAGGGGTGGGTGTTTTCTTGTGGATTGCATGCACCTTGTTTCTTGTTTTCGTTCGATTTGTTTGTCGCTGCTGTTGAGAGGACAGTGTGAGCATGGCGTCGCGGGCGCTAATTTGCGGTCGTCGCTGTGGTGAGTGTTTTCCTTCACATAATGGCTTCCATACTTTTCTGATATGCAAATTGGTATTGGTGTTTTCTGATGTGCAGCTTTTGTTTGGTATTCTGTCGCAGAGACGGGTCCTCGGGCGTATGTGTCACGGCGCATGATGCTTGCGGCTGTTGCGAAGGCTCTGAAGGCATCTGATCCGGAGTTCGTGGGTGTGCCTACCGGCGAAGAAGGAAAGTTTGTTGCGGAAGCAAATTAGCGGACGCAGCTGCTCCGTCATGAGCCGAAGCTTCAGGCAGGGAGGGACGCCGCCGGGAAACACGGCCATCGCTCCCGAGAGAAACACCCGCAGGGCGTTTGCTCGTAGGCATGAAAAGACCTGGCCGGCAGCGTTGGTAAATTCACGAAGGCACTCTCGCAACACAGCCATAAGCGGCACAGGACAACGGGCTCATAAAACGATAGGCAGAACGAACGGGCAAGACAGGCATGGCGCAGGGGTAGGCACCGAAAGCACATCTACGGCAGCAAGCGCAAATGTACGCTAACAACACAACAACACAGCGACCACAATGCGATGACGAAATGGGTAAAGCAGCAGGCAGACAATAGGCTCATGGACGGCGCCTAAAAATGCAGGATTAGATACACGACCGGCGCAGAGACGGCAGCACAAAGGAACAGGGAACAGACTGAAAACAAACGAAAATGAAACAATGCAGCAGGAACAACAAACGTGGAGGAAGAAGCAGGCTTACCATAGGCAGGAACACTAAGCAGATCAGCAACGACAGCGATGTTCAGACATACATCCCGACCAAATAAGCACCCTGTACAGGAACAATGCGTGTTAGGCAGCAGGCACAGTAAATCGAGATGGCGACGGCGGAACCGTAGCCGCACAGACCTGGAATCCGAGGACGGACAAGCAACAGCGAAAAGGGCAAGAACCGGCAGAAGGCAGACACCACACGGCCACGGACAGCGAGGAGAGGCCCAGGCGGAGAAGCGCGACGGCGGCTGCAAGAACCGTACACGGCGGCGGAACGGAACTACGATTCAGACCAGGAAAGGAAAAGAAAGAGGCCAACGCGGGCGGGGAGAACTCACCGAGCTGCGGAACGGCCAATCGAGAGGAAGACCAAGCGATCCCTGGATGCCGTTGCGAGAAGGGAGAGGAGGGAGAGGAATGACGCGGCCGAGGCGTCAGGAATGCTGCGACAGACGGCAACACGGAGGGCACACGCGTCCACACGTGCCGCCAGCGGAGCGCGACGTGGCGGGCCAGCTCTGGGAAGCAGATACATCGGTGGGCTGTCGAACGACAATGCTGCGAATCCAGGCCCGACGTCCGTCAAAAGGCTGCAAGACGGCCTAAGGAAACCGAGCGGGCCAAAGGCGGGCACTGCGTGGCCCAGACGGCGGCATCATCGAAGGGACAGACGGAAGCCTGCACGGAACCCACCTCCGAAGGCCCCAACGACGTAGACCACCGGACGAACGGCACACGCGTCAAGCGAGAAGTCAGACACGGTAGCCAAATCGCCCAGGGACGCGGGTTCCTCCCACAGTTGAAGATTAGAATATTCTATCATCAAATAGCCACATGATGGTATACACAAATACATTTGTCGTTGATCTTAAGCTACATGTAAAGCATTAAACAACTTACAAATAGACTCTCTGTCTTGTGGGTTGTATGAGTTGTCTTTATATGTGTCCGTATGATAAATTCAAGGTTCTACGGACGACCGACCGTCTGTGGGTTGTACATGCCCTTAGCGGTTCCTATCTTTCTTTATGTGTGGATAAATTTGTTCGAGACCATATACGGTTTCATTGACTCCTGGTTTGGATGTCACTTGGGTAGCTGGCTTGGGAAATTGTGAGCACCATATGACTTTAGTCGCTATTCAAGAGAATTTTTTCTATTGAAAACGGAAGTTCTATTGTATCCTCACACGTTGCGGTATCACCATGTGTTTAATATATTTGTTGTTTGTCCGTATACACGGTAACTTAATGTACATCAAAATAAAAGTTTAGGTAGTGGGCCAAGCCAAATAAATGGTTGGTCTCATCAGGCCCAACCAATTTAGGCACCGGGAACATTGGGCCCAATACGCTTTGGTGTCACTCATCCCTCGACACATCTGTGTGCTCCATTGTTACAATGGCAGCCGGTTTCGACAAGAAAAACATCTTATTTACCGCATTCAATTTTCATGGTGGGCGCACTGTTGCTTTCTCAACTCTAAAACCGAGTATCTACGGTGCCTCAACTATCAAAACCGTTTATTTTACCTCCTTGCTCGGTTTTTGGAGCGGTTTTAGCTGATGTGACTGGTGGGATCTACATGTCGGGCGTCACGTCAGCGCTGTGGGCCCCTACCAACCACTCCTCCGCCTCTCTCTTTCAGTGCTAGCGTCATGTTGTCGCAATCTCGATCGCAAAGTCGAGAGAGGTAAATAGGATTTTTTCCTTTGCACAAGTCATTTGAACCTTGTCTCAAAAAAAAGTCATTTGGACCTTGGTCCACTTCCTCGGAATCTCCGCCGCCGCAATGGCGTCACGCAGCAGCTCTCCCACCCACCTGCCGCCGGCGAAACGCCGAGACAAACCGAGCTCCACCACCATCGCCTCCCTCGGCGAGGATCTCCTGCTCGCGATCTTCCTCCACCTCCCTCCCTCGCCTCGCTCGTCCGCGCCGCCTGCACCTGCCCCGCGTGGCGCCGCGCCGTGGCCTCCTCCCCTGCCTTCCGCCGCCGCTTCCGCGAGCTCCACCCGGAACCGCTGCTCGGCTTCTTCTTCGAGACCCTCACCGTCATCCAAGACCCTACCCTCCCGGCGTTCCCCTCCTTCGTCCCAACCCGCCGCCGGGATCGGGATCTGATAGCCGCCATCCGCCGCGGCGACTTTTTCCTGACATCTCTCCAGTACTACGCCGATATTCCACACAGCTGGGACATCGTCGATTGCCGCGGTGGCTACGCCCTCGTCACGAACGGCGATCAGGAAACGCTGGCGGTGATCAATCCCTTGGCGCGACGGAGCGAGCGGTTCTTCTCTCTTGGCCATGAGGACATCCTTGATGGCTTCCGCGGATTCCCCGTCTGCCACAGCCCCCGCTTGATCTGCTCCGACGCAGATCCGGCGTCCTTCCGCGTGGTCATGATTGCCCATGACGAGTCAAGGGTGCGGGTAACATTCTTGTCCTCAGAGACCGGGGAGTGGTCCACTTTCCCGTGGTTTGATTTGCCGCCGAAGCCACCGGCCAGCGGGAAATTCTGGCTTCATAATAGCAATATGCAGGCTAATGGATGCTTGTATTGGGTTTACAAGGACCGCAATTACATGCTCAAGTTGGACACGGCGACATGGCAGTTCTGTGTTGTTGAGGTCCCTCGGTGCCTGAGGAGTCCGCGTCGGCGCTGCAGCTTTGATATCGGTGAAACAAAAGATGGTGCGCCTTGTATTGTCTATGCTTGTAACTTTAAAATTGGCTTGATGTTGCATGAAACAGACGCTCATGGCGTGGGGAGGTGGAGGACGGACAGAGCTGTCTGTTTGGAGACAGAGCTTGATCATATCCTCGGCAAAATAATAGATGAATACGATGAGTTTAAGGTTGTGGCAGTCAGGGATGGCTTTGCTTACTTGGCAACAGCAAAGAATTTCGTTGACACCCATGCACCTAGCTGGTTCTTTTCCCTCTGCTTGAAAACAATGAAACTGGAGAAGCTATTTGAGAGGACCAGGGATACTGATGTGCACCCCTATGCTATGACATGGCCTTCTTCTCTACTTGGTAACCATGGAATCTTTGCACCTCAAGATGCTTGAGAAAATGCATCACCGACCTCATCATCTGATGCAAGAAGACGAGAATCTAGTAAAACCATTCTCTGCTTTGCCGCTGTTGAAAAATCAACTTGCCCTGATGCCATGAAAGTTGTATTCTTTTTAACTGCATTGCTGAAGTTTTTTTTTTCCAGTTTCTATAATATGCAAATTCAATCACTAGTCAATTCCTCCATTTGATATCTTGCATTCGTTTTTATTTCCCTTCTGTTAGCACTTAGCACAATAAAGTATCAGTGTTGTAATGATTTTCGACATGATTCTATTTGTTATGTTTGCCACCGAGTCAGTTTCTAGGTGGTGATGATATGATATGAGGAGACTATGTACCTTGTTCCAAAGCTATCGTTTAGTATTCCAATGAGCATGTGTCTAGATTATCTGTATATTGGTTTCGTCAACAGCAACGACACTGAATCCTAGCGAGATGGCTGAAAACTAGTTTTCATTAGTCTGGATTGGCAATTCCTCATCTGCTACTGCAGCTTTTTTTAGATCTGCTATTGCAATTTTTGTTCTGACATCTGTCACCGAATATATTTCTATTGTAATACTGGGAAAGTGACTCTGGAGTGATTCATGTGGCTAGGTTAATTCATCTGAAACCGGGTTCGGTGGGTGTGGACTTCCATTTGGTATATTTGAGAATTTGATATTTCATTCTTTGAGAAGTATTTGAAGATTTAGACAAGTATCCTTCTGATGAAGCTTGGATCAACTATCACAAAAAGAACCTTGTTTATGATAATTTCCCACATCACTGAACTCTCTGGCTTTTATGCGTATCAACATCGTATAGGGAGAATGTAGCCGTTCTACTCTTACAGACGTGCTCTTTCAATGAATCGTCCAAATATGTGAATTATTTGACTATAAGTCTTTACATGTTGAATGATTTTCTCTTACTTCAATATGTTGAATGATTTGACTTATAGGCTCATCAACATCAACATGTTATAGAAAAGGCATGATTGACCACCTCATCACATGATGCAAGAAGACAAGTATCTAATAAACTAATCTCTGCTTTGCTTCTGTCAATAAATCAACTTTCCCAGATGTCATGAATGTTGTATTCTTTTGAACTGCATGTGCATGGTACTGAAGGATCCTTTCACTTTCTATGATGACAGATTCAATTACTATTTACTAGTCAATTCCTCAATTTAATTTGTAATATGTCTTCCGGTACAGCAAAATTGAAATCGTAGCCAGATGAACAAAATCTTTTTTTTTTTGTCGCTAGTTTGGAGTGGCAAATCCTTATCTACCACTACAATTTAGATCTTTCATTGCAGTTTTATTTTGAAATCTATCACTGAAATTTTTCTAATATATTCCTATTGTAACGCTTGCAAAGCAAATATGGAATGGTTCTTTTACTAGCTAGGTTGGTTCGTGAGAAACTCTTCAGTGGTTGGATTTACCATTCTGATATATGAATTATTGGAAGATTTAGACAACTAAGTATCTATGTGATGATAATTCCCCACAGCACTGAATTGTTCGGCTTTTATTATGCATGCATATCAACATCATCTGTAGGAGGATGTAGCCATTCCACTATTAGGCTATCTCCAATGATGAAACCCAAATTCGTAGACCCGGGTAGGCAGCTGGGTGCCCAAGCTGCTGAAGGGATGCCACCAAAAAATGTTTGTCTCCAAGAGCACAGATCGAAAATAGGATGAGTCCGGAGGACAGGTAGCTGGAGCTCGGGCCGGAGCAGCGCCCGCGCGGCGGGACACGGTACCTTGTGGCGGCACGGATGCCGGGCGGGATTTGGCCGCATGAGGCAGCTCGTGGTGCAGGTGCCCGGCGGAGCGGTGCGCGAGGCGGTGATGCGACGGTCAACACAATGGGTAGATGATGGTGTGATGTATTTGTGGGTCTTTGAATGGGTCATCTTCATGTTTTAGGTGTTTTACACCCCTTTTTTGGTTTGGGTCACCGAATCGGTGGTCTTTTGGAATTAGCCTTAGGCCTCGTTTGGTTGCCTTATCAAAATCTAGAATTTTGCAATGGATATCAAAAGCTAGGTTCATGCCAAAATTTGTTGTTTGAAGTCCAGCTAACAAAATCTACTTTTCTGGTCCACATGAGGCCAATCCCAACTTGACTGCTTGAAAGTTTTTTTTGCAAATCTTTAGATAAACAATGGGGGAGACCAGATACTAATATTTTGAGAATTTGAGACAAGCGATTCTAGAAGCTGCATCAAAATCCGACCTAGCCTAATATATTTCAGCAGCTTCTCCCAATCGAGGCCTTAGAGACATCCTCTTCCAATGAATCGTCAAAATATGTGAATTGTTTTGGTTGTTGAGTCAATTCCATGTATGCCATCGCAATTTCACTCAGAACCTTATTTGACATCATAAAACTGTTTATCCCCTCTATGCCATCCAGATGCAATTTCCTACCCCTATGTGCCATTCACCTTATTTTAATTTTTTTTCCGTAATGTGAAAGGATGAAAGGGCATATCTTCTTCTTCAACCTTCAGCTCCCTTCTCTGTGTAAGCCATGGCTGGCTTCGGTTGGAGGGGAGGGGGTGGTGAGGGGAGGAGGGCGTTGGGGGCGAGCTAGGCGTCGAGCTCAAGTGCACCACCGTTGTAGGCCACCGAGATCGGTCGTGGCTGCCGCCGTGGGCGCCGTGTGGCCACCGTGGGCGAGCTTGGCGCTGAGCTCGGCTAAGCCTAGGCGTGGGCGACGTCGAGCCCAGACGCGCGGCCATCATGGGTTAGCTCGGGTGCGACCACCGTGACGACTACCGCCTAGTCCCACAAAAATGAACAAAGTCTTGCTAGGTTGGTTCGTGAAGAGTATTTGGATTTACCATTCTGGTATATTAAGTTGAAGCATGTTTTTCAATGATGCATATTATTGCCTCCTACACAGAAACCAATGTTGTCGCACAATATAGAATTTGTTTAAGACCTAGAATGAATTGATCCTAGCCGGTGGTTCATAGTAGGCCTAGATGGAGTGATAGATATGAAACCACTCAATCCTGTAAATAGGCCAATTCAGGAATCAGTCCCACAAAACCGAACAAAGCCTTGCTAGGTTGGTTCCTGAAGAGTATTTGGATTTACCATTATGATATATTAAGTATGAGAACACGTTTTAAGTCCTGAGCAACTCGAGTCCACCCCTAAAAGCACCGTTGGATTGAAGCTTGTCCTAAGATTGGTGCAAACATTGTCTAACTTCCGTCACCTATTTGGTCCCGTTTTTCCTTCGGTGTGGCCCACCCAATTGTGCAGCACCTAACCTCAATCGATTGTTTGGTCCCATTTTTTCACCATTGTGACCCCATCCACATGTGCAGCACCAGGAGCAGGGGTAGGACCGCAGCAGGAGGAGGTTGCGCGTACGGACGTCCCGTTTTTCCTCCAGCGTGGCTCACCCACATGTGCAGCAGTAGCACCAGGGTACGACGAGAGCTCCTTTGTTGTAAAGTAGTCATGACTACAATATTTTTAGTCAAGCTGTCGAATTTCGTTGGTGATCCAAACAAATTTGCAGTACAGACCAAAACTAGCTGACCGTGCGCGGGGTCGTGCGAGGTGAGGGCACTGCGTGGGAGGCGCGTCCATCCGCGTAGGGAGGGGTCGTGCGAGGCGAGGACAGTGCGTGGAATGCAAGCATCGATTAGCCCCTCGCATGAATGCAAGCATCGATTGATAGCCCAGGTCATTCGTGAGAGGCGTCGCCACAGCCAGCATCCTCAGCAGACAGCGGCGCGGGCATGGTGCGACACATCCATGGCTTGCGTTCGCTCTTTCAGTGTGACAAAAATTCCCAAAGTGTGACGAACATTACTCACGCTTTCAAAGTTGCATCTCAGAATATGTGATCAATTTTATTCCATTTGCAAATTTCACATTTTGCAGCTAGAGTTTGACAAAAGAGAATATGAAATTAAGAAGTAATCGACTGGCCAAAAACAAATCCATCAGCTACTCGTTAGAGTGCGGCCGGGTCGTCGTACCCACGAGCCCCTACCGCCAGCCCAGGTCACATTGGGCCTACCAAACCATAGACCCAACTAGAGTCCCAACCAAGGTCCCGGCCACCTCAACCCAAAAGACTATTCTAATAGGTGAGGATCCATCCACCTTATTAGTTAGGCTCCCCATCATCAATAACCGATGTGCGACTAAACCCAACAATCTCCCCTATCACACATCGGGTGGCCCCATCTCTCCTTCACATCCGGGTGGACACCCCTCCGACAGCCCGTTAACCATGTGGCTCGGGAGATCTAATCCGACGGTCCAATATCCGTGTGAGGTCCAGAGATGTTCCATGTTCCGACCATGGCTCGATACCACTTGTTAGAGTGCGGCCCGGCTCGTCATACCCACGAGCCCTCGCCGCCAGCCCAAGTCATATTGGGCCTACCGAACCATAGGCCCAACCGGAGCCCCAATCAAAGTCCCGGGCCACCTCAACCTAAAAGACTAGCTCGATAGGTGAGGATCCCTCCACCTTATTAGTTGGCTCCTCCATCATCAATATCCGATGTGGGACTAAACCCAACAATCTCCCCATCACACATCGGGTGGCCCTATCTCCCCTTCACATCCGGGTGGACACCCCTCCGACAGCCCAATAACCATGTGGCCCGAGAGATCTAATCCGACGGTTCGATATCGGTGTGAGGTCCCCGAGATTGTTTCAGTGTTTCCGACCATGGCTCGATACCACTTGTTAGAGTGCGGCCCGGCTCGTCGTACCCACGAGCCCCTACCGCCAGCCCAAGTCATATTGGGCCTACCGAACCATAGGCCCAACCGGAGCCCCAACCAAAGTCCTGGGCCACCTCAACCCAAAAGACTAGCCTAATAGGTGAGGATCCCTCCACCTTATTAGTTGGACTCTCCATCATCAATAACCGATGTGCGACTAAACCCAACAGCTACAAGGCATGAGACTCCAACGCGCCGCCGTTTGTGTGCCCAAACCGTCATCCCCGCGCCCAATCAAGGCCAAGATGCCGCCGTCGCACAGAGCCAGCATGGCCAAGGACAAGACCGACGCCCTCGCCTCTCCTATTGCCGCTACCATCGTTGCTCCAGCTGCCGCCACCGACAACAATATTTTGTCAAGCGCAGCCGTAGGTGGTCACCCGTGGCTGTAGAGGAACCCGCCGCTACCCGTCCGCTCCTACCCTCTCGCTCGGGGTGGCGCGCCGGGGAGGAGGCTGCCGGAGGGGCCGGCGTACCGCGGAGGATCTAGCTGTGGACAACGCGCAGGGGGAGGAAGCCGACGGTGGGGCAGCGCACCGTGGAGGAGCCAGCTATGGGCACCGCACCGGGGAGGAGGCCGGCAGTGGGGGCAGTGCACCGTGGAGGAGCTAGCTATGGGCAGCGTGCGGGGGAGGAGGCTAGCGGCGGGGGCGGTGCACCACGTAGGCGCCGATTGTGGGCCGCGCGCCGGGGATGAGGCCAGCGGTGGGGCGGCGCCCAGCGTAGGAACCGATGGTCGGGGTAGCACTAAAGAGACTGTGGTGGGGGTCGCAGGCCAGGAGAGTCATCGTTCTGGGAGAGACGAATGGATAAGGCAACAGCGGTGGGGGAGAAGAAAAAGTAGTCCAGGTACAACGGCAATGGGGCCGAGACCAGGTGCATTGTGCCCACTACGCCCATAGCATGCACTTGCACATGCCCTTTTGAAATGTCCTCATCACAACCCACTAAGACTTTTGAAATCAGTGGAGCCGACGTCGGTTTCTATCCAAACGGCACAAGTAACGTCCGTAGATACAGTACTAGGGGTCACTAGGACTCAAAGTATATTTCGATTAAGTATTGGAAGATTTAGACAACCAAGTATCTTTGTGATGATAATTCTCCACACCTCTGAACTGTTTGGCTTTTATGCGTATCAACATTTTCTGGAGGAGGATGTAGCCACTCCAGTAAGGCCGCTTTCACATGAGTGTTCGTCACATCAACTTTGAATGATTTTCTCTTATGATTATCGGACGGTAGATAGTCGTGGCGAACTCAAACTCATCTGGTCGTGGGACGCGGGGTCTCGTGTATCTGTCGGACGAAGGGTACAAATACTGATCGACGCTGTTGTACCGGCGAGCACCGCATCGTCTACGCGGCCGCAATGGCGACAGACAGATCTCCGACCAATCCGCCGCCAGCGAAACACCAGAAAAAACAAGCTCCACCACCATCGGCTCCCTCGGCGACGACGTCCTGCTGGAGATCTTCCTCCGCCTCCCGTCCCTCACCACGCTGGTCCAGGCCGCCTTCACCTGCCGCGCGTGGCGCCATGCGGTGGTCTCGTCCCCGCTCTTCCGCCGCCGCTTCCGAGCTATCCACACGTCGCCCCTCCTGGGCCTCTTCTTCAATCACCCCGAGCCTACCATCAGCTACGATCCAGCTGACGACGTGCTAACTCTCGGGCTCCCCGCTCACCCCGCCTTCGTCCACGCTCCCGGCCCCGACAGGGCCCAGGCCGCCGCTGCCGTCCTGGTCAGCGGCTTCTCGGCCACCTTCTTCCCGGAGCTCCCGGGTGGCCCCCGCGGCTGGGAAATCCACGACTGCCGTGACGGGCACATCCTCCTCGGCAACGGCGAGCAGGAAACCATGGCGGTTCTGAATCCCTTGGCGCCACGACGGAGCCTCCGGGTCTTTGATTTTGGTCGCACTCGCACTCTCGAAGATCCTGTCTCCCCAAAAGCCAGCCTGCTGTTCAAATTCAATGACCCCGCATCGTTCCACGTGGTTACCGTTGCCCATGACGAGTCCAGGGTACGGGCTACCGTCTTCTCCTCCAACACCGGTAAGTGGTCCGTTCTTCCGTGGGTGGATGCCCCGGCAGGCCGGCAGGATTGCAAAAATTGGCTTCTGGATTGCAGTATGCAAACAAACCGGGTCGATGTACCGTGTTTACTGGGATCATAGTCATTTGCTTGCGCTGGACACTGCCACAATTAATGGAGTTCTCCTTCTCTGCGCTCCCCTGGTGCGTGAGACTTCCGGGAAGCCTTCGTGTTGGTGAAGCCAAGAACGGTGAGCCCTGTATTGTCCACACTTCAAATTACAACTACAAAGTTACCGTAATGACGCGAAGAACGGACAGTAAAGATGGCGTCGACAAGTGGATGACGGACCAGGTCCTTTCTTTGGAGAAACAAATTGGGCCCAAGCTTGCGGCCAAGTAAGGTTGCGGCAGTGATCGATGGCATTGCGTACCTGGAAACATTCAGGCAGTACAATCATCCTTAGATCCCGCACTGGGTATTTTCCTTCTGCTTGGAAACAATGAAAGTAGGGAGGGCGTTCCAGAGCATTTATCAACGTGGTGTGCACCCCTGTCTTATGGCATGGCCTCCTTCTTTACTTAGTAATTACGGCAGCTTTGCACTAGAAGATGATCCATGCAAATGCATAGCCGGCCTTCAAACATGATACATGCTCTTTTCGACTTGTATGCATAAATCAACAATATGTCTCGATGCAATGCCATGAGAACAACATTTTTTTTCCTTTGAAGCTTTTTCACGCCCAGCAAGAATCCTATCGATATTCATAGTGATCAGAATAATTTAGTCGTTGGAATATATAATAAATAAATATATGTTCAGTTTGCTCTAATTCTTATGTTATCTACCGAGTAATGTTTAGGTGTTTGTCTATATATGAGATTTCAAGTGCCATTATTTTTATCCGGTTTAAATTTTGTGACCAAGGAGTAAACCACACTTAGTTCTAAGGGAATATTCCTTCAAAGCCACTGTCATAAATCTAGAGATTTTTGCTATTTTGACCACGGAACCCGCGGGCTTCGTTAAAATTACCACGGAATATTGGACTTCGTTAAAATGACCACCAAATCGACATCCTCTACGTCAAAATGACCATGACATATTGTTCGGACAAAAATGCCCTCTCATTTCTTCTTCCTCTCTTATTCTCTCCTCTCCGGCCATTTTCTCCTCTCTCCAACCTGGGTGGCGGCGGCACCGGCGCCGGCCTGTGCGGACGGAAGCCAGGGGCCAGGCCTAGCCGCGCGCCCCGTAGGAGCCGGCGGAGGCCTCGGCGTCGGCGGCGAGGCCCGGGCGCGGGCGCGCAGGAGCCGGCGATGGCAGGCGTCGGAGGCGAGGCCTAGGCACGGACGTGCAGGAGCCGGCGGCGGCCCCGGCGTGGGTGGCATGGGCAGCGTCGGTGGCGAGGCCCCGGACGCGGGCATCCAGGAGCAACGGTTGCGGGCGCGCTGGAGCAGCGGCGGCCCTCGTCCTGGCGGCGGCCCCGGCCTAGGCAGCAGTGGGGTGAGAGGAGGGCGACCGCGACATGGTGGTGGCCGGCGCCGGCGAGCCAGGGCAGGGTATCATGCTTGAGGGAGAGAGGAGAGAGAAGGAGAGAGGAAGAAGAAAGGAGAGGGCATTTCCGTCCAAAATTTTGGTCATGGTCATTTTAGCATTGAGGACATCGGTTTGGTGGTCATTTTAGCGAAGCCCAATCTTTCGTGGTCATTTTAGCGAAGCCCGTTGGTTTCATGGTCAAAATTCAAAAATCTCATAAATCTAACTCCCCAAATCACCATGGAAAGTTGAATCCCGTAGATGCTATCAACAAAAAGAAATTATCCGCCCACTACCATTGCAACTCCACACAAGCTATAAAAAAGTTCTAAGCGCTCTGGGCACTCGACAAACCTGCCTTGTGTCGAGTGGCGGATCTTTACCAAGTGCTCGAGAAGTCGCACTTGGCACTCGGCAACTACTCGTTCCCGTAGTGAATGAAGAGAGCAACAACAAATTTTCAACTCCTTAGAGCAAGTATAATAGAGCCACCTCAGCTGGCGAAATGCTGTGACACATCAGCAGAATCTGACTTGGAAGAGAGAGGAAATCTAGGGACTCGTGAAACGTCGGCAACCAGCGAGCGAAATGCATTTTTTTGGCAGCAGCCCACCCCTCCTCCATCTGTGCACTTCCACGTTGCACTTTGGGTACCCAACGCATTAAAGTTTTGTAGGACCTAGCCACCACCGAAGCGCTCGTCTGGTGAGCTGGAGTCCCAAGTCGCCGGCAAGCGGGCGCACTATTAGCTTTGCTCTTAGTGGACTCATAAACATTAGAAGAATGGAACCATGTGAAATTCACATACATTAGAGGAATGGAACCGTACATGTGAAATCGAAAGGAACCATACCACCATGCTTCGGAACAATGTGGTTGCGCTGCTATGCTCTTAGAAATTTGTATGTAGGGGAGGCAAATTATAAAACAATGGCTTGTAAGGAAAGTTATTATTAACTTTAATGGTCCATTAAGGATATTCTAAATTACTCTTGTTCTTTTAGGATTATGGCGTGTCAATCATGTTTTAAAATAAAATTACAACAGATAGCAAACCTAAATCTATAATAGGGAACAGACTAGGCCACAGTAAAGATTTGTCCAGCGAATGTCAAAAGAAAAAACAAAATCTCTTTTCCTCTCCAACTTACCATTAGGGGTGGAAAGTGGACGTGGATATTCTGTATTATTCGATATTCGTATTTGGGAAAATGTAAATATGGTATAAAATATCTATATTCGATTAATATTTTTAGACTGTTCGTATTCGTATTTGTATTCGTTTACAAATATGGATATGAAAGTGGGTTGCGATTTTAATATTTGATATCCGAGCTATCCGTATTTGTATTCATATCCGTCATTATATCATAATTATATCTTTATATTATACATAAAGTATTTGAAAATGGATTCAAATTTGATGTGATTTGGTGACTCTTAATATATACAATATATCAAACTAAATGACTAATGGTAATTTTAATATGAAAAAGTATAGATAGCTATCTTCATAACATATAAAGTTAGATGTATTTGTATCCGTCTGAATTAGTGAGTTATTTGATTCGTATTCGTATTCGTCAAAATCCTAATCGTATTCACATCCGAATAAATATTCGTATTTGTATTCATATTCATATTATAATATGAATACATGTACAATATAGATCGTATTCGAACCATATTCGATCTGTTTCTACCCCTACTTACGATCCAGGGTTCGAGGGTTCAGCATCAGCCTCCGCCGCCAGCAACAATGACCCGCGTCAATGATCCAACCGTGCCGCCGCCGGCGAAATCACCATCGCATTGGAAGCCGAGCACCATCCACTCCCTCACAGAAGACCTCCTGCTCGTCATCTTCCTTCGCCTCCCGTCACTCGTGGCTCTCATCCGCGCCGCGCTCACCTGCCGCGCGTGGCGCCGCGCGGTGCACTACGGGAGAATCCATAATTGCCGAGTGCTAGGGGCACTCGGCAAAGCCTTGTTTGCACTCGGCAAAGCCTTTGCCGAGTGCCGCACTCGGCATACAACCATCGGCATAGGTCTTATCGGCAAACAACGTTTGCCGAGTGCAATCCTTCGAGCACTCGGCAAGCGTTTGCCGAGTGCTACATTCGACACTCGGCAAAGATTTCTGGAAATAATAAAAAAAAAAGCATAGGAGCGGTGGTCCACGCTGGCGGGCCCACCACACTGCCACCGAGGCCACCGCTGCCCTGCCCGAGGCCACCGCCATGCCGGGCGCTCCGGTCCTCCGCGCCTTCCCGCCGGCGCCGGTTGCCCGGTCCTCCGCGCCGTCGGCTGCCGGCCGCACCGCCGCGCGCCATGGCCGGAGTGCCGCCTGCCCGCCCTCCGCCATGCCCGCTCGAGGCCGCCTCCGCGCCGATTGGGGCGCCGCCGCCGCCTGGACGCGCCGCTCGGGGAGGCGCCGCCGCGTCGCTCGAGGCCGCCTCCGCGCCGGCCGGGGCGCCGCCGCCGCATGGACGCGCCGCTCGGGGAGGCGTCGCCGCGCTGGCCTCCCTCGCCTCCCTCGCCCGAGGTCGCGCCCGCCGCGCCCTAACCCTAGATCTGCGCCACCGCGCCTCGGGATAGGCCGCGCCCTCCACGTAGAGGAAGCCGCCTACCCGCCGGGGGCCCGGTGTGGGGGCCGCCGCCCCTACCGCCACCGCTCGACCGCCGGCCGGGGATCGCCGCCGCCGTAACCTCGGCCGCCGCGCACCCGCTGAGGTGTGGAGAGAGAGAAGGGGATGGAGGGGCCACGGCATGGAGAGAGAGAGAGAGGAAGGGGAGGGAGGGGCAGCGGCGAGCCGCGGCATGGAGAGAGAGAGGAAACGGAGGGAGGCGCCACTGCCGGTGCGGCATGGAGAGAGAGAGAGGAAGGGGAGGGAGGGGCCGCGCGCGGCCGCGGTGTGGAAAGAGAGAGGCGGGGGATTGTACGTGTGCGGTGGAGAGAGAGAGAGAGGAAGCCTTATCCGATGGGAGGGGGTGCAGCCAATAGGAGCTGTCCTTTTTAGATCGACGGATTGGTGACGTGGATTGTTGCCGAGTGTCCAGCAAAACACTCGGCAAACAGAGCACTTTGCCGAGTGTTTTGTATGGCACTCGGCAAAAAAAACACTATATCATTCAAAAAAAAATTAAAAATTACTAAATAAATTTAAAACAGACTCAAATTTTGGTATGGCATAATTTGTATGATCTATTACCTATACAAAATTATTTGGAGGTCAAAATAAAACTCGTCCAGTCAATTTGACTCCAAATTTTAATAACTCATTATCAACTCTAAAGTTCTTCTTTAGAGATTATTCGTTTTGTAAGCAATATGCGTGATAACTTTTACGAAACATTCTCTACTTTTTATCATAGCTTCTACCTATGATACCATAGCGTCACAACAAATATTATGATTTTCTGACTTTATTTGATTTTTCTAGAATTTAAAAACTAGTCACACATACATTAGCGGTCATATTTCTGAAAAAATATATGTCAAATTTCTTTTTCTTTTATGGGTAAGATCCTAAATTGGGCTAAATATCATGAATATAATTTTTATTCTGATTTTATTTTATTATTTGAAACACTTGCAGTTCAAATTTGACTTTATTCTAAAAATTGCTTGAAATGTAATTAATTAACTAAATATAGCAAATAAATACAAAAATATACAAAATTTTAACATGAAGTAACACATGTTGTATGTTGAGAGTAGAAAAAGTTTTGAAGAAAAAAAGAAAAAAAAATTTTTTGCCGAGTGTCAAGCTATACACTCGGCAAACTCTTAACTTTGCCGAGTGCCAAAAATAATACACTCGGCAAACAATCTTTGCCGAGTGTTTTCATTTTTGACACTCGGCAAACAGCATTTGCCGAGTGTCTTTTTTATGCCGAGAGTTTTATCGTTGACACTCGGCAAATACGTTGTTTGCCGAGTGCCCGCTATAAAACACTCGGCAAACCACGGAACACTCGGCATAGTTGGGTTTTCCCGTAGTGGTGGCGTCCTCCCCCGACTTCCGCCGCCGCTTCCGCGAGCTGCACCCGGCGCCTCTGCTCGGCCTCTTCTTCGAGACCCCCGGCGTTGTGAAAGCCCCTGGCGTCCCCGCCTTCCCCACCTTCACCCCTGCCCGCCGCGGCAACCGGGATCTGACCGCCGTCGTCCGTTGCGGCGATTTCTTCCTCACCTCAATCGAGGAGCGCCCCGGCGGGCCCCACGGCTGGGACGTCCTCGACAGCCGCGGCGGCTACCTCCTCCTGGTGAATTACGAGGAGGAACTACTGGCCGTGTTCAACCCATTGGTGCGACGGAGCGAGCGTTTCTTCCGCCGATGCCATGCGGACAGACACCTTAAAGGTCACCGAGTAAGAGGCAACCCCGTCGAGTGCGACGCCCGCTTGCTCTGCTCCGATGAAGAACCCATGTCGTTCCGCGTGGTGCTTATTGCGCATGACCTGTCAGGAACACGGGCCACGGTTTTCTCCTCCGACACCTGTGGGTGGACGTCCTGGCGAAGCCAAGCAATGAACAATCTTGGCTTGTGGACAAGGCCGTGCATTCAAACGGGTGCCTGCATTGGTTTCACAAGAACAGCAGGAAGATGATCAACCTGAACACGGCAACAATGGAGTTCTCTGTCAATGAGCTTCCACATTTGTTGAGATATCGGTACTGCACCTTCGCTGTTTGCAATACAAACAGTGGCACCCGGTGCATCGTCTATTCTATTGACTTCAAGGTTGGACTGTACTCGTGGACAACAGAGAGTAATGGCACTGGGAGCTGGGTACTACAGTGGACTGCCCATTTAGACACACAGCTTCATCAGATTCTTGGCAGACTAAGCTATAACTATAATATGCTGAAAGTTCTAGCTGTCAGAGATGGCTTTGTGTACTTGGCAACATCCCTGAACCTCATTGAACCAAGCCACCCTTGCTGGTTCTTGTCCTTCTGTTTGGAAACAAGGAAATTGGAAAAGTTGTTTGAGAGGGCGAATGATAGTTATATGCACCCCTATGTCATGGCGTGGCCTCCATGTTTAGTTGGTAACTACGGGAGGTTTCAGCTTGAAGATGCTTGTATATGAAACGCATATCTAGCCATCAGATGGCATACAATAATGGAGAGAAGACCATAAGAGAGTGAAACCCAACCGTATACCTCCTGTTGATTAGAATATGAATCAAGATGGATTCTAAAGAGATTCCACGATGTTCTGTTCCAGTGATTTTGATCTTGATTTTGTTACGTATATCCGTCACTTTTAGGCGTTTGAGTGTGCTGATAGGAGTTTCTTATTTTCAGGTCAACAATGAACTATGTAGCTTTGTTGCAGTTAACTGGAGTAACCCATACTTATTAGGCGTCTCCACTTTGGTACTGTCACCTAATTACTGTTTTTTCGAATAATATATTTGTCATCATAACATTACCGCTACCTTGTAAGTATATATGAAAGTAGAGTGGCTGCATTCTCTTCTCTCTATGTATATTTGTACATTGGAGTAAACTGCAGAGTTGACTGTACGATGCTAAGTGCAAGTCATAGTGCTTCCATCCTGATGAGGTGATTGATGAGCATGTTGAGCTTAGGAAATGCACATTTTGGAACTTTAGGTGAGCCACCTTCCTTTTTGCTTTCTATTTATAGCTGCAGATGTACACACATACATTGTTAATTTGTATTAATTGCTGTTGAATGAATTGCAACATTTTGTTTACAAAATATATCATATGGTGTTATGGTTTCTAAGATCTTCACTCATGGGTTAGCTAGTAATCATATCACTACCACGGAACAGAGTTTCCCCGTGTATCGATAACCCTCACAAAAATAGGAAAACCGTCACGAAATGTTTTCCCGTAGGCTAAACAGCATGCATTAGCACACACAGGCAAGGCGCCAGGAAAGTTGATTTGTCCTGGTGGTTGGCACGAAAAATGTTCGCAATGGTATTGTCGGTGTTATGAATTAACACCAACTAGTAAATTTGTTCGTATGAGGGTTGCGCGTTTAGGGTTGGATGGTTCGTGAGAAGCGGACACAAAAGAGAAATGATTTATACTACTTCAGGATGAATCCCTACATCCACTGTTCGTGTTGCTCACGGGGTGTACAATGGAAGCGAGAGAGGAGCGAGCTCCAAGTCTCAATGGTGCGTGAAGCGGTGATTATGGTGGAACTTGTTGAACCCTTCTGATCTAAGGAAGAAGAAGGCCTCCCTTTTATACTTCAAGGGATTGAGCCTTGTTACATGCTAAGAAACACGGGGGGGGGAGGTATGACCGTGTAGCTGGCTTTAAGCCGCCAGTCGTAAAAGCTGCAGGTTTACAGTGAAGTTGCCTTGGAGGGCCCCGTTTGCCTGTCGCCTGAATAGTGGTGCCGCCTGAGTGCCCACTTGTTTGGGCCGTGTTGTTGCTCCGGACGACGCAGCGCACGGCACCTGCCTACGTCCTGTTAGATAGGGTATGATGGTGTTTCCGTAGGGCAGCCAGGGATTGACCCCTGTTACTGTAGCCACACGCTCCCTATAAATCCTGCAGAGGCATAGATATGTCAGCGGGTTTTCCGCCCTGCACAACCCTCATGGGTTGGGATCGAGCGCCACTTTCCCTAGGTGGTTTGTCGCGTAGTGGTTGGTGGGATGTCTTTGTGGCTAATTAATGCACCGGATATAGGATCCTTTTCCCGTAACTCCACCTGTTGAGGCACGGTTGCGCCCCATCCTGTCACCGCGCGCGTTCTATCAAAAGACTGTTGGGGACAGACTTGGCGTGGGTGGTGCCATTGTGCGCGCTCAAGTGGCGGGACTAATGATGGAAGGCGTGGTACTGTTCCCTTGCTCTGTGTGTCCCTTTTTGACCTTTTAGGCTTTCGGAGTGGGACGCGGCGCGGTCGACCCCGTCGGCGGGGGTCAAGTGAGGCAGTGTACCTTCGACCCTTTCCATGAGGGTCAAGTGGGATGTAGATCATCGACCCCTCCCGCGGGGATCGAGCGAACCAAGACACGTTCTACGCTAAGTGCAGATGCTCGAGGGAGTCAAACCTAACCTTTTTGGTCAGCGTGTGGGCTCCGTGGGTCCCTTTGGTCAGGTACCGTGAGTTTTCTATGTTTAGGGTGATTAACTCATGTCACGTGGCGTCGCTAATAATTTGTCCCTGACGGGTATTTCGGGACGGTGACTCACAAAATTTATGGCGGTGCCACCAGATTTTCAAAGGATTTTTCATCGGGTCATGCACCACGAAATATATTTCGTGAGGTGTCTAGCCGCCATGAAATTAAATATTTCATGTGTGTGCGAAGCCGCCATGAAAATGTGTTTTCATGAATGTAGTAAATTGTCAGGAAAATACAAGTTACACAGTTGAAAATGGGTTTCCAGTTCCAATTTATAGAACTGTCACGAAATTTTCATGAAGATTTTAAGTAACTGTCACATATACGATTTTCATGGAGGTGATGAGCACCTCTGAAATTAGCATTTATTGTGGAGGTTTTTCACGCCACTCATGAAAATGACTGAACCCCAGGGAAATTCTGTTTTGTGGTAGTGTATGTGGGGTGAAATGAATGAGAATGGAATGATCAAGGATGATGTCAAGATAATTGATACTAGATATAATTTACCTAGTGGAAGGAAAATGCAATTTAATCATGTCTTCTAGATTGGATGTCCGCAACTTGCATTCACCAATTTAATCTATTGTAAGTCTTGAAGGATTATTTTCCCTTCCAAAAATTATATGAAAAAATTGTGGTGGATCAGTTGCACGCAATTTATTATATTTCCGTTTGGATAGTGGGAAATCAAGCAAAAATTGAGTTATCAGGACCATGATGGTCATGTTGCTGGATTTGCAACAAAAAAAATCTAGAAACATATTAGTAGAGTAGCAGACATATTTTAGCTAAGGATTGGTCCTTCACTCTTAAAACTACTAGAGCATGCTGTTTTGGCGATTATGCCTTTTGATCCGTACAATCGTTGTTACGGGCCGGACTGGGCCAGACGCGGCAGCACGCCGAGTCCAAGCCACAGTCGGCTTGGTGCACCGGCCAGGGGAGGCGGTCCAGCCTCTCCTGCCAAAAGTGGCTAAGAGTCCTTTATTATCAATTAGGAGAGATCGGTTTGAGTTTAGGAAAGTTTGGAGATTAATCAGGAATAGTTCAGATTGTGTTTGAATAGGATTCTAGCTTGAGTTTGCTTAAGGAGTCAAGAAAACTCCCTAATATAATGAGGGCAATTGTAATCGATCTCTCCAAGAAAATAGTAGGGATTATTCCCATCTACTTTCAGCCTCCCTGCGCTATCTCTCTCTCTCTCTCTCTCTCTTGCGCCAGCCCTGCCACACACCACCTCCACCCTAGCCGCCGGCCACCTTATGGCCTAAGCCCTAGCCCCCAACTATTGCACATAAGAATCGTCCTCTTCCACCAAATTGTTATGACAAATTACTCTTCAAGATGATGCATAAGAGGACATGTGACTACTTTGCTGCAATAACAACTCTTATCTAAATGCAGTGGCGAAGCCACGTTCAGCCATTGGTGTCAGCTGACATTGTTTAAACACTGTTAAAAATGGCTACTGACACGGGCGGACAGCGACGCTAGCTTCGCCCCTGCCTAAATGTGGACCTCTTCTGCCACTCCTGAATATATTTTGCATCCACCTGTTGAACATGGTGCAAACTTGTTTATGTTCATAAAATGGTTAACTTGTAGTTTAATTTTCTCCTATGTCCAAGCCTTCACATGTGTATATTGTTTTGAACCTTTAAGGAACTTCCCAACAACTTATAATATTTAAGGGACTAAACTTACAATGAGATGACTTGTTTGTTCAACATGAACATGAATTACAAACCCGAAATCATGTTCCCACTTGTGTGCCCAGCTACTCTTGCCACTTCTAGATTGTAAGATTTTCAATGACATCTTTTTGCAAAGGAGAACCAGGCAACAAAAGAAGCTTTGTACACTCATCAAAGCAGCAGTCTAAGTGTACAGTGCATGAAAACCGCTAAGACATTACTTCTATGAGATTTCAAATCACAGTTGTTATTTGATGTTCAGAGAATCACATCATAATCTAATCAATCTTTCCATTTCGACAGTTTGTGTACCTCTCCTCTGGTCACTAATCACCATTGTATGATGTGTCAATGTTTTGTTCAGGCTACTCGACACAATATTACTCGGAACCAGAATTTAGGAGCTGCAGGGGAATAGAAGAATAAAGGCCCCCTTGGCGAAACAAATGATGGGTCATATGGAAACACAACCAACTATTTGAGAGAACCACATAACTGGAGGTAAGTTCTTCCAATTTGAAACTGCTCATTGTGACTAATTAATAAGACAAACAGCAGTCAGATCTGCATTTTGATTTAGGACAGCATAGGTGTAGCAGCATGCTCACCAAGAGATTTAAGAAACACAAAGGAAAAAGAAGAAAAATATACAGCCAAAACAACTGAAATCTTCTTTAGAAGTGAGCTAGCATGATGGCCCAAATAAACTAGTACCGAGCTACTGCATCATGGCCATTTGGAATGCTCTTCACCCACTGCAACCCAATATTATCCTATGTCCTTCCCTAGGATTGCTCTATGCAAATTACATATTCAATCTAGTTAGAGAAATCCAAATAAGAACATTATTAGCACCTGATATCCTTGTCATAAGTTGAGGCTCCAGAGTTTAATTTGACATTTCTGCCATCAAAACAGTGTATTAGTAATCAACCTCTGTTTATTATAACATAGCGACCACAACAAGTGACCATAAAATACAAAAATGTTTACTCTAGGCTGAAGTAATATAAACTTCAAAAAATGTATATATATATATATATAGATATATAGATATATATAGACACACACACACACTATTTATATTATAATTACTAAGCAGTAGTACCTCAAAGATTATTTCCCCAATGCTAATGAGTTTTATATCCGGGAAGAATTACATGTGTCGGGTAAACAAAACTAGTTATTAATAGTAAGGAATCAAGCAAACATAGTATAGAAATGTAACAATATTAAAAAAAGAATGTACATGTTCTAGATCCACCTCTTAATAGCTACTATCACATTGCAACGAAGTGTAATACTCCATGCTTTTTAAAGGGATAAGGATCTTAGACACAGAAACACAAAAAATAAATATGATAGACAGCTTAGGAGGCTGCCAAGTGCCTAATTTTCATGCTAATAATACCAAAAAGTGGTGAAAGTGACTACTTGTTAACAGGATATGAAATATAATTAATGGGAAAACATAGTATGTAACTTCTTAAACATCACCCACCTTGACTTGATCCTTCAGACTGACGACACTTCAAATTTCGATAGTTATCAAGTAATAAAGAAGGCCATGACATAATGTATGGGTGCACAAAGTTGTCAAATGTCTTCTGAAACAACACCTCCAGCTTCATTGTTTCCAAGCATAAGGCCACAAACCAACAAGCCTGTTCCTGGTCATGGAACATCTTTGCTGTTGCCAAATACACATAGCCATCCTGGATTCCCAAAATTTCCAGCTCATTGTCGTTAGTATTAATAAGGTGTGGAAGAACCCTTTTAAGCTCTGTGTCCAAGGGGACTACCCGATCCAGCACCCATTCGACGTCATTATCATCTCTCGTTTGCATTATAACACCAATGTTGAATTCATCTACATAAACAATGCAAGTTTGGCCACCATTGGTTTTACCAATGTCAAAGGGGCGGCTCATGCATTGAGGGAGCTTTGCGATAGAGAATTTCCTAGTGAAGGGGTTAAGCGAAATAATATATTTGAAATCCTCGTAAACCCAATACAACAATCCATTTGCTTGCTTTATATCCTCTCGCAGAAACAATTGGTTAGCATCACCATCAGGTCTTGCTAGGAAGTTGAGCCACGGGGTAACTGACCACATCCTAGTGACCGAGGAGAAGATGGTAAGTTGAATCCTTAAATCAGAACGATGAATTAGTACCACACTGAATGATGTGGGGTCCTCTTCTGTACACAGCAAAACACCAGCATAGAGGAATCCAGGTTTCCATTTTGGGCCCTCCTTGGTTTCAAGAACTGGGAGACAAATTTTATCTCTTGGTTAATGGATTAAAAAGGATGAACAACTTCTTCAAGGAATTCATGAGGAGGACGAAGCCATGGTAACCATCAATGAATTCCCAGCAGAGAGGCCCCTCAGAACAGTCCATTAGGGAAGTGAGAAAAAATCACCACCACGGATGGCAGCAGCCATGTCCAAGTCCTTGGGGCGGGAGGGGACAAACATGGGGAAAGCGGGTACGTTAGGAGCCAATACTGGGTCGTAGGCCTGGAAGAGGAAGCCGAGTAGTGGTGGCGGGTGGAGGGCACCGAAGCGGCGGCGGAAGTCCGGGGATGAGGCTATGGCATCACACCACACACGGCAGGTGCAGGCAGCACGGACGAGTGTGGCGAGGGAGGGGAGGCGAAGGAAGATATCCAGAAGGAGGTCCTCACCGAGGGAGGAAATGTGCCCCTTCGATGCTACAATAGTGTCCACTACATCATCAACCTTATGAAACTTTCGCCGCCTTACCTGCATGATAGCTCGTGTTCCTGATGTCGATGCTTCTGAGTCTACGTCTGCACCCTTCCGATTCAGCTGCACGAGGTGCCCCTTCTTCATCCTCTTGATCTCAGCCTCCAGGTTTTTTACTTTCATTTGCAACTCTATGATCAGTGTGTTTTTGGCACTTCCAGATTCGACCTCGCCCCCGGCATCTTGGTTCCTGTCAACATCACCTCCAGGTGAGATCTCCCTCACCACATCCTCCATCTCTTGCGGCTTCTCATGGTTGACGATGGTTTCGTGGTGCTTAGACTTGGGAGATGCCATATTCTCCCTGGTTAGCGTTGCCTCGCCTTCCTCCTCAACAAGTGATGATGACATGGTGTTGCAATCTAGGTCCCCTAGTCGTCGCAACCCTAGCCACGACTCGAGATTTGGGGAATGGGGAATCAGGATTGATTTGGTGCTTGGATTTCTCATAATTTATCGGGAGGGATAAACGGGAAGGGAAATAAGTGGATTTTGCCATATTAGGATGGCGTGCACCCCTTCTCGTTCACGTTTTAGCGGTTGTTTCGGTGGGCGCCCACCATTCATCCTTCAGTGGGCGCCCACGTTTTAGCGGTTGTTTTGGTGCGCCCACCATTCATCCTTCAGTGGGCGCCCATGTTTTAGCGGTTGTTGCGGTGGGCGCCCACCATTCATCCTTCAGTGGCGCCCACCATTCATCCTTCAGTGGGTGCCCACTGTTTCCTTTTGTGAAGGTGTGTCTCATCAATGTTTGCCATGTTGATGTCTCCCTGTTTGGCACACAGACCTGCATGTTGCCACAACACTGATATGGAGAAAGAACAAAGACAAACAGAAACGAAAGCCCACCGTTCAGTCAGCGCACACCATTCACCTTTTAGTGGGTTCCTACTATTTGCTTTTGTAAAACCTTGTCGCATCAATGTTTTCCATGTTGATGATAACTTGTTTGTCACATAGACTTGCATTTTCCGTTGAGCAGAGAGCGCGAGAAAGAACATTGACAAAAAAAAGAGAACCTATGGCTTGATAAGCGCAGCGATGACCACTGCTCTCATGTGACAAGCGTAGTTCTCATGCCAGCACACATGCCACCGTTGGTAGCACTACACCAAAGGGAGGAACTAGAAACTGAGGAAATGGACTGTTGCCTCGCTAAAAGCCCTAGGACCTGGTAAATCAACCTTTTCAGCCCCAAAAGCCTTTGATAGACTCGTACAGCCTCTTCACGAACTTGTACAATCAATGCCACAAACGATAGCAAAGTCAATTATAGAATATATAACTAAAGGGGCCACGATTTGGCACCAAACATAAGGGGGAGAAGGATGGAAATTTCGCTTTGTCATTGGATTTTATATAATTTATACATTAAAATTTATCATTAACTATATTTATTCCAAGTAAATTATGTTGTTCTTTGTCATGGGGTTTGATATAATTAAGTACAATTTCGTACTTTTTTGTTAATTATTTAAAAATAAATTTGTTTACGGAAATTTTTGTGTTTAACCGATAATTTTTACGCACATAATTTCTTTCCAACCCCACTATTAGCTTTTCCATATTGAGCCGTTCTCATCCTAGAGGGAAGGAAGGAGAGAAGAGAAGAACATCTCCGGTTGAGTAAGCAGCGTGCGAGGGAACAGGGCAACAGAATCTTTGCCGACGGTAATGCAAACTAGTATAACTCGATGCGCGTACTCTAGCAGGGTAAGTAATCGGTGGTGGCTATTAAGGAAAAGAGTATTATTATACATCCAACCCGGAGTCCCTGTGTATGGTTGGGGAGAGGGTTCGAGGGTTTTCTCGGCCTGCGGTGAGAAGGCTCTTCTCCTTAGATAATGCCGTCGGGGTGGCTTCATTCCCCTGCAGGTCGAGTTTTTTATACATCCAACCCGATTGTCCTACTCAACTCAATCAATTATAGAAACTAGATATCATCATTTAGAAATTTTAAATATTTGATTGCCATATATTCATCCAGTTAAAACGAAGTTGGACATTTGGGTTGGTTCTACTGTGATTCCCTCAGGAAAAAGCCTATGTTTAGTTCTGGGCTTTTTTAACTGGCTGGTTGGGCTTAGAGATCTCATAAATCATAATACAGGTTAGGCAAAATTTTACTCGACTGGTCTGGTTTTTTGAGTCGATAAGGCGTTGCTTTTGGATCTCTTGCACCACACTACTGATACTCGATTTGTCCAGTGGCGTAGCCAGAAAAAATTTAGCTGGGGAGAGCTTCTCATGACCGACTAAATTGAAATCAAGAACATTCCAATTTGGGTCGTATTAATGCATCCATATATTGCAATCACATGATTTTAATGCAAAGTTTAGATGTTACCTCGAATTTTAAGAATAGATTGATACGTCTTGCATAAACGTGATTACGCCACATGATGTTCCTCTCTGTTTTAGGCCGTTGGGCCTAGTGGGTCGGTTGGATTTTAAATGGGGTAGCTCGTGGCTACGCCACATGATGTTCCTCTCTATTTTAGGCCGCTGGGCCTAGTGGGCCCATTGGATTTTAGCTGGGGCAGCTGCCCCAGCTCGCTCCAACGTGGCTACGCCACTAGATCTGTTGACCTCCTCCGAGTACATAGCTTAGATATCTTTTGTCAAAGATACATTATCCACTTCGAGGATTACCTTGTTGTAGTGCCATGCCACCACCAACAATATTCCTTGATGGGCTGCCATCGCTTCTGTAGTCGATGCATCTGCTAAGTGTTCAAGCCATCTGCCTTCTGTTAGCAACACCTCACCCCAATCATTTCTTAGGATCACCCCTGTTGCTCCAATTCCTGACTAACAATTAAATGCTTCATATGTGTTCATCTTGGTCCAACCCAAATCAGGAGTGCCTTCAAAAAAAAAACACCAAATCAGGAGGGCGCCATTGAACCCGTGCAGACACTTTCTTCCTTCATATAGACCATATCCTCTAGCATCTTGGATACATGCTTTGCAGTTGCTACAACACTCCAGGATTGTCGGTGTTCTGAATCAATATCGGCTAGTAAATTTAGTTCGTACGGGGTTCACACGCTTAAGGTTGGATGGTTCATGAGAGGCTCACACAAAGGGAGGGACGCGACGATGTATATTGGTCTAGGATGAATCCCTACGTCCAGTTTGAGGCCCTATTTGTGCTACTCACGAGATGTACAACGGTGGTGAGAGAGGAGGAAAATCCATGTCTCAATGGCATGTGAGTGAGAATGTGGGGAAAAAAACTTGTCTAAGGAAGAAGAAGGCCTCCCTTTTATATCTCCAAGGGTGGAGCCGCTTACATGAGAGAGAGGAAGAGTGAGGGAGAAAAGAGATGCTTCCTGATTCCCTCGAAAGGGTCCCAGGCAGGCCCGTCTGTCCTGTTGCTTGTACAGTGCCGCCTCTTGCTTGACCGTTTTGTGTCGTTGCTCCACCCGGCACGACAGCCTAGGTACTTGTTCCTTCATTCTCCGTTCAAACGGGTCATGATGCTTCCAGTAGGGCGGCTTGAGGATTGGACATCTTCCCATTGTAGCTTCATGTGTTCCCGAGACCATTACGGTGGTACGGTGGGTGTCAGCGGATGTTACGCTCTGCTCAACCCCGAGCCTAGAGGGTCGTGGTGCAGCGGGGATGGGGTTGATCCCTGTCGACCGCGTCGGCCTTTGACGTGTAGTGCCTGGCTGTATGTTGTTGGATCGGATCCACGCTCATAAATAAGATAGATTCAGGATCTCCTTTTCGATCTCATCAGTCCAGACGCCGTTGTGCTGCATCCCATCGTTGCGTTTCTGACAGGGGGGGGACGGGTGCCGTTGGGCGGCGTCCCTATTCGAGCACATGTGTCTGAATAATGAGGTGAGGCTGGACACCGTTCCCTCGACTCATGTGCCCCTTTTTTACCAGTATTTAAAGTTTTGAGGTAGAATAAGGGGTGCTCGGGCTCTGTTTCTGGGTCGTTCAAACCGTGATTCTCTTGACCCCTTCGGTGGGGGTCAAGCGAGGCAAGAGCCTCTCGACGGGGTCGAGTGGGGCATAGTTTCTTCGATTCCCCTTGTCTGATCCGAGGCGGGCCTACATTCAATTTTCTGGACTGTTTATGGCTTTGTTCGAATTCCTGCACTGGGCACCTCTGTTCTGTCCTATTCAAATTTCATGTTTTAGCGGGTGTTTAGCTATGCTACGTGGCGCCGCTAATATAGACACCTGACAGTAGTCCTTTCTGCTATGGGATCCCAAAAGGCTGCATACTATTAACTTTATTTTCTTTCCAAGGATAGTATAAGGACTGAGTACGTGGTCTTCTCCTTCTGAAGGTGATCCACATTGCACGCATATTCTTTGAACAGCTCATCCATCATGTATTCGCCAACAAGGGCTCCATCACAGCTCTGATACTCTTAGCAACATTCACTCCACTTTGGAGGCTATCTTCAACGACATCACCTTCTGAGTCATCGTAAGGATCCCACTTTGACTCAAATAGTTTGACGTAGCTGATGTAGAACAACTCACTCTTGTCAACTACTTTCTTAACTTCATCGACTGATGGACCATAAACAGGCAGATTGAAGGCGTCCATCTTTTCCTGTTTTAGAAGGCCCTGTAATTAAATGACCAAAAGTCACTAAAATATGATAGTTTTTTAATGTTTGATGCAATTAGGGGTTGGATTGAGTAGGCTTGAGTGTGAGCAATTGAAAAAAAATTGTGATGATGTCATCATCTTCTTCTACTAAAGCGGTACAAAAAGGTATTAGTCATGATATCCATTTTCCTTTCATTATAACTGCTCACCTTGTCCACGAGAAATTGAATAGAGTGTGCAAGTAATCCACAAAGAATGTTCAGATCGCCTTTATATACATCCTCATTCTTCCTTCCAAGAAAACTCAGCACCATCTGCCCGCCAGGCACAAGTTCTTCATTGCGCAGCTTGAGGAAGAGCGAGAAGTCTTTCTGAAACAGCTCTTGATACAGTCTCACCACAGACGGGGGTGTAGTCTTTTCGATGTAAATGTTTCCTTTGTTTAAGTACGCTTTGGCATTAACAGTGAGTCCGTCCGGAACCTGAATGGTGTACCACACGTTAGAACAGTAATAAGAAAAAAAAAAGGAAGTGGTAATTAGGCGTAATGAAACTGTATCGTATGAACTATGGTACCCCAGAGCGCCAATGCAGACAATATGACGAGTGGAAGAGATGAACACTTTGGCAGGGCAATAGCCTTGTGTAGTGGGACCCGGGCAACCCAGAGAGGTAGAATGGCGGCAGTGTTTCTCCCTTGTATTGGTTTTTCATTGATTCCTTGAAGCGTTCAAATGAGCGGAAGATATGGTTGAAGTCGTTTCCAGGTAGATCGTTGAGGAAGAATTGGAGTTCCCCGGGATAACAACTAAAGCCGTCAATCACCTCGGAGACAAAAAGGAGTGTATTTTGGCCTGACGAGCAGCCTAAGTCACCAATGACCAGTGTTTTAGCCGTTACTAGGGCCAATAATTCACTCAAAGCCTTCGGAAGCACTAGTTTCATTTCAAATAAAGCTTTTCTCTAGGGCACCTGTAATGGAAAGTGAGAACAACAGAATAAATCCAGTGAAGGGAAAACAGGATTAAGAGGGAAGGCAGGGCACAAACTTGAAGCCTTGAGTTGTTGATGTAGCTATTTTCTGTTTTCCCATATGCCATATGGAACTCAGTGTCCATCGTCACAGCCTACCACCAAGAGATTTTGCATATTAGAATCTTTCACTACAACAGCATCACAAGCATCACAGAGGCGTAGGTAGAAAAGAATTTCAAAAATGTCTTCTGCATATGAATTCCAAAAGAATGTTTTAACCTTTTTCGTTCTCTCTTGATAATGAAAGAGCTAAACTGTTATGTATGCACGTAATCTTTGTTTATGCTTCCCCTGTTATGCACAGCACCTTTGCTTTCTTCAGGCAGGCTCATTCCTTCCAAGTGCTACTTCATGCAAAAACTGAGGCGCTCTAACCCACCAATGACCCAAATCTCAGATGCATGCTCCTAGTATATCGGAGTGTGCCGGAAGTCATCATCAGCTGGAGAGAGATGTGTGTGGTGAGCGCAACGGATAAATACGTGCGGTGGTGGTAGAAGTAGGGCCGGTGTAGTTCGGGGATTTGATGATGCAGATTAATTTCCCTGTGTATTTGACGGTTACAGTCAAAATAAGATCTGTTTTCAGTAGTGCGAGAGCGAGGCAACACGGCGAAACCACACGTGTCCTTTGCCATCGTTGCCGGGCAAATTATTTGTTAGCAGCCACGACAACAGGGGTTGTCGTCTTCGTCTCCCACTGAAAAACACTACCTCACGTTGACAGCTCAAGACGACAAAGAAGGGTCTCCAAGCAATGAGGTGATAATGGGACCAATATGCTAATCGACAAGTGTACGACTGGCAACAAATCGTAGGCAAGATCTTTTTGGCTCCACATGTCGTATAATTCAAAAGTGTGAAAAAATCCTTTATTCATGACAAATTGTGGTTTAAAATATTTTTGCCACACTCACCTAAACTTAATCGTCACGAGTCACGACAAATGAGGGTTAGCAAACAAACATCCCCATCTGTTTTGCTGGTCACGTCAGCAGGTATACCTATGCATCAAGGCTGGGATAAATGCTTTCAAAAAAAAAGGCTGGGATAAATGGGTCGGTATGCAACCCAGCCCGGGAAAGATGAAACAAACAGAGCATGACTTCCATCGTGAGTAAGAAGGCTGCCGATCGTCTACAAGACTACAAGTATCAATCTTGATGGTCTATTATTTTCTAATTAGGCCAAGAGGGGGAAGGTTGGAGATGGTGTGTCCGTGTGTATGTGGGCCATTGAGCTGGCAGGTGCGGATGGGCTGAAGCGCGATTCATTTTGTGCTTTGCGGACTTGAAAATTGAAACCCATCATCATTGAGTCTGCACTGATGGGGAGAGGAATTGGGCATTGCACTGCAAGAACATAACATAAATTCACAAAAGCATAAATAAAGGATTTATATGTTTTTTTATATGGATACATATAGTTCTGACATGAGGAATTCATGGTGGCAGCTAAGATAAGTGGAGCTAAAATACATGAAACAGAACAGAAAAGAAAGAGCACAATAATGCACATACAGCCACAGAAGGAACCCAAATATCTAAACCCTCAGATGCAGAAGTAGCACTCAACGTGCTATCATGATGCACGTCATGATTCTAGAACTCTACTTCAGACCTTTCCATAATAATAATAATAGTAATAATAAAGCCAATCATCACAAAGATTTCCATTATCCCTTTTGATCTATTGCCACCCTTGAAAAAGGATCTTCATGTTGTGAAACAACAGAATCAGCCTAGCAATCACTCACACTACTAATGCGCAAGAAAATCACAGAGATGGATGAACACAGAATATAGGGCACAACAGGAGCTTTCTTTATTTCTCTGGAATGATTACAACCAGGAGCTTATTACTTGCTCTCCGTCACCACCGTAGGCTCCTATTTATAGCAGGGGAGGAGGCATAGCATCACCCCCGGGTGAGGATGTCCCCCAACTGCCAACCACCCCAATCAATGGCCCAATTAATTCGCCCACAAATTACCACAGTCATTTCCGAAAATAATCCCGTTTGCTGCTGTGGTTTCATAACACTCCCCCTTGGGCGAATTACTGCGTCATGCCTATGCCTCGTTAAAAACTCCTCCAAAAACCCGAGTGGGAAAAAATGGCAGGAGAAAAGAGTACATAGCATACGCAAGCTGTGTTGCACCTGTTGCCTCGTTAAAAACCTTGCGTGAGAAAACCCAGTGGAAAAAACTCACCAAGGGAAAAAGAGTACAACAGTTGATTATCAGGATCCGGTAGTCTTCGGGACTACGCAAGTGATCTGCAGGATCACTCCCATGATCTTCGGGATCACGGGTATGGGCCAATCCCTTTTGGTGATCTTCGGGATCACCTCATGATCTTCGGGATCATGACTTCATTCTCCCCTGATCCTTGCAATTCCCTAAGTCGTCTCATGCCAATTCCCCGAACGCATCTATAGAAGTTAGATGTTGGCAGAGACTTTGTGAATAAATCTGCAAGATTTTCACATGACTTAGTGTGCAGGATATTAATCTCACCGCTCTTCCGGAGCTCATGGGGGTAGAAGAACTTCGGAGCAATATGCTTCGTATAATTGCTCTTCACATAGCCCATATGCATCTGTGCAACACAAGCAGCGTTATCCTCATAGATAACGGTGGGAGCACCGACGGTGTCCAAGCCACATGACTTCCGGATGTGGCCAACCATCCGTCTCAACCAGGCACACTCTCGTGTGGCCTCATAGAGTGCAATGATCTCCGAGTGGTTGGTTGACGTGGCAACCAGGGTCCGCTTCACGGATCGCCAAGCGATGGCTGCACCACCACGAGAGAAACACGAAACCGGTCCGGGATCCGGCGTTATGTGGGTCGGACATGTAGCCAGCATCCACATACCCCACCATGGTCGGATCTTGGTTCTTCGGGAACCACAACCCAAGGTCCTGCGTCCCTTGCAGATACTCGGAGAATGGTCTTGACGCCAACCCAATGCCTTCTGGTTGGGGCAGCACCGTGCACTGGCCAACAGATTGACCGCGAATGCAATATCGGGCCTCGTGCAATTCGCAAGGTACATCGGTGCTCCAATGGCGCTCAAGTAGGGAACTTCAGGTCCCAGAATTTCCTCATTCTCCCCTTTGAGTCCGAACGGGTCCTTTTTCACGTCAAGTGAACGGACCACCATGGGGGTTCTCGGAGGGTGGCACTTGCCCATATTAAACTTTTCAAGTACCCTCTTTGTGTATGTAGACTGGTACACAAACACTCCCCAGGGAGGTGCTCGAGCTGCAGGCCCAAGCAGAACTTGGTTTTACCCAAGTCCTTCATCTCGAACTCCGTCTTGAGGTAAGCCATAGCTTCCTCAATGTCCCCTGTGGTGCCAATGATATTCAAATCATCGACATAGACGGAGATGATGCAAAATCCATTCCGGGATTTCTTTATGAACACACAGGGGCAATCATCATTATTTGTGTAACCTCTCTTCAGGAGATAGTTACTCAAACGGTTGAACCACATCCTTCCGGATTGTTTCAACCCATACAGTGCACGCTGCAGGCGTACACTATACATGTTGCGATTCGGATTCGGACCAGGGATCTTGAGTCCTTCAGGGACTCGCATATAAATCTCCGAATTCAGTGACCCATACAAGTATGCGGTCACGACATCCATCAACTGCATTTTGAGATTCAGATTAGCTGCCATAGATATCAAATATCGGAACGTGATCCCACTCATGACGGGAGAGTAAGTTTCATCATAATCGATGCCGGGTCTCTGCGTGAACCCTTGTGCCACTAGCCTCGCTTTATATCTTACCACCTCATTATTTTCGTTCCTCTTCCGGAGGAACACCCATTTGCATCCCACGGGGATGACCTTTGGGGGTGTTGGGACTGCAGGCCCAAACACTCTTCTTTTATAAAGCGAGCGCAACTCTGCCTCGATTGCTGCTTTCCATTTATCCCAATCTGAGCGCCTTCGGCACTCTGCCATGGACTTTGGTTCTGGATCCGGATCCATTGAGCAAGCAATCTTTGAGGCAAAGTTCGCATTCACAATGGTGGTCTTTCTGTTAAATAACTCTCCCGTGTGCACATAATTAGTGGAGATCTCATCCATATCCTCTAGCTCATCGTGATTTCCCGAACGACGGAGCTAGGGTGTTCCGATTTCCCAGTGCGCTTAGCGCGCGCGATGCACTCGGGATTTCCATCTTCGGGATGGGGTCCTTCGGGGACCATCCCAACTTCAGGTTGGGTCGCCTCTTCAGGGGCTCCGTCTTCGGGACGGTGTCCTTCAGGGACATTCTCAACTTCGAGGTTGAGCTTCTTCAACTGAATCCCGGAGTGGGACAAGTGGCTCGAGGTCGTGCCTCCGCGGACGTCTCCGTGGGGCTTTGTCCCGAGCACCCGGAGGTCTCCCCTCTTCCTAGGATGGGGGTGACACCAGAGTCGGTAGCCTTCGGGGCTATCCGCACTCTCTCCGGCGCATTTACTGCAGGTATATGCGACCTTGTCACTCCCTTATGATCGGTGAAGGCATCCGGCAGCTTATTTGCAAGATTTTGCAAATTTATAATCCGCTGAACTTCCAGTTCAGCCTCGCTAGTGCGTGGGTCTAAGGACTGCATCCCAGTTGCATTCCATTCAATTTCCGGCATTCTTCAGGATGCCGGTCTCCCTAATGCTGGGAAATTGTCCTCATCATATATGCAATCAGCGTACCGAGCCGTATGAAGATCCCCAGTCATAGGCTCTAGGAATTTGATTATGGACGAAGTCTCATAACCAACATATATCCCCAACTTCCGGTGGGGTCCCATGGAAGTACGCCGAGGAGGTGGTATCGGCACATATACTGCGCAGCCGAATTTTCGCAGATGGGAAATACTTGGCACTTTCCCACGCACTAGCTGCAAGGGGGATGTCTCATTATATGCAGTTGGCTCGAGTTGGATCGGTGCTGCTGCATGCAGCATCTGCATGGCCCCAACAACTGGTTGGCAACCGACAATTCTGCAACGAGTGGACGAGAAATCCACTTTATCCTTTTGATCAAGGATTCAGCTAGGCCATTTTGAGTGTGGATATGAGGTACTCGAATGCTCTACCTTAATGCCCATAGCCATGCAATAATCATCAAAGGCTTTTGACTCGAATTCACCAGCATTATCCATACGAATGGATTGTATGTGGTTATCGGGAAACTTGCCTTTAATCGATGATTTGAGCAATAAGCTTAGAGAAGGCATGATTTCTTGTGGACAGCAAGTCCACATGACTCCATCCGGTAGAAGCATCAATCAGTACCATGAAATACTCGAACGGCCCCGAGAGGGGCTGAATAGGTCCACATATGTCCCCCTGTATCCTTTGCAGGAAAACAGGTGACTCATCCCTAATCTTCAGGAGGGATGGCCTAGTGATCAACTTCCCCTTTGCACAAGCCGTGCAAACGAATTCTTCAGGATTCGAGAAGTTCTTTGGCTCAATTTCATGGCCAGCAGAATTGTTGATGATTCTTCTCATCATCCCCAACCCAGGGTGACCCAATCTTTCATGCCATTTCTTAAAGGCATCAGGGTCACGAAAGATTGTCTTTATCGCAACATATTCATCGGCGGGTTTAATGTACGTACGGTACAAACCCGATGGCGATGAAGGGAGTTTTTCAACCACATGCTTTTGATATCCATCAAATTTTGTGATGAGCAAGTATTCAATACCATGCTCGGTCTCGGTTTCTAGGTGGAAACCGTTTGCCTGGATATCTTTAAAGCTCACAAGGGTACGCTTGGATTCTGGATAGAGGATGGCATTCCTCACAAGAATCCGCGTACCCATAGGAAAAACTAGTGTGGCACTTCCGGTGCCAACAATATGAGCATTGCTTCCGGCAATGGTCATAATATTTCCAAACTTCTTGGTTAAAGTGTGGAAATACCTAGTTTCCCTTAATATGGTATTGGTGGTTGCGCTGTCTACGAGACAACACTCTTCATCCGCCATGGGACCCAGCCGAACCTGTATCAAATATCCTGGACATGATAAATAGAGATGCAGGAAATGTAAACACATAAAATGATAACGATTCTGGGAAGACTGTTTGTAAAGACTTCAGGCTTTACAACAGCTGCTCTTCGAGGAGCATACTCATGACCCGATGCTGCTTCAGGAGCACTATTTACATTTACGGTTCTTCAGGAACCGTTGTGCTCTTCGAGAGCTTTTATTACGATACTTCGGATCAGTAACCGGCGGCATGCGGAACATTGCACTTGACATGGAGGGGACTACTCGAGGTCCCCAAATATGTCAAAGTCATCATCAAGAAGGTCGTCCCGCTATCGTCCTTTCGGACGTCTTCACCACTCGCATTGGCCACAATGATCATGTCATTGGCGTGAGCTTCGGGCTCGGTGGTGAAGTGGGACTCGAGCCCGTCCTCGTTCTTACTTCCGGAAGAACGACGACGAGCGTCAATCAGGTGTCCGGGGACGCGACGGTTGCGAGACCAATGTCCCGAACGTCCGCATCTATAGCATGCATTTTTGCTCCCCCGGATGATTCACTCGTGACCTTCTTGTCACCTTTACCTCGGGGCTTACCCTTTCCTCTGCCCTTGAACATACCACCCTTCCTACCCTTCCATTTCTTTCGGCCATATTTCGGGCCATCGGAACTCCCGGCAACATTGGCGTGTGCTTCGAGCACACCCATCGACCCAGTGGGTCGGGCAGAGTGGTTCTGCATGAGAACCTCATTCTGCTGTTCTGCAACTAACGAGGTCCGAGCAAGCTGAGAATATCTCGTATACTTCGACACCTGTATCGTTGTTGCGGAACGATGTTGCCCGGGTGGAAGGTGTTCAGGGTTTTCTCGATCATCTCAGCGTCCGTGATCTGCTGGCCACGGAGACGCAACATCGAGACGATTCGATGAATGGCAGAGTTATACGCCGCCACGGACTTATAGTCTTGGAAGCGTAGGGTAATCCAGATCATTCCGAGCTCGTGGGAGTGCAGTGGCCTATTGTTGGTCAAAGCGATCCTTCGGGATTCCCACGACACTCGCGGATCCTCCTCGGTCATATATTCCATTTTTAGGTCCGGGTGTATGTGATGACGCAGGAAATGCAAAGCCTTTGCACTATCAGCGTCATCGACCACAGCCTTTCCCTTGCCAGCTTCGGGCTTGGCAATAGTATGACCGAGGCGCATGGATCGCAGGTTAATGACAATATCTTGAGCCCAGGTGAGGTAGTTGCTGCCATCCAAGGCAAGCTGGGTGAATTCCCTCTTTGCAATGTCCGACATGCTCGCAATATCATGCAATTTACTTCGTGTAAATTATGCATGTAAATATTGCAATTATGTGGGTCATGAATATTCCCAGAAAATTTCCTGCATGTTAGTGAGCATAAAATAATACAGTCATCGGATGTGGAAATAACGCGATTAAACACTTCGGGGTTTAACCTGCAAATTTCCGGAGTCCAGGAAATATAATTATGTGGATTAACCAAACTTCAGGGGTTAAAACGCAAAAATGGCGCATACTTGAAAAATGCCCTAAATTCGGCCCATGCTCGTCCCCCTCCCCTTTTTTTTTCTTTCTTCTCGGGTGTACGGGCTGAATTTAACCCGGCCTAAGGCCGGTATGGCCTATGGGCCGAAGGCCCAATAGGTGGCGCCCATCTAGGCCAAAACCCGGCCGGCCCATGCCTTCCCCAATCCGGCTAGGGTTAAACCCTAGCCGGTCCGGTGCGTGCGGGGCAAAGCGAGGGCGATGCCCCGTTCCCCTTCTCCCTTATCCGCAACAAGGGCGCCGCCCTCTTTCTTCCCCGCCCGTCCGATCCGCGGCCTTAGGGCGGCGCCGCTCGTGGTCGGGCGGCCACGCGGCGCGCGGCTAGCGCGGCCCGCGGCCGGGGCGGCGCGGCTAAGGCGGGCGTGCGGCCAGCGGCCGGAGCGGCGTGTGGCCCGCGGCCGGACGCGGCTCGTGAGGGCGCGCGGGCTTGTGCCCGGGGCGGCACGCGCCGTTGGGCTCGCGGCGCGCGTGGGCCAAGGGGAGCCGCGGCGGCGCGCACGGCCATGGTGGCCCGGGCTGCCCGGATCCGGGAGGAGCTAGGGCGGCACGGGTCTGCGGCTATGCGGAGCAGCGCGACGCGCCGGTGGCCGGCGGCCGGGCGGCACTCGGGCTCGCCTACATCTCCCGGAACGGAGGTAGCAACGCACCTTGTGCGTGCAAGGCACGGGGCGCTCCAGGGCCCCGGCCGGAGGGAGGTGACGGCACTTCGGGGCCGTGCGGTGCTCCCGACAATTGCTCGCGACGCGGTGGCACTTCGGGGCCGCCCACGTATGTGCAGGCCGCCGATACTTTGGTGGCCGCAGCACTTCGGGGCCGCGGGCCTATCGGCGAGCCCCTACCGGTTCTGCCTCGGGCCACAACCCGGGGTCTCGCCTCGTTGCTCGCGCGGGGCGTCGGACGGCCACACCACCGCAGCGACGGGCGGCGGAGTAACGGGGCCAAGACGACAGCGTGCGTGGGGCTTCATCCCACACGGCAGCGCTGGGACTTCCGCGACAAGCCGTGGCTCCCACGGCGACGACGCGCATGGTGCGGACGGCTTCGTCGGCGGAGACGACACCCATTGGTGCGTCGTCCCGCAACACTTCGGGTTGCGGGTACTGCGAGCTCGAAGGCGTCGCAACGACCTGCTTCAGGAGGTCCCGGCCATGGCGCTTCGGGGCCATGTCCATCGGTGCTAGGTCTTCAGGACCAGCACACGGGTAAGCATCAATTAGTGATGCTAGGTGCTAACTGCTGGTAGCACCAGAATAATGTGTAGATATGCAAGTTAAAAGAAAGGTGGTGCTATCTTCAGGTAGCACCGAGCTCTATGGTACTAGGCCATAGGATCTTTATCATGCTTGCTACGGGTGATAGCAAGCCTTGTCTGTGTGTGATTTGCATTCCCGTACTTACCATAGATGACAGGATCATATGCATCGGTAGGTAGGGAAAAACCAGACTGATTCTTACCTGCTAGCTCTGTAGAGGCTCGTGCTGATAACGTGTTGTGAAACAACAGAATCAGCCTAGCAATCACTCACACTACTAATGCGCAAGAAAATCACGAGAGATGGATGAACACAGAATATAGGGCACAACAGGAGCTTTCTTTATTTCTCTGGAATGATTACAACTAGGAGCTTATTACTTGCTCTCCGTCACCACCGTAGGCTCCTATTTATAGCAGGGGAGGAGGCATAGCATCACCCCGGGTGAGGATGTCCCCCAACTGCCAACCACCCCAATCAATGGCCCAATTAATTCGCCCACAAATTACCACAGTCATTTCCGGAAATAATCCCGTTTGCTGCTGTGGTTTCATAACACTTCAGCCCTTGTTCAGTTATTTTATTTTCTATATATTTCAGTATCTTACACTTGAGAACTGAAAGCATTGACCTTCATTTCGGTACGTTTATTACAAAATGTTTGCACTAAAACATATCAGTTAAAGAATCATGCAAACAAAATGATGTGAGTGGTTCAGCCTGCAAGCTAACAAATAATCATCTTGATGCTGAAGGAAAATTACATGCATGTTGTTGTAAGGAAGAGTAAACAAATGTTCTTGAAAACATGGTACGACAGAAAGACCAATAAAATAGAACTATAGAAAATAGCAAAGGTTCAGAATAAGATTGAAATCTCATTGGACCTCAAAATCTTACAGCTAGGCTAGATTCTCAGTTTCACGCACAAAAGAAATTGGTTTCCAATGTCACCTAGGCCCTTTCGGTTTACTTAAGAACAGTAGATTGGTTTACTAGCCTCTGCTCTTTTTCTCTCATGTGCCTGACGTGCAGGGAGTAGTGCATTTCGGCGGAGCATCTTCCCATCCAAACCTCTCACACTTACCAAGTAAAGAAGGAGGCCATTGCATGAAGTACAAATGCACATTCCTGTCATACTTTCTCCTAAATAGCTTCTCCAGCTTCATTGTTTCCAAGCATAGAGCGAGGAACCAACAAGGCTTTTGGGTGCTAGTGTCGAAACCTGATGTTGTCAAATATGCATAGCCATGCCAAACTTCCAAAATATGAAGATCAAACTCATCATCCTGGCTTGACAGGATACGTTTAAGCTCTGTGTCCATGGAGATTACCCTGTCCTCCACCCATCTCTTAATACCACTGTCATTCCTCTGCAGCAAGATACCGATGTTGGAGCCATCGGAATAAACAATACACTCTGTACCATCCTTGGTTTCACCGAAGCCAAAACTATGGATCAAGCACTGCGGTACCTTTGCCATGGAAAATTCCATTGTGTCGGTATCAAGCGAGACCATACAACTCCGAGGCGCATGAACCCAGAAATGGAGACAGTTCCCATTAAACATAATCAACTGCTCAGGTGTATCACAATCTAGCATCTCTGGGAAGTCCACCCATGGTGTTGCTGACCAAACGCCAGTGTCCGAAGAGAAGATGGTAGCCTGGATCCTCGAGTCATTGAGGGCGGTACACATCAAATAGAATGACATCGGGCCCTCATCCAAACATATCAGTCCAATGTCGTATAAGTGTTGATCATAGACGGCCGGAGGGGCAGTATCAATGACAGGTGTTAAACTCTGATGGATCTTGCATCGGACTAATCAGTAGAACATGCATCCTAATCGCTTCGATCTGAGAGAGAGAGAGAGAGGGAGAGGGGTTACCGGAGATGTGGATCGGGTGACGATCCATGGAAGACGACGACGGCGCCAGCTGCGTCGTCAAGGCGGGCGCGGTGGAGTTGGTGAGGGCCGGTGAAGATGTCGCCGGTGCCGATCCGGATCCGCTCCCGGCGTCGGTTCCCGTCATGTCGAGCGCGAGGATGGCGTCGAACCAAAGCGCGAGGGCGTCGATGGACGTCGTCGTGGCGGCGGCGGCGGGACTTCCCGTCACTCCTGCGCTCCCTAGATCGGTAGGGTTTCCGTGATGTAGGTGGGGATTGTGGCGGCGCGGTGAACCTCGTTCCTAGCGCCCCGGCCCCCACCTGTCCTTTTATATGCGCGCAGTGTGACAGGGGCCCACCAACCATGTAGGGTTGGGCGCCCCGATCAGGGCGCGGATTTGGGCTGCTGGGCCTTTGGGCCCAGCAGGAGATCTGTCTAACAATCTCCCCCGGATCTCTTTTCCGTATCTATCCCATCATAGATTAACCCATAGGGCATATCTCGTCGTCACGGCTAAACACCGATAGACTCAACAGCCACTATGTGTATCTCCATTCAGTGATAGAGGTATTCTGTTGGGCCCTGGTCCAAGATCATAAGGCTTCCCTCAAACCCATGCCGGCTACGTGCTCCGTGAACACGTTGGGTGGAAGTCCTTTCGTAAGCGGATCCGCGAGCATTCTCTCGGTTCCGATATGCTCAAGACTTATGGTTTGATCTTGGACTTTATCTTTCACAACATAAAACTTAATGTCAATGTGTTTGGTAGCACCACTTGACTGGTTGTTGTGAGCGTACATGACTGCGGGCTCATTGTCGCAGTACAACTTTAGTGGTCTCTCAATGCTATCAACCACTCTTAAACCGGGTATGAATTTCTTCAGCCAGTTAACCTGTCCCGTGGCTTCATAGCAAGCTATGAATTCTGCATACATAGTCGACCCTGCTTGTGATACTCTGTTTGGAGCTTTTCCACGAAATAGCTCCACCAGCCAGGGTGAAAATGTATCCCGAAGTCGACTTCGTATTATCTTTCGCAAAATCTGAATCTGAATACCCCACAACCTGGAGTGAGTCTGTTCTCCGATAGACCAACATGAGGCCTTTTGTGCCTTGCATATACCGCAAGACTTTCTTAATCAATTTCCAGTGCTCTGGGCCTGGATTACTCTGAAATCTACCAAGCAACCCGGTAACAAAAGCCAAGTCCGGTCGTGTGCACACTTGCGCATACTCGTAAGCTTCCGATAGCTGAAGCATACGGTTTTGACTTCATCTCGTCAATCTCATATCTGTTTTTGGGTTTCTGCCAATCCCCAAATTTCTCTCCCTTGGCAATAGGGACAGGTGTGGCTTTACAATTATGCATGTTGAATTTCTTCAACACCTTCTCTATATAAGTTTTCTGGGACAGTCCCAATGCGTACTTCTTCCTATCTCGGTGAATCTCTATGCCCAAAACATACGAGGCTTCACCAAGATCTTTCATGTCGAAATGTGAGGATAGAAATCTCTTTGTCTCTTGTAGTAGACTGACATCACTACTCGCCAGTAGTATGTCATCCACGTACAAGACTAGGAAAATGAATTTTCCATTTTTAAACTTTGCATAAATGCAATTATCCTCAACATTCGCTTGAAAGCCGTGTTTCTTGATTGTGCCATCAAACTTCAAGTACCACTGTCTTGAAGCTTGCTTTAATCCATAAATGGATCTCTTTAAACGACATCCCATTTTCTCCTTTCCTTCCACGACAAAACCTTTCGGTTGAGCCATGTATACTCTCTCTTCTAGATCCCCGTTAAGAAACGCCGTTTTTACATCCATCTGATGTAACTCTAAATCAAAATGCGCTACAAGAGCCATTATGATTCGGAAAGAATCTTTACACGAGACTGGAGAAAAGGTCTCATTGTAATCTATTCCTTCCCTCCGTGTGAAGCCCTTTGCCACAAGGCGTGCTTTATATTTCTCTACATTCCCTCTAGAGTCATATTTCGTCTTGTAGACCCATTTGCAGCCTACTGTTTTGGCTCCTTTAGGAATATCCGCTAGGTCCCAAACATCGTTGAGACTCATAGATCTCATTTCATCTTTCATGGCCTCCAACCACTCGGATGAATGAGCACTCCTCATGGCTTCTTCATACGAGGTGGGATCATCCTCCATATGAAACTCTTCTGTATTATACAATACATAATCACTCGCTTATAGCAGGCTTTCCGATTCTCTTAGGTCTGCTAGGGCCTTCATCAGCTGGCACAATTTCTGGTTGAGGTTCTTGTGGAACCTCCTCTTCCGGTTCATCATCGTCTGTAGGAGGCTGCTGCAGCTCCCCTCATCCGTGGCGACAGCCTCTACGGGATCCTGAAGGACAGGTTCCTCGTTGATGACGGGTGGAGTGACAACAGGTGCCGGCACCGCAACGTCACGCATCACGGGCGCAACATCAACAGGCAGTGAGAAGAAAGGTTCTTGACTCATAAAATCGGGTACGTATACCCGTTTCTCCTCAAGATCGATTTCTCTCGCTATCATGCTCCCCCGATCATGTCGTCCTCCAAGAAGACGGCATGTCCGGTTTCTACAAACTTCGTGTATCCGTTAGGGCAGTAGAAACGGTATCCCTTGGACTTTTCTCGGATAGCCAATAAAATGGCAATCGACTGTCTTGGGATCCAACTTCCCAAGATCCGGGTTAAACAATTTGGCCTCTGCCGGACTCCCCCACACGCGGAGGTGAGCTAGCGAAGGCACTCTACCAGTCCATAACTCGTACGGTGTTTTGGGCACCGACTTTGTTGGAACTCGTTGAGAATATAAATGGCGGTTTTTAAAGCCTCCATCCATAGACCCAATGGGAGTGTGGAGTAGCTCATCATGCTACGGACCATATCCATTAGGGTACGGTTACGCCTTTCCGCCACTCCGTTCTGTTGTGGCTCGCCGGTGTGGAATACTCGGGCGACTATGCCATTCTCTTGTAAGAACCTTGCAAAAGGTCCCGGGACTTGTCCATAAGGCGTATGACGATCGTAGTACTCCCCTCCACGGTCTGATCTTACAATCTTTATCTTTAAATCATGCTGATTTTCAACTTCAGTTTTAAATATCTTGAATTTATCCAATGCTTCTGATCGTTCTTTAATTGGATAAATGTAACCAAAACGGGAGTAATCATCTCGTGAATGTTATGAACGAATCATAACCATCCACGCTCTTTACGGGAAAAGGTCCACAAATGTCCGTGTGAATTAACTGTAAAATTCCCGTACTGCGTTTTGCATCTTTCTTAATTTTCTTAACGAATTTCCCTTTAATGCATTCGATGCATTGTTCTAATTCGGAGAACTCTAACGTTGGAAGAATCTCATTCTTCACAAGTCTCTCAATTCTCCCCTCGAAATATGACCTAAGCGACAATGCCATAATTTCGATGAGACGGGTTGAGTTCTCTTTCTCTTTTTATTCTTTTTCTTTTGAGATGACGAGGGCGTATCATCATTCTCATTCTCATCATGCAAATCAACATTCGCATCTTGCAAATCAACATTTGCATCTTCTATCACATTCACATCATGACCAAGTGATAATAGATAAAGCTTATCTTGTAAGGATGCAAAACCAATGCATTCATTATTAAACCACAATTCACACTTGCCATTACCAAAATGGCAATCATATCCATCAAAATCCAAACGAGAGACACTAATTAAGTTTCTTTGTAACGAAGGTACATAAAAAACATCTCTAAGCCTAAGTATGAAGCCATCCGCAAGCTGTAGGTGAAGATCTCCCACGGCTTCCACCTTGGCTTCAACTCCATTGGCCACTCTAATGGAACCTTCGTTTCTTGTTGTTGCCCTCCTCGTTCTGAAACCACTGTATACAATTTGCAACATGAATAGTTGCTCCAGAATCAATCCACCAAGTGGATCTAGAATAATCAACATACAAGGATTCATTAACAAAAGTGATTAAGTTCTCACCTTGCTTTCTGTCCAGCATCATCCCGAGCCATATGGGGCAGTCCTTCTTGTAGTGCCCCTTCTTGCCACAAGTGCATGCACTCATCTTTCTCCACCGTGGGTCTGCCCTGCTGCGGCTGATGCCTTGGCCCCCTGCCTCTTGCATTGTTGAAAGGATACTTAGGGCCTTTGCCCTTGTTATCTTTCACATGGTTGACAGAAAATCCACCATGTTGGCTCTTCACTCTGTCCTCCTCTTGAATGCAGTTGGCGATGAGCTGGTCAAGCGTCCGATCACTCGTCTTTCATGTTGTAGTTCCCAATGAGATTGTCAAACTGCTTTGGCAAGGACAGCAACACAAAATGCTGTAGCAGCTTGTCATCTATGTTTATCTGCATGGGTCTCATTTTCTCGAACCATCGCACTCATCTTGAGGATGTGCTCTCCGACGCTACCACCGCTGTACTTCTCATTAACAAACTGTTTAAGCACTTGGGTGGCATAAGTTCTGGAAGAACCAGTGAACTGGTTCTCTATCCTCTTGAGGTACCCAGACAATGGTTTCCTCCTTCGGTATTGAGCCCAAGATAGCGGGCTCAATAGTGTTTCGACCAAAGCTATGCACTTCTTGTTATCTAGCACCCATCTCCTGTGCTCAATCCGATATAATGAGATGGTGGGAGCATAGTCCCTCTGTCTCTGTACCCAAGAGTCATCGGACTCATCTGCGCCCCGACTAAAGCAGGCGGCTCTGTTGGGCACGGAGTGTTCACGACCCATTCCACCTCGCCACGGATAAAGGCGAAGTCAAGTCTCCTCTTCCACTCCCCATAGTTGTCGCCCTTCGAGACGAGGAATGTCCTTGAGGCTGTTCATCGAGAGAGGATCCTGAAAACAACATGAAAATGTGAGAACAATAGTCACAATAAAAACTACCATGCCATGTATTAAAGTCTACATCACCGTTGGGCAGAAAATAGACAAATAATACATAAATGGTCTAATATGCATTGCAATTAACAACTTTGGTCAGTAAATCACAATGACATATAACAGAAATAAATGCAGCTAAAAATTAAATTTTCCCCGTTGGTTCGAAATTTAATTTTAGAAAACATCAATTTCATTCCATAAATAATCTTGCAGCGGAAACATTATCTTAAAACATACATGAACAGTAGCAAAATTCTGTAAATTTACACTCTGCAATAATTATCTCGTTGGTTCAAAAAATTACAGAGGTAAAAAAAAACTAAAACATGCAGAAAGCATTTAAAACTGGACTTAAACAGTCAAAAAAGACTCTGAAGTGCTACTGTTCATTTCTTTTAATTTGGCCCGAAAATACCCATCTGTTTGAGCCCACGCGTGCCCATACACGCGTTTCTGTTGGCCCAAAATTCCCTGAAACCGGCCCAAAGTCACTAGGGCCCGCGGCACACTCGGATGCGGCCCGCGTGAAACAAAAAAATTCCTTTCGGCCGTCCGTGCGCGCAGCGCCGTGATGGGCCTTAGGCCCAAGGGCGAGCGACCGGGCCACCAAAGCAGCCCGGTTCCCACACCCGCCCGTGCCCCGCCTTGATCTCCACCGTCCAAGCGAATCCAACGGTGGAGCGCGAGTTTCGCCCGAATAAGAACCGGTGAACCGATTCTTCCGGAAACCCTAGCCCATTTCTGCTTCTTCCTCACATCGCTCTCTAGTTCGCTCCCACCCGCGCCGGCGGTGCTCCACGCCTCGTTCGCGTGCATGGCCCGAGGCCATGACGCGCCGCACTCCGGCGGCTCTTGGCGAGCGCTCTGCTCATCCGCCGCACGAGTGGCCCGTGGCCACCGGCGGTGGTGGGAGGTATCCCCGCCGGCGCAAGCGCCGCGGCCGGCCATGCTCATCCGCTTCACCTCTTCTCTCGCTCCACACCCGAAAAGCCAAGATCCGAGCCGTGCTCAAGCGTGGCGTTGTGTGGATTGCGCCGTCACGAGCCCTTTCGCCGGCGTGCGCGCTCACCCGTGAGTGAGCGCGTCACCGTCGAACGGCCTTGTGGCGGCGCTCTGTGTTGTGTCATCTCCGGCTATGGCCGGCGACGAACTCTGCGACGGCGACAAGATTCGGGTAAACCCCGAACACTCAATCGCTCATCGTGTCTCTCGGTTTTCTTTTGGGGAAGGTGATCCGGTTCAACCCTAGGGTTAGGGTTAGGTCTAGATCCGAGAGCTTCGGGTTAGGGTTTCGATCTGGTCCTACTAGATCTAGTCGATGCACAACCTAGAGGCTCGGTACCATTGTTAAACTACGATGGATCTTGCATCGGACTAATCGATAGAACATGCATCCTAATCGCTTCGATCGCGAGAGAGAGAGAGAGAGAGAGGGAGAGGGGTTACTGGAGATGTGGATCGGGTGACGATCCATGGAAGACGACGACGGCGCCAGCTGCGTCGTCAAGGCGGGCGCGGTGGAGTTGGTGAGGGCCGGTGAAGATGTCGCCGGTGCCGATCCGGATCCGCTCCCGGCGTCGGTTCCCGTCATGTCGAGCGCGAGGATGGCGTCGAACCAAAGCGCGAGGGCGTCGATGGACGTCGTCGTAGCGGCGGCGGCGGGACCTCCCGTCACTCCTGCGCTCCCTAGATCGGTAGGGTTTCCGTGATGTAGGTGGGGATTGTGGCGGCGCGGTGAACCTCGTTCCTAGCGCCCGGCCCCCACCTGTCCTTTTATATGCGCGCGAGTGTGACGGAGGCCCACCAACCATGTAGGGTTGGGCGCCCCGATCAGGGCGCGGATTTGGGGTGCGCCTTTGGGCCCAGCAGGAGATCCGTCTAACAACGGGTTCCCTCTTCCGAGTCAAGGGGTTCAACACGGCCAGCAATTTGTCATCAAAATTCGCAAGTAAGACGCTGCCGCCACTGCGACCCATGATCTGCCAGCAGGGGGCTCCTCGGGGCCGTCCTGCATGGAAGTGAAGAAGAAGTCTCCGCCCCGGACAGCGGCAGCCGGATCTCTGTCGTGGAGACGGGCTGGGACAAAGACGGGAAACCGGGGACGTTGAGGGACTCGGGAGTTGTAGAAGTGGCCAAGCGGGGCGGCGGGTGGAGGGCGCGGAAGCGGCGGCGGAAGGCCGGAGAGGATGCAACCGCGCGGTGCCACGACCGGCAGGTGTAGGCGGCGCGGACGAGCGTGGCGAGGGAAGGGAGGCGGAGGAAGATCTCCGGCGAGGAGGTCGTCGCCGAGGGATGAGATGTGCCTCTCTGCCGCCGCCGCGTCGGATGCAGCAGCATCCCTCCGCGCTTTCGCGATCTCCCCGCGTGACAGCGCGTGTCTCATCCACCGCTGCTTCATAGTCGCCTTCGGCGGAGGCAGCCTTCTCCTTGAGCGGCGGGAGGAGGCGCTCGGCCGCCTCGATCCTCTCCTGAGTGGCCTTGGCGGCCCGCGACCGCGTCGTGACTGGCATCGTCTCCGACGAGATCTGCTTACAAAAATCTCTCTGAATCTCTAGGTTTACGGGGAATGGCAGGATTGATACGGATTCCTCTCTTGTCCGGGACCGGGTTGATATTCTTCCTCAGAGACACGGAGAGCTGGTACATCGATGCGTTTGGGCTTCAAATACGGTCGCATCTGGAAATTGAGCCGGCCCAAATTTTGACAGCCCACAACATGATAATTTCCCGTTTCCAAACACGCCCAAAGATTTTGAGGTGTGCACACTACTCCGTAGAAAATCTGACGGAATCAAGTAGAGCAAATGGAATAACCATAGCTGGGACACAAATATCATCGAGTTCCGGATATGTATTATTCGAATGATACGTACTGTAAAATCAATGTACTACGAGATAATTATTCCATCAGGCAATCCTTATCTGGGCAAATGTATGCACGAGCTTGTTCTGCTGGTGATTTTGTAGGGCCTAGCGTCGTCTCTCCCTCCCTTATTTGGCATGAAGACATGAACAAAATGTATTGCTATCATGTTTGTGTTTTTTTTTAATTACTGTTTGTGCATCTACAAAATTGTTGGATGTTATTTTGGCAGTTCACTTAGAAAAAGGACTAGGAAAATAATGCGCTTTAGTTGAGGCAAATGTTTTGTGGCAGTTTAATTCAGGTGTATTCCTAACGAACTGGTTATGCTGAAACATTTTATTGCAACCAGCTTTGTTATTGCATCCTTTCTTCCATAGCTGAACCACATAAATATAAATAAAGGAAGTGTCCGTGTTGCTCCTCTGAAACCAATTTTTGCTACCCTGTCTGTGCATCTCTGAATAGCCAGCTTGTACTACCGATGAACACGTCCCAAAATTGAACTCATCCAATCTGTTCTTTTCAACCAGCTAGAATTGTTAATTTCGCTGTATTCAGAAGCTGCATGAGGACATCTACAATTCTGTTGGATGTTATTTGGAAAAGGACTGCAAAATAGAACGTTAGCTGTAGTTTAGGCAAATGATCTGTGCCAGTTTAAGTCAGGTGTATTCCTAATGAACTCGAACCATGTTATTGGATCCAGCTTTGTCGATGCATCCTTTCTCCCATAGCTGCACTACGTAAAATCATGATTGGCATACAAGCAAGTGTCCGTGTTGCTCTGTTCTCTGAAACTAAACTTTGCTACGCTTTTGTGCATCTCTGAATAGCCGGTTTGTGCTACTGAACGATGAACACGTCCCAAAATTGAACTCATCCAATGTGCATTTGAGCAACGTCGCATCATATTTACACCATCATACATGTTACATAATTACCAGATCATTACATATTTATATATATATTACAACTAGCAGGGCAAATAATGGAGAAGAAGAGGCAATGGGATGCACAAACAGAGACAAGGGAGATCGATGGAGGAGGAATCTGAGACGAGGGAGAGTCACAAGGCGGCGAGTCCGAGGAAGTCGACGGCGGACTTGGCCATGATTGCGGTGAACTCCGGGAAGCTGATGACGCCGTCGCCGTCGGTGTCCGCCTCGCGCATCATGTCTGTGAGCTCCTCGTAGCAGATGGGGTGCCCCATCCTTGCCATGGTCCGCGCCAGCTCGGCGGCGGAGATGAACCCGTTCCCGTCGCGGTCGAATGCGCGGAACGCCTCGGCGAGCTGCGCCTGGTCGACGGCGACGGCGGGCCTGCAGGGGCCCAGGAGCAGCGGCGCGAGGGACGAGGCGAGCTCGTCGAACTCGACGGTGCCGTTGCCGTCGGCGTCCATGGCGGCGATGAGCGCGTGGATCTCGTCGCCGGCGGCGGGGCGGAGGCCGAGGGAGCGCAGCAGCGCCGCGATCTCCAGCTTGGTGAGGCTGCCGTCGCCGTCGAGGTCGAAGCGGTGGAAGAGCTCGCGGAGCTGGCGCAGCTGCTCCTCGCGGAGCCGCGCGCGGCCGCTGGCCGCGGGGGCGGGGGCGAGGTCCTTGGCGACGGCGCCGGTGCACGGGAGGGGCATCGACGCCGACCTCTTCGGCGGCGGGGCGGAGGCCTGCATGGTGGAGCGCGCAAGTCGCTGCGGGTGGGCGCGTGCGCTCGCGCTGCCTTCTCGGACACGGTCTTCGGGGCGGGGCTTCTCCATCTCATCTGCATGCCGTCGCGTCGCGTCGCGGCAACATATCATCTCTTGCTCCGTTTGCTTTCCGTTGGGGGGCCGTTTTCAGGACGTGGCCCTCGCTTCGCTTGCGTAATGACTTGGAAAAATAACAGTTTGGCTACATTTAGGGCCTGTTTGGAATAAAGGAAGATAAAACACAGGAATAGGAAAAAACGCAGGAACGGAGAAAACACAGGAATTGAAAACGTGAGTAAACCACAGGATTCAAAACATAGGAATTATGAATTTTGGGTGTTTGGATTACAGAAAATATTTTGAATATGCACAACTCTCCATGAACAAAAAAGTGACCGTTGCATATGCATCATTACTTTGGCACTTAGCCGTTGCACATAGCCGTTGCAAACATCCCCACATGCATGGTTACTCGCTTCACATAGCCGTTATTTGCAACCTTTCCTTATTTCTATATAAGTAACACAAGTAGCAACAGGTTGATACATATGAGACCCGCACACATCATCAAAGCAATATTCCCACATCCATTCTGTTTACACAACATTCTTCTTTTCTATGGATCCAAATTATCATCGCAGGTCAATAAATGATGATGAATTTGTTTTTCTCATTCTCCCAACATTAGAAGAGGGCAGTTCCTCTCAGGCAACCCATAGACAACCAATACACACATCTGATAGAAATGGGGCTACATTTATCCATGAAGCTCTCACAGGACATGAGGTTGTCTGCAAAACAAGGTTTCATATGGAAAGAGAGATTTTTCAAGCTCTAGCTCAAAGATTACGTGAAAGTGGTCTTGTTGATTCGAGGTATGTCGCTGTGGAAGAGCAACTGGGTATATTTCTTTATGCAGTATCAAAGAATGCAAGCAACCGAACATTGCAAGATATATTTCAACACAGTGGAGAAACAATTAGCCGTCACTTTGGAGCAGTGCTCAATGCAATTACACAACTCACATGCAACTACATATGTCCACCTTCTCCACATCCGCATCGCATTTTAAGACAACCTAAATTTTTTCCATACTTTCAGGTAATTTTTTATAATTATGTCATGTAATAAACATTATTCCTTTGGATCATTTTACTAAACTATAGCAATAATACATGCAGCATTGTATTGGTTCTATTGACGGAACTCATATTCCTATGTCAATTCCTAATGGACAGCAAGAACCATATAGAAATAGAAAACAAGGCCTGTCACAAAATGTGATGGTAGCATGTGATTTTGATCTCAAGTTTGTGCATGTGCATGCTGGTTGGGAGGGGTCAGCTTCCGATGCAAGAGTCCTGCAAGATGCACTTAACCATGGGTTTAGAGTGCCTCCTGGTAAATTCTATCTTGTAGATGCCGGGTATGCAAACACACCAGAATTTCTTGCCCCATACCGTGGAACAAGGTACCATTTACAAGAACAAGGAAGGGCTAGCCAAAAGCCACGGAATCACAAGGAATTATTCAACCTCCGACATGCTCAATTACGTAATCATGTAGAAAGAATAATTGGAGTACTAAAAAATAGGTATCCCATACTCAAAGCCACTTCATTTTATGATATTGGCACACAGGTTGATATTTCTGTAGCTTGTTGTGTAACCCATAATTTCATACGACTACACAATGGAGACATGTCGTTAGCCGATGAAGCTACCACAGATATCAATGAAGCTAACATGGTGGTTGTACCGGAAGGAGATGAGCAGTACAATAATGATGTGCCAATACTTAACAACTTGCGTCAAGCAGGAAATACAATGCGTGATGACATAGCTATGAGGATGTGGCATGATTACATTGCAAGACGAACACGCCAACAATAGATAGGTTATGATTGTACCATGTTGTTTATCATTTCTACTGCTATCCCACAACTATCGGTACTCCAAACAAAATACTAGTACCGGTAGTGGAGTGTAATTGTACTACTGCTACTATAAAGCATAAGAGTATCAGTAGCACTCTATACAAAAGACTACGATTAGTACAATCCAAAATAAACATGTCAACCTGCACATGCCACAAAAGCTACAACAATTCCATTTTCTTTGAAGATATCAGCTCCTTTGATCATTTCTTCTATCTGTAGTAGATCAGCCATCCCCTCAAGTGTTGTAACACAATTATTGATGCTGTAAGGATCCTCCATTTTCTCCATTTTCTTCTCCTCAATAGCTGCAAACCGATCAATCTCTTCCTTTTTCAGCTTCAAAAATTTCTCATGGAAACCTTCAGTTGGAGTAGTGCATATGGTTTTCTGCCTTTTGGGTCGTTTTTTATCAGCCACCTGTGGAGTTGAAGTAGATGGGCCAGAATTCATGCCTAGAGTTTCTGTTAGCTGTTCATAGGCATGTGGTTCTTGATCAGATGAATGTAATGCATGTTCTCTTTCAAGAAACTGAGAGTTATTTTCTGCAGTAGAGAACTGATTAAACTCATCACTACCAAACCAATTAGTCTCATCCCTGGTGCCACTATCTTCAAATTCAACATTTAAGGAAGCACATGGAACATGTACACTAGGTGCAGGTGACACAAGCAAATCAGGGACATGCAATGGTGGTGAAGGTACTCCTACATCTGCAGATTTCTTTGACTTCTTTGCATAATGATCCATTCCATGACAGCTTCTTCCTTCGGCATAACGCCCTGCATAATTAAATTTCATGAAAAAATTAGAGTTACAAGTAAACAAATTTGTAGCTCAGTAAAACAAGACGAATAAAATATAAACTGAATATCACCATCATATAGAGCAAACAGGTCATCAAAGTAGGGATATGACTTGTCTCGCCAACGAAGAAGGGACTCTTTGTTTCTGCGTGCCTCCAATGATTCCCAAACTTCATCTGTTACCATCTTTCTATCAGAATCCCAGCCAAAGCCGCTTTCTCCGGACAAATCTTTTACAGCTCGATACTCCTTTTTCATATCTTGCTCTTTTTGTTTCACTTGCAAAACAGTGAATGTGGTTGAAAATTTTAGATTAAATTTAGCTGCAATACCATTCCAGGCCTCCTTGCTCCATGCATTGTTGGTCCGATATCTAGGAACATCATACTCTTTTAATAGTCCAATAAGATGGACCATCCTCTGATGATTCCAGTTCGCCCTTCCAGCATTCTTTTTAATGCCTAAATAGATGATAATGTGAGAAAATCAAATCCATATCACATAGCCTGTTGATATATGAGTGCGCACTAAGGAATTTGATTAACTAAAAAACCAAGAACGTAAATGAACTGGCAGAAATATTTATCTGCACTTATCAGGCTATCACTCAAATCTTGACTAGAATATCGAAATACACAAGAATATCTAGACTGCAATATTGGAGTGTATGAAGATCAGAGGGGTACAAAACTTGGATCTAATAAAGAGAAATACCTGAATCTGGTGTAATCTCTTCATCTCCTCCTGATTGCCCACCAAGATCCAACGTTGGTGGATGAGGAAAAGGGTGAGAAAGATGGAGAGAGGGAACGGGAGGAGGAGGAGTTGGAATTCGCGGAGCAGTGGACCTTCGTTGCTGCGGGTTCCCCATCTTTCGTGATTGGCACCAATTTTTCTAGGTTTCTTCAGCCATGGCAGGGAGGAGAAAGCAATGGGAGAGAACAGGAGGGAGGGGCCGAGCGAAGCGAGCGATCGTTTCCTGAGGTCGGACTGGAGTTTTTATTTCCTACGAAAAGCACGTCGTCTCCTCCCTTTCCTATGGAAAGGAACATTTTTTCCTTTGTTCCAAACACCCAAATCTCTTTCCTTTCCAGAGGAACATTTTCCTCCATAATTCCTACGATTTTCCTTCAATCCAAACACAGCCTTAGCTGCCAGTCTGGGCGGTGGAGAAACGTTCAAAATACTGTGGTTCCATCATTCTCCGATGTCAAATAATTCAGAATTGGAGGTTCGCATATTTTGTTCAATACAACAATTTACTTGAAAACGAAGCAATAGAGCAATACCATTTTCGTTTTTCTTAACATAATTCATAACTTAGAAGTTTGAATTTGTTCAATATATCAACAATTTACTTGGAAATTAAGTAAGCGTTCTTCCAAGAGAAGATAAAGCAACAAGGCATAGAGAAATGTAAAAGAGCCACTTGCTTACAAACGACCCCACATTTTATTTCTTTTGTCATTCAACCGGCTTTCGAGTACCTACAATCTCACCTGATAAAGAACTATTTTCACTGTAAGTGGTTGCTTATAAAAGCGTGCAAACGGAATCATTACCATCTCATAACCTACCTCCAAGACTGGGTCAGTGTACTCTATAAAACTGGTAATCTGTACAAGTTAAATAGAAACAAAGAAACAGCGGTATCACAGTTATGGAAGGGACCGAACCCCCATTGACGGGAGCCGTACTGAGCAAAGTAAAAGAGACAGCGATAGCAATGTATGCGTTATACTCGTATTTCATTGTTTGCCGCAAGCATCCTCACAAATTGTGAGCTATCGTCGTAACTGCATGTCCTATCAAATCCTGGACAGTTCGTTGATGAGTCGCTGCCTATAAAATCATCTGATGCTGCCGGCTTCAGCAGTTCAGTGACATGAAACAAGAATACAATGGTGGCATATCCTTCTCAATAATTAAATGCTATGCAAGTGGTTGAGAATCTTCTGAAAAATTCTGTGGTAGAACAGTGCAGACACATACTCTCTACTGAAAAGGGTATCCTGGATCCATGTCATTCTACCTTAGCCACCATCTTTGAACTGCCGAAATGGGCGTGTTGAGGAATGGTGCGTAGCGATAAATGTATGGATTTACTGTCCTTCCTATTCTTGCCCACACGCTCTGGTGGTAACCAGATGTCACAGGAGCATGGTACATCAGCTTCAATAGCTGTGAAATGACAAAATGGTTAGCTAATTAATGCAGTTATGATTCATTAGTTCGACATCTTATAGGTTCTTTACTTTTCTTAGAACCGTGTGCAATCTCAGTTATTGTCCAAACTACCATCTGGTCAGAATTGAAATTTTCAGTATGCTAACAGCGAAACATAGCTGATAGGAATAACTAGTCCTCCAAGACTGGATTCAGAAAGGCAGTCAAAGAGAATATGAGATAGGAAGAAAGGTACGACGGTGCCCTTGTGTTTTCTGAACTACTAGGAGGAAAAAGATGAAGATGAAACGAAAATTACTTCTTTGGAACAGGATGACTTACATGAAAATACATGAATGTCTGAACTATGTTGCGTCTTGACCTGCATAAGAAAAAGTATGAAACATCTATGTAAGTTCATATACAAAAACCTTATTTCGATAATTCTTTATGAAGGAATTGTACGCACGAGAAAAGCGAGATGATCATAAGAAACCCCAGGGTGATTTCAGCATTTGAACAAAGAAGGCTGAGTGTAGTGTTGTTTGTCTCTACCCACAGGCAAGGGTCTTCCAAGTTCTTCCTGAAACAAGAAAAGATCAGGTGCTCAGAATGTAAAACTGGCATATAAAATTTCCTGCACTTCAGTATGATAAAACAGTATGAATTCTGAATTTACTTACCTGTACAAAGAAGAGTGCCCAAAATTACGCCTTAGGAACCGGGCAACATGATCAAGTGACCAGCAAAGCACAGGAAGTAGAGCAACTGCAAAGGAAAAAAACGGATATATTAAGATAAAATCGCATAACAGAGATTAGACTGACAAATTGAAATAAAGTGGACAAAAAGAAGTACAACTTACTCTTAAAATGCACATTAGAAGTGAACATCATAAGAGAGAACATCAAATGAACAAAGTCCTTGGCTACAATTATAGATTGCAACCAAGGCTGAATTGTAGGCATGTTCCATGCCCTTGGTTTCTACAAGCAGAACAAGAAAGGTAAGAACATTAGAATAACTTTGACGGGTCCAGCAGGTAAGAACATTAGAATAACTCAGAAGATGCATTCAGATTAACAGACACTCACCCCATAAGTGCAGTATAAAGAGTAAGTGGATGAGCATATTGTTCCCAGCAATGAAAGTCGGTATGCTTTGCTTGAGATATGGTCCGGTAGAATAGGAAGTATTCCAATACTAGCAACAACCAATACCTGAGAAATCATAGTTCCGAACAACCTTTGGTGAGTCTGACAGTATTAACTGACCGGTGAGCACTAGTGGGAAATAGAACAACCAGCAATATATCTATCATAAGTCGTTGATAAAATCATGTCTATCAAATTACCATCCCAAGCATACCATAACTCATTGGAAGCAAAAGCAACAACTGCAAATGATACTAGAAGTAAAAAAATATGTAACAGTACGAGGCCAACTATTAGAAGTAAGAAATGGTGAAAGCTAAAAGGTTATATCAGCAAGATCATAGACAAGTTCTACACTAATGGGGATGTAACAATTCCATACCCAGGCATTGATAGAGAAGTGTATTGTGCGCCCATCTAGCCGTAAAGAATTTCCACTCCTGTCTGCTGGTGATGGCTGAGATGAAGCAGTTGATCTTGCACTAGATCCTTCATGAGATAAATGTTGAATCTTAAACAGATATATTATGAGAGAACGGAGAGACCTTTCCATAATTCATAACTGTTCCAGAAGTAAGTTTTTAAGCAGCATAACTTCATGATAGCTCTGATATTCTCACCAGATGATGCAGCGGAAGACCTTGCTGCTGGCCTAGCAGACTGAGTTGAAGTCAGGGAGGAGATTGGCTCAACAATCAAACCAGGATCCTGAGATGTAGAAAAAAGAATATTAAATATCCAATCCTTCTTTTATTGATTTTCTTGTATATCATTTTATAATATTAAAGAGGCCGAGCATAAGCAGCACTATTTTGTGATATAAAAGACAGATCAAGAGTTCAGAAGCTACTATGTGCAGCAAAGATGATATAACCTGGAAAACTACTTAATCAATAAGGAGAGCAACCACTGGAATAATTAGAAAGAATTACTGGGTGGTCTACATGTAGAAAAACATAAAAGTTATATTGCACGCCAGTCCAATGCAAGCCTTGAAACAGGAAGTTTGCATCCATAAATGGAAAATACTAACATCTAGAGTTCTATAAGAGTTAAACATTATTCCATGAACCCAAAATGGGTGTGATAAACATATGGCTTCAGCAATTGTTGCATCAGTTCAGCTAAAATATTATATACCAACTCCGGGATTCCTCTTGCAGCAGCAAAATACTATCACGATCCCCCTGATGTTTGAGCTACCATGTGAAACACCCTCAAATTCCTCATGAAAAACTTTGCATGAAAAAGCACAGGCGCACTAAAATTTACATATGTGAAATGTCAATGATACTGGCAGAAAAGTGGTGACAATGTGCAACTGGACACAACTACGGTATCATTCCATTTCATTAACCAACTTGACCTTATGAAACTGAAGGACACTACTGTAACACAACCTTGTACATTTTTCCCCCTTTGCCAAGACAATCTATAAGTAGCACCTTAAACGACACCTTTTCTGTCCAATGCTGGGAAAATTCTTAGCAGGTACTACTATCATGAACCCTTCCACGGCATTAATTCTTCTCGACACAAGCACAGACGCACCAAGCCAAACAGATCGAACTCATTTGTCCGTACAGTACCAGAGGGCAGAGGGCAGAGGCATATCCATCAACCAATCGAATTAGGACGATGCGCATCCAATCAGGGCAGGGAGACAATAGCAAGCGGCGGGGACTCACGATGTACCGCTGGTAGAACTTGCGCTTGAAGTGGTCAACGACGTCGGGGCGGGAGGCGAGGTGGGGCGGCACGAGGACGTTGGACCAGTACCCCGCCCACCGCGCGTCGTTCTCGTAGTCGTACGCCGCCGCCCCGATCCGCTTCAGCCGCTGCGGATCTCCCGCGGCGCCGCCGGTGCTCGCGTCGGCCTCCCTCCCATCGCCGCCGCTCGCCGGGATCCTCTTGGGTTTCGGGTGTCCGCCGGCTCCGGGAAAGACGACTCGACTGCAGCAGAAATTTCAGCAGACGGGGAGATTTTTTTCCTTTCTTTTTGCCTGCGTGCAGTTGTGGTGTGGGACCCCAAGAGCCTGGAGGTTGTTGGCAGTTGGAAAATTCCAGATGCCTGGACAGGAATGGTGGGCTCCGCTGCGCAAGGCCTCAGGCCCAGTTACCCACTCGACGACAGAACTCCAATTACCTAAAGAAAAAAAAAAAAGAGGACAAGCCAAAATTTCAGACTCGCGATGCAAAGCTTAGAAAAATGTACTCGAGCTTCTGTCATTTTTGTTATCTGGGCTTCTGAAGCCTCAGGAAGAAAGAAGGACTTCTCTTTATATATATATCCATGATGCATGAATCCCACACTCTTTCTTTTACATATGTGTGCATTAATTCGTATTATTTTGAAACTTTGTAACAAAGAGGAACTTTTATATAAAACACAGTACAAAATACACTAAAGAGACTGAGTGCTGAGTTAACAGATTTATGAGATTATCAATATTGAGAAATTTGTATTGAAATGACGACTCTTTTATGTATTGAAATGACGACCTTGACACCATATCAAGGGAGGAAATCACCAATCTCGGAAGGTGGGTACAACTTTTGCTCATTCAAACGCAGATCATGTGATCCCGGTTTGACCTTTCAACTCCTGTCCTGGCTGCAGCAGGGCGGGCAAATGAGAGGACGCAGATCCATCCCACCTGTTCCAGCGTGCAGCAGCCAACAAGAAGCACTGTGTCCACGTGGTGCGCTCCGTCCATGACAAATCAGCAGAGCAAATTGCAATGCCCACGGAAGGGAGGCTCCACTAGAATCGTACAAATCTCATCTGAGCTAGTACTAGTCGTACACGGGAATCGGATGAGGCTGAAGTCTCCTGTGAACGATGGCCTACGTCGACGTGTCGTTCGCTCCCTGAACCAACCATAGGGTCCGCCAAGCCGGAGGGGGAAGCACTGGACCATCTGCAGAAGAGATTGGAGGAGACTACGAGCTTTTGAACCGGTCAAACCCGGCTTGCTTTCCGCTAGTAAACATCACATCATTGCCCCCGATCATCCCTTTCCCTGGAAATGTTTACCGGAAAAGGGTTGTTTGTTGCCTCAAAAGACCATGCCCTGCTGTCGGATGTTGCCCGCCGCTCCTTTGCTCGTACTCCTCCTCCATTTGACGCATGGTCCCTAACCCTGCGTGGAAAACAATGTTTAATGTGCCACTTTGTTTATTGTCGCTGGCCTTTGAATTGCCTTACTCATGCTCGCATTTAGAGTGACCTTCCATCTTCATCAGTGCACACATGTACAGGTTCAGTTCAGATCTTTTGTTTCAGGAGCTCCGGCAAACAAGGTCAGATATATAAGAAATTTTGATCTAATCATGTTGCACGCGATGGTGCCTAGCTACACTCAACGGGTACAAAACTAGTATTAGCTAACCAACGCCAGAAAGAAAAAGAAGAGAGTACACTGTGCTAGTTACTAGTACTATATACAGTGTGTAAGATTACCAGACACCTATAGCTAGTGCGTTCGCCGTGTCGCGTGGTCGTGGCGTTCTGTATAGGGGCCCGGGGCCGGCAGGGCGGCGAACGTGCAAAGCCAAAAATGCAAAAGGCTCTTCTTGCCCTCACCAAGAGAGGACGACACGAGATCCATTGAAAACAGCTCGATCGCCTCGAGCTTTTTGGTCTCGCTCGCTTCGTGAAAAGGTTACCGGCCGGAAACAGACGGCGGCCGCCTTGCAACCAGTAGATCGAGCGTCCTCGTAGCGAGGAGAGGATGAGGCTGCCTTAATTTAATTCCAGTAATCCAGTTCTTTATGCCCACACACGTACGGTTGGTTTGGTTGCACGGAGCCATGTCGACATTTTCCGGTGGCCGATCGAAACGATGTGGAGAGCACCGAGGCGTAGGGCCGTCCACCGCTTTTCCGCCGCCTGCGCATGCCTCCTGTCCTCGTGTTCGCAAGTCCTTCTATAGAGTATAGTGTACTTGACGGTCAGAGCCATCTGCGTGGCAAGAGAGACGGGTCGATAACCTTTTTCCAGTTTTTCCCCAACCTAGCGATGAAGGCATATAGGGAACTAGAAAAAAAACGCATCACAAGACGTTGAACAAATTTTTTTCTCGTTGTATAAAGAAGAAGAGTAAATTCTACTGTAAAGCTACAACTGTTTGCACCCTTATAACATAAAACTACAACTGCTTTTGAAGTTCATTTCACAAAGCTACAATTATTTCAACCCTTGCTAACACAAACCTACAATTTTTGTAGCTTGGTCCCACTTGTTATTCACACAAGGGCTACGTAGCCTGGCCCACTTGTCAATAATACATATATCACAAAAGTTGTAGTTTTGTGAAATATAATTTAAAAGTTGAAATTATGTGATACAAGAGCACAAATAGCTGTAGGTTTGTCAAATTTTCTCTAAGAAGAAGGACGTCGAGCAATTGAATAATTTGCACGCTCCATGTCGTTGTCTGAAACAGCACTCGAGACGCCCGAAACATACATGAACAACGACGTGTCCAGGCAGCGGTTGTCAAAAGGTGGGGTCCTTGCAGGATCCTCCTTTCCTTGCTCTGCCCGATCCAGCTTGGACGTCAACCGATCTTCGTCAGCAACGACGGGACGGGACGCATACAAGTATGCAGGCGTATGGAATCAGGCCAACGCGGCTCGGACCGTGGAAATGCGATGTTGACACGAAGGGCAGGGCTGCTACTGGCTACTGCTAATCTCTAGTGGAGAGTGCTCGTATGCAATGGAAGAGTCGAAAAGCATGTACTGGCCAGCAACGACCGACAACGGACAGCTCTCTCTCTCTCTCTCTCTCTCTCTCTCTACGACAACACGAACCATACTTGACCATCAAGCAAAGAAGAAAGAGAGAATATTATTAATTAGCAGCCCCCTTTTTAAAATTGGATGGGAATATTCCAGATATTGATCACATGCATACAGATAATGGTTCTGTAAAAAATATGAAGAAAACGTAGTAACTTTGTTTCAGAGATATGTGTACAGGCCTGAGGATTCCCTTTTCAAATCCTATACGCTACATACATAATTAAACATGAAACTTTGCTGCACAGCGCGCGCACACGCTAGATCCACGGAACCTGCAGATGCGTAACAGCCAATGTTCACCAAATCCATAAAGGCACGGACATCACTGGATTCCTTAGCCCTCGAAGTCTTTCTGAACTCAGGCGTAACGCCGATCATGACTGGTGCAGGTCAACATCCACAACACCAAAAGCGGAATATAAACAACGTCATAAAGCGTGGCGTCCAGCAGGGATTCTCTCCTAAACTTTAAATCCCCAACCAACTACGGAGCAGTTCCTTGTGTTTGTTCTTCGCTGCCAACTAAGGGTCCGTTGCCGCACCCGTCGAAGTTACTAGAAAATTTCGCAAAAGTACCCGGATGTCGTTTTAATACTCCGGCCACGACCCCTGTTCTTGACAACGCATTAGGCTAACAGGATTTTTATATTTTTAACTTGACCCACTCATCAATCACTCGCGCAACACAACTGGCGTCAATAAAACCGAGCCCCGGGGACACGCCCACTACCCATTTCTTCATCCACCCCGACCAACACGGCTGCCCCTGCTGCCAACATTGCAGAGTGATCGTCCAGAGCCTCGCCGGCCATGGCGACCTACGACAAGGCCGTGGAGTCGTACAAGAAGGCGGTCACCACGGCGGCGTCTCTGGCGGCCTCGGCGATGCTGGTGCGCGGCGTGGTGAACGAGCTGATGCCGTACGAGGTGCGCGACCTCCTCTTCTCCGGCCTGGGGTACCTGCGCTCGCGCATGTCCTCGCAGCACACGGTCATCATCGAGGAGACGGAGGGCTGGGCCAGCAACCAGCTCTACGACGCCGCGCGGACGTACCTCGCCACGCGGATCAACACCGACATGCAGCGCCTCCGCGTCAGCCGCGTCGACGAGGGCAAGAGCCTCATGTTCAGCATGGAGGAAGGCGAGGAGATGGCCGACGTCCACGACGGCACCGAGTTCAAGTGGCGCCTCGTCTGCCGCGACAACTTCAGCGCCGGCAACAGCAACGGGAACGGACGAGGCGGCAACGGCAACTTCCGGGCCGAGGTCCGCTCCTTCGAGATGAGCTTCCACAGGAAGCACAAGGACAAGGCGATCACGTCCTACCTCCCTCACATCCTGGCCACGGCCAAGAAAATCAAGGAGCAGGACAAGACGCTGAAGATCTACATGAACGAAGGTGAGTCTTGGTTCGCCATCGATCTCCACCACCCGTCCACCTTCAACACGCTTGCCATGGATCACAAGATGAAGCAGTCAGTCATGGATGATCTCCAGAGGTTTGTCAAGAGAAAGGAGTACTACAAGAGGATTGGCAAGGCGTGGAAAAGGGGTTACCTGCTCTATGGCCCTCCTGGGACTGGCAAGTCCAGCCTGATCGCAGCAATGGCCAATTACCTCAAGTTTGATGTGTATGATCTCGAGTTGACTGAAGTCAACTGGAACTCGTCTCTTCGGCGCCTGCTCATTGGGATGACCAACCGGTCAATCCTTGTCATTGAGGATATCGATTGCACAGTTGATCTGCAACAGCGGGAGGAAGGCCAGGATGGTAGCAAGCCCAATAATTCAGACGACAAGGTTACAAAGTTGGAATGATATACTCCTTGTTCTTTAGTTCTGTAGTAGCTTCCTTTTTGCAATACTAAGCTTTGCGCATTTTGTTGAACAGGTGACACTATCTGGGCTACTCAACTTTGTTGATGGACTTTGGTCAACAAGTGGGGAGGAGAGAATTATTATCTTCACAACAAACTTCAAGGATCGATTGGATCCAGCACTTCTTCGGCCTGGCAGGATGGACATGCACATCCACATGGGGTACTGCTGCCCGGAGTCATTTAGAATCTTGGCCTCCAACTATCACTCTATTGACAACCATGCTACATACCCTGAGATAGAAGAGTTGATCAAGGACGTGAAGGTGACTCCTGCAGAGGTTGCTGAAGTGCTGATGAGGAATGATGACACTCATGTCGCACTTGATGGTCTTATCCAATTCCTCAGAGAAAAGAAGGGTGATGCCAAGGAGAGCCAAGGTGGACAAGTGGAGCATGTGACCAGGGAGGATGAGAAGGAGACCACGCCCAAAAAGGATGTATCCAACAATCAAAATCTGAATGATGCCAGCAAACAATGATGCATAATAGTGTGCATATAGTGCAATAGTACAACTCAGTGCCGGGAAACTATGCCAAAAATGTTATTGTTTTGATAGTTAATACGGAAATATTTTTGGAACCAGGGAGTACTATACTATGTTTCCTTCATCACACCAGATGCTACATTGTAAAGTACATAAATAAGCCCAGGTGGACTTACATGAGTATATGCAGCAGTTTCAGAGTACCATTTGTAATAATAGTCTACAGCATCGAAGTAACCATGTTGTCAAAACCTACAAACTACAGGACAGTTTGCATACCGGTGTGGCTCCTCAATCTTCAGAGTTGGTATCCACCACATTCTCTTCTTGTACGCCGTTTTCTTCTCGTAGGTCATACTCGACAACTAGACCAAGGTTATCAACAAACTTGTGGTATACCTGACACCCTGCACACTGCATGTGAAGTGTGCTAGAATCATAAATTTACAATGCATGTAGGACAAAGATGAGCATATAATGTGGGCCTTGTGATTCCAAAAGGTCACACTGGGGTTTGGATTAATATGAGCAAGGCTGCACCTAACAACACACAAAACAAAATTTACCTGAAGAAAAACGGTTCCCCTTTCATAGGCAACTCTGTTAATCAAACGTTGGGTCCTTTCACCACATTTGTTACATGTAAACTGAACAAGCAAGCTCCTTCTTGGAAGTTTTAAATCAATAGTGGCTTCCTGCAATATCACACGCACAAAATTATCCTGCAGTTCTACAGCATCTGTAAATCAGAAAGAAATAAGAGCTATTACTGTTCAATTATGAACCTAGTTTCTTCCTCAATCACCAAGCAGTTTGTTTCATAATCTTTTCTTTTGAAAGAGTGCATTTCGTAATCGACCCAATATGCAAGACATAATTTTCATTTCTAACGATTGGCTACAAAAATCAGAGGTCACAATAGTATCAAACAACCTAATCAATGCATCAGGTCAAGTTTCATCTGCTATCCTATTCCTATACCAAATTTGCATAGCACCTGATAATTGTTCTCTCTTGCAACTCAACAACTGAACAAAGCAATACAGTATATCTCAGTATATGTATAATTATATTTTTTATACAAAAACAAATAATGTTATATGTCTGAGAGGAAAATGATACACACAAATATGCAAGAGAGTTGCATATCTTTGTATTAAGAAGAAATTGGCCGATGACCTTACACGACGTGTGCCACTTTTTATCGGCTGCCGGTAGTAATACAGGATTTACATAAGGGGCTGCACTACCGAATGCATAATTAGTTACCATACACCCCCATTACTAACATCTGATTAATCCAACCTGAAATCCCTAGATATATTCAAATTATCCCCAGATAACTCCAATATCAATCATCCAAAACCAATAACACAATTCACCCAGAGAACCTAGAAACATCTTAGAGCAGAAGTAGAGAGGATTTACAGTCGGGAACGCTGCCCCATCCGAACTGACCTCACCAGATGAGCAAGCCAAGATGGGCCGCCACCTTCTATAACATGAAGCCTTCAACCTGCGCGAAGAGATGGAGAACAAGCTCAGACACCGGCAAGCCGAGATAAAAGCAAGACGTAGCTTGAATGGAGCCGCACCCTGGCGCAGCACCCCTGAGCTTCAAGGAGCCAAAGAGAGAAGCACGGGTAGGGGAGGACGAGCACGGCGCGCGGATATGCTCCCGGGCAACGCCGCGAAGGGCGGCACCGCCGCCGAGAAGCAGCCGTACGCCGCGGCGGTCGTCGCCATCGCCGCCTACCGGATTCGATGGGTAACAGAATCGCAGGGCAGAGAAGGAAGAAAGCTAGGCTGAACAAGTCACTGGGCCGTGTCGCAGCCCAATAAGAGCCCATTGAAGCCACGTGTATTCCTGAGCCCGTGAGCCCACCAGAGCGCCAACGCTCTGGCGCTTATTTTTCGTTTCCCCGCCGCTGCGACCGCTTTCGTTCCCGCTGCCTCCACCGAAATCTCCAATCGAAACGAGCGGCCGGGCGAGTGGGCGCGGAGCTCGCGATTTCCTCGGGGAGCGAAGAGGAAGACGAGGAGTGCCAGGACCGGTCGCCGTCGACGCCGCAGTTAAAGGTCCCGTGCCTTCTCCCAGTATCTAATTCACGGCCACCCTCATGCGTCGTGTCGGTGTGGTCGCCAACTGTTCGATGTAATTCCCCACCGCAGCGTGGGGAAAGCTAGGAGGGCGCTCAGCCTGTGCTGGCCTGTTATGGTGTAGTAGGCACGGTAGGTCGCCGCTGGGCCAACGCGGGCGGGCTCTGCAGGGCTATATTTTGTTAATTAGGGGAGTTAAGGAATCACTGGTTGATTGTTTGATATATTCCTGTTTCCTGTATGAATGCATCCATTGCCCATAGGCGTATACTGCATAGACCGTGCTTAAGCCACTGTCCTTGGCTAGCTGATATTGTGTGCAGTAGCACTTTTGGGTTTCATTTCCACGAGAGTGACTAGTTAGAGTTGCTGCCTTGCCACCCATGTTTGGGACTAGCTATGTTGAGACAGCATAAGTGGAGTTTGTACAGTAGCTTGATTAAAGAAAAAATTTGGTCTGAAGCTACAAACAAGTCACGTGAGGTTTGGATTGGACTCCTATTAAATAGTTATGATATGGATGCTTGACATGGTCTCTGAAAACGATTTTATTAATGTTGCTATTCTTTGCAAGGTTGCATTATGTTGTTGGTTTTCAGTTACATGCTTAGCATGTGAAACTCATAAAAGAAATGACTTATGAGTTTCCTGCACCAGAGAAAAACCAGGCTGTCACTTTATCCGCTTTGCTTAAGCTGAACAACATTGAAGGATAAGAATATGTTCTTTCCAGGGCAGAGTTTCCTGCAAACTACAAGATGGCTCAGGCCGCAAGGCTGAATCTGAGAATGCAGAAAGAGATTAAACTTCTACTGAAAGATCCACCTCATGGGGTCTCACTTAATCTTTCTGAAGATGAAAGTGCTTTATCTTCTCTGCAGACCATTGAAGCGAGTATGACCTTTACATTCACTATTTGCTTCATTGTCTTTTAATCCATAGCAAAAATTGGCATTGCAACTTCATTTTCCTTGTTTTGCATGTGGATTTCCCACTCGATAAATCCAGGAATTGAGGGGCCTGAGGGAACAGTCTACTCGAAGGGAGTTTTCATTCTGAAGATCCAAATCCCTGAAAGGTTTGTGATTCTCACAAAAGTGGAAAAAGGTGCCACCCCCTCACCCATTATGGATGATCTATGGTGACTCATGTGCTGTGATGCAGGTACCCTTTTCAACCACCTAATGTGACCTTTGTTACTCCCATTTATCATCCCAACATTGACAATGGTGGACGTATTTGCCTTGATATTCTAAATTTACCACCAAAGGTAAATTGTAGAAAGTTCTTATTACATGGGACATGACAGTATTGAAATGTCAGTAGTTCATATTCTCAAAACTCAGCAGCTTTGTCATAATTATAACAAATATTATTGCACAGGGAGCCTGGCAACCTTCAATCAACATTGCTACTGTTTTGACAAGTATTGGCTTGCTACTAAGTGAGCCGAACCCTGATGATGGGCTGATGGCTGAAATTGTAAGCACACTTTGATTGCAATAGCAGGGTGATTGATTGTACAGTGATACATAATACACTTTCCGTTCATCATTCAACTGTGTTTTTTATCTTCTCTTTTTGCTGGTACAGAGTCGAGAATACAAATACAACAGACACGTTTTTGACGCAAATGCTCAGTTATGGACTGAAAAGTATGCTAATTCTGCAGTCATTGGTGCTAGTGGTTGGGGTTCTGTTGATGCTACAGTTCTGGTAAGAAACAGCCAATTTCCATTTTACTAATTTTGTGTTCCAGCATTTTAATAATATTTTTCCTGGCATTTACTTGAGCTTCCATTATGTTCTGAAATTTTAGGGGAAGAACACACAAATGGAGGACATGGAGAGCTTAGGATCACTGCCAAATGCTTCTAATAAAGATTATGAAGGGAGTCAAGGAAAGAGGCGTTCACTGGCCCAAAAGTTATCGCTGAAGTCTGAAAGATTTGAAAAGAATACCAATGTTGAGAACCAGGATCCCTTGGTTAGACACTTACCATCCGTGGCTAGTTCCACCTATCCTACTGCATGTTTTTCTGATGTTTCAGGCAACAATGCAATCACAGAAAACATGTCTATCAATTCTATTAGTAGAGGGGTTTCAAAGGAAGAATGTGAAGGAAATAGCAAGAATTTGCAGTTGCCTGGGCAGAGGCTTGTTACACCAGAACGTGAAGGAAACAGAAAGACGTTGCAGTTACCTGGGCAGAGGCTTTCTGTTACATCTCTGGTGCCTAGCCAAAGGAGCATTGTCAATGATATCTTGCCTTGTCATCCTCCGACATCAGTCTCCAATGATAAGGATTGTGCCATGCAGTCTTCTGATGATGTTGGAGAGAATAGCTTAGCTAAGAGTGTCGGTGGATCATCAGTTAGTTTCAATAAACCGTCGGGAGGAGGTAAAAAGAATATCAGGACACTTGGTCTGAAGCTGTCAATGAAATCAGCAAAACAAGAAAAGAGCGATGAACAGAAGGAAAATATGGTTCCAAATCGCATGCCTTCACATTCAAAATTCAATCAGCAGAAAAGGCCCTTCGACGATGTTCCAAATAAGAATTTCAGTGATGGCATTACTCTCATTCCACAGGATTCTAGTGCAGAGCACCAAATGCCAAATCCTCAGTTGATATCAAATGGCAAATGCAACCAAGGTCGCAAGAAGTTGTGCTTACTAAGTAAGAGACTATCCTTGAAACCTAAGCTTTCTGAAACGGACAGGACTTGCGATAAGGAATCTATGTTACCTGCTTATCCTCAAGGTGATGACAGAAAACTGCTCAATGAACTGCCATTGTCAGCACCAGTCCTCAAATGTGAAACCGTGGCACCAAATGAGCAGCCGTTGTCTGTGCCAGCCTTCAAAAGTCAGGCCACAGCCCTTGGTTCTGACTGTCCACAGAAAGATGTTAACCCAAGCAATCACTCCAAGCAAAATGGAGCTGCTATGGAGAACATGATTATTTCAGACAGTGAAGATAGTGCAGATGAATGCGAAAGGCCTTCAAGATCAAGGCTGTCCTTGATGAGGAGGCGACTGGCTGGAAAGCTGAGGAACTAAGTTCACCCTCCAGAGTTCTGGTTCTTCCTATGCTGCGCTGTACAGTCTTGACGACAAGGATGTCTGTCATCTCAAGTAAATTCTATGCCTCTTTCAGGTGTATCTTGCTAGTATGTGTTTTAGAGTACTCTTATGCTAAGCTGGTAATATGCGACGCTAGGAGCTCAATGTTGTGGCATCTCTTTCAATTGGAAACGAAGCTATTCTGCCTGTGGAATCCATTTTTGGCAGCCACACGAACCTGTATCATGAATGCAACAAAGGCGTATTCACTGGTACCCTTTGAATCACAAAGCCATGCTTTCTGCAAACCGAACCATTATTAACAGGGGCAGGATAACTGACCGCATGAAGCATTCCTCAGTTGTGCATCACCTGAAGTATCTGAACATTTTTTTTATCGTTCACTATTTATGAGGCCGTCTCGGTTACGTTATTTCAGTAGATCTGCTGAAAGAGGACTAACAAAACTGGGTTCGTTTCCTCGAGCTTTGCTTTCTCCAAAGGTGCATTACGAATTAACGGAGTATACCGGCAGCTAACCTATGAAGAACGTCTGTATCATCTTCACGAGATCGAACGCGTGTAACATGATGACCAAGCAGCGAGCGAAGTAAACAACATTCATCAGGGAGCTCCGAGATCGGACGCGCTTCAACATCATCCAGACGACGGTCGGCTGACGTACTGCCCGTCACCGACATCTGGGCCCCGGGCCCATGCGTCAGTGACGCTTAGGCAGCGAGCAGTACGTGAGTGGACCCGCTTCTTTGCTCCCACTCCCAGGACCCAGGGCGGTTGTTCTGCCTTCTTCACGAAACACTTTCAGAGCGGTTGCCTTCTTCAAGCCTTCCATTGCGCTTTCTGAATCGGCACTTCCCATGGCGTCACGAACGCTATGTCGCCTAAGCCTTCTCGCATGCTTCCTGATGATCCGCGCCGCGCGCTCAGCGTCGCCGGCGGCGCTCTGCCGTCGGTGCCGGGAACGGTAATTGTTGCCCAATTCGGCATTTGCACCGCGCGAGATTCTGGTATGTACGGTCGCCTGACGCCGACGGTTTCCCTTGCAGATCAGATGACGCCGCCGAGGGATGGCCGACTTCGGCCGTCCCTCTCGGCCCCGATCATCGGCGACGACGGCCGCATCGTCGCCTGCTCCGGGAAGAACCTCCACGCGTTCGAGCCGAACGGGTCCGCCGCGTGGACGGTTCGTCTAGGCCACCGGTGCAACCAAGGCATCCCTCCAGTCGTCACTGAGGAAGGGAAGGTACGAATCAACCATCTTTGCTATATGAAATCTCTGTATCTGGTGATAAGCGTACGTGTTCCGGATAACCGTTCTGTTGGCGACCGTGCAGGTGTATCTGGTGGCAGAAGACAAGATCATAGAGGTGACACCGTACAACATCAACAGTGCACGGCCGGCATCCCGAGTGTTCTTCAGTTACAACGCCACGGCGGGGAGGTCCGAGGAGATCATCGGTCTCGCGATCAGTGGTCGCCACTGGTCCCTGTTCGTGACCATCAGAAACAGAGGGCTTTTCGTGCTGTCGCTGCGCGATGGGTTCCAGTGGAGCCTTGGGCCTGTGCTCGATCGGCGTGGTTACCGTACGGGCTGCAAGCGAAATGTCGCCGACTGCTATTTCGATTCACCTCCAGTTGTTAACCACTGCGAGGGGCTCTTTACGTAAGCTCGTAATCCATTGGTTCCCATATAGTAATTTTTAATATTTTCCTTTTGAATTGTCTTGAACTTTGTGTGCCCTAATCTCGTTCATTCGACTACTGTGTTGTTACAGATATCAAACACTGAAGGCCAGCTCTACTCCTTGTCCATTCATAAACGACAGTTCAGATGGATCCAAGACTTGAGCTCACTTGACAAAGTGATGACCATTGCGCCGGGGAACTGCGAGCGCTTATACATCCTCTTTACGAGAAAGTCCCTGGTACTGGGGCTTGATGTTTCCACAGGAAACATTTCATGGCAGCAGAGTATTGGTCCACTACGCGACGAGAAAAGCTTGCCGACTGTGGATTCCAATGGTAATGAATTATGGTGTTCAATACAAATTTGAGCACACTGATGTCCTAATGGGTTTCATCAGATGCTCTGTAGTTAGGTTGTTAACTGATCTTTTTGTTGACTATAGATGCACACCAAAAGATGCATTGATGCTACCTTGTTCAACTGATGTAACAGGTTGGATATCAGTTGGCTCTCTAGATGGCAACCTCTACTCAATTTCTCCTGATGGTGAGATCACAAAGTTTCTTCGAGAAACGGCAGAAGATTCAGTGATCCATGCAAGCCCGGTCCTTGACTGTTCAGGGTTTTCCATGTACGTTGCTCAAACTGTAGTGGAGGCAAAATCAAGTCAAAAAATTGGTGAATATACCTATATATCGTCGATGAATAAGAAGAAGCCAAAAAGAGTTTTGCTCACTTTGTTGGCTCCAGCAACTGGAAAAATTCACTGGACTGGAGAGTATCCTGGTTTGTTCACTTTTCCTTCTTTTTTTCCTTTTTAGTTTTTTTTATCAAACGTCTGCTTTGTACTTTCCTATGTCCAAATCATGTTTTGCAATGTCAATGTCATGTTAAACTACAGCTAGGTTAGATATCTAATGAGATGAAAATTATCTTGCCAGGGAACTTATCAAATTTGTTGTCCAATAGTGACCTGAATGATTTTTTGATAGATGTAACAATTCTTCTAACCCTTCTATCAGCATCGAGTAAGTCTTCCTATATCTCTGGAATTTCGGCAGTTAACATATCTCTAATACAACCGACATCACTTCATTTGGAAATTAAGTACTTCACATAAACTAATTACTATGCATTTCCCTCTTGAATTTTCTTGGCACAGGGATCGGTAACACCATGCAGTGCAACACGAGAAGTATGATCACACTCTAAAGAATCATGTTCATATTTGTCATTTTGAAGTCATCCTGAATTCTTTGTTTTGACAGGGAAAAAGATCTTTTGGACTTGCAAGCAATCAAAAGCCAAGTTTTCTGGTCAAGGTGAAGCTCAGAATTATTTCTCTTCTGACTGTCTTAAAAATGACCCATTACTGACTGAAATAACTTTTGCTTGTTAGGTGACGATGATGTTCTTCTTGTGCTGATGATCTTCGGTTTCGTGGTAATAGCAGTAATAGCAGTACCTGTTTGGTTTTGCTGCGTGCTTTGGGCGAAGAAAAAATCCAAGGAAATGGTTTACATAAATTCGTGGAGAAGAGGGTATGAACCCTTAAATATAATCCCACACTGCTTTCGTATGTTCAGAGATTAAAGCTTTTATAGCTCACATCCATATTCTGAAATGCAGCGTTCTCTTCACAGCAAGAGGAGAGAGTTAGGCAAGATGATCTCACATCTAGAGTGCAGGGCGGTTGAAGACACCTCCTCAAATGAAACTTTGGACCAGTTAGGTGAAATGGTGAAAGCTAAGGAAGGTGTGGAGAGGAAATTGTACACATCATACAGTCTGGGCAGGGATCAGCTAGGCTTGAAGCAAGATCACTCAATCTTGCCACTGTACCATGGCAAGTATAAAAGCCACTCATTTCACAACTCACAGAAAGAGAGCATTACCATCTTTAACGCGTTAAGCGACACCTCTACTTCTGAGGATGGAACCAGTAGCTACTCAGATGACAGCAGCAGTTACAGCTACAGTGCTACTAGCTCTGGGGACATGGAACTTGACATGGGATCTAGGACAGCAGAAGAGGCTGGACCTTCCAAAACTGCAGATGCTGCAGATGCGATGTTTGCTGAGGGGCAAAGCACAAGCAGCGGCAATGTGTTGTCAGAGATGGAAGATATGATGGAAACAATGAAGGATTCTAGAGCCAGCACGAGAATGATGCTGATGAGGAGGAGAACGCTGTCTTCAACTAATTGAAGATTTCATTTTATTGCGAGTGGCCTCTGGCAATTGATATGGCCTTCTTAGGCACAATAGTTTTGTTTATTCATTTCTAGGATACTCATTTTGCTAAAGTTGGTGGTTCACTTGTACCAGACAATATAATGAATGCTCAAGACCTCTATACACTCCATTTACCTTCAGACAAAATAATGTGCAGCAACCCAGGCTCTGGGCGGCGTTGACGTGCCTATTGCTTGCCTAAACATAGGCGAGGGCCATGAGGCAGCAGCATCCAGCGTATGATACATTTTCTGATTTGTAGATTTTTATTTAGGATTTCCTTGCACTAATAAACATATTGGTCTTATGCCGGTGTTAGAGGAAAGAAAAGTCACTTGTGTGACCAAATTCTACATAATTGCGTGCTGCAGCAGTCGTAACGAGCATGAATGAGCATACAAGAGTCGTAATAGCTCGAGATCAAGCATAAATACATTGGCTAAACACCATTTCAGACGGGCATTTCCGCAAAAACTCATGCTCGCGACACGCTACTGTAGTCAATCACGAGGACACAGCACAGACATTCGCCACTACTCCCTCCGTCCCAATATGTTTGGCATTTTAGCTCTGGGCACGGAGATTAAGATAGAAGGAATAAAGTAGGTGCGCAGAAAACGAGAAGTAAAGAGATAGAGATAGAGATGCATTGGGAAGAGATAAAGGTGTCTCGGGAAGTGAGAATGCCAAACATTTTGGGAAAAATGGATGAACCTAGAATGCCAAATATTCTGGAACGGAGGGAGTATATGTGTACGTCCACGGCCCTGGAACCACGAGCCGAATTCCATGAATCACCCATGAATCACCCTTTCTAAATACTAATCATGATAGACAGCTCCAGTAGCCACTATAGTCAATCAGCAGTACATCTTTGCTTTCAACATCTGCAAAGATGAAAGCTCAGAAAAGAAAAACTCTATCCGCCACGAATTGTTGGCGTCAATCAACTTGAACAGTAGCCCAGGACAGTAAGATTGTAAAACCCAAGGAAAATTTGGGTCATAAATTAAATTTACATGTCAGCTCATTTTATCTATCTTGACTAAATGTTGTACAGTTCAAATTGAATAATTGAATAAAGAAAGAAATCTTCCAGTTTGCTCAGACTAACTGAAAAGAGAACTGGGGTGCAAGATTTGGTCTAATTCGAATCAACATAATAGAAATGATACGAAACATAATATGCCTTCCTTCTCCTGTGCGCCCAAATGTCTTAGTTGACGCCTCGCTGCCGTGCAAACCCCGGCTGAAATGAAGTGAAAGGCAGTATGAGGAATGCGAATAAAAAGTAGAGATGCAGCAACGTGCTCTTTCTGCCGTTGGAAGCAGGAACTGAAGTTGCTGGTACTATGCGCCACCTTATACCTGAAGTAACATGGAAGGGGCTTTCTTCGGGGTCTGTTCAGCTACATGGCTGCGAGTTTTTCGTCCATTGGCAGCAAGAACCGAAGGACTGTTGCCTCCAATGTCCCAGAAAGTTCGCTTCTTCGCGGTCGGTGCAGGTGATGTGAACCGGTGGCTTGGGCTTTTCAGTTCGCCTGCAGCTGATGCATCTCTCTGTGCCTTTCGCAAGCTTGCTCTCGTGACGACCTTTCCCTCAACTGTGGCTGCATCACAGTTTGAACCCTTCCTGTTGATCAGATCACGTATGAATTCATCCTTCTGCTTGAGCTGCAGTATGTGCTCCTTCTTCATCTTCTCGATCTCGGTCTCCAGTGTCTTCACCCTTCTTTGCAACTCCCTGACCTGTGGATTGTCGGCTGCAGGCTTCTTGGAGTCAGGTGTGTTGAAGCAGTTTCCAGCCAATATAGATCGTTTGACCTTTCTCTGGGTTGAGCATGGAGTTCCAATATGAGGTGAGGGAGCCGGAGATTGTTGTGGCGAAGAATTGGCAGCGAGTGACTGAGCCTGGACAGTCAATAGCTTTTGTTGTTGCTTTACCAACTGCTCTCTGAGCACACTATTTTCCCTCTGCAGCTCCAGTACTAGCTTAGCCTGATCAGATTCAGAATCTAGTACATTTAGAACCTCCTCATTTGCAGTGGTAAATGCCTACAAAATCACAATATTATCCACTTTATCATGTGTTCCACTGAATAGAATACAAACTGTTTTTTATTAACAAAATGGCAGATGCAAACCTTTGTTTTTATCTCCTTGGCACGATCAGCCCAATGAAGTGTGTTCTGTGTCTCACCAAAGGAAATATTGGAGGGGCTAATGTTTGCAATCATAACAGTGTTGCAGTATCCTCCAAGAGAATCCTTGAGGAGCTGTGTCAGCTTTGAATTGCGATATGGTATGTGCTTCTTACCCTCCACAAGGGAATTGATGCAGTTGCTGAGGGCAAGAAGAGAGCGGTTAATGTTTGCTCCTTCAATTGACCTCTGTGTACGTTGGTCAGTTGCTTGAGCTCTTTCTGATCCAGCAAGATCAATCAGAGAGAGCTTCCCAACTCGTGCTACTAAGTTATCTCCATCCATGCATTTATATTCTACAACCACCTGCAAGATTTCAAATTCATGAAATCGTTTGTTCCAGAAATTATTCAGTGGTGCTTAGACAGGGTCAGGTGTATGCAAGAATTTTACCTGCAGTATTGCGTGGGAGCGGGATGATGTCTCATTTTGTCGTGTCGGCTCAGTTGTTCTATTCTTGTTACCTTGCTGAAGTAATTTCATAACCTACAGAAGAATCATAGATTTGAGCAAGAAGAGTCATACAGGTTTTGCTTGAAAGCTACTGCATAGAGAATCATGCCTAATAAATAACTCGTTACCTCATCTGAAGAGTATGCTCTATAGTGAGTGAGACCAGCAGCAACAGTTCCCTGAAATGTCACACAAAAAAAATCTATTAAGAATAGCACTACTAATGAGGCCCATCGAAATACCTAGAAGAAACTGTACAAGATAGCAATGAACATTTTATTCAGAACTGAGGCCTTTATCTACCCCATGTACATTTCCTTGATACACCAGGAAGTACAAAGACTGAATAGGGTACTTACTAGGAATCACCAACAGTATATTAAATTCAATTAAAAGGATCACAACTGGCATATTTGTCTATGGTACTTTTCCTTCTTCCATACAACAGGACTACTTTTAAACATACTAAGCACTGACAGCTAACTAGGACTCACCAACAATAATTAAGCTCATGGTACAAATTGTCCAGAACTGACACATTAGGCTACTCCACGTAATATTCCTTCTTTGACGCAACAGGGATTACTTTTATTATAGTCTCAGTTATTGATGACAAGTAAGTAGGAATCACCACTAACAAACTAAGTGCACTGAACCAAACTTTACTTCCTAGTTATGACATGGTTAAGCATTACAGCTCATGCAGTACCTGTTTATCTTCTCTCAAGTGGAGAGGTCTACCAGGAGACAACAAATCCCTCACCGTCTCATTGTAGATCTCAAGGTACGACAACTGAATTGAGTGGTCGCCGTTGTGGCTCCTGTGCCTCACCTTGGAGAACAGATCCTTGATTGCGAGAACCATTACACCTGGACTTTCAACTGTCCCAAGCATAGTGTAGGTCTTACCGGCTCCTGTAGCCCCATAGCAGAATACCGTCCCATTTCTACCTTGCAGGACACCCTCCACAAGACCTGCTGTTCTGTAGGACCAGAAATGAAGAATCAGAATTACACGAAACTATTATCAACGAAATCTATCAATTGCGCATGAGAAATACTACTATTGCCGTGAAGAATTTTCGGGATGCTATTATCTAACAATCTTATCAAATTATGAAGTCCATTCAACAATCAAGTGTACTTGTCAGCAAGGCCAACAAAGTTCAAGTGTAACTGTCAGAAGTCCATCAACAAAGTTGAAGTGAAATTCTCGTGAAATAAGAGAAATTAAGTACAGCATTGGAATGTATGATTAGATAGATGGTTGTGCTCCTTACGAGGTTTTGTAGACTTCTGCTTGCGTCGTGGAATCAGGAAAGGCGGAATCGAAGCAGAAATGGCGGCCCCGAACGCGCTTCAGACGAAGGTAGTCATTCTCGGAGGCGAGCTCCGTGAGGTAAACTTCCTTCTTGTTGACGATCTTGACGCAGCTCCTCGACCCCGCCTCCTTCTCCTTCCTCGACATCGGCCGCAGCCTCACAAACACCATGATCCGGCTCTCCGCCGCCTCCTCATTGCCGGCCATGACCTCGCCGGTAGCCTTCACCTTGCCGCCAACGGCGCCTCCCAGCGAGAGCTTCCTCGCCGCCGGCACCGGTAGCATCGTCGCCGCAGGGAGAACCGCCGCCGTCTTCTTGATGGGGCAGGACATGACAGTGCCGGGGCGGAGCACCACGTTCTGCTTCTCCTGCGGCTCCTTCGGCCGCGGGAACGCGACGACTTGGCTGTTCTTGGACGGGGTCTGCGCCTGAGGAGGCGCCACGTTCTCCCTCAGCACCGCCGCCTTGGGGGCCGGCGCCGCCGCGAAGGCCTCGTGGTGGCGGCGCTTGGCCCCTCGCCGCCCTCCTCGGCGGCGGTCTTGGCGTTCTCGTCGTTGGCCACCTCCTCCGCTCTGAGGGACCGCACGCTGCGGCGGTGCTGCCGCGCGGCGGCACCGCCTTGTGACGCGGCGACCTGTTGCTTGTGCTGCTCGAAGAGCACCGTGAGCGCGAGCATCTTCTCCTTGAGCCCGTGGTGGTGGTTGTGTCTCGCCGCGCCCTCCCGCCGCGCCGCGCCGTCGTGGCCCGGCGCCGGCGCCGCGGAGGCAGGGCCCCAGTCCATCGCGCCCGCGCCGCCGCCGGCGCGAGGGCCAGGGTCGCGCGCGACCGCGTCGAGACCGGCATCTCCTCCTCCTCTGACGACCAGATCCGGGGTGTCACGAGATTATCCCCGCCTCAGCATGAAACCTTGCAACAGCTCCTCGAAAGTTCCAAGAAACCAACTTGAACAGGCTTTCTTGGAAAAATCCCCAGCCCAATTCCGGCAAAACGCTCGAACCGGCGCACGGAATCGAAGAAATTCCTAGCAGCAAGTCTCGATTTTCTCCAAGTTTCTGGGCTTGATCTGGGTGGGGAGAGGCAGAGAGGAAGGACCAACGGAGGTGTTCGTCTCTTGTAAAAGCGGGTTGCAACAGTGGCGATGGCGGATGCACGGCCTCGTGTTTCAAATCCCGTGCGAGGGATCTCGTGTTGCAACGGTCGGGTGCGGGGCTCGGGCCTGGCCCCCTTCGGCCACAACGGTCGGGGAGCCACTGGCTGACGTGCGGGCCCCTTGGTCGCCGCAGCGGCCCGTGCATTGCGTGCTAGTGGGTTTGACTTGGTATAATCGCGTCATGATGGAATGGCGGATTAGCCGCAGTCAATCATCATTGACGCGTGAGATTATGGAAATGACGAGCGCCGTAAATATTTTGTGGAGCTTTTTAGTTTGTTCACGAACTTGACTCGGTCACCCCCGGATGCTGAATGGATGGTTTCCAGATTTCTTGTCGCCCTTGAATGTATGGACAGATGGCAGATCCCGATTGGTGGCAGTAGGAATCCGAGGCTTCCAAGCTCAGAGTCAGAGCCGTCCACGTTTCCTTTTTCTTTGGAGAGGAAATGCTGGGCCAAACCATTTGGACCGAGCAGCCCTTTAATCTATTTGGGCCGAACAGCAACAAGGCACATAATGCCCAACAAGCACGATGAGGCTTTGACGGCCCAGAGACAGCCCATGTAGGAACTCTGCCGCTCGCGTCCAATGGCAGGCAGCATTCCCTTCTGGCAGCAGAGCATCACCACCAGCCCATCGCAGTTTCCACCGCCGATCCCCCACCTCGCCGCCCCGATGGCTGCCGCCGGCAGCGGAGGAGGCAGGGACATCGGCGCCGACTCGGAGCGACGCCTCAAGAAGGCCATGGACAAGCTCTACCACTTCCCGAAGCCCAAGACCAGCAGCGCCGGCTCTAAGTCCTCCTCCTCGTCCTCGACCTCGGCTCCAAGGTTTTGCCCTACCATGCTCGCGCCGCTCCTTCCCTGTGTGTCTGGTTTCGACGTGGACTTGATCTGATCTGTTTTGGCAGCTTCGGGAGGGCGGGGACGGACGCGGCGAGGAGATTCGGGGTAGTGCGCGGGTCGCGGCTCCCGCCGCAGGTGGCGGCCATGTCGGCGATCTCACCGCCGCCGCCGTGCCGCCCATGGCACCGCGATGACCTCATGCGGCGGCTCGCGTCGTTCAAGGCCATGACCTGGTTCGCCAAGCCGAAGGTAATATCCACCCTACATATCTGTCACCATTTTTCCCCACCCCTCTTGTTGCTTGGTGGATTGGGGGCGTTCCGGTGCACTAGCCACTGATTTCGAGAAAATGTAATCCTATTTGTCTGATAAGGTTGCCTTCGCTGTGTGGTGGAGCGACAGCTTAAATGTTTAAGATCAAATGAGCTGTTTAAGGCAATTTCGCATAAGCTACTCCTGCTCAAATTAATTTTCATTTCGCATACTATAAATGTGATCATAATTTTTATCGTTGATGATGCATATTAAGGCCATTCTCAGTGGACCTTTCATTTGACATTAATTAGATGACACATCAGCAAAAGTGGTGACATGGCATGATATTAATTATGAAAGAGGAGGGAAGCCTTTCATTATGAAAGGGTAGTGACACTCTTTCCAAGTTGATGAAAGGAGAATGAAAGGTCCATTGAGACTCTTTTCCTTTCATATATAGAGAAAAACGAATCCTTATTGGTACACCTATACGATCATTTAATGTCTCATGCAGCCTATGAAACTGTGAAATAAAATAGTGCACTGAGAGAGATACTTTCATTTCATAGAATAAAACTAGAAAACTGACATGTCACACTTGGAAAACGTGGAATGAAAGAGACCACTGAGAATGGCCTTAAGTCTGAGGTCTCCTTGAGAACTGTGTGGGTTATGATCTACAGATGCAGCACTGAAGTTGATGATTGCACACTTCATTCCAAGTATCTTCGAGCCACATTTGGGGGTTGATAGCCAGTTGCTATTTATTTTTTCAGGTTATTAGTCCTGTTAATTGTGCAAGACGAGGATGGATTAACATTGAGCCAGATGTTATAACATGTGAAGCTTGTGGGGCAAGACTTTTGTTCTCTACTCCTTCCTCATGGACAACACAACAAGGTTTGTACATTTTATGCTATATGTTAACCTGTGTTTTGTCTGAGATATTAATCTCTCTGTGGTATGAATTGCATGCTTCTTTTTGAACTTATATGTTACCAAGTTTTCATCTTATCAATGTCTGCGTAGTGATGATTTGTTGAATGATCATAACTCATTGCATGAGATTCGTACTTAATTCTTGTAACAAAATCTGTGTTTGGTGCAGTTGAAAAGGCTGCTGCTGTTTTCAGCTTGAAGCTAGACACTGGACATAAACTACTTTGCCCTTGGATTGATAACATATGTGATGAATCTCTTGCATTATTTCCACCGACGCCACCGCCTGTTTTAGTGGGGAACTACTATGAGCGCTTCTCCTCTGTACTGCATCTTTCTGCACTACCAAGAATTTCATGCTCTTCTCTGGAGATCATGAAAAAGAGGACTCCACAACTAGAGCAGTTTCTGTCAGAACCATTCTCTTCATCAGTTGTCCTTAAAGGGAAGTTTATGCTTACAGAAGACTCAACAGTCAAGGATTTAGATGATGCTTTGCAAGATGCCGATACATATTATCAGGTGAATTTCTCTCTATCTCTGTGTGGAGCTGCTGGCATTTTTTTCTTCTTTGAGATGTCTATGCATGAGCCACATGCTGAACCCTACATAGTATGTTTGTAGGTGGTAAGCATCTGATATTGACCATGAAAAGATTGCACATATAATATGCCCAATTGATCTGTATGACTGAATAATTTTTTCTTGGTTTAAGTGTATTGGTGGCTTTGCTTGATTTCATGTTTAGCTATTCATATTAACCTGTTGCACGCATACTTGTATCACATATACTCTTTCCCCTTTGCCTGTCATAACTCTGATCTGTAGTATAATGCGTGCTATTAGACAAAGTTAGTGGTTTTTCTAATGAAGCAATTGCAAACCGACAAAGCTCTGTTGTTACTTGATAATGCTATGTAGTGCTTTGTAGGTTCTTAATTAAAACATGAAATAATTCCCATCAAACATAAAAGGTTCGACCGTATATTTCTTTATTATCTTTATTAAGAACTTAATTCTGTTTGGCATGATTATATGTTGGGTCAATTATAATAAAATCCACCTATTATCTTGGAATCTTGTATTTTCTTTTCTTTTTTTTTGTATCACTATGCATTCCTGCATCAAATCATTGATCTTTCTTTCTGACTTGACATTTAAACTTAACTTCCTAGCAGGCGCTGAAGATCATAAGTTTGTGTGGATGGGAGCCCCGCGTACTTTCTTATGCAATTGATTGTGGAACCAGATCTCTTTCAGATACCAATTCTACCTCTAAATTTGCCCGACCAGAGCAAATAAGCAAATCGGCAGAGGATCGGGTCATACTTTACTCACCTAATGATGTTAATCATGCTTCAGCATCTGCAGGATCTAACCAAGAAGATGATGATTATGATCCATTATCAGTTGTGTTAGATTGTCGTTTCTGTGGAGCATGTGTTGCATTGTGGCCTTTTTCACTTGTAGAACGACCTCTTCAACTCTTTAAGCTGGTTTCAGATTCTAGACAAGATGATCAAGATATTGGACATGCTAGCCTTGTGAGTGGAGTAGAACCTTCAAAGTCTGCAAACATTGGCTTTAATTTCACCATTGCTGGTGGTCCTCCACCGACTAGACAGAGCTTTCGGCCGAAAGTTTCATTTCCCATTGTCAGTCGGCATTTGAAAGCTGACTTGAACTCACGTGGGAACTTCCATTCCTCTGGAAGTGATAGCCAGTTAGTCCCTGTTTCTTCGCATGTGTCAGGGCCCTTGAAACGCAAAAGAAGCATGGATCAGCCTCGTACACTGGAAGATGATAATACAACCTCCAATAATGTTGATGCATCCAGCAAAGGGACAAACCATGACCAGCCTGTAGATATTTCTGTAAGGAGCACAACAAACTCGAGAGCGAGCATGCAACAGGAACAAGGTGCTTCACATTCAGATACAGACAGGGGTACCAATGTGTGTGAAGATTCCAATGAAGAAGAAACTACAAGTTCTCTAGCAAGAAAATGTATAACAAGCGCAGATGTGGCACCTGAAGAACAGAGACCGGAACCTAAATCTTCACTAGTTGAGGGTGCGAGGGTAGAAAATTCTGTTGCAGAGAATTCGACAGAGACACATGAATACAATTCCATGCCTACTGAGGTCAGGGAAAAAGGTGCATATAAACCATCAGGTAAAGAACCCATTTTTCTGTACTTTTTACAGTTGAAAGGAGTTGACAACTTTATCACTGAACAAGCATCAATGAGAAATTTGAAGGGAATTGAAAAATAAGGAAAATACTAGGAGTAACTTGTTCGTGTCTGTGTCCTTCCTGTTCTGGAACATCTAACATAAATACCATGATTAGAACATGTTAAGTACATGCTGCTTTAACCAACAGTGCGAAATTTTATGCCACAGTTATGGACTTGTGTTGGAAATCTAGTTTTTTTTCCTGCTGTGTTATGGTTACAGAATTAATACTGAAGACAACATGCATATGTGGTTCTTAATTATTGCTCTCATTAAGGGATGTGCTTATAATTCTTCATCAACGTTCACAGTCCAAAATACTGAAACTATGATGTTTTTCTGTGACAGAAAAACAAGGCCTGTATGATAGATTAAATGAGTTTGATCCTATCAAGCAGCACCGTACATTCTGCCCTTGGGTTGCTCCCGATGATGGTGAATCTTTGCCTGGATGGAGGATGACTCTCTCGGCATTACTTGCTCATGATAAAAGATCTGATGAGGACTCTAGAGTGGAGGTTCAAACCAGTTTTTTTATGAGGTAATGCCACTTTCGTTCAATCATATCTATTGTCTTTGAATGGAGCCTCATAGTTGGTTCTCTGTGATTCCAGGAAGATGATCCTATTACATCCGTTAGGAAGCTTTTTATGTCACCATCTCCGAAAAGACTTAGGTTACATCCATCAGAAAAGAGCTGAGAATTATTCGTGTGTTAAAAAAGCTGGAGTTTCACTAGTTAATCCTATCAGAATGGCAGGTCGATGGAAAGCTGGAAGCATTTACACTGCTATTTGTGCAGTGTACAGATGTTTTGGACAGGGACATGGAAAGAATTTGTTAATTACAACATTTAGTTTACCGTTCCTTAATGATCATATAACATCGGAGTCTTGCTGTTAAGTCCCTTGAGTTTTAACACCTTTTTTTGGTGGTTTGAAAAGTTGTAGGCTACTTACCTCCACTGCCCCATCTAATACCCGTGTACAAATAGTCAAGTACACCGTGATTTTGTAGCTTAGAAATGTTCTTGGAATGGCTGTACACACTTATAAACTGTTAAACCCTTGAAGAATTTGGATCAGTTAAACATTTTTATGCCTCGCCGATTTACCTGCATGGTAAGTCGCTAATACTTTTTAAAAATTCTATCTCCACAGTAACATCGATGGGATAGATCCTGCCATTCTATCGCCTGTAATGCAACTCTTAAGGGTTCAGCAGTTTTCTTGTTTCATGGAAAGAAATGTTCTGATCTTCATGCGAATTGCATGCATCTGCAATAACGACGTTCACGACATGCCAATCGCATTGTATGTTGAATGTCTGACTTGGTTTGCTTGTGCAGCTAATGATAACCTGCCCTATGTGGTCATGTGTTTCTGGCCAACTTTTTCTTGAGTTACAAACGTTTCAGGTTATTGGGGTCGTTTCTGGCGAACTTTTACTTGGTTTTGAACTTCCGATCTTGCGTGCTAAAGAGGCTCCAGGTTTTACTTCTAGGCCGTGCTTGGCACGCAAACCTCCACTTTCTGTCATCCTAATCCTGCTTAATAGGGTTGCGGGTCCGGGTGAAACAACTTTTGGACCAGATCACACGCCGTTCGTTTCGCTGATCTGATTGGAATCACAAGAAGATGAAACTGCCAGGTGAATGTTGTAGATGATGCTTGGTTAATTATATTGGCGCTGAACGAATGAACCCTTGTAGAATACGCTCCTATCTTTTCTTTTCTATCACGTCATGATTACGGATAGTGTCACTGCTGTACAAGTTTGAAAGCAATAAGACGTGATTAGTTGATCAGTAAAAAAGTTTGGGATGTGGATTGTTTTCCAAAGTAAGCCAAAATGAAAAGTAAATAAATTTAAACTAGGAGAAGATAAATGCAACAGATCCTCGCAAACAAAAGAAAGATAAATGCAACAGAAAGTTGGATTGATGAATGATTTTGGTTTTATCCGTAAAAAGTATACAGCTGTACATTGACATGACAATTAACACAAGAGATCCGACGTTTTACGACTCAGATCAGATAGGAGCTGGATGTGGCGAGGATAACATTTCAATTAGTATTATCAGTTTATAACGATCATAACGGCGTTTGTATCCTTGTCTCAAAAAAAAAAAACGGCGTTTGTATCCGGTAAGTACCTTCTTGCTGATCCGCAACGGTTTTACACGCGGTCAAAACACTCCGACTTATGAGCAGCTCTCGTCTATAGATATCCTCCTTCCCGTTCGGACCCCCTTCCCAAGTCAAAACCCTGAACCCTATTACCGAAAGTAAACACGTTCGGTTAAAAAAAAATTAAATGAGGCTGCGTGTGGGTCGGATAAGGACGCCAACAGGATCCTCCTGGCGACGGACTCGGGCGCATCGCGGCCCGGCTATATAAAGCTAGGCGGCCGCGTCCCTCTCGCCGCAACAGATTTCCCAAAAGAAATCCCCCAACCACTTCGCCCTCCGCAGCGCAGCGCCGCGCCGCCGCCTAGTTCACCCGACGAGCCCCAACTCCTCCACCCGGGCCGACGAAGATGATTTCGCCGGATGCCGCCCGTAACGTGGTGGGAATCATCGGTAAGTTCCGCCGCCTTTGGTTTTGCCCTCGTCAAGGTTTTCGCCTTGTGTTTAGTTCCGTTCGAGATGGATCGTCGGCGGCCGCGTTTGCTTGTTGGATTTCGCGAGGTCGTGGCTAACGAGCGATGTTTCCTTTCGTTTTTCAGGCAATGTGATCTCCTTCGGTCTCTTCCTCTCCCCGGCGTAAGGCCCCCGAACCCCGATCTATGTGCTTCGACTTGGACAGGGTAGCAAGGAGGTTGATTCCGTTTTCGGTTTTGTGCTGACGATGATGCGCCGCCGCCGGCATTGGCTCGCGCGCTTGTGTTGTGGTTGTGCAGGACTGTCTTCTGGCGGATCTGCAAGCAGAAGGACGTAGAGGAGTTCAAGCCTGACCCGTACCTGGCCACGCTGCTCAACTGCATGCTCTGGGTCTTCTACGGCCTCCCCATCGTCCACCCCAACAGCATCCTCGTCGTCACCATCAATGGCATCGGGCTCGTCATCGAGGCCATCTACCTCATCATCTTCTTCATCTACGCCAGCAAACAGAAACGCGTTAGTACCATGATCCTCTGCGGTAGATCTGATTTTGGTGCTGTTTTCGATTAACAGATCGTGTCTCTCTGTGCTTGCAGTTGAGGATGCTCGCCGTCCTGGCTGTGGAGGCTGTGTTCATGACCATTGTCGTGTGCTCCGTGCTCCTGGCCGCGCATACCCACAATAGGCGCTCCATGATCGTCGGCATTCTCTGCGTCATCTTCGGCACGGCGATGTACGCCGCCCCGCTCACCATCATGGTACGTACACATCGATCCTGCACTCCGGGTCCCTGCTAATTTCCATCTGTTTGTGTCAAAAGTGGTTTGGTGTGCTTGAAATCGTAGCCACGTGTCTCTTTTATTTTTGCCGTTGCCGTGGGCGGATCAGGTTGCATTGATTAGGCAGTCTGTTGTGTTTATCTGCATGGGTTGGTGTTGGGTCCCACTTGTCGGTGACTGGTTATGATAGTTAATCAATATGGACAGAAGGACGAGATGCTACGAACTATACTGTTGGTGTATCGATGTCCTACTTAGGTTGCTAGAAGCGATTGTTTGTTGTGCATGGTCACTACACTGATTGAGCCAGCAAGTATTTCGTTGTTTGTGAAAAATCCCCTTTTTTACTAACTAAAAATCGAATTAATTACAGTTCAGATTAGAACGTGTAAGAAATATCCACAAAAGTATTAAATTAACTTGTAACTGAAATATATGTTTCTTCAGTTCCTGTAAGCTACTAGTGTAGTAACTGCCAACTGTTTGCTTGATTTAATAATCGGTTACTATTAGTATATAGACAGGAGGATTTGGTAGCGGCGATGTTTGGTGTGCATGGTCACTGGTTTATGTCCCAGCATGGATTTAGTGTACCAATATAAAATTGCTTAAGCAACTGGTTTCTGATCAGGGAGCATTTTAATTGGTTGTCCAAATGACATTGCAACTCTCTTTGTATGATCTGGAATGAACAAATTTGTTAAGCAAGGCCTGCACAGGGCAAGCTACTCATCACATTTTAGTTGATGCATCAGCCTACATGAATGTTTGTGTTAGGGAAAACCAACTTCATTTACAATTCCGTGTCAAATCTGTTTTCTTCGTTATAATCAGTGCTCTGCTTAGTCAAATTGACATGTTCTATATATTCCGTCAAAAAGTCTATTGTCTCAACCAAATAATGCAACCTATATGTTTTCTGCTCATTCATCTGGCATTTGCATTCCGTAAAGTGTGATGTCGTCCTTGCGCGTTGGATTAGCCAACCAAACTTGTTCTGTTGGTCTCACCAAATTCTCGTGGTGTGGAGTGCTTGACCTTTGAACGAAACGAGTCGATTGTTCAGGTTAGTTTCCATCATCAAACGTATATATGATGCTAAATAAGTGGTTTCTGATGTACATGTGTCCACTCTTTCGTTGTCATCTTTTTTGGCTGATCACGGTATGCCACTTTCTCCTGGTCGGTCATTTGTTCTAGAGTTCACATCTACTATGTTTTACACTTCTCGCTTTGATTCCAACTTCAGCAATAAAAGAATACACTAACTGTCTAACTGCTCAAGCGGTGTGATCTTGTTTTTAAGAGCGATACTAGCTGTTGGCTCACATGTTTCACAGGAGAAAAAAAAAGCTCTTGGCTCACATGTTTTAACTTATGCTGTGCAGAAAAAGGTGATTACGACCAAGAGTGTTGAGTACATGCCCTTCTTCCTGTCGCTGGTGGGCTTCCTCAACGGCGTCTGCTGGACATCCTACGCCCTCATCCGCTTCGACCTCTACATCACGGTCAGTACATGTCCATGATCCTAATGTCTGAGGTTGAATATTTTCGTTAACCTTACATTTTTGTGTTCACGACAATGCTTGCAGATCCCCAACGGCCTCGGAACCTTCTTCGGCTTGATCCAGCTGATCCTCTACGCTTGCTACTACAAGTCCACCCCCAAGAAGGAGAAGAACGTCGAGCTGCCCACTGTCATCTCCGGCAACATGGGTGGCGGCGGCAACGTCACCCTCACCGTCGAGAGATAGGCAGATCGTCGCAGGCTGGCCGACGAAGGGACTTTACCACTACCACTTAGTTTTGCAAAGAGTCTCGTTAGTTTCCTCCTTTCCAGAAGATGGTTATGGGAGCGGTAGTTTTGTCCGGTTCTTGAGTCGAGATGAACAATTACAATATCCATGTAGTAGCGTGCTGAGATAATAACAGTCATTTTGCTACCCAATCGATTGATAGTGTGAAATGAGTTGTTTTTTAGCTTGTTAATTATGCTGCCTTTTTCTTTTTCGGTTGGCGAAAAGGAGACGATGACTGCTCAGAGTTCTCTCTCTCGCCGACAGAGATGCCTGGCCTGGCCGTCACTGCGATACGCCGTATGACTCGTGAGCCTGATCTCCTCGCCTTGCTTCGCGAAAGTGATTTGCTATCAGTAGGCTCAAATTTTAGCCATTAACCTAAACTGGGCTGATCAACTCAACTTTGCAGAGGAAGTCAATTTGGATGAAAATAGTTGACACCTGTTGCTATCAACAGCGAGATCGAGTTGTTGTTCCATTGAAAATGACTGGAGGAGCGGATTTTCTTTGTATATAAAAAGCAGAGAACGATTTTTGTATTATTGGCTCCTGTCGACTATGCAGTTGTATTTTGCCGCAGCGCTTAGTTTTGCAATTTGCAAGTTATTAACAACTATCATACGTGCTTTGGCTGTTACGTTCTCTTCACTTACTGAAACCGACACATTAGTCTTTTATTAAGGGTCACATCTGCGACTGTTCAATCTAATTTTTTGTGAATAATTTTTCTTTTTGATGAAGACATGACAACTAAAGGCGAGAACAGGAAAATTCAAAAAGTAATGTTTCTAGATACCTGAATTTTATCAGCAAGTTCACATGATATGGTAGGTCCAACATCAATCTTGTGTTGGAATGCAAATTTGGCACAACATCGCTCTTTTTTTGACTAGAAACAATGCACAGAAAAAGAGAAGTATGTTCAGTCTTGCACGACTCCGCAGTGAGACCGAATCTAGCAGCAAAAAACGTTCAATCGTACATGGTTCGTACCAACATGTGCGGGCCGTCACATACAACTGATTGGTGATCCTGTTCTGTATGTTTATGCATCCCAGCGGCGACACGATTGCCTTATGATTGGTACAGACCATAGGTTTACCAGTTTTGCAGTCATAACAACACTGAAATACCTACAGAGTCTAATTTTATAAGCCAAGCATAATAGAAATTAAGTACTAATTCATATGACGTTAGTCTTACACTCTTAGTTAGCAAAAGTCTGCTCTTCCATTCCGGAAATGTTGTCGTTAGGACAGTATAATTAGTTCAAATTTAAACTAATTTTGTTGTCCTAACGACAGTATTTTCAGAACAGAGGAGTATCACAGAGCCTCCAAAGAAACTGCAACAGTGCAACGGTAACCTGCAATTGACCATGCCATGGAAGAACATCATCACTAAACTTCAGATAAAAAAGTTGAACCTATTTGATGGTTTACTTACTTTTTAAAAATGTTCTGTGTGCGTGGTTATGCGCCATAGAGTGCAGATTCAGAGACATGGTCACATGCAGCATAATCTGAAGAATAGAAGAAAAAATAGAAAAGAGAAATATGGCCCATTACCAAAATTGCACAGATCACATGGGTCTGGCCCAAAATAACTGGGTGTGTTCGTTTCCTAGAGTCTAAACTTTAGCGAAACATAGATTAATTAAGCTCATTAGATTCATCTCAAAAATTAGAACCAATATGTCAAAGGGTTTTGTCATTAAATTGATCGAAATATTCATAAATAGTAAGATTCTCTTTGATGTGATATTGCTAAATTTTAGAGGGGAGGAAACGAACACACCCTGAGCCTAGTCCATCACTCCTCCATCCCAGCTAGGGACAATACCTGTTCAGGTATAGCGTCCTCTCCCCTGCTTCATGTCCTCCTCTCCTGATATCGAACTTTATACTCTAATTTTTTTAGATAATAATAGATGAAATATAGTCTCTACATCCTCGAAAGGATATACGCTAGTAATGTTACATTGAAAACATTTAACAAGCACATAGACTCACACCTGCACTAAAAAGTGCACACATACAAATAAGAAGAACGCACTAAACTTCAGAATTCATCTTCACAAGATTGACTTCGTTTCGTTGATGATTGGAAGTTAGAATTGGCTCTCAACTTGGTACTTAGTAGTTAGTCCCATTTGAGAAGCCACCCAAAAACCTTCATAGAACAATTACAATTCTTCATGAAATTTGACATTGAACAAGGCATAGACATGTAGTAACATTGGAGGATGCCTTAACTGCCCCGCACAGCTAGTGCAACAGCCACTACAAACAATTGGGGGAGCCTGGCTCAAAACTCAATGGTGTCACATGGTATAATATAACCTACCGTCAAGCTAATAAACACCAACAAATACATACTTTCTATGGTGATGATTACTAAGATTCATTGGTGTCCTGTGACACCATGAAATAATTCTGCCTCTGCCCCAACAAGCGTGTGAGAAAGTCAGTCACAACCCACACCACGCGAGGAGGGCACACAAGCAATTAAACCAACATCCTCCTATGTTGACGAACCAGAGCCAAGGACCTTAAAACATCACCGCATAGTGAAGGCGGGATGATGTGGGGAGTCATCCGATTGCTAGAGGGAAGAAATGGGGCCTAGCCCCGTAGATCTGGCGACACCTTACCCGCGTCGTGTAGCTACTGAGAGGGATTCCCATGTCATTGAATTTTGTCTCGTAGCATGATCTCACATTGCGTTTGCTTTTATTGAGCATTTGTGGAAATGTCAGATTGAAATTTTACTGTAGTTATATCCGAGCCTATGCAAATATTTTGCATTTTCCTTCGTTATTGAGATAGGTTAAGCTTTATTATGATTGTTGTTGTGTCTGTTTTTCTCGAATGATTATGATTCTGAATTAGGTGATTGGTCCATATTTACATTTGGTTTGTTGATGTTATATTGTTATGCTCGACTGAAGCTCTATTCTATGCTTGTGGTCATATAGTTTACAAAAACCGGTGCGGTCCAGTTTGAGCGGACAACTGACATTCATCCAAATAAAATTGAAAATGTCAAAATTCTAGAAAAAATGAAATACTAAAAGTCGAACGGTAAATCGTAAAATTTTGTCCGATAAACCGAGCATTTCTTGTTGATAAAAGAATATTGTCTGTAAAGTGATAAAAGTAAAGCTGGTCGATAAACCAGTAAAACCGGACAGTAAACTAAAAAATCGATTGGTTTGCTTTCAAATCTTGTCCAAATTCAAAAATTGATATTTGAGTGGTTTTTCAACGGTCGACAACCATGAAACCGGTGTGAAGCAGTTTCCATGGTTCAATCGGTTTTGTAAACCTTGCTTATGGGCGTCGGTGTGTTACCACGAATTTGTTGTTTTAAGCATCTAGCTTGATCGAGGAATGAAGGTTGTGATGCTATCATATCAGTTGACCTTTGGGTATTGTTTGCATGTTGATGTTGTACCCATCAATCTTTACTAACAAAACTTCTTATATGTTGTTTGTACATTTTTTCCTTTATCAAATGGACCCACTGCTTGAGATATCGTCGTTAATACTCGCCTGGGTATCTCGCACAATTGTCTGGGTGCAAAAGTCATGAAAATTTCAGCATACTAAAGTGTTTGCCTGCGGCTTCTACAACCACATGCGAGATTTTGTGGCACAAGTGACTGTTCTTTCTCTCTTTGGACTAGCATGGAGGGGCTGTGATGGATATATTTTTATCAGGGTAAGGGGATCCAAAGATAGAGAAGTTCCATTGCATTCTACCGCTTCACGCTATTGGGCAGCCGGGGTTGGCTCTTCGCGGCGACAGGCACGCTGCGTTTCGACAGCTCGACAGGGCAATCGGGGCGAGTCGATCTGGAATTGGGAAAAGGATATTTCGGCTGAGTGGGCCAATTGAGCTATTGGGCCGACTGGACGGAGCAAAATGGACCAAGTTTGTTCTAGTGGGCTTAGAGTAATACTTTTGTTTAGGCTGAATGTAAAGTCTATCTGTTTTTCTCTTTTGTTATACAAATGCATAAGACATCCTATGTATAACTTTTTTGTCCAAAACAATGGGTATTCAACTGAATACCTTTGGATAAAGGTAGGCACGCCCCTGCTTCACTACCCTCAATACCTATGCTTACGTGAGCAATACTTATACAGTTATACTACTGTCAGACTGTTAATAGTGTGAGAAATAATCTAGACAGTTTTGGTTCTTACCGGTCATTGTCCTTTGTGTGCTTATTTCAGGACAAGGGCTGGGATTTCGATAGCTGACTAATATAATAATATTTTTACCTATATACCATCGAAAAAGTTGCTCGTGAACCGTATGTCATTGAAAAGTTCGTTCGTACCTATATATCATCGGTCTAAACTTTCTTGCCACATGCCATTCTGTTTCGCATCTGTTAGTTTTACACCGTTAATCGTCCTGACAGGTGAGATCAGACAGCGAAAATGACCATCTTGTCCCGTAAATGAAAGCGGCATTGACTCGCACGCGCTCAACTCGTTCTCCCTCTCTCCTCGATTCCTTGCTCGGCGCGACAACGGGCGAAGCCTGCGGCGAGCGCAGGCTGCAGCTAGACGGGTAGGCTACGTAGCCAGGGTGGCGGCGGTTTGCCTCCAAGCTCACTGGCTTGCTCCCGCCTTCGCGCACCGCGTTGTGCCACCGGGACGACCTCCGCATCAGAGACGGAGCTTAGTGGAGGCTAAACTGGGCTATGACCCTCCAAGCTTTACATATTTCTCTCCATAAACAGTGTTTATCTAGGAATGTTTATTATATTTTACTCTTGATTATCACTACCGACCACTCCTGGTTTTGTTAACAAGCTCCGTCACTGCTTCGCTCCTGGTTTTGTTACCAAGCTCCGTCACGTCACTGCTCCGCATGCTGTGGTCCTTTGCCGGCAACGACACCGCCATCCGGGCTGTGTGGCTTCCGGCAGCGACACTGACCGGTGTCTGATGCGCGGTCGATGGCTGCATCACGACGCTGAGGCTCCCAAGAGCAACTCCCGCCGCGCTCCGCCTCGCCACACCTTTCTATGGCTTCCTCTTCCACCCTCTTCTGCCATGGCTTAAAGATCCACCAAGTCAAGCAACATCGGGAGCTCCGTCGAAGCTTGAAACCAGCTGCAAAGGTAAGCTCAGCGGTGGCCGCTCGCTTGGCTCGGTGGCGGACGCCCGCGAGGACGTGCGCAGGGAGCAGCGACATCGGCTCCAATACATCCGGCTAGGGTGCCACGGACGTGGTCAGGGCAGCGGAACGACGGTTACCGGTGAGATTCGACGGAGTCTCCTTAAAGATTTGTTTCCTTTTAGGTGGCATATGGGTCCCACCATATGCAGGTCTAGTTGTTTAAATTTGCAGTTCAATGTTACATGTGTTGTTTAATTTTTTTGTGAGATGAAAATTTGTAGTCTTTGTGAAGTAATGTTACATGTATTATTTTATTTTCGTCAGATGAAAATTTTGTGATCTTTGTGAACTAATTTTACTTGTTGGTTAAGTGTTTCTTGTATTTTTCAAGCCTATATATGTGTTATGACTCAAAACAATGATGAGGACAAGATGTTCATTTCCGCTACCGGGTCTCACATATCAGGGCATTAAACGGCGGAAAACTAACAGATGTGAAACAGAATGGCACGTGAGACAACAAAATTTATTCCATTGACATACAGCTGTGAATGAACTTTCTAATGGCACAGAGGTCACGAACAACGTTTTTAATGACATACGGATAAAAAGGCTCAACAAAGAAAGGGGAGGGAGATCGGCGGACGATGGCGGCGGCGGCGCTGGAGTTCTGGAGGCGCAGCGCGCGACGTGGCCGGAGCTTGCAGAGTGGTACGCAGCGCTGGCCGACCAGTACCAGAGAAAGCTGTGGCACCAGCTCACCCTCAAGCTCGACCAGTTCCTCGCCCTCGCCGTCGTTCAGGTTCCTGATTCTCTCGGTGACGATCCATCGTTTGGTTTCGAAAATGATGTATCGCGACTTTGGGTTTAATCTTGTTAAGTTTATAAAGGATATACCAATTTTGGTGCTGGTAAGCTTTCAGTAGTATGATGTGCGTTGGCTCGCGGGATGGTGATCTCGCGGTCGTGAGACGCGTTTGGTCTCCCTCCGTGTGGTAGAATTATGTTGAAATAGTTGTCGGGTTGTACGCTGGAGACTTCTTGTTTGGATTATTGGCAATCCTGTTCTATTATCGAAATCTGTGCATTTTTCTTGTTCTTAAACTCCACAAGGCATGAAGCTTGTTGTGATTTTTATTTCATATACAACTACAGCATCTCCTAGACCGGATAGGGCATGATTGTTACGCTGTGATATAATGGTGATCTCTTTAATCTTTAAAAAATATGGCCATGCTGAATGCAAATGGTAATTATCTGTGCTCGAAAATGTCAATTGCAATCTCAAAAATCATCTGTGGTAACTCCGATTCTTTGGAGTTTTTACTATATGTAAACTAGTTTGCTTGTGTTGAAGCAGCATCATTGTTCAATGAGTTGAACTATTAATACCATGTGTTCCGTGATACATCCATTTGTCTTATGGGCTAGACGAACGCTATTGCCGAACGGACTAGGCTCTCAACTGATGAAGTGCCTCTCTGTGAGTTTATCCTCAGAAAACTGTGCTTGTTCCTTCTGTTCTTGTGGCCATAGATCATCGTTAACTCATGAGTAAAATGCACCAGAGATACATGAATTTGTGCGACTGTGTTATTTAGGTACACAAACTATTTTGTATTTTTAGGTCCATGAACTTGTTTGTCTGTATCGTTTAGGTCCAGGGACTTCTATTTTGCATTTCTAGGTCCACAAACTTGTTTGTTTGTGTCAATAAGGCCCACAAAATTGTTTGTCCTTGACATATTAGTTCATCAACATTTTCTTAACACTTATAAATTCATAAGCCTAATAAAATGATGCAATATTCATCGAATATTTTGATATAGGCATTTCAAAAAAAATGTCACAATGATTTAGGCATTTTAATCATTTAGGCATTTTAATCATGGTAAAAAATGTCTCTATTAGATATAGACATTTTGAGTATAAAAATATTCTCTTACTTATACTACAAATAGTTCGTTTGAAGTGGATGTAGACACATCATGAGCTCAACTGTTCCGACGAATTTCTGTATTAGATCTTTTTCTAGTTCATAATACGATAGAGTCCAATCATGTCATATTAGACCATAATATTCATAATTAGTGCATAACTTAAAAGGCTTATGACTTTATAACTATTGGAAAAAGTTTATGAACCTAAATTATATAGACGGACAAGTTTGTAGACATATAAATGAAAATGAAAGTTAGTGGACCTAAACGATATAGACAAACAAGTTCGTGGATCTAGAAATACAAAATAAAAATTTGTGGACCTAAACGATACAAACACACAAGTTCATGGACCTCTAGCGTATTTTACTCTTAACTCATTATCTTGTAACATTGGGCGTTTTTCTCAGGCCCATCTTATAGAAGGCATTATTGATCAAGTTGATGGGACTGTCCATGTATCATGGGTTCAACCGAGGGTCTCGGGCATAGAACAAGTGAAATCCTTGAGAGACCGGTTAGATACCCGGGTCGGCAAGGTGCATATGACTCTACTTTCGGTTGAAGTCGAGACGCCCGACTTGATATCTTCTTGATGTATTTAGGGTGTGTTTGTTTCATCTGGATTGACTTGAATTGGCTTGAACAGGGCTGTCCAATCCGAGTGTTTGTTTCACCGTCGGCCTAGATAGGGTGGACGGGAATAGAGAATATGCTTCAAATATGTTGGATGAGCATATTCAGAAAATTTGGGCGGATAGGGCTATCCAACCTGTCTAAGCATGATTATTAGTAAATAATTAAAGATAATTAGCATGTTGTAATATGAATTAGTATATTTTATTGTGAAATTATAATAAATAAACATTAATGTATTAATTAACATGCAAAAATCATGTGGGTTAGAATATAATTATTGATAATTAGCATGTTTTAGTATTAATTATGAATTGTGGTATCACAATTACTGTTTATAAAAATTAAATTAAGATAATTAGTGTATGATTAATTACTATTATTAACAAATAAGATTTAATTACTCTCATTCAATATTTTCTCGACCTTCCAATCGTTACAAACAATGGATGACCCTATCCGATCAAACAAACAATGAGTTGAATGATCTAGTTCTAAAAAATATAGATTGAATGATCCCGTCCAACCTTGACATTCAAACAAACACACCCTTAGCTTTCTCGTTGACGGAGCCTGCCCCATCCCTTCGAGTGGACTCTGGACCCTTTGTACTGCCCCTTGTAACTTTCCTATTCGAAGCGTTGTACTAGTTTTTTTTTTTTTGAAAGCCGAAGCGTTGTACTAGTTAATTTCGTACATATTTCGAGTAAGGCTACTCTCACTGGGGAGTTTCATTTCATTGTTTCCAAGATGCCACATAAGCAACAAGGGTGAATGAAATACCTCACACAATGCATAGTTTCATTTTGTTGTTTCCTAGGTAACACATGCAAGAGAGAAATGTCTTGGAAACAGTGTACGAGATGGTTTCATCTAGATGAAACTCCTTTCTTCTCTCTCTTTATTAATTTTCTGTCACATCAGCAAAATTGCTTACATGGCAGCTCATTTATTGAAAATGAAACTCCCACTGGGAGTAGCCTAACAACTGTTGCTCCACAAATAGCTGTTCTCGAGGTTGCATCTTAAAGACGAGATTTAGTACATGATAAATTTTCCAAACTTCGTGAAATGCATAATTTTTTCTCCAAAGATTTATCTAGTGGCCCCAGCAATGGCAAACCCTGCAGCATTCCGGAACGGACTGCAACGATTGTGAAATCTTGTATTTGGAGCAGTGATCCAGTACAGTGAAATCGATTATTTCGACAAATTCGGGAGAGTTGCAGTAAAATAAGTGCTCCCTTATATCACTGATCCACCAACTCACAAAAAAGTACTCCACACCACATTCCACACCGCCAAAAACGGTGAAATTTCTGTCAGGTTAACAGGTACTTGCAAGGGGGATTACATGGCACATTAGAAAAAGGCGTGGGGTAGATTCAAAGCTCAAGTGTCTCAGTACAATGGCAATAGTGGTAAGTAAAGGGAACAAAACTGCCAGCACCGGGGCTACTGATAGGATATTAAGTATAATATTCCCCATGTTAAGGGTTTCCTAAGGACGAAAGAAAAGTGCTGGAGGTTGCATGTTCTACTTCTTATCTTGGCTGATTACCCTATTAACTACACCGACAGCGATAGTGCGTCCAGACGACCTTAAGTATGCCCTCCCAAGAGCTCGACTCTTGGAGAATTCCTGAACACAGACCTCTCCATCTAGGGCTACCTGGCACACAAGAAAAATGAAACTGCATGAGTACTGAAATGTACTGTACAAATTCCACAATTATATGGGCATAGAACTTCATATAAGGAAGTTTCTCAGAATGGTATGTGCTCACTGATTACCTGTACTACTGCATTCTGCTTTGATTTAAGAAATCGAGGTGCTTGTTTACTTGGTTGCCCAGTTCTATCAAGCAATGCAATGATTTTTACTATTCTTGCAGCTTCCTTCACATGATGTATGTGAAACTCCACCTAGGTCCATAATATTATTATGATAGGCTTGGAAAAGCTAATCGAAGAGAGTTTTGGTCATATGTTTACCTGAGAACCAACAAGAATAGGGATTGTGATGTCCAGGACTAGAATCTTAAGTTCTATTTGGTTAGCAATAGCCACCGGGAAACCAGGATGACAAAGAACCCCACCAGGTATTAGTTGGCTCCCATCAATACCCTGTAGATTAACTGCCACATTGTCACCAGCTCTAGCAATGCTACATGGATTAGAGTCCCGTTCCATGGATTTCACTGTGGCCTCTTGCCCACAAGGTAAAACTAACACCTGCAACAGAGAAAAGGACAAGATCTCAGAAAAGAAAAAGGCTAAACTATCAAAACAGAACAGAAAACGAAATATTCCAGGACAAATTATTACACAATTTAGATGCACATATTCTTACATCTTGTTATTGGAAAGATTTGCATCAGATAGCCAGGATAATAGACTGTAGAAACTACCTATACCCACTGTTCTACTGATATTGAATTCTCAATGCAGTAGATGGAAGATTTATATCTTCTACATCAAAAAGGTTTTAAAGAAATCTACCTTTGAACCATTTCGAATGGCCCCAGATTCCAATTTTCCAAAAGCTGCTAACTGCCCCGTTGACTGGAACTTGATAACATCACAAATAGGAAGGATGAGGGGCTTTGAAAGATCCCGAGAAGGAAGCTTCAGCGAATCTACAGCATCCAAGAGACATAAACCTTGATACCTGAAATAACATCCGTTTTAGTTTTTTCTAAAAAAATATGAAGACAGCATATACACCTTTGTTCAGATAGAAAGTTTGCACCAAGATACGTGAAAATACTATATTGTTTTTGCCATGCATGTTCAAACTTCAAACTCTTAAAACAGGTGCTATGACCATATACATTAGAGTATAAAAAGGAGTGTCATCACAGCTCAAAAGAAAATTAAGCTTGCTATCAGTACAGTTGAAACAATTCACAAAAGAAACAATAATCCTTAATCTGACTCTAGCAATCTAAGGTCACTAAAATGGTGTTCCCCAATCATTGATGAATTGAAAGGTAAAAAAAAAACTAATCAGATAACACTAACATATACTCCTCGGTAGAAGCATAGCTGTTTCAACATAAGCATTGCAACTGCAGGTAAGTAAATTAACAGCCAACTATTCCTGTCTCGCAATTTATCAGATGCCTTCAGAACTCAACTTTACCTTTTCCATTTACATGTACGAAAATCATAAAAGAACAAAAAAAACTGTATAATTGCTTCCATCCAACAAGAATGACATCAGGATATGTGGTTGGTCAATGGTCATTTAAAAGTTGAATATCCTAATGAAAAGGATGTGTGTACAACTGTCTCGAAAATCTCCTGACATATTAGAGTTATTATGCAAAAGTTAGCTTCTGTGTCAGTTATTTCTGTGTTTAACTGTACTAGGTTCAACAAATATATTACAAATTTACAACAAAACAAGTGCTGCAGTTGCATTTTCAAGGCAGTATCAGCGTTCAAAACTATTTGAACGACATGGCTGGTCTAAGTTTTCATATAATAAACAAAAACACTTCTATGTAAATTATAGTCCAAGTTTCCAAAGGCTAGTGGAGATATTCTTGACAAAGCCAAGTTTGGACTAGAGTAGCATTAGATATAAGCACCAAAATATTCAAAGCATAGAATAATAACATTTTAGGGTCCTTTGCAACAAATGAGTTTGAACTGTGTCTTCTAGACAAAAACACGAGATATAAAAAAAGAGTACAACGTGACAATAAATTACCAACCTATGATTCCTACAGGTAGCTCATAAAAAAGTCACAAACTCTACTCCTCACACTAGGAAAGGACTCAATATTTACATGAGACAAAAGCCCAATTGAAATTTTACTTACCAGGAGGTCAGACGAGCATCTGAAGGTGGTTTGACCAAATTTTGATTTTCTATAGCACTAAGAGGAATCCATGTAATAGCTGAGTCTTTGAAGTTGCATGACCTCAAGAAATAACCAAGTTGTGATTTGATGAAGTCAAATCTTTCTTTTGAGTACCCAACAGCATCCATCTTGTTGACTGCAACAACAAGCTGTTCAACACCAAAGCTTCTAATAAGCTGAGCATGCTCTTTAGTCTGACCAACACTTTTGCCTCCTTCACCATCCATGCCAGCTTCAAAAGAACCAGTGGAAGCATCAACCACAAGAATAGCCGCATCAGCTTGTGTTGCGCCAGATATCATATTTGGCACAAAATCTTTGTGGCCAGGGGAGTCAAGCAAAACTACACGGTACTTGTTGGTCTCCAAATAAGCCACAGCCACAGTCATTGTGACACCCCGTTCTCTTTCTTCAGTGCTCTCATCCATGGCCCATGCAAAAGCAAAAGATCCCTTCCCCTAAAACATGAATTATACAACAACAGTTAGATATCCCAGGACAGCAACATGAAGAAATGGAGCAGTATATATGTTAGAGAGGAGCATCATACTTTCTCTTTAGATTCCTTCTCTTTCTTGTGCATATCTTTTTCGATATCCTTCCTAATAGATGTAGTAGTCTCCCAGAAAGAGTTGACTTGCCAGAATCAACGTGACCCACCTACACAAATTGTTCAGACTTCCCTTTATATAAAGGACACTTCGAAGACAACAATGTCAAATAGTAGATAATGTATTTACAACAAAGATGAGTGATGACCTACTATTGCAAGGTTTAGTTGGCTCAGCACCCCTGATTCCTCATCAGCTAGCATCCATGACTCAGGCTTATACTCTTCAGGCAAACAAGGTTTGGCAACATTTACATTATTTTTTTCTAAACATAGCTGGCTTGTTTTGTGGGTGACATCATCATTCGGTGTAGTACTGCTAACCCCACTACTCTCGTCTCCTTTTAGCTGAAATTTCGTCCTCTCCACAGGAAATTCTTCAGAAAGTACAGGGGTCTTCTTTTTTGCAGTAACTGATGAGCTACCGGAAGATGCTAACTGTTTGGACTCAGCTGTTGGAGTACACAAACAATTAGAACTGACAAAATAAAGGAAAGTGAAGTAGTCTTCAATTTCAGCAGGCAAAGCTTAATAAATGGATAGAGCAATAAGACTGTAATAGCATACACAGCATTGCATATAAGGCTCTAATCGCATAAGCAGCATTGCAACAAGAACAAGTCTACACAGAAGATATTACAAACAAGATATTGACTGCATAGTTGAACTACTTCTACATAATCTCGTTAATACCAAGAATAGTTATCATCCATATAAATTTGTGGATAGTGCAATGCTCATATTTCTCTGACTGAACCATCACGAAAGTAAATAATTGATCAAACCATCGGAGCATAAAGTGCTGATGCTTCAGGGAAAGGGGAGGGAATCAACAATGTGTGCACTGTTATAATATGGGCTATTGTTTTTTTTCTTTTTCTTCCTGTTTTTTTCTAATCATCAAGTATGATTGAAGCATTAGCTAAATTGACAGCACATGGCAGTGAGGTTACGTATCAATGAAATGTATGCCAATGATGCCAATTTCCACCAGTAATCATACCTTTATCACGGGATGTATTCGCATACTTTCTTTCACAACCACCATCAAAATCTAGAGCAAGAGTCTTTACTGATGTCTTTGCAGAACCAACTTTAGATGTGGCAGATGTCCCAAGCTCACTTGACACTGCATTGACTGCATCTGATACAACAGTGACAGCATATAAATTAACAATATGCTCCTTGCATACTTCATAGCCAAAATTTGAATAGTTGAATAATGTAATACCTTTTACCGAACCATCCTTGGCAGATTTGACAAAAGATTCACAGAAAACCCCACACATCTCACAATACATCATGCTTTCATGATTATTGAACGTGCACATGGAACACATCCAATACACAGGGACCGTCTTTGAGGAGTTCTTCAATGGTTCTACAAATACAAAAGAGCTCAAAGAGCCATATCACATTTGGTTAGCGGGGAAACTCTTCAAACCTAAACCATTAAATAAGGACGTAAAATGCAAATATTTGGAGCTTAATATATACCAATGGAAAAATAAGCTGCGTGACTACAAGAACAGTTTTGCTAGCTTAGAGTGTACAGAACAATATGATGCATGTGTGCCAGAAGTCAGCAAGTTCCAGGCTTGTTACAGCCAACGACTGGCTAGGTGAAACTCGAAAATATGTAAAAATGCAAATGACTACCGACAAATCAAATGAATATGCAATAAAATATTCATGCACTAGATAAGAGAAGTTGATATTATGTCATTATTTCACATTACATCTACATAAAAAAATGGGAACAAGTAGATGCAATCAACAACATTCAGTATACATGTGGGTGGGCGTGGGGCAAAATGACAGTTGACAAAGACAAGGGACTAACAAAAGAAATACCAATCGTATAACAATTGCTTTGAGAAAAGGAAATGAAAAAAGAGGATGTTGTCGAGCATTATAAAAAAATATGCCCAGCTTCAGTTTATCCAATGCAGAATATGAAGCAACTCCGGCGAACATTTGCTCTCATTAACAGTGACATGCATGGTGCTAGAAGCTTCAGAAGCATACCTTTCTCCCCCTTAGCAGGCTGTTGATTCGTTCCATATCCGGTCTCATCGTACTCATTATAGTCCTCATCATAATCATCATAGTCGTCATACTCATCGTCGTAGTCAGGTCCAGAGACAACTTTGCGAGGCATTCTCCTACATTCCAACAAGGAGGGCAGTATGATACAACATGAATATAGCGAAGCTAAATTGAGAAATTTCGTGATCCACTGAATTGCATCAAACACGAGAATTCATATAAAAAATAGCCAATCGCCTTTGAGATGCATATCTATCTAAGTAAGCTGAAACCGGAAGGAATTGCTGCCCTCACAGCATTCTGGCCGACGTGGCCGACCTCCGCGCCTCGCCGTTTCCGGAAGGAATTGCTGCCCTCACAGCATTCTGGCCGACGTGGCCGACCTCCGCGCGCGCCACGCCGTTTCCAGCAGGCGTGGCAGCCACCAGCGGCGGCCACGTCGGTGGCCCGCGTCGGCCATGGGCCACTGGGCCGGCACGGAGAGGCCAGAACGGCCCGACGAAGGGCGTCGATTCGCTGAGGCCTCCTTCGTCCTCGCCGCATAGGAGGCCACTGCGGCGACGCGCGGCGGGGGATAAGAGGGAGGGGCTACGCCGCCGCGCGCGCGGAGGAGAGGTGGCGTCGCCGTCGCCGCGCGGCCGGGTGATATGAGGAAGGGGGCAGCGCTGGGGGAGAGAGGGAGGGGCGGCGCCGTCGCGCGCGGGGAGAGGGAGGGTGGCGCCGGTGGGGACCTACCTGCCGAGGAAGAACGGACGGCGGGCCGGCGGGCTGTGGTCGAGGCGGCAGCGCCCCTGGGTGGCGGCCGGGTTGGCGGCTCCGAGTACCCGCCAGGCCGAGACGGGGGACGGCGGCGTGCGTTAGTGGGGAGGTTAGCTGGTTGGGCCAGCCCAAATACGTGTAGGCCGAGTCTTTAGCCGGCCCGGTGTCTTAATTTTTTTAAAAAAAAAACGACTCAAAAGTGTTTTTCTTCTTGTGCGAAAATGGTTCTCAACGAAAAAAATTTACTGGAAATATTCAGATTGTTACTGTTCCATTCATATAGGTATGAATCTACACAGATGCGCTAGATTTAATCATAAATAACCAATTGTTCCCAATTATTCCATATGTTCTGTCGAATGTAATTTTGAGTTTAATATGTGGGTTCAATGATCTGAACACGTTAGAGGCACATCCTTCATTCGAGAGCTATATATAAGTTAGTATATTACTGTGTGTGGGAGAAAATAAGAGTTCCTAAATACTTCCTCCGTTTAGAAATGTAAGCATTTGTTGACTTTCGGAGATCATGTTTGACCACTCGTCTTATTCAAAAAATTTATTTATTTCGTTATAATTTAATTTATTCCAATATATATTTTTAGTCTGACTTCTTTATTTTTTTTACATAAATATTTTGAATAAGACAAATGGTCAAATGGAATGTCCGAAAGTTAACAAATCCTTATATTTCGGACTGGAGGGAGTATATACGAGAGGACTCCTTTATTCGAAAGTCTTGTCGTTCGAACAAGAGAAGAAACAGATTGTGGAAGCTGTCCGGATGACATGTTTTTTTTTAAAGAAACTGGAGGGGAGATCCTCCTACGAGTAATTTTATTGAATAGTAACTGAACGGAAAAGAGTATACAAAAAGAAGGGGACAGAGAGCCCGAAACAGAAACTTAGAAACAACAAAACGCTAAACAAGGACAAAGCTACTCTCTCCGACTGATCCATTCTTCAATCTTGGCTGCAAGCTGTTCTTTTGTTCGATGGGATAACTTTCTCATTTCTGAAAAGAATTTTCTCCTGCAATTGGCCACTTGTGGGTCCTCTTGATTGAATATCCAGTTGTTCCTCTCTCGTCCGGATACTCCAACACATGAGTATTATTATGTCCATGTAGAATGGCTTTTTTAATTGCCTTCTTATCCAATCCACAATTTGCGGTGTTGATAATCTCCTTGGTAGGAACAGTCCAATTGACTCCCAGCAGTTTCTTGCAAAATTGCAAGAGATTAGCAGATGTTTTAGTGTTTCTTCCTTTTGAAGAATACACATATCACAAGTGTAAGAATCTAACTCCATGTTTTTTCTTCTTAGGAGGGCTCTAGTGTTCGATCTGTTATGCAAAAGCAGCCGGAAGAAGACTTTATGCTTTGGTTACACCGATGAGTTCCGAGCCATCTAAAAGATGGGTGCACGAGCATATGTCCTATCGGTTGCTTGTATACTCTAGCTGCTGAGTATTGACATGTTTGCCCCATGTGCTTCCAAATGTCTTTTTGATCAGCTTATAATAATTGTATCCAACGAGTGTGACCATTTGATGCCACCGACCATAAGCTTCTTCACTAAGTGGTTGGTGAAACATGTCAGCTAATTCTTCTTCTCTACGGACTTCAGACAGTAGTATTCTCTCTTTCTTGGCAAAGGAAAAGAGTTCGGGAATGCCATGTATAGAGGAATTCCATTGAAGGAGTCATACCGAATTGTACTCGTTGTCCCATTTCCTATCCGAACCACTGCAATCCCCTTATATATGTTTAGTAATTTGACCACGTCTCTCCACCAAAAGGAGCCTTTCTTCCTTACACCTGGTAGTTCTCCATTGCTGTAATAATTATCCCACAGTAGCTTCACCCAAGGTACATCGGCCTTGTTAAAGAATTTGTGCAGATGTTTCATCAACGAGCATCATTTTGTGTCCTCGACCTTAGTACTCCTAGTCCACCCTCTGTCTTGGGACGTGTAACAAGTTTCCAAGCAGCTGATGGTGGTTTCTTTCCATTTAATTCGATCCCCTCCGGATGCCATGCCTTCTATATTTGTCTACTTGGTTGAAAATTGTTGCTCGGGATGTTCAGAGTACACATGAAGAATACTCGCAGAGAGGATAACACGGTGTCTACCATTTCCAATTTCCCTGCTCGGGTAAGGAACCGAGAGCATCCCAAGAGCCTTCTTTCAATTCCGTGCACTATAGGCATGCAATCGACCACACTTGGTCTAGTTGTCCCTAAAGGGAGTCCTAGATAGGTAAATGGCATGGAACCAATTTGACAATTGAATGTTGCAGAAAGGATTTCCATTTTTCTTTGGTCCACATTAACTGGGAGCATTATGGATTTACTATAGTTTACCCTTAGTCCAGTAGATTCTGCAAAAGTATTGAGTATTGCTTTGAGAGCTATTAGTTGTCTTGGACATGCTTGCATTATCAGCAAAGTGTCATCAGCATACTCGAACTATAGGGAAGTCATGTCCAGCTCCAAATGGGATTGGCAAAGGGAATAGTCCTTGTTCCGTGGCTCTGTTCATGATTGACTGGAGTAGATCAGCTGCAAGTACAAAAAGCGAGTGGGGATAAGGGATCTCCTTGCCTTACTCCTCTCTTACAATGGAAGGTTTTTCCGGGTACTCCATTCAAGTATAATTGATGATGTGCCACTATTGAGAATTATTTCCATCCAGTTTATCCATTTTGTACCTAGGCCCTTGGCTTTGCATATGTCCAGGATGACTTGATGTTCAATCTTGTCAAAGGCTTTCTCAAAGTCTAGCTTCAGCAATATGATTTCTTTTTTTGACTTCCGACAAATGTGCAGGTATTCATACGCCCATGCAAGACAGTCTTGTATGCTTCTCGCTCTTGATGAACCCATATTGGTTTTGATGAACGAGCTGTAGAATAACTGTTTGCAATCTATTTGCAAGAAGTTTGGTTATGATTTTTATGGAGCAATTCAACAAGGAGATCGGCCTAAAGTCATTGACATAGCTTGGATTATCCTTCTTTGGCACAAGGGTGATATGTGATCCATTGATGCTTTGCAAACATAATTGTCCCTCATATCGGATGACATGTTCTCCGAAACGGAGGGAGTATCCCTCCATGGTCAAGAAGCTTCGATATCATTTGCAATTCGGTTAGCGCTGCCCTTCCATGATTTTTGAAACCAGATCAAAGTGCCTTCATCAAGATGGACGGTAATTTCAGGAAGTAACTTAATAAACCATTCGCTATTTAGGTGCAGACAGAATAAAGTGGACACTAGTCAAATTTGAATATTTCTAAACGAAGTGTGCCATCACTGAAATTCCGGCGCCACCACACGGACACGCAGACTGAATATACTAGAGCAGCTGCAGAACACTCGTAGCTGAGAGCCACAGGTCTCTCATTTGGGGCTAGCATTCCTCTGCTTGTGGTGCCCCCGAAACTCTCTACGGTGTACGGTCTCCTTGTCACCTTGTCACCTACGGTGATGAGCGTATGATACAACAACCTACGGTGTACGGTCTCCTTGTCACCTCCGCCGTCGCCCGTTGGCGGACATCTCCTCGATGATCCGCTCGTATAGATCCTTGAGAATCTGGCCACCACGAGCTTGCTGCTGCTGTCCTCCAACCCCGTCCACGGCAAGCCCCTGTGCGAGTCCCTTGTCATCCTCGAGTTCACCGACGAAGAATTCACCGACGAGCTGCTGTTCCCCGCCGATCCCTACGCCTGCGCCAAGGTTTTGGTCTGATCTTCGCACGCAGTTACCGAGTGCCCGGCCCTCGTACGGGCGGATCTCCAATCCCATTTCCCACAACACCGGGCGCGCTTGATGCGGCGGCTCGCGGCGGCCCTGGCGCGGCGCGGCCGAGGGATGTGCTCGGCCTCCGCCGCCGCGGCGCTGTCATCGGAGGAGCTCATACGGATGGAGCAGGACTGTAGCGCGCACAAGTACGTCTCCGTCCTCCGTGCCTCCCCTGTCATCTCTCTGTTGTCTGTTTCCTTTCAATCATCCGCGCGCCCCGCGTGCTCGTCGGAATGCCTCTGTGCCTCCGTCCCTGACGCGATCCTGCTCTCGGATCTCCCCGCGCCTGCCTTCGTTAATTACTTAATTTCCGCAAAATAACGTGGTCCTTCTGTTTGGGAGCTCGTTTACCTGTTTGTCGCCACTCGTCCACTACATTTGCCCGGGAGAATTTACAAATTGAATCCCTCCCGGAACGTAACTCTAGTAAGTCTGGCTTGGGCAAATGCAGTGTATCCTTACTCCTATCGTCCTTGAACCGAGCCTGTAGCCTGTAGGATCATGTTTCGTCAGTTTCTCTCATGTGTGCTTGAAATTGGACTCGTTACGGAAGGGTCACGTTTGTTTAGCCTGGCAGCAGCCTATTCTTCATTCAAAGCATAGTCCCGTAACTATTGCTTTTTCTGTTCGGTTGGAGGATGCACACTGCACAGTTCTTCAGTAGATGTTCTACTTCATTTGTTGGAAGGTCAATCTGAGCCAAAGGAGCTACATTACTTCTAAGTGCGTCTTGTAACCATTTCATTTAGATAATGCAGTCACTCACGATGCTCTGAATATTTCATTTCCTATAGCTACCACCCGATTCCCATGGTGTTTTCCCAAGGAGAAGGTGCACATATACTGGACCCTGAAGGAAACAAATACATTGATTTTCTCTCTGCTTACTCTGCAGTTAACCAGGTAGTGCTCTTTGCTGGGAACTATTGCCTGTCATTTCATCTTTATAAACACAGTAAACGATCCATGTCCAGAAACTACTCGTACTCATACATTGCTTGGCAGGCTTCTTTATGTTATGTGTACTAAATGATGTAATTTTCCTTGTTTCTTGTAGGGTCATTGCCATCCAAAGGTCTTGAGAGCTTTGATAGAACAGGCACAGAGGCTTACACTCAGTTCCAGAGCTTTCTACAATGATAAATTCCCTATCTTTGCGGAATATCTGACAAGTATGTTTGGGTATGAAATGATGCTACCGATGAATACTGGAGCAGAAGGAGTTGAGACTGCTATCAAGTTGGCAAGGAAATGGGGTTATGAGAAGAAGAAGATTCCAAAGAATGAGGCATGACCTCTGAAAAACACATATGTTTACTTTCATTCCTGGAATGCAATTTTTCATTCTTTGATCTGCTTCAGCTCCAATGGAGTCCTTACAAGTACATTTTAAAATATGTTGCATTTATTATTTAATATATCCTGATGATGAGTTAACTTGAAGCTTGTTGGTTTCACTGTTTCAGATGTACATATTCCAACTGCTCCTTTATGTAGTTTGATTATATATTTATATTGCCATGCTTTTTGTATTATTTTCTTGGGTACCATAAAATCATATATTAGTGTTGTATTTTGTTGAATAAAGTGAAACATTGTTTGATAGGGAAAAAAAGTTGTAGAAGTATATGCTGCTTATGTTTTCTGTAGTAACCGTATCATTTTCTATGTCTTGCAAAATGCTCATTTAGTATCTTGAGAAAGTCGGGATCCATTTTGTAGCTTAATTTTAATAAAATGTTTATGTTTTACAGGCTTTGCTTGTATCGTGCTGTGGATGTTTTCACGGCCGGACTCTTGGTGTCATCTCCATGAGCTGTGACAATGATGCTACTCGTGGGTTTGGTCCTTTGGTTCCTGGACATCTCAAAGTTGATTTTGGAGATATTGATGGGTTGAGAAAAATATTCCAAGGTACTTTATTATTTAACTATGTCAAATTTCTGTTGCTCTTATTTGTGAATTTGCATGTTGACAACCTCTTTTGGTTCAGAGCATGGAAATAAGATTTGCGGTTTTTTGTTTGAACCTATCCAAGGAGAAGCTGGGGTATGTATTTTAAGTCCCTTTATGTCTTCCATGTTAAATGCTTGTATCTTATGTTTTGATTAGTTATTTCGTTTTCATAACCACTGTTTGCACACTAGCCCTTGCATAACCGCTTCCAGGACATGATATTTTCAGTTTATACTGTATTTTCATCTGGTTTGGATGGTTATTACGGATATTTGATATTTTCTACGTTCTCAATTGCTGAATCATTAATATATATGTTCTTACATGTTATTGTAGGTAGTAATTCCACCAGATGGCTATTTGAAAGCTGTCAGAGACTTGTGTTCCAAGCATAACATCCTGATGATTGCTGATGAGATCCAAACTGGGATAGCAAGAACTGGCAAAATGTTGGCATGTGATTGGGAAGGCATACGGCCTGATATGGTGGTAAGTTTTTCTTTTCTCTAATTCTTGATGGTCGATGGTTGCCTACCACTCCACATTCCTGGAAACATTGCAGTGTTATGCTGACCTATGCTATCCATTATACATTCATTCTGAATATCTATGGTTGCCTACCACTCCACATTCCTGGCAACATTGCAGTACTGATGTCTGTTTTTTGGGCTTCTGCTTCCTGGAAGTGGCTATGTCAAGGATTTAGATTCACTTCACTTCGTTCATGATGGTCCACTTTGTGTGCTTTCTGTCGCTGCAGATAAGGCAACAATCAGGGTTATCATCCAGTTCTATGGCAATGCAATGATCCAATCCTTCAGTAGATTGGGTGGGACATTGAGTGAGTAGAAAGTAGCTAAATTGAACAACCATGACCAGCGCAAAGATGCACTTCCTTGGCATAGCCATTTGCAGCAAGCAGAATCCCCACAAGAGTTGCCATCTCTGCAAAATTGCAAAGGATATGGAGTGGTAGCCAACAACCGAAAATTATTATGAATGTATCAAGAAGGATATCATGTGGTCTGCTTCTGTCTTTAGCATACATGTGCTATGTTTGGTCTTTGATAGTATGGATCCTATGTTTTATGTTTAGTACTGCATCCATATTTTTTTGTTGATGTTGGACATCACAGTTTAGATTAAAATTTAGCTGAACATTAATATTCAGACGTCAACACTGTAAATTTGATCTTTAACAGTAATTAGTTTATTTCCCATTCTGACATTAGGGTGATGTTTGTTAATACTGTACAAAGCAAACAACCAAAATATGACATGGATTTAGGATTTACATTTCTCCAAATGAAGACCCGTTGATGGCTAACTTGCTCTGTGCCTTTGATCTATCCATTGGTGCTTATATTTGTATATCTCAAAGATCATGAAGCCTCTATTTTAGATATGACATGAGCATCAAAGCCTCCTTTGGAAGCTTGGCCTGTTCCAGCTCCAGCAGCAGCACCAGGTGCAACTTACTTTAAATTTATATTTGCCCAGTCAGTGCCATGTGCAGTCAGCCTACATGCCATAAACACTGCATCTTCTAAGCTTGTGAAAATAAGTACCATATGAATACTAGAAAAGGCAGTAGCTACAGACTAAACATTAGACTTTATTTTCCCTCACTATGATGTCTAGATAACAACTCATAGTGACAAGTAGCCTAAACTTTTATCTGTTGCAAGAATAAGGTGATCTTTCAGTTTCATTATGGTAAGCCAATTGCCAACTTTATCAATGAAGTGCATATCCTGGATAAGACATCAAAAATTTATTTGTAACTCATATAGCCATTCATAGAAAAGAACTAGGATGAACATGATGGTTTTTAATTAAGAAATAGACTGAGCCACATGCCTTAACTAATTGATCTAGGCTCAGTTCCTGTAATAACCATTCCATACGGTTAAATCCTCCATGAATCTATCTATGATTTAGAGTTAGATTAGTACATGCCCCAGACCAACAGATCAGAGTTTGATAGAATTGATTGCCTGTGGTGGTGTTTCCAGTGTTATTCTCAGAGTATAAATTAGAGAGAATTCCTTTCTTGGCCCTAAAAAACTCATCACTTCCTTCTTGGCCTAAAAAATTTTGAACTTCCCTATCTAGACCAAAAGACATCTTTGGTTCCTTTCTTGGCCCTTCCGTGATATTTAACTGGGAATGGAGTTAACTGAAGGAGAAAAAGACCATTTTACCCCCTGCACCATCTTCATCCTCACGCCGTGTCTGGTCTGGTCGGAGGTTGGGTGGGGGTGGCTGGAACCACACAGGACGGAGGCCGCGAAGGTGGCTGCTCGGCACTGCTGAAAACACCCACTGATAGCATCTCATCGTGTGTGTGATTCCTTTGTCGCTCAGCCGACCTCGCCATAAGCGAGTCAAAACGCAGCAGACCACACCAGTCAAAAGAGCGAAGAGAGCATTGCTCGTGGTGGATTATACGGGAGAGAGATTTTTTTGGCTGATTGTCAGTTTCAGGTTGTGTCCCTGATGGAGGAGATTGTTTCAGGATGCCTGACATAGGGAATGAGTGAGGTTTCTCGTGCGATCGAGATAGAAGGTCATGGCAGCGACCAAACCTCAAAAACTGGCGGTAATTGCTATGGATTTGAGATGAAAAGGAGTTACGAAGATGCGCCAATGACGGAGGAAGAAATATGGGAGAAAAATTGCATCGAAACGCAGCGAGGTAGGAGAAATCAATGGTGAGGCGAAGCTGCTCGGCAGCCAGGGAGGAAGAGAAAAATGCTTGATTCTTCATCTTCATCGCGTGAAGAAGGCAACGGACGCAACGAGCAGTGCATCCGGCATCTACAGCTTGGGTGGCCCTTAACTAGATGGAGCGACCTGGCCGGTGACAACGCCCTTGATCGGAGTTGAAGCTCTGGCTGGAGGCGGCGCCCTTGACCGGACACTGGGTCGCGTCCTCAAGGCGGTGACATGGGATCTCAAACTCTCTTTCATGGCATCACCCTGAGGATTTGTTTCACGGCAGGAAACCATGCTGGAAGAAAGGTGAGGCCATTAACGTCATCTCACATTGCTATGAACAAATATTTGACAGTGAAAGGTAACAGATTTGGACGGAAGGCCAAGAAAGGAACCAAAACTATATTTTGGTCCAGATAGGAAAGTTCAAAGTATTTTGGGCCAAGAAAGGAAGCAGTGAGTTTTTTAGGGCCAAGAAAGTAATTCTCTCTATAAATTTACCTCAAATTTATAGAAGGTTTGAGTTTTTCTCATTGTCAATTTTCTGAAATCTGTGAAGTTACCAGAAAAGAGATTCAGTTACCATCCTTTATACGCTTGAGTATAGTTTTCCCTAGCCACTTAGGGAGATACTGCATAAACAACTAAAATAAATAAATCGAAATATTTCATTAAACAAAAAAAAGCTTGATCAGGGTTAGGAATGATCCCATTGAACCCTAATGGTCCAGGTATCAGCGGCAAACACGCATTGTGGCACCCGGGGCGCACGTACATGCTAACAGAATGGGATGCCACATCTTCCGTAGCAGGGAGGTGAGCTCTTTTTTGATCCGGTGACTTCATGAGAGATGCAGGGATCGAATCCCGACCGGCTGCCCCAGACCATTACCGAGCAGCCACCTAAGCTATCGCTCAATTCTAATATTGCATAAAAACTAGACAACGGCAAAGCCTTTTAGTCCCAAGTATAAAAAACTAATGTAAATAAATCAAAATCAAGCAAATAACCAAACAAAAAAAACTATTTCTCATCAATCAAGCTATCTAAATAAAGTTGTTCTTCCTCTTATGCTTCTCATTTCTCAAGTTTTTTTTGTTCTCATTGCTTCACTATTTGTAACATTTTCTTTACCATCCTCTTTAGTTTTCTTCAATATTTCATCTGCACCAGTGTCATACATTTATCATCTTTGGCACAAGTGGATACGCCCTTAATAAAGAGAGAAATATGAACCATATAGAACACTGTAAATTCACTTACACCTAGCCAAAAGTCTTCGAGGATTACCTCCGAGTTGGAGAGCTTTCCAGCCATGAAATCTGACTGTTCATTTTAACAATTTACATCTCGAAAACCAATGAGTTCCTCATAGGCGGTCATTATTTTTCGCGCCACAAGTATCGGAATATGATTTATTTATTTTTCCTTTTTTTTAATTGGGAACACACTGGAAGAGACTCCCAGAGTGATATTCGGGTCACTGGTGCGGCACCAGGGTTCGAACCCTGGTGGGCACCCTCCCAGCCAGTGGACTTTGCCACTGCGCTGTGACCGCCTTCGCATTTTTATCCATTTTCTTCAAAATCTTTGACTGGAATCTAAGTTTTGACTAAGTATCCCATCTTTACCAGATTCTTGGAAAAGCGCTTGGTGCTGGAGTCGTTCCAGTCAGTGCAGTTCTTGCAGATAAGGAAGTTATGTTGTGTATCAGACCAGGAGAACACGGAAGGTTTCAACTGATCTAAGTCCTTTTTCTTTTATCTCTGTTAAGATATTAAATGTCAAATTGATTCAATCCTAATACATGAGAAATTTACAACAGGTCTTCTAATTTTGCAACTTAAATTTTGTGTTGTTTCTATGTAAACAATTTTGTGAATATTATGTATGCAGTACGTTTGGTGGGAATCCATTGGCTAGTGCTGTGGCAGTTGCATCACTTCAAGTTGTCAGAGAGGAGGGTCTTGTCGAAAGGTGAAGTACATGATTTTCATACAAATATTTCCTTCGACTTTATTTAGGACCTTGAAAGTTTCAACTTACAACTTATGGATGATCTTTTCTTCTCATCTATTTGCCGAACTGCAGAGCTGCAAAGTTAGGGCACGAATTCAGGGCCCAGTTACTTGAGGTTCAGCAAAAGTTTCCTCAAATTATAAGGGTAGTGCGTGGGAGGGGTTTGCTGAATGCAGTGGATTTAAACAACGATGCACTGTCTCCTGCTTCGGCCTATGATATCTGCATCAAATTGAAGGAGAGAGGCATTCTGGCAAAACCAACACATGACACTATAATTCGATTAGCCCCTCCACTTACAATCAGGTAGTCATTTGCCCACGCATCACCTTAACTTGTTCTTCAGTTCATTGAGTTTGCAAGTACTGTTACACGTCATTGGTGCCTACTAGCTAACCTTTAAACGGTATGGCTTTCAGGCCTGAAGAGCTTGCAGAAGCATCAAAGGCGTTGAGTGATGTACTGGAGCATGACTTGCCACAAATGCATAAGCAAATCAAGAAGCCAAAATCAGATGCAGAGAAACCAGTTTGTGACAGATGCGGTCGAGACTTATGCGGATAATCGACGCCTCCAAGCAAACATAGGCAAGAAACTGCATTTCAGCAGAATCTGTGGTTATACGCAAGGTGATAATGTCAAAGAACTTGGGCAGTGTAGATAATGGGCCCTTACGCCTTAGTTAGCAGAACAGGGAATTATCCCGATTCATAGGTATACTGTAATATTGCATATTTGCATTGTCTAATAATGTTTATTCAGGAAAACTGCTAGTATTGCTATCAGTGTTGCTATCATATAGATGAGGTAACACTCGATGCATTGAGATGTGACTGTACCTGAAAGCAGTATACTTCTATTTTGAAAAATCAATCCGTGGTCACCTTTTTTTCAGAATTCCTTTACATTTGTTTTATAGGGAGAATTTGTTGGCATTTATAATAGTAACTTTTTAATTCAAGGGGGCGGCGTCATGCTTAGCTACAATCGCAGACATACTTAAAAAAACTAGAAGAAAGTAATATTTCATTTCTAAATAGATCTGTTTAGCGGGGCACTTGCATTTTCAAGGAACCCAGCGCTTCAATTTTATAGCTTCTTGCCCTCCTCAAACACAAACTAGCGCTCCGTCGATCTTTTCTTTCCCCAAGCTCCCTCTCATCCCCTCCGCAGCCTCACCCTCACCTCGCTGCATTGCCATCCTACCTCAGTGTTGGGCTGCATCTATCTAGCGCTATGACAAGAAGCCTGCCAAGGTAAACCCATGCTGCTGCTTCCCGCCAGTCTCCACTCTCAGTGAACCCTAAATTAATTGGAACATTTGAAGCCTCACCTTGCCGTTGAAGCAGCTTGCCCTTTGCAGGAGATGCTTATATGGAGAAAGGGTGGAAATGCTCGCGGGCACGATTTACCTTTTTTATCCTTCTAAAAAATTAAGTATTTGTCTCATGAAATTGCAAGCCGATTTTTTTTTAAAAAAAGTAATCTATTCAGTGGTGGGTTGCTCATTTTACTCTCATGGTGGCACTTAAGCAGACACTTTGGGCCTGGTCAACAAGCATCTCCTACATTTATTCAGAGCCTTGAGAAAATAAGCACATACATAGAGGTGCTTCATTTTTGCCATTCTTCCGCCCTCTTCTGCCATGGCTTAAAGATCCATCAAGCCAAGCAACATTGGGAGCTTCATCCAAGCTTGACACCAGCCGGCAGCCGCAAAGTAAGTAAGCTCATCAACGGTGGCCGCTCGCTTGGCTCGGTAGCGGACGCCCGCGAGGAGGACGTGCGCAGGGAGCAGCGGCATCAGCTCCAATACATCTGGCTAGGGTGCCACGGACGCGGCCGGGGTAGCGGAACGACAGTTGCCGGTGAGATTCTATGGAGCGGCCTCCGTAAAGGTTTGTTTCCTTATTGTTGGCATATGGGTCCCACCATTTGCAGGTCTAGTTGTTTAAATTTGTGGTCCAATGTTACATGTGTTGTTTAATTTTTTTTGTGTGATGAAATTTGTAGTCTCTGTGAACTAATGTTACATGTATTATTTTATTTTTTATCAGATGAAAAATTTGTGGTCTCTATGAACTAATTTTACCTGTTGGTTAAGTGTTTCTTGTATTTTTTGAGCCTATGTATGTGTTATGACTCAAAACAGTGATAAGGGCAAGATTATCATTTCCGCCACCTGGGTCCCACATGCCAGGGCGTCAAACGGTGGAAAAACTAAGATACGTGAAACGGAATGGCATGTGGAACAACAAAGTTTATGCCAACGACATACATGTGCGAATGAACTTTCCAATGACATTGAGGTCACGGATAAATTTTTTAATGACATATAGGTAAAAGGCTCTAATGTAATGCCTCCTACCCTCTGCTTGTCTGAACTTGTAGCTGACACTGCAAAGGTAGAATTCTTGATGGTGGTGGTAATTGAAGCATTTTGAGCGGCAGCGCAAACCACCGCATGCAACCGACTCTGAGTGTTCATGGTTTTGTTGTTTTATCTGGAGAAAACACTTTTGCCCTATTTATTTTCCCTTGTTCTGATTTTTTATTGCGAATCTCTTCTTCTGAATATTGTTTACTGTATTTAATACACTGTTTTTCAGCAATTTATGGCACATCTTCCCTCCCATGGAAAGCTTGATGGAAGTGGTTAAATGCGAGATGCAAATTTCAAGAAGCTCGTTGCTGCCCTTGGTTTATAACGTTGCAATAGTGGCGTACAGAGTCAAAAGTAAAATTTTACTATATTGTAAAAAAGAGCTGTATTGCTAGTATAGTTCATATGGCACGTCGCACTCATATCGCCACTGAGTGCAAAACTACATTGTAAATTTTGGGTCTCCAACCACTGGTACACTGCAGTATCAATGTCCGCCAACTCCAAAAAAGATAAAAGAAAGAAAGAAAGAAAACAATGGGCACTGCTGTATTCGTTTTGTCCTGCTGAAGCCTGGAAGGTGGAAGCTGTGTTGCTTCTCAGTGCACCTCACTCTGTAGACTGAAGCCTGAATCCTCCCTCTCAAACGGAATTATTGGTGTCTGGAGGTGGATCTGAAGTTCTGAACATAGAATTGCTGAGTGTTCGAAAGCTGTGTCGCCATAACGGGAAGAAGGCCGTGGCCGACTATACCACACAGATGTCGTACGTGAGTGCGTGTTAAGCGTGCACCTCGCTCGTAGCAGCCGTCCATCCAGTCATTAGTACTGACAGGCAACATATTACACATACCTAGTTACTATTAGCCACGTCAAGATCGAATTCTCGATCATCATTGCCACGTACCGTCCGCCGGAGAAGACACAAGAGACGGTATAGATCATGCCGGCATTCTACAGCTGTTCAAGCAATTTCCAGTATTTATAAGGCATCCAAATTCTAGTCGCACTCCAGAACAATTTTACCCCTGTATATTGAAAAAAAAATACATAGCACACAAGAAACACATGCACGCCAATGTCAATCCAGCAAGGAACACATGCACGCCATGGGCGTCGAACGATGCACTGAATCGCAGGCATTAACGCCGGCCGGGAACAGCTGGCTAGCTAGGCGCGCCTGGCCACGGCCTTCCTCGGCACCACGACGGCGGCCTCGTCGACGTCGTGCATCGAGCGGCAGAGCAGCGCCGCCTTGCTTCCTCCTCCTCGGGCAAGCGGCGGCGCGGAGAGCCGCCGGCCGAAGCTGTCGTAGTGGATGACGCCGGGGAAGTCCAGCGGCTTGCACCGCTCCCCCATCAGTATCGCCCGCCGCCACAGCCCGTCCTCCCCTTCGGCCTCATCCTCGCGGGCGGCACACGGCGGCTTGTGATGCTGGTCACCGGCCGGCGGCGGCACGAGCTTCATGTCGCGGCCGAGGCGGCCGCGGTGCGAGCGGAGGAGGCGGCGCGTGGCGCGCGACACGCGGCGGGCGCACGCAGCCACCGCGCTCGACGCCTTGCTCAGGAGGCTGTTCGCCATGGATGCCCGCTGGCGCGGACCCACCGTGGCTGTAGCAGATCGATCAGCAACCCGAGATCATCCGACGCGAGCGGCAAGAGATTGGAATGGAAACTTTAGTTCGTCGGGTTCTTATTTATCGAGAAAGTAGGCTTGAAATTAATGAGAAGGCTTCCTTCCTAGGACTAGAACAAGAAGAAAATCTAAAATCCTGGGCACTAAAATAGCATTATCGTTTAATAAATTGTTAGTAAATGATCTGCATCCTTTCAAACGGCTGCAACTGATTTGCTTGCGAAACCATATTTTGGCAGTGCCGGGAGAAAACAATGGCTGCTCTTTCGATTTAATTTGTTAATAGTAATATCTTCATAACCCTGTACCAGAATTTATACTACTATGCTCTTCTGGAAATCAATTCATCCAAGAATGTCATGAATGAAAGCAAAAAAATTTCGTGGAATGGAAGCAAAAATATTTGCTCCCGGCGGCGCATCTGACGCACCAAGTAAAACGAGCCGCACCGCCATCTCGCCGCCACGTCACGGCAGTCGACTCGGCTCACCACGTCGACCCACCTGTAAACGGGCCCGCATTGAACAATTGAGGCCCGACACTGCTTACCAAGCTTCCGGCTAAAGCCCAGTCCACTTTGGGCTGTGTGCCAAACTCTTCCGCTCCTCGTGGCGTGAACGGGGACGGGGACGGGGCCGTGCGCTCGTGCTGCCCGCCGGCGGCGTCTGAGAAACCGCTGGCAGCCAGCGGCGGAGCCTTCGGAAATCCAACCTGCATCCTGGACAGGGACGAGCTACCGAGGTTAGGGTTCGTGCTGTGTGTTTCCTACTCCTCCCCTTCTCCTGTGCTCTTGCTTGGCCATTAGAATCGGATTCCGCATAGAATAGAATGAGTTAATCTCCTCGTGCCTCGTCCTTCATGGCGTCTAGAAACTGGGATTTGTGCCCAACTGCATCTTTTCCTTGACATACACGGTTACAATTATGGGATTCTCAGAGGTACGAATATCTAGCTGCTATTGTGTTCAGCAGACATGCCCGAGAGGTGTTTGAGAAAATTCCTGAGAGAAATGCTCTTCCGGTTTTGACCAGCATTTTGGTGGATTATGGCTCTATTTACCTTATTGTGTATAGAAGATGAATTACTCGATAATGTGCTGGATAACGTGAGTTCAGGGCACTGAGGTCAGGTTAGTAGATTTTTTGTAGCAGTTGGAAACCAGCCGTGATTTATCAGGTCAATGGTTATTTGATAACAATTATTGCATTGCCGATAGGATTGGTGAACAGATAATTTGTGAAATTTAAATGTCACCCTCGCAAAAGTGTAGCTTGCTTGACAAAGTGTCCTGGAGAGCGCATCACCAATTGATGGAGCACACTGTAGGTTTTATCTACTGTATTCTGTAACCTTCTCAAGAACTACGCTCATGTTGCTACTTTGCTACCTATTTATGTTATTATCATTGGCACCGTGGGTTCAATACAAGTAGCTTAAGCTAGTGAATCTTTAGCCGATTGCTTGGAGCCAAATATGTTTAATCAGATGGCTAGTCTGTACATAATTTGGGACTGATTGGAAGAGGGGATTGCTCTAGGGATTGCTCTAGGAAATTTTAGGATTTAATCCAAGTTTGTACTGGATCCTAGGGATTTGCCGATTTGGTTTCCTAAAATTGTCTTTCAAAACAAGGTTACTGATGTTTCTTTTTGCCCCTAAACCAGCATCAAGGTACAGTGAGATGGATATTTTGTATCAATGTAAGGAGATCTTAAAGATCCAAAAGTTTCGGCGTATGGTTTCCTATGCTGGATTCTACTGTTTCACCACCCTCATCACCTATGCTTACACAAGCAATACGTATGTCACTGCTGATTCATAATTTCCTCTGTTCTACAATTCCGTAACCTGCATAACCTAATTACTTGTTCTCACCAGCCTGTTATTTTTGCTTACCATAGGACAAGAGCTGGTATCTCAAGAGCCGACCAGTACTATGCCTCTTACCCTGCTGGCACTGAGCTACTAACTGACACTGCAAAGGTATGGAAAACTGAATATGTTATTTGTGAATGATATATGAAGATTAAGAAGTGTTTTTTTCTTTGTTTAATTTCATGTGCCGCTGGTGATTTCTAATTTCATCTGGTGGTTTGCAGCTTTACAAGGCCGCATTAGGTAATTGTTTTGAAATCGAGGATTGGGGCCCAATAGAATTTTCCATCATGGCAAAGCATTTCGACAGACAAGGGAAACCGCCATATGCCTACCATGCTGTAAGGAGTCACCTACTTGCCTTTCATTTGCTGTGTGCTATTCATGCCTATCACTCTCACAAATTTGTATTTATTACCTAAATATGTACCACCGTTTTTAGCCTAGTTCTTCCAACTGACACACAAGTCTGATATCTGTTTCTTCTTTTGTGTTTTAAGCAATATCTGGCGCACCTCCTTTCCCATGGGCAACTTGACGGAAGCGGATAGATGCTGGGGCCTGATTGTGTTGGTGGTGTTACCAGTGCAATGAGAACTTACTTGATTTTGTACAAAAAATTCTGTCTTGTTAAGAGAGCGTGGTTTGAACATGTTCTTATTGCAGAACTGGAATCAGAATAAGATTGCGGATGTCATTCTATCAGTAGGTACCATATCCGTTCATTATTTGATTTGGCGCAGCAGTCTCTAGAAAATCCAGATTTTGTCCTGTTGAAGCATTTACATTGTCCCTTTATTGTTGAACAAAACGCTGTGAATGTCAAAGGATACATCAGTTTCTCCGCCCATGTCTGAAATTGCCACTGCAACTGTTCAAATAATTTAATTTGATGTTCTTCAAGTTGTGCCATCTTCGCCTCTAACTGTTAAAATAGAAACTTGTACCAGCTTTGCTGCCGCCTGCTATGATGCGCCGCCTCAGCCATTACAGATGGTACAGGAAGACAAACATTTCAAATGCCACAGATATGGCATCCGTTTGGGTGGACTAAAAATTGTTGTGCCTCGAAGAAACTTGATCAGCTATTCATGTAGATATCTTTGGGAGTAACTCGAGCAGCCAAAAAGATAGCACCGGATTTAAGCGGCTAGAAATTTGCTTTCATCGAATTTGTTGAAAACTATTTGGTTAGTCGTTGATGAACTTGTCACAGTAAATCAGGTGACATGCTACGACGGCACTGGGAAAATTGGTAACACATCGCATGCACGCCAAAGCGGGCAAAGGAGAACAGATGAAGAACACCGGCCAAAGGAGAACAGATGACGAACACCGCTACAGGCTACAGCAGAAGGATGAACATCGCCAGCGTCATTGTCGACTGCCAGCTAGGGGTGTCGGACTGGTGTCGAGCTTTCTTGGCAGCCATGATGGCGTCATCGACAGCGTCCGACGAGCGGCACAACAGCGTCACCTTGCCGCGAGGCGCCTTGAGCCGCCGGCCGAAGCTGTCGTAGTGGACGGCTCCGGGGAAGTCAAGCGGTTTGCACCGCTCACCCATCAGAATGGCCCGGCGCCACAGGCCCTGGCCGTCCTCTGCTCCATCGCCGGCGGCCCCGGAGCCGTTATCGCTGCAGCCATCATCCGGCACAAACGGGCTGCCGTGGCAGAGGCCGCGGCGCCGTCGCGGGCGGAGGAGGCGGCGTGCAGCGCGCGTGACGCGGCGGGCGCAGCCAGCTACGACGATGGACACTTGGCTGAGGAAGCTGGTCATAGATCTTTTTGTTGCCTGTGGTGTCGGAACTTGTTATGATGGCAGAGAGCAAACGGAGTGCTAGAGAGTAGTTGATTACAGATCGTCAGTGCATCACAAGCTTTTGAAAGGAGCAGCCAATTCGAACTCGATCAATTCTCTCTCATGAAAATGAACGCAAAATCGCGGAAATGTATCTGGTCACGGTTCAATACGTACGCTGGGTTGAAAATTGTTACAGCTCGAGTAGTATCTATCCGTTGAGAATTTTCAATTCATATAAGACACTGAAAACAGGTAAGTACCAATGACCAGTTCCTAAATAGATATAAAATGGTACAATTTTTTTGTGCTACATAAAAGAATGGGACCACCTGAAAGCATAGAAATTTCGGTCAAAAAACGAAAACGATTCCAAAAATCACTACACCACATATCAACTTGTGGGCCTCCGCTTAGGTTTTCTCACGATCGCCAATTCCCTGATCGAAGCCGTGCGTGCGTACTCCGGACGAACGCCACCACAAACCCCATCAATCACCAAGCGCAAATGCTTCCTTGTGCTGAAAAGTTGAGAAACTGCATCCAATTGATAGAGTACGCCGGCCTCCTTCCTCGGTTGCCGTTGTCACTGACTGCTGTTTCCTATGCCTTCTTTGCTCAGTTGCTTTCAACTCAACACGTAAACAACAATTGAAAGGCAAACAGTCGGAATGTATCATACATACCAATCAGAGCACAGAATTTTTTTTTAGAGACAGCCAAAGCACAACATAACCTGCTGTCTAGGTGCATCAAGAAAACTCAGCAATGTTTATCTGTGGGCATGTGAAGGTCGAATCCAGAGACGACCATCGAGGTTCAGATTACCACATCTATAGAAACCAAGTCGTCGTTGGAGGACGGCTGTCAGCTATTCCTTCATACTTTTTCAGTTCCTTTGGTAGTTTTCAGTTAGCAGATTTTTTTTTAGTTTGTTTAGCTAAATTAGTTAGCATCCGGCGCATCTTTGTTCTAGTATGTATCTTGTTTTCAAATCATCTCGTTTTGAAATCTATCTTGTGTTCTAGTACTGCTCAGGAGCCATGTGGGGAGGAAGCTAACCATGGATCTTTGTTGTCAATGGTGTCGGGAACATAATATGCGTCCGGGAATGAACAGCAAACGGGGAGTGCAATAGCAGTTCGTTCCGGGGAGGGAGACTCGCATTTTCTGAGGGAGCAGCCAGTTTGGAATGTATATCACAGTTTAATAGGTTATGCTGAAAGTTGCAGATCTAGTAGCATCTATCTACTGAAGATCTTCACTCCGTTTACTGTATATAAGTACGTGTTAAGTGTAACATTCTAGGCACTATAGTAAGGTCCATATAAGTGAAGTAAAGTTGTGTGATTAATTCTATATTAAAATTTTAGTTGGATGAGGATCAATATTACATAAAGCAAGTCCTTTCTAGACTATAACCATTTTACATAAAGCAAGGAACGAAATTGTAAGAGGTATTATGTGTGAATACAACATTCAGGTATGGTAATATTCTTCCATCAAGTATAACTTTTTGACACCAAAATGCACATAAATACATAGGGAGTTGGATTAACGGGTATCAATTAATCTTTATTTTCAGATTGAAATAAGGTTACATACCTCCGCATATATTTATTTTAGTGTGACAACATTCTGAATGAATATAAATTTAGTAGCACAAGAGAATTTGACTATGCATAAATGATAAAAAAATATATTTTAAAATATTAAAATTAATTGGCTAATTTTATAGGAACATAACAAGCAAAAAGTATAGTCTTAACATATTCGTACTGAAGTTTTATACTTATATAAAACAATAGGTGTCGGATAAGAATATAAAACTTCAAGCGAGCTTAGAGGGAGGCCTCTAAGCTAGGCTTAAATAGTGCAAAAATATCTTGATCGACCGGATAGTCAGCAGTCAACTATTTTAGCTGGCCTTCAATTAGAAATGTTAGATTGGGCCGACCTAACATTTAAATTAGCATATTATAAGCCCACATATTGGGAGATATATAGCAACAAGGATTTTACCTCTCCATCCATCATCTTAGGGTTATGCCCCCACCCCCACTTGTACTTACGCCACCGCCTCTGGTTTCTCTTGGCCTCTTATTTGGTAGCTAGGGTTATTCTTCTGTTGTGTTGTAGTTCCTTTCCTTGAGCGCTAACAAGAGAAATTCTTTATCATGGTTGATATCCATACGGTTAATATCGAAGCGGGAAATTATAGGTGCATAACTTCTCGCCCTCCCTCTTCCTATTAGTTGTAGTTACATAATTCTGATTTTTTGCGCTTCTTTCTTGTCGTGATGCCACCTACTTGAAATAACCATGTGCCATGTAGATCTCGTATGTAGGCTTGACTTGTTGCCTAATTTTTTGCTCTTTGTTTAGATCTATTTGATGGTGCATGTCCGACTAGTGACTATGTGTTTATGCTTGTTTTACTTGTTTGATTCTATTACATGGTCCAATGGTGGATTACGTTCATCCATGGATAGGGACAAAAATTTATGAGTTCTACTACTCCCTCCATCTTAATATTAATATATAAGCGACTGCTTTAAAATATAAGTCATTCTAACGGTAGGGACAAAAATTTGCAATTAACTCTGTAGGCGACCGATGGATGCGGAGAAGTAAATAAGAGCGTATAGTGTTTTTTTACTCCAATACTATTTTTGTATTGGTATGATAAGATCCATTATTGGGACTAATGGAGTACTATTTTTGGCTAGGTGCTTCTTTACTAATCTCTTAGGTCACCCTTTGGAACGAATCTTTCTTAAATCTACATTTTTGTTATAAAATTGTTTTTTTATGAAATTCATGTGTCTGAAATAAAGCTTAGTATACGGCTTGGTATTTTTAATGGACCGACAAATGTGGTACAAAAACTTTGATCCATCTTACTATGGCCCATAATGTCATTTCCCAAATTGTTGGTTTGTGTAGGGCATAGAAGCTAGCGATGGAGGCACAACAGCCTCCTCCCAAGCCGCTGGTCATGAATATGGAGGTGACAACTACCAGTGTGACTAAGAAGAGACCCTCTCCACCACCGATGATCGACACAGAGGCGCACAATGTCCAAAATACAGTTACAAATGAGGGAAGGACACATGGCCAAGAACTACCACTAAGTGCTGGTGACAGAGAAGGAGGAGGAGGAGGAGAAGGAGCCATCGATCGCATCAGCGATCTCCCCGATGACATCCTGGGCAACATCGTCTCCCTCCTTCCCACTGCCAAGGACGTTGCTCGCACCCAAGCTATCGCCCCCGGTGGCGCCACATCTGGCTTGTTGCCCCTCTCAGCCTCAACCTCGCTGACCTGCCCAATGATGAGGCCCTCGCCAACACCATCATCTTCGGCATCCTCTCGACGCATCCAGGGCCAGGCCGCTGCTTTTGCATTCAGTCACTTCACCTCTACGAGCGACGCAAAGCTTTGCGCGCTTGGCTCCGATCCCCCGCCCTTAACAACCTCCAGGAGCTCAACCTTTGGGATGGACTGACAATGTTTTCAAGTATTCAGATACACTGGAAGTCACTGCCGCCAGTGTCTGCCGGCCGATTCTCAGCCACCCTCAGGGTCACCTCCTTGTGCAAGTGCAAACTCACCGGCACCCGAATCGCCATGCTCCGCTTCCCCAGCTCAAGCAGCTCGCCCTTGATCAGGTCATCATCTCAGAAGACTTGCTGCACACCATGATTTCCATCTGCCGTGCATTGGAATTCCTGCTGCTTAACCGTAACTTTGGCTATGGTTGCGTTCGGATCAACTCCGGTAGCCTTCGTAGCATCGGTGTGGGCTGGAACATCTTTGATGCACCCTGGTCTAGGAAACTCATCATCGAGGATGCTCCATGCCTTGAAAGGGTGATCAACCTTCAACCAGACGTGCCTAGCTATGTATCCATAATCTCAGCACCTAAACTGGAAGCTTTAGGCTCTGTTGCTCAATCCTCCACAATCCAATTTGGTGGCACAACTATTATTAAGGTACGTGTAGCTGTTGCATCATTTTTTTTCAAGGCTGCTAAACTTCTTTTATTTTTAGATAATACTTTTCATATGGTCTAACTTGTATTATATGTTGATCAAGGACCGGCAAGTTGTTAGTAGCCTGAAAACGGTGGTGTGTGGTGTCAAGATTTTAGCTATGAATGACCTGCTTATGGATATGGATATGGCTATTGACTTGATCAGATATTTCCCAAGCCTGGAGAAGTTGTATTTAACGGTTAGTCACTAGTAATTTTTTTGAACGACTTAATGTTATGCTAATCCTTATACCATGCTGCTTACCTTTGTTTTCTTTGGCCTGTTTTCAGTATTGTGTATCATGGGAAAGCAACAATGAGTGGCGTGATAAACACAAGCATCTTTTGGGAAGCCTTGACATCCGTCTGAAGACACTAGTGTTGGAGCCATATCTGGGTTTGGACTCACATATCAACTTTGCCTCCTTCTTTCTCCTAAATGCAAAAGAGTTGGAGTTAATGAGGCTTAGAGTACATCGTATTCAAAATTATAAGGAGTTTTTTGCAGAACAGCATAGAGTACTTGAAATGGAGAAAAGAGCTTCAAGAGATGCCCAGTTAGATTTTGCAGTGGAGATCTGCTCCCATGATTACTTTATCTTTAACCGATCCATTTGAATGTAGATCTTGAAATTGGATATGATGTATGCTTTTAGGAATGTATGCCTCTTTTCATGTTACTTTATGGAGACAATTATGTTAGTGTACGTTGTGTTTGGGATATTTAAGCAAAATGTGTTCCTTGTTGATTTCTGTGATACACTTGATATGCAAGTTGAGTTCTCAGTAGTCATTTTATTGGAAGCCTCATCAGCAAGCAGAGTATGATTTTAGTCCCAATACAGGGTTGGTTTTCTAGGGGTTGTCTTTGGTTGGTAGCCACACTTTAGCACATATAACTTGTGTCAAGTTTTAACAAAAGTGTCTATGACATTTGGGTAAGACATGTCATAGACTTAATTTTTAGCTTTCGAGGAATTAGGAGGTAAAGTGCAGTGCTAGCTTCTTTGAGCATCAAAGCTTATCAATTCTTCTAAGCTTACCACTTCAAGTTCGAAATAACAAACGTATCACACTCGCTGCTCAAGTGTGGAGCTCTTAATCTAGAATTACTGTGTGGCAGACAGATTATATCATTAGAAAGGTGTTGACAAAAGATTGTCCCATAACCACGTATGCTAGCTTGGTCAGGAAAAAGTTTGCTCCTTCAGCCAATCCTTTGGACATTTTCAGTATCCGCACTTCCGTCAGTACACACCCGCAGCGTGCGCGCGTACACACATACACACAAGACTTAGTTTTCCTTCCCGGCTGAATTCTGAATTGTATGACATCAAATTACACCAGTCTACTTAGGTGCCTTCTATAAGATTTCATGCACTTTATGTCACGATCATGTTCAGTATCTGAATCGAACTCATTCTTATTCTTCCTAGAACTTAACAGGAACAACCTCTCTACATTGCTTTGGAAATATCCTTCTGCTGCATGTCATCAGTATCCAACTCGAGAGCAGCCCTTAGCTTTTCAAGTTGCTTCTCCTTCTGAGCTGCAGCGTGGTGGCTCTGAGTATCCATAAACCTGAGAAGAATTTACCTTACATTAACAAATAAATAAATAATGGTTATATATAGATAAACATTTATCCCCTCCACTATAAATTTGTTGAGCTAACCAACAATGTCAACGAAAATAAGAATAGAAGAGAACTCATTAGCAAACTACAAACAAAGAGCACATCTACACAAACAGGAGCCGAGGAAATGGTGATTATGAATTACAGATAACAGATGAAAAAACACATGAATATATAAAACATATAGGATAAGGTTACCATTTACAAACAGGACCACTGGACTTTAGGCAATGATTTCGCTTTGAAGGTGACACAAAAATCCAAATCAGGAACCATACATGAATGTTGTACTAATCAAGGATTATCACCAGCTGTCTCTTGCAGCAAGAAGAGATATGCAGTCCTAAAAAAAGGCAATTGAACTGACAAAAAGACCTGAGCTACAGAACCCTGCTGGAACACCAAAATTTTCTAGATTGAAAAATGGAACCCCAAAATAATGATTATATACTAAACAACAATACCGATGTTAAATAGAATGACTATACACATATAAGCTACAAAACGCATGAAAAACCTAACTTTAAGCAATGCTTTGGGCCTCAACGATGACATAACCCAGAAAATGAAATCAAAGATACCCAAATAGAAACCTCACGAAGTTCTCTATTCCTCTTAAGTAATTGACATCAACTATAATGCATCAACTGACACAAAATGAGATAACTGATGAAACGGGAAAATTCCTTAGTGGCCATAAAAAATATTTGTTATTCCTTATTGGCCATCAAAACGTTTAAATTTCCTTAGTGGCCATTGATTTAAAATTTTATGCCTTAGTGGCCACTTTCATTCAATTGATAGTTGCGAGGAGAAAAGATGAAATTGCCCCTAAAGACAATTTTGACAATAAAGTTGAAAAATACTGTATATATGCAATAAAAATTTTTTAGACAAAAAAAGTTTCATTCACATTATGAATATTTAATATATACATGTGAATGGAACTATTGTCTAAAATATATTTACTATACAATATTTTTTAATGTGATCGTTGCTCCATTTGCGTTACAAATATTTTATGAATATGTACTATGGGATACATTACGAATAAATTTTATGCAATTACTGTTCACTATGGTTGCTCCATTCGCGTTATAAATATATTTACTATGGAATATTTTTTGTGTGATCGTTGCTCTATCACATTACAAATATTTTAGTTGAACAAATGTTCGTAATGCATCATGTGATAGTTGGAATTCTTTTCTTATAAAATTATTTAATATATACATGTGGATGGAACTTTATTGTCTAATATGTATTTACTGTATAATATGTGAATATAACTATTTTCATAAAAAACTAATATATTGCAATATCGTGACCAAAAATGTCTTAGGGCAATTTCGTCTTTTTTCCTCCCAAGTATCACATGAATTGGATGAAAATGGCCATTAAAGCATAAAAATTTCAGATTGATGACCACTAAGGAAATTTAAACTTTTCAATGGCCAATAAGGAACAAGAAAATTTTTGATGGCCACTAGAGAATTTTCCCATAAATATTCAGCAGATAAAGCAATCTCATCTCAGAAACTGATTAAGATACTACTAACTGACCACAACCATGCCATCCTCTGCAGCACACAGCGCAAGCTTACACGAACGGATCAAGCACAGAAACAACAAAGGGGCTTATAAAAAATTCACAGTCCATAGTCCATACCCCTGGCCTGAGAGAGGCGGTATGCCTTCCTCCGCGGCGCCCTCCGCCTCGATCTCGGCGGCCTTCCGCGCCTCCGTGACGCGCTCCTCGACCACATGCTCCGGGTACCCTTGCTCCTCGAGCGCGTCCCTCAGCTCGAGCAGCCGCACCTCCACCTGCCGCTTCCGATCGTGCTCGAGGTCGAGGATGCCCCTGTTCGGCTTCCGTGTCCAGCGGACGGCGGCGTCGGCCGGGGAGGAGGAGGGCCGGGGCTTAGCGAGGAACTTGCTCGCCTGGACGTGCCCGCTCGTGCCGGAGCCCCGCGGGGTCTGCAACCCGGCGCCGTTGTACATCGCGGCGGTCGGGTCGGGTCGGGTCGGGTGGGCTTGGGCTCGTCACTTATTTTGGTTCGAGACGGATCCTCAATTACAGACGACGGTTTTCCAGAGAAAAGGGAAGCAGAGGGGGTCCGGCGATTTTGTTCTCCGCATCCAGAACTCCAGATACGATATTGACAGACTAGGGACCACAGATTCATACAGTAAGCATACAGATACGGTTGCTTTTACGATGCTCTTTTTTTTCCTTTATTATTTTTGAAAAATGAACTGCGCATACAAAATTAATATCTCAATAAAATTTTACATTCTATCCACAGTGTTTCATACACTGGGTAAACGTAGGCCATATAGTACCACCATCCTCACGGTGGTAATCTAGGACACATTGATAGCATGTATGTTTGTTGTTCGCACCACACTTTATATCGATGCAGTAAGTACCAGCAAGTTCATTCCCGAACTCTTCTTCGATTGAGTCAATAGGTTGTACGTCATTCATTGTGCTACCTACAATTATTACAAAGAGAAACATCAAAATAGATATAGATACTGTTATTTAACATCGCTAACTAAAAGAGAGCAGATATTTGTTTTCAAACATGGATTGTGTGTAAACTTACATTGTGCCATTATGGCAAAACTTCCAATAAGGAGCATGACTGTAAGCATTCCTGGTATATCCTTCATATTACACCTTATCATTGTATTCTGTCTTGTGAGATCCACTCTTCCTTTCTACTAGTAATTGTTAGCCAACTTGTGCTATTTGTAGATGGGAAGATGCTATACATTTAACTAGTTCCTTTATTTGCCTCAATGAAACATAGCATGTCTAACTGCTTATTTAATGTCCTAAAATACTGCTTATTTAAAATTATACTTTTAACCTTTTTTTGAAAAATTAGCAGGAGCACTACCATTCATTATGAAGTAACTAAAAAAGGAAAGGCAAAACAACAATCAAGCCTTTGTCGGTTTTCGCAACAACTGCATCAAGTGGCTTTTTCTCCATTACCATCCTATGCTGTCAGATTCCAACCGAAATTCATCGACAACGCAACAACATTGTTTTCTCAAAATTAACTAAACTGCCAACATTTCACAACTCGTCGTATCAACCTTCAAAGTCTTCTCCGCTCGCCGGAGCGACCTTCAAAGTCTTCTCTGCTCACTAGAGCGACCTGCAACTCATCGGACTCACTGTTGCCCTTATAAATTATACTCCTAACTCTAGCATAGAAGAATGGACATATTTGTGACATTGTTTGTAATAAATTATACAAATGAATATATACCATTATTACAGATTTTTAATGATATATGCATGTATGTGGACTGTGAGACCTATATGCAACATGTTTCAACGGCCAGTGTAAACACGAACTTGCTTCATCTGGTTCCTGTTGTTAAGGATTTATAAAATATTTGTGTTTAGTTCTAAATACAACATGTGGTCTAAGCACTCATTCAAAATTCCTCATAAATCAAAAAGACATATTATTAGGAACCGCACATCAGAAATTATAATAACAGATTGATAATCAAGTGATATTTTAAAAATTGCATTCAAGTGATATGAAAACGGAATATGTTCATTGGTCACAAAATGTTGTATCAATGCCTTAATGTCAAGATTTGAAGACATATTACTGAAAACAGCACATCAGAAATTACAATAACAGATTGATAATCAAGTGATATTCTAAAAATTGCATTCAAGTGATATGAAAACGGAATATGTTCAGATTGGTCACAAAATCTTGCCCTGATGGCAAAAAGCTCCTTAATCTCAGGCCAGTGGCTAAACCACTTTCATGGTGGTGGGTGCAAATGCACCCATAGAATTGAAAATCTGGCTTGTCTTCATTTACTTGTATATAAGCACCCAAAAACTTCTAAATGAGGTAGTTTTGCGCCCTTAATGCTTCTCTAAATTCATTACTGCTTGAGGGTGTTGTGAGTATATATAAAGAGCTTGCATTTTGAATTTGTAAAATATTTATCAAGGTATTCGAGATATGTATATTGTTTGTGGATCCAGATTCCAGGTGTTTTTTTAGACTGACCGGTGTTTTCTTTTGGTCGCACTTAAGAAAACAAGTGTCCCGGTTTGGGCCCTACGATGCCAATATTTTGATGAAGCGCCCTTGAGCCTTGACCAACGGGTGATAAGCGTCAGTCCGGGGGTGATGTGGCGGTTGTGGCGGCAATGCCACGCTTCGTGATGACAGGGACGGTACATTTCAATAGACTAAAGAGTGAAACAATCCAATGTGTGAAAGTAAGGAGACAGGAATATCGTGTAAAAAAAAGGAGGCAGGAATATAGCAGGGCTCGAATGCTCGATCTCGGTGTGTTGACCTTTGAGGCTTTGACATGTCAAGAGCGCCGAGGCGAGCTGCCGCCGACCGTCCACGCCGCCGCTCCACAATCGGCGGTGGACGACGAGAGCTGACCGGACCGTACCTTCCTCATGTGGAACAAGATCCCGACGAGGACACTTGCGTCCACAAGGGTCGGTTTGCCACGGCCTCCTACGGCGACCAGCTGGAGGTCCGTGTCCATGGAGGGCGTCCCGCAGGCTCGATTTCTCGGTTCTTCACCGGTTGCTCTTCCCTCGAGCCCATGCCGGAACTCAGCAGGTACGCTGCTACTCTCCCTAGTGATTCTGCGGCCTGTTCATCTCATTCTCATTTGAGCACTCCATTCAATTTGCTTCTTAATTTCGTTGTCGAACTACTCGATGAACTGTGACGACACGTGAAGCAAGAAGGCTTCAAGCTCGCTGCTGAACAGCATCGAAAACTTGGTGGCCCCCTCGTCCGCAGTATTCGCGGATGACAAACTGAGGCGTAGCAGATACCTTGCCGCCGCAAGGCAGCTCATCCAGCTCCGGCTTCAGCTGCAGCCAGACCTGGCGTCCAGGGACATCTACCACCGTGCCGACTCACTCCTCGACATGGCCATGTCTTCCCTCGCCATGGAATTCTGCCAGCTCCGGATCTGGAAACTTGACGCGCGGAAGGATCCCCACCTCGCCATCTCTCCTGCATCCATCTGGGAGTCCGTCAGCCGCAGCCGCGGCAGCGGTTCTTGTTCAACGGCCTCTTGGGCGACCTCGTCTGGTTCCTTCACTAGCACTAGCGGCAGCTCAAACGATGGCAGCTTTAACGTGTATCATGCTGCTCTTTCTCTCTGTGAGGACATGTCCGTCCGAAGTGGAAAATCGTCATCAGACGCCAGCTTCGTCGACCGCAAATTATTATATGCTCTCGACGAAATTGCGGACATCGTTATCAAGGGAGGATATGAACACATGCTCCGAAGAGCAATGGACCGACACTCTGCTCAACTTGCCAGGTAACGTGTGGGCCGCCGTGCCGTATTTGGTACTCCTATACAGTTCGTTACTGGTCAGAGTCGTCATTCATCAGCGCCACGTCCTATAAACAAGTACCCCATCCGTTTCTTTATGTATTCATCTCTAAGATTCAAATGCAAAATTAGTCAATGCAAAAAAAGTCGTATGACCCCTTTTTTACACTACTTCATCAATTCTTCACCTATCCACCAACTCACTAGATGTTGTCTTATATATATCTATAGAAATACTTACATTGTGAAAAAATTTGAATGCTTCGAATCCTTACATTTTGAGACAGAGGGAATACTAGTATATGTGATTCTGGTCGTGCTTGGGAAGTCCTATAAATATGATAATTCCTTATAAACAGCCATCAAATTTCATTAAACTCAGATCTGCCATCGCAAAACCCCTTATCACGAATGTGCTATAGCCTTGCAAAATCAATCCAATTTATACAATTTACGTCATTTTAGATATGTCAATGTAGCTTTCCTGTGATATGAAAGTTGACCATGTCCTGTTTAAGACTGATACCAACAATCCTACTTTGACAAATATCAAACAGTTATGTTGAAATTCTTGACATCAATAAAATTCTGGGTGGTCACATGGGAGAATCCAACGAAATCCTACTGAGGGTCTGGACATTAGCAATGCATGTCATCGTTGGTTTGCTCAGGGAGATGCAAAGACAGTTAAATGGACTACATTTTGGCTCCTTCAACGTGTTTAAGGAGGATTATTTCCAGGCAATCGCAAAGGTATCTATCATGAAGTTGTTTAAGATAGCTAGTTCGATATGCATTCAGGAGAGCCCACAACTTGGTCCATCAAGCAAAGATACCTATGAAGTGGTTAAGCTTGATATATCTAGAATGGTAAATGTGGTGATGATGTACCAGGCACTGAATTATGTTATGCCAACAATTTTAGCATTGTTCTCGGGGCAAATTAAAGACCTCATTGTGGCCGAGGGTGAAAGGCTGAGCCAGGGATTGTCAGTTATGTTTCTCAAGCTATCTGTCGAGCTAAATGATGTGATGAGGTCACAATGTTTGGTCATCGTTGACACTGGCGTCCATCATGCTACGAGTCATATCATGAACCATATGCGATTACTCATCCAACAGAAGAACATCGTCCTTCTGATACTAAAGGGTGATTTTAATGTGTTTGGTGACATTGTTGTACAGCTGGCCTCGTCTTTGGAGTTCATGCTGAACATGAACTCAAGAAGTTTGCGACTTCTGGGGCAACAGGAGATGTTCCTTTTGAACAATGTACACTTCATGCTCCAGGAAGCGAAGATAAACACAGATTTGGGAATAATCCTAGGAGAAGAGTGGTTACTGCAGCACCATGACCATGTCAACCGGCTCATTACAGGATATGTGGATGCTTCTTGGGAGCCTGTTGTGTCCTGGTTTGAAAGGCAAACCCGGGTCCCGGTGATCTTGTGGCCTCATCAGTTGTTTGATAAGTTCAGTTCATCTTTCGAAATGACCTACCGTGTGGATAAGTCCAGTTCATCTTTCGAAATGACCTACCGTGTACACAAGTCTTGGAAGGTAACGGACCCTTTGGTCCGGAAAATGGTGCGTGAGGCAGTGTGCCGGAAGGTTGTACCACTGTACCAAAAGCATGTGGAGAACCACTTGAACAAGAAGATGTCCACGAGGTACAACTCTGAACAATTGGAGTCTCATTTGCTTGAATTATTCGAGGGGTAAACTCAGGACGTGGATCTGTCATCCATATGTGCCTATAAGTAAATACTGTAAGTTATATCTTGTATAAGGAAGAAATGCCAGGGTAAATTCTTGCTGTGTTGGAGTTGCTGCAAAAGGCAACCTAACAATACTACTTTGCAAAAGAAAGAAATATGTCACTCTCGTACATATAATGTCACCTAAAGATGACATAGTTTGCTAGAGATATTGCACATGGTCTTATAAACCTTGTTCTGTTGTCTATCCACATGTATGATGTTTTAAAAATTTGTAGATTGTGAATGAAATATATGTTCTTTTACTTTTCCATATGTTCTTTTCTAACACAGTTATGTGCCAATAGTAAAATGAAAAGAGCATGAGCAAACTGACTAAAATCTCAAACATATAGCCATGAAACCGTTGTTCTACCATGAACTGCAAAAGTGTTTGATGTGAATCAATCATGACACGCCTTCAGGCTCTAGCATGTCAACAGAGACACAAATGTCACAAAGATGATTAGTTTCCTTTAAACATTGCAAACAAGTTGATTGTGTCATTGGCGAGGCATCCAGACTCATAAGCCATGCAGTGCCACACAAGAATAAGGAGTGTGGCATGGCAGTTTTCAAAACAATCTGTATCTGCATGCTATGGGACTTCTCTCCAGTTATTGAATTCGTGTAACCATCCTGATTAATGCACGGTTGACTGAATTTAGGTCCTCAACCACGACTAAATCATATCTAACTACTTAAGAAAGAAGCATTGGTGATTCTGGTTATGACCTGCACAAGTCCTTAGTTGTGACTGAGAAACCAGAGCATTCTGCTAATAAATCATACATTGAGCCAACTGAAAAAATATATATATATAGGAACTCAAACATTATCAACTTTAAGAGAACTTTCACTTAGCTACCATAACAACCTATTCAAGGGTTCCAGATATCTATGTGATGGTTGCACACAGAAAACAAAATACTCACTGATGCATAGACTAGAATCATAGAGCGCAGAAAATCTCTGTAAAGAACCCATAAATCATCAAACTACAATGAGTTTGTTGCATCAGGTGAAATTCACTAATAACATAACAAACTGTATCGCGATTCTTCAGTTACATTCGTGTAATTTTTAAGTACAGTTGCCAAGGGTGCTCCAAGATTGTGCTTGAACTTACAAAACTAACAAGCAAGATCACAATTCATAAATGTGAGTACCGTCCCTAATCCACAAGTACCTACCTAGACCAACTAATGCAGGGCATAACCAAAACATCAGATAAGAATTTTTCAAGACAAAGAAAGAAGAAATTGAACTTTTACTATCTGATTTTCTTGTTCATGTTGCTGGCGAGCTGGCGCATCTGGAACCTCCAGAACATGAAGATGGCGAGGGCGGCACCGACGAAGACGAAGGCAACTATCATCTCGCCCTCAGATTCCTGCTTCCACGACACCTCCTCAATCCGCCACTCCTTCCTCCCGTCCATGGCGCCCGCCTCCATCAGCGCGAACACCCGCTTCCGCTCCCGCACCGCCACAGCAACCACGGCGCCGTCAGAGGCCGCCTCGTCCCGCACCCCGCACGACACCCACCCGTCGTTGCTGACGACGAGGCGCAGAGTCTCGGCGCCGCCCACCGCAACCGCACCGTCAGTCCGGACGGCCACGGCGGCCGGGGCGGGGAGCGTGAAGGCGCCCGACACGGTCCTCGAGGTGCCGTCCTCCATGTCGACGCGGAGGAGGCGGCCCGTGCTGGGCTGGCCCACGATAAGGAATCCCCGACTCACGTGCGCGGTGAGCGAGCCCAGGGGCTCGGAGTCGTACGCCGGCGAGGCGGGGAGCGCGGAGAGGTCGCCCCCGGAGGAGAGCTTGTAGATTCGGGCGCCCACGGTGAGGAAGGCGCTCCCGGTGTGGGGATCCACGGCGATTCCGCTAGGCGAGGCGGGGTCGGGAAGCGGGGTAGAGAATACGAGCCTGTGAGGGCGCGGGGAGCGAAGGTCGTAGGCAGAGACGGAGCCAGCGGACGCCACGAGGAGGCGGCGCCGCCGGTCATCGACGGCAACGGAAGAGGAGCTGGAGGATACGATCGATTCGGTCACCCCGGCGTCGGAGACGGAGAGCACGGCGTCGCCGCCACCGGCTACAACAAAGTGCTGGGCCGTGGGGTCCCAGGCGAGCGACGCGGGGGAGACGCCGCGGGTAGGGGAGAAGGTGATGACGTGGCGCGCCCTACAGGGGTTGCCGCGACGGCGGCGAGGACAAGGAGGAGGAGGAGGAGCGCGGGTCCATGGGAGGCCGCCATCGTGAGGAGAGATGGGATCGGGATCGATCGGCCGGAATCGGGTAGCAGACAATTTGGGAACGGCAGGCCTCGGCGTGGAAAAAAAAGGAAAAAATAGTACCCAATAGAATTTTATTGCAGAGTTTTTTCTGTAATGTTGTTTGTTGTCTGATTCATAAAATTTTGCGACGATTTTAATTAAAATTGGGAGTCCTTTTCAGTCAACGGACATAGGCCCCGTTTGGAAGACACCGGATTTTCACAATCTAGCTGCCAGAAGCTACGATGCTTTCAAACGGAGCGAATTCTGAAGCTGCTTTTGGAATCATAAGGACCAAGGCCCCGTTCGTTTCCACCTCTAAAATTTAGATATCTGTCACATCGAAGAGAATCTTACTATTTAAGTAGATCTTTTATTAATTTAATAACAAAACCTATGTCGCGACCCCCTCTAATTTGCGAGACGAATCTAATGATCCTAATTAATCTATGTTTTGCTACAGTGATGCTACAGATAAACATCTTCTAATAACATCATAATTACCCTCGTTGGATTCGTCTCGTGAATTAGATAGGGAGTCTGCAATTAGTTTTGAGATTGAGACTTTATTTAAGATCTCAAAATGATAAGATTCTCTTTGATTTGACTCCTCTAAAAATTAGATAGGGAAACGAACACCCCCAAATTCTCAAAATCCTGATAGCTGGCGCGGACAAGCTAAAGGCAGATATTGGCCATACAGTGCTCCCTTGTCCTGTCCCTTGCTGTGCGATGTGACACAAAAAAAAATTGCTAAAAGAAAATGAAAAAGGGCAAAGTGAGACCATCCCGTACACTAGTCTAGGGCCCACGGACACAGATAGCTACTAGTAGCTGTTATCCAAACAGCATCAACAGATTTTGAGTAAAATCTCAGATTTTAAAATCCATTGCATAACCTGGATTTTCTGAATTGCATCTGATTCCAAACGGGGCCATAGTTCCTCCGTGTAAATAGCTCCTCGTCATCGGTGTCAACGGAAGGGAAGGGTAAATTCTTTGGCGTCCATTGAACCACTATGCACGTACGGGCCACAGGGGTCTCTAGCTTCTCCATGAACCTGTTACTTGTAGTTGTTCTTGAGAAGCGGGCTTCAGCCCACTGGTAGAGGTGCCGGATGGGAACCTACCGGTTGGGGGTTCGACCCCCACTTCTCACAAAAAATCCCCTCGCCCTTCCTGTGCCAAAGCATGCGGTTAAGACTCGCGCACATACTCACGAGCCAGTGAGTCCCGATGTATGACCGGGAAGTGGGGTTCGGGGTTTTCTCGACCTGCGTGAGAAGGTCTTCTTAGTAAATGCCGGGGCCGTCATACCCCCGCAGGTCGAGTTTTTTTTTTTTACTTGTAGTTGTTCTTCTCCCTTTTTAAATGGGGAGATGGGAGCAGCTTCAACTTGTAATTCTTTTTTACCATTACTATTTCAACCTGTAATTATCTTTTTTTACCATTACTGTTGGACCGGACGTAGTACACGTAGGCTGACAGGATCAGAAAAGTATGCCGATCAAGGGAAAACGGTCCTTGAACTTTCTCCGGAGCAGAAAACAATTTGGCCGTTGGAATCTCACATGGTCAGTGATTCCGGCTACCCAATGTGTCAACTACTTCAAACCTGAACACATTTCAATTTGAAAGAAAAAAATGAAAATTAAGTTATCTCCAATTTTCTGTCACACTACGTACATTGATTAAGACAAAATTTAGTAGGGGAGTTAGAGGCTTTTAGATCGAACGAAGGCCCCTTGGTGTCAATGGAAAGGAAAGGGAAAAAAATGTCCTTGCGGTCAGTTAACCTAACCACTATGATTATGCTTGTACGAGCAGATTCACTGACGGACCACGGGAGACAACGCAACCATGCACGCTCTATATCTTGCAAACGAATGAGCAATGGAGTTCGAGCGCGGCTTCAACTTGTGCATTTTTGTATCAATTGACTAGGGCGTCGGATCGGACACGGTACACGTAGCGCTGACAGGATCAGATAAGCCTGTGCCTGTCCCTATCTATCAACGGAAACGGTCATGATTCTTGAACTTTCCGTGGAACACATATCCTATTCCTGTGTACTATCTTTTCAACATTAAGGCATCAGAACCCCACATGTGTCGACTGCGTCACCCGCCAACGACCGTGAGAGATTCCGGCTCCCCAGATATTTTTTGCGCGCCTACCAGTCCACCACCTGCGCGGCGGGTAGACGAAGGAAAGGAAGAGCCCAGATGATTCGGAAAAGCGATCCGTGTCCGTACGTCTCCGTCTCGGCCTCTCATTCCGTTCTCGGAAAGTGGCGAAGCCGGCGTCGTGTCCGCCGCGCGGTGAATCCCGCGCCGGCGGAGGGCGCGCGCGGCCGCCACGCGTTCGCGCGGCGCCGGCTGGAACGGAACGGCCCTCCATGATTGCGCACGCGCGGAATCCCCCTTTCCGTTCCAGTGCGCAAGCCCCGGCCTCGCTGCGGCGCGAAACGTCACCTGATCGAGAGGACGCGAAAACAGGTGGCGGGCGGGTTGCCTTGTGCACCGATGGTTTGAGTTCCCACCTTTTTAATTTTTGGTTGGTCCAACCGTGGACGAATTTCCCCTGCGGCATACCAGACGGGTTACCGCTTGGTGCAGGCATTTGCGAAAGGAAGCACTGGCATTGTGCGTGAGTAAAAGCCACGAACGGTATCTCTTTTTTTCCTAAGAAATCACGAACACGATCGTTAATCGAGGAGGGAGAAAAGAGCATCTCCAGCAATCCTCTAAACAAACTCCCTATCCTAAATTTTAGGAGTTTTGTCAAAAAAATCATCTCCAACAGACCTTCTATATGGGTTTCTAAATTAGCTACCCTCCTAAGAAGCATCTCCAAGTAATCCTCCTAAACAAACCTCCTATCCTGAATTTTAGGAGTTTTGTCAAAAAATCATCTCCAACGGACCTCCTATATGAGCTCTTAATTAGCTACCCTCCTAAATCCCTACTCCAACCCCGTGAAAATAGGAGGACCCTTCCCCTCCTAAATAACAGGTGGCGTGGGCCCCACCTATTTCTCTTTTTCTTTTCCCGTTTCCTTCCTCCCTCTCTCTCTCTCGCGTCTTCTCCCGGCCGTCCACGCGCCGCGACCTCCCGCGCCTCCCTCCCTCTCGCCGCCGCCCGCGCCCTCCCGCCGCCACCGCTCGCGCCTCCCTCCCTCCCGTCGCCGCCTCGCACTCTCTCTCTCTCTCTCTCTCTCTCGTCTTCTCCCGGCCGTCCACGCGTCGCGACCTCCCGTGCCTCCCTCCCTCCCGCCGTCGCCCGCGCCTCTCTCTCTCTCTCTCTCGTCGCCTCATGGCTCCCGTCGACATGCCGCCGCCTCCCTCCCTATCGCGAGCGCCGGCGCCGGCGCGTCGCCTCTCGCCTCCTCCCTCTAGGCCGGCGCGTTGACGGAGGAGGCTCCCCGGCCGCCCTCCGCCAAGATCTAGCCCGGCGGGGCCACGACGCGGCGCCCTCCCGGCCTCCGCCTCGATACGAGCTACGGCGAACCGGAGCGACCAGTGGGACGGGGCTCGGCGGCGCTCCGGTGGGTGGCAGCGCGAGCGGGCGAAATCTAGTTTCGATTCACCGACATAGAGGTCCCACCTAGATTTAGGAGTCTTGGTTTCGGAGTTTGCTGGAGTTCAGATCGATTTTAGAGTTCCAAAAATTTCAGACGGACCCGAAATCAGAAAATCGAGGCCTGATTTCGAGAGTCTTGCTGGAGATGCTCTAACAGCGGTAGAGAAAAAAAGTTAGGCGCGAGATACTCTCCATTCTCCAATCTGGATTCGTACGGCGCAGTTGGTCGAGGAGATATGGAATTTGGAGGCGGGGAGCCCAGCAAAGGGCCGCACGAGAGCCACAAGCGCGCAAAATATCTCGGGCCGACGCCCGCAGCAGGAAAAGCATCCGGCCGGTCCGGGAACGTTCCCGACGCCAGATATTTTTGCACCTCTCGTCTTCCCGCGCTTCGCAAGGCTTCTTTCCGCTATCCTCTTCTCCCTTCTCTCCCCGTCTCCGACGGAAGATATTTCGGCAACCCGCCTGTGCGGCTGGCCACGTTATATATACAGCCTGGCCCCCTCCCGCCGCTTTCCCTCGTCGCCCGTTCCAGGTCGCAATCACCACCGTCCAAACTCCAGAGCCCAGCACTGTTGCTGCTGTCTCTCTCTCTCTCTCCCTCCCGTGCGCGGATGCTCTAGCACCACCGCGCGCGCGTGATCGAGAGCGAGGAGGAAGCGAGGAGCGTCTTGATTTCTAGCACCGCCGCGCGAGGCCGTCCGCCACGAACGACACGCGGAGCGGAAACGGGTAGAAGAACCCAGAGGTAGGGGACGAGAGAGAGTTAAGAAACCGCGTCGAAGAGTTCGTGTCGTTGTGATTTCGTAATCGAGATGAGCGGGAGGTCCGCGTCCTACTACGCCGTGCTCGGCGTCCAGCCGAGTGCGTCCGCCGCCGAGATACGCGCCGCCTACCACCGCCTCGCCATGGTAAGCACGCACCCCTCTGCCTTTCCAATTCCCCTGCTCGATCGTCCCGCTCTGCCCGCCTCTGTTCTGTTTCGGCGCTGGAGATGCAGAGCATGACCCGTATTTTCTATGACGCAGCGGTGGCACCCGGACAAGGCCGTGGCGGACCCGGAGGAGGCCAAGGGGCGGTTCCAGCAGATCCACGAGGCGTACCAGGTGCTCTCCGACGACAAGCGGCGGGCGCTCTACGACGCCGGGATGTACGACCCGCTCGACGGCGACGACGACCCCGAAGACGTCGAGGGATTCCACGACTTCCTCCAGGAGATGGTCTCGCTCATGGCCACCGTCGGCAGGGACGAGCCCGCCTACAGCCTCGGCGAGCTCCAGGCCATGCTCGACGGCATGATCCAGGACTTCGCCGCGCCCCAGCCTGGCCCGGCCACCGGCTTCTTCGCCGCCCGCGGGTCCGCCGCGGAGCCGCGGCAAGTCCCCTCGTCGCGCGTGCATCCACAACATCCACAGGGCGTCGGCGACGCCGCCTGCTTCACCAGGACGGCGTTCTCGAGGTGATCCATCCGTCCGTCCCGGTCAGGGAAGCATGTCAAGCCATTGTGGATGCCAGGCTCCTGGAACGCGCCTCTTGTGGATGCAACGACTCGAATTGGCCATTGCTTTTTTTTCTTTCGGGAGGTGGAGAGATTCTAGTGTAGGACAAGAGTAGAATCGCCCAATAAGGAGGAGGATTTTTGTTTTCATGCTCCCACCTGTCAGGTGGAGAGATTGCAAGTCTCGAGACTCCAAAGCTGTATATACGATGAGACGAGCCAAATGGTGGAATCAAGAAGCGCTGTCGCCTCTGTACATCCTGCCAGTGTGCTTTTGTGAGGAACTGTGTGTCTGAATGGTTTCCATTGGGATGTTTGAAGCATGTACCAATCATTTGAGCAGCATGTCAATAAGGTCAGTCTGAATACATATATTGCACTCCTTTTCAAAACAGAATTTCCTTGTTCACGAGCTTCTTCACGAGCTTTTCATGAAAATGAAAGATCTTTCGCAGGAGATGAAAAATTTCCTTGTTCTCTTTATAAATATATTTTACCATGGTAGCAACAAATATATGTGTGGTATAGTACTTAGATGACCTTCAACGCTCCTAATTAAGTTTTCCATTGAGCTTGTCACTGAGCCATTCGAATGATATATAGAATCGTGTGTTTACTCTAATTCTGAATTCTAATTGTGATTTTACTTTCACTTTTTCGACTTTGGAAGTTTGTTCTTATATACTTTTTAAAAGTGAAGTGCAACTTTGCTCATGAGGGTAAAATCACAACTAATTGGGGTAAACGGAGACTTCATTTTAAAAAATTGAGGACAAAATCACAAAATTAGAAAGTGGAGGTAAAATCACAATTAAAATCGATGGTGTGTTAAGAACACAATTGCCCCTTGAATGATCTCCCGTGCTTCTATAGTTAATGATCCACTAATACAAAACTTTGTAGTGTAGCTGCTATGTAGTTCTGTACTTCTAAAAATCAGGCAGCAAGGCCACCGGTATTCTAGTATACTGGTACGGCAGCAACTGCACGAGAAGAGGTATGCAATTAGCTGGGCTGTCGTTGCAACTAGCAAAATATACATACGGAAAAACGTGGTCAATGTAATTAGCGGGGCTGTGGTTCACGCAGTGAAAGAACATACCTCCGGAAAACGTGGCCACAGCGCAAGTTGTTGGATCTGTGCGCTTGGAACTTTTCCAGAAAACCACACGTCGCCCTGTATGCACAAAACTGTATGCCTCCAGAAGATCAGAACATACTACAAGCGTGCTTCAACCGAGTCGTGGATCATGCAGCCATCAGCCACGTGTAAAATGTGGAGAAGTTGAAAGGGCCACATGTTTCAAACTTTCAATGACGCAAGTCAGAGTCAGGGAATCGCTTCTGAACAGCCCATAAGGCTGACTTCAACAATAAAAGGCAAACTGGAGAGGTAAAACTTCATTTGCCTCACCTCTACAGTAGTAAGAGAGCAGTCCATTTTCTGTTGTCTCCAACAACAACATGCATATTAGAGATGCAAAACTCAAACTACATTCCATGGAGGAGAGCCCAGATCGAACATCCGCATGCCTCGTCCCGTCAGGCGAGCTGCCGTGCGACCTTCCTATGTACAGACCGTCAACGCACGCATGAGCTGCTCACACCGGCACAACAGCTCGTCCCACGCATGAGCTGCTCCCCCACGTTGATCCCGTCCGCCACCGAAGCGGCCCACCCCGTGCGCTAGCCCCGCATGACGCCGCAACAGCTCGCGTCGCGCGCCGGTCCTGCGCACTCGTCCCGCGCGCGAGCTGCTCCCCTGCGCTCGAGCTCCGCCCGCGTCGTACTGCCGCCCTCGACCTCCGCCGTGCCCGCACTGCCGCGCTCGTGCGCCGCTACGCTCGAGCTCCACGCCCGACACCGTGCGCTGCAGCTCCACGTCCGCGTCGCCATTCCAGCTCCACCGCGCCCGCGTAGCACTCGAGCTCCGCTCCCGTAGTGCCCGCTGCAGCTCCGCTCCCACGCCACCGTTGCTTCCCGCGTGCCAGCTCCCTCCGATGGCCCCACATCCGCAAATGCATCGAAAGAGAGAGAGAATGTATTTTTAGCTCACCTCTCTCATCCGATGCAAAGTACCTGCTCCGTATGCCTGTTCTTTTGGAGAGCAAATCTATGATGCACAGTGTAGTGGAAGATGCATAAATAGATTTGCCTTCCATTGTTGAAGTCAGTCTAACAGGGTTTAGTCCTCAGCAGTTTAGCCAACTCAAACATGCAAAAAAAATAAAAGACTTAGGCCCTGTTTGGATACAAAGTATTTTTGGAGTTTTGTAAGAATACTACAGTTTTACAAAATACTTTGATTTTAGAAGGTATGGAGGTGTTTGGATGTAACAGGTTTTGCAGTTTTCAAAACCATGGTATTGATAAAAGTGTAACTATTTTGAAGTTTTAAAAAACTTCACTCCTGACCTCTTTTTTCTAAACCATAGTTTTGCTTGACAATAGCTTATAAAACCATGATTTTTTAATACTTTGGTTTTGAGAAACTATAACACCCAAACAAGACCTTAAATGAGCACAATCAATACCAAGAGAGAATCAACAGGGTGGGATGGCCCCTAAAGAAACAAACAACCATTAAATCACAACGGGAGCAGGAGGAGAGCTGTTTTGCCAAAAAAAAAAAAAAAAGGCGCCGTAGGCAATTGCTGGGTCAAATGGCGAACCGCAAGTGCTTACGGACCGGGCTGCGCTGACAAGAAAAGAAGCCCAGTTTATTTGGATCCAAAAATCTTACAGAAGACCGAGACGGCAGGAATAGTACGGGACTGTCGACTGACTAGTTTTGAGTTCACCTTTGCGTATCTTCTTCTACTTCCTTTTAGAGGAGCGGTCTGTAGTCGGTCCCAAGTGCGAAACAGCAGTTGAAACACTTGGCACAAGTGAGATGAATGAGGCTAACAGTAGCAGAAGTGGTTATATTCGGTTTGGTGCACACTGTGTCCAAATTAGGTAACACGCAGAGCGGAAGAGGATAAACTAATCACCAGCAGAAGCGTTAAGTATTTGGTTCGGTGCAGGCAAGCGGGCAGGAAACTGGCAGCAGTTCCACCAGCAACGCAAAAACCTAGACTGCACGGATGCACCAGCACATGTTACCGTGCTGGTATATATACCACGGATTCACGGCCTGGTGGGGTAAATTACTGAACGAATATTGAATACCCAGCTTGTTCAACACAACAAGATGGTGAGAAACCCAGCAGGCCGGATCGCCCCAACAATGCTGCTGCCGCTCCAGGCCGCGATCCTCGCCGGCATGATCATCGTCGCGCCTGCCCCGGCGGCGGCGCTGCGCTACGCGGCCGGCGCCGGCGACAGGAAGTGCAAGTGCTTCATGTGCGTGTGCGACTTCGACCCGCACCCGCTGCCGCCGGAGATGCCGGTCCACCACGACCCGCCGCCGACGGAACCCGAGCACCACCCGCCGCCGCCGCCACCCGTCCCGTCGCCGCCGCCGCCGGCAGAGCCCGAGCACCACTACCCGGCGCCGGTGGAGCACGAGCCGATACCCAGCGGATACCCATACTACCCGCCGCCGGCGTACGGGTACTACCCGTCGGTGGGGCTGCCGTACTACCCGCCGGCGGGCGACCTGTACCCGCGTGACAAGCCGTCAAAGTCCGGCGCGCTCCGGCGGCAGCCCGGCTCTCGTCTGCTCCTCGCCGTCGTCGTCGTGCTCGCCTCCGCGGCGCTGTCGTCGTCGTCACTGCTGGTTCCTCCTGCTCACTACTAGTGCTAATCGTGTCGCTCGCGCGTGTGGAAGTCTTATATAAACCCGTACGTAAATATTGTGTGTGGCTGTGGTGTGCTGGCATGTAGCCCAGCAGTGTACTTACCACACTAAGCGTGGCAGCTCTTGCAATACTCTGCCGATTCGGTAACACCGCCGTTTTCCAGTTGAGTTTATGACGACGAGTTTATTTGCCAACTTATACATGACGGCGCGCGCCCGGCCGGCTATTGCCATATGGCAGGGCGGTGGCCTGTTTTCTAGAAGATATTATTGTCATGGCACGTAACAGGCGCGTTACTATTATCTAATTTTTTCCCGTGCTGCTCACGGTCGATTAGCGTGGCAAGGTGAGAAAAGGGTGTTTTGTGCTGCGGTCGAATGGGTGAATCTTTACCTTTCATGAGCTGAATAACAACAAAAAATGGTTCAAACTATAAGCGTCAACCACATGGAAGTGGAATGGACGATATGGCCAGAATTGTACAGTCAAACTCAAAAGGGCCGGAGTCATCAGGCTGTTACAACCCGCTACCCACGGCCTTGTTGACTTATGGTGCGGGACAGATTTTTCATGACAAAAAAATGTCTGTATCACGGCATACGTGATGTGTTCCGCACTTATGCTTATACGACAGCCTGCCACACGAACGCGTTATTTTGCTTCACCGATTTCCTTCACTAAAATGAGAAAAACCAAGAGAAATACAAAACAGATTCAACCAATCGAGCTGCAGTGCAGCCGGTGCGACCTTACTGAATAAACGCCAGACTCATATCTACTAAACAAAATCTGGCAATAGGGTGAACCCAATGATGATCGTCTTGTCGAATCCAGAACACACCAGCTTGTGTCACCATGAAAACACAATCGTTGAGCTTCTTCCCGGGTTCGTGGTGTGTGGTCAACCTAAACTAATCAGGCCTAATAAATAAAACGATAACTAAAATTGTTTAGATTCTTTGTAGTGAAACTAAATTTGTTTCCTTCTGACTCAAAAAAAAGTTTCCTTCAAGTTATGGTGCTTTATTAATAAACTTCAGTTTATTTGAGTCTCCTATGATGTTTACAGGTTTTGTGGTTGAAAGTAATACAATTTATTTTGTTTGGTTTATAATAATAGACAACTACATATATTGATTGATACATAGATTGAAATATTGATATGTAGACCATTATTAAAACAAATTTAGTTGTATCTACGGCTAATTATTTTGTAGTAAAAAGCAATATGCCATCTATATATAGTGAACCGTCCATTCTAACTTTGTGAACCTCAAGATTAATTGGTCCATTCTTTCGGATGTGACTATAGAGATGGCGTATGTGTTTGTAAGAGTAAGTACTCATGCATGTTTATAAGTAGTGTTGAGGTTTGTATAGTATTTAAAAAGCGAAGACAACATATCTTAAGCGTTTATATTTTTATGGTGGAATCAATTCCGCTTGAATTCTAATTTTTACACGGTGCATTAGTGAGTCAACCTCTTAGATACACCTCTTATATTGGTCTAGTCTTTAGGACATATATTCATACATATAATCTTCACATAAGTATGTTTATAAAGGTTAGTACACATACATATATGTGTTTGTATTGTACTCTCCCTCCGTTTTTCAATTGTTGATACTGTTGACTTTTTTGGCTAGGTTTGACCATTCGTTTTATTCAAAATATTTTCTCAAATATGTAAAATCATAAGTGGTGTTTCAGCTTTCTTTAGTGATAAAATAAATTATAATAAAATATTTGATAATCCTTAAAATATTTTAAATAAGACGAACGGTTAAACGTAATGAAAAATTCAATAGCGTCAACAATTTAAGAACAAAGGGAGTATTCATTATAAAAACGACTGGGTGCAATGCAAACCACTTATGCAGATCGTGAGAAAAAAAGTCTGCCGCCATTTAAGATACGTTACTTATCTGCCCGTCGGGCAATATAATGTACTCATCAAGATCCTTGTGCTACATACCGTGATGCAGAGCATTCGTGCCAACCCGAGCTTTACAGGTTTTGTAGTTGAAAGCAAATACAATATATATTTTCTTTTGTAATACAATATTATTATGTAGTCCATTATTAAAAAAACAAATTTAGTTGTATTTACGGTTAATTATTTTATTGTAAAAAGCAATATCCCATGTATAGTGAACCGTCCGTTCTTACTTTGTGAACCTCAAGATTAATTGGTCCATTCTTTCAGATGTGATGATAGAGATAGGGTATGTGTTCATAGGAGTAATTACTCATGCCTGTTTATTTTATAAGTGTTAATGTCTGTACTGTATTTAAAAAACGAAGAGAGCATATATCTCAGTTGTTTATATTCTTTGTGGTGGAACCAATCCACTCAAATTCCAAAACTGACTCGGTGCATTAGTGAGTCAACATCTTAGATAGTGTTGATTTTATGAATCTCAAGATCATGAGAAAAAAAAAGTCTGCCGCCATTTAAGATACGTTAATTAGCTGTCCGTCGGGCAATATAATGTACTCATCAACATCCTTGTGCTACATACAGTGATGCACAGCATTCGTGCCAACCCGAGCGGTTCCAATTAAAGCCCGTGTCCAAATTTCTACGAGATCGACCAAGTCAATCACTGTCGTATGCAGCACGCCCTTTAAACCCAGGCCACTCCTTTTTTCGTGTGGTCATTCTCCGCGAGTCAACTCGACGTAGCTATCGGGGTTAGTTAGTATCGATCGAGCATCGGTCTTACCACCTGCCGCCGGCAATGCAGCTCGGTCAGGTCAAGCCCAGCACCCAGCGGATTGCGTTGCACCCACGACCGGACCGGAGCAGCACACATAAACCGGTCTCCATACTCTCAGCTCTCCATGCATCTATTACATCCGTTCAACCAAATGTCACTCAGTAAATTCCAGTCAACTTAATTAACCGCGCCACCCCCGTCACATACCAGCGCTACAAAACGGCCCATAAACCGAGCTCATCGACCCGTTTTTTCATTCATTTCAAGTGTTGTCGTTATATATCTAAAGCTGATAGCTCCACACACAAAAAAAATTGAAGTCTTGGTGATCAGTTTTGAGGCAAGATGGAGGAGGGATCGATCGTTTACCAGGTGTGCCGGGCCATCAGGCGGTGCTACTGGTCGGCGCGCCTGCGGAGAAGGTACCAGCGGCTAGCGCCGGCGGCGACGACGTCGACGAAGCGGCCGGCGCGCAGAGGGATCAGGCTCGGCCGGCGGGCGGGATTGACGGCGTGGAGGTTGGAGCGGCGGCGCGCCAGCAGCTGGGAGCGGTGGTCGTCGCAGCCGCCGCTGCACCTGCTAATAACCCGGCTCGTGGACACGTGCATAAACTCCGTGCTCTTGCGGCCGCTGAAGGCTGTCAGAGGCTTCTCCTCGCCGGCGGAAGAGGGCGCGACGTCACCGCCGCCGCCGCCCATGGTGCTGCGTCGTGCCGATTCGTCGAGGTCCAAGCGCGGAAAGGAGCTTGGCGGCGAGAGAGGCGTGATGCTGAACATCTGCGTGGCGGAGGTGCTCCTGCGCCGGAGCTCGTCGCAGGTCAGGACCTCGCCGTTGCAAGTGGCGAGGAAGGCGCAGGGCCAGGGCGGGTACGGGCGGTAGAGAGCTCACCAGCCTAAATCGGCCTGGTCCGTTTCATTGTTTTATTTTTTAATCTGTAGCCAACGCATGCTGTGGAAAAAATAACATATGTCGTATACTCGAAGCATGTGCTGCTTTTTGTACAAGCATTCGTTGACCCGCGATTCTAAATGAAGAACCTTTTTCTTCGAACAGAAAAAATGAAGAATATATAAGTTCAGCACAGAATGAAACGCACAATATACTGTACGAGAAAAAAATAGTGTTGTTTTTTTAAGGAAACATCCATTTTACTCCCGAACAATTTACTTTGTCCAAATTACATCCGAATAAAATCATGTCTCACTTTACTCCCCAAACAATTGAAATTGGTACAATTTACTTTCTTATGTATTTTTTTTATATTTTCCTTTGTACGAGTTGAGTTTAGTGCTCAAATTTTGCACAATGCTAGTTTCATTCAACCTTATATTTACAATATAGAATATATATTTTAAACATATATTTTATAGTTTATTAGCATCAAATATCATCTTAATTATATAGTTCTATAATTGTATATAAAATATTTAAGAAAAAATACAAAATATTTGATTTATTTAGAGAATGGATGTCATCTATCATCATGCAAAATTTGAGCTTTATATTCAAATCGTACAGAGAAACAAAAAAGAGAAATTAGATAAGGAAGTAAATTGAGTCAATATAAATTGTTTGAGGCAATAAAGTGAGCCTAAATTTTGTTCTAATGTAATTTAGACATAGTGGATTGTTCTGGAGAGTAAAATGGATTTTTTTCCTTTTTGTATATATCAAAATTAGTGTTGTTCGTTACCTGTTCTGCGTGCATCGTGTTTTTTTTTTCGAGAACCGTAACACGTTTAGTCATCACAACAATAAAGAATAAGAAAAACAATAATGGACTGGGCCGTCAGCGCCTCAGCGGACGTGAGGAGTGAGGCCCGAAAGAAAAGAGCGGAGGCAAATCGCGCGCGGGAAGCGCGCCCGCCAATTCCCTTCTCTGGTCACTGCCTTGCATTTCTTTGCGCGGGAAATGAAAGGGGAAAACGACCCTCCACCACTTCCGGTCCCCGAGAGGAGCTCACCCAGATGCAGATGGAGAAGGAGACGGGCACGGAGATGATGATGCCCTGGGGCCGTCGGCGTCCTCGGCCTCTGACGGAGGAGGCGGCGGAAGAGTTGGAGGTGGAGAGGTCCAGAGCCGCCAAGACCAAGACCGATCCCCTCTCCGTCTACGGTAACATCTCTCAGTCACTATCACTGCTCATGTACTTGTCTGGACAGTCGGATTGCCAGCCAAACTTCCCCAATTTGACTGGATGACACACCGCGTACAACTGACGAATCGATAATTTCTTTTACTTTCCTAGACATGGAGCTACGTAGCAATTTACAACAGTGTCCCATGCCCTGCAATTTCGCTAGTATTTCTGTTTTGTCTTGGAATCTCAAGTCACATTCTCTTGTGCAAGCAGCACTCAACATTTCAACATCACCTAATGTATGAATGGTATAGGGTGGTTGGCTATATTTGTCTCATCTAGATTGACGTTCTGGTATGGATTAGTATCACGAAATTATAAGACGACCTGTCCCCTGCTCGTGCCAGACTGGGTCGACCAATCTCATTAGTCAATTCAAACGAGCCAATAACAAAAAAAAAATCTATCTGCTTACACGGTTTTCCAAAATGAAGTAGCCATTACTAATTTTGTCATCTTATGATGGTGGCAAACTTGCTCTTGTGCATCTCTTCTTTCATTTTGTTGTCAAGATACAGACAAGTAATAGCCCATACTTTGCATTCAAGCGATACTACCACTTTGTGGTTGCTAAGACACATATAAGCAATATTGCTGCACTATATGGTTGCCAATCAAGCCATTAATGTGCCTTCTCTTTCCTTCATCAACATCTTTTGGTAGATATATTAGCAGTAATTCAAATTCAAAACCTCTAGCAGTACTCTTAATTGAGATGTAAAATAGAGAGGGAAAAATTGAAATCTAGGAGCTTTTGATGATCTACCAGTACGAGTAGGCCATCACTAAATGATCAATGAAAGGTTAATTAAGGTTGCTGTTCCATATTTTCAGAGGCTACACTACTAAAACTAAGGCATGGCTCTGTACAAGCTTTTACAACTCCACAGGATGGCACAAGGTCAACAAATTTGTCTAATGGAGGTGATGAGAATGGAGCTGTTCAAAACAAGTTAACAGCAGCCAAAAGGGTATGATGAGTCATGATGCATGACAAGTCCCTAGAATGTCATTCGCAGCGTGCTTGCGATATGAGCTCAATTTTATTCTGCATTATGGGGCATATTATGGTGATAGTGCAATAAGGGATGTGATGCTGTGAAATTGTTTTATGAATCTCACTTGCAAACAAGTAGGTGGAAACTTGAAAGTTGATACTGAATCCTAAAGTCCAGTTTGTTTAATAAATATATGGTGTTTCTGTAAACTCGTGGTTTGATTGACATACTTCACACAAAGAGATGCTTTTCTTTGTCCTTTTTATTTCCCGAAAGAAAGATACAAAGCTAGGCTATGGATTCTACAAATCTGAAATTGTCTAAATTGTAGTTTTCTTGCCAATCATTTTCATTCAACGAGGCTTTGGTGGTGTTAGTCTGGAGCAATGAACCTGGTCATGGTGAAAACCGAGTCTACTCACCGTTGTATATTTTTCTTTGCTCACGGCACTGACGTTGCTTTTAATGGTTTGCATCAGACACGATCGTGACATTTATAAGCTACAATATCCGGCTTGAATCTAATTATAATCCAACTAGATTTGTTAAGCCCGGTGGCCTAGTTTATTTATTGTGTTCACTTCGTCATGATCCCTTTTGGCAGCTAAGATGGAACTCGAACGCGTGTAACTCGATCGGTCCTCGTGTAATTTCACGAGTCTTTCATACCTGTTACAGTCATAAGTTAGATTATCTGATGAAATAGCAATCTCACGTTGCACACATCATGCGACTCAGACTATGTTGGCGGGCAGAGTGAGGAGTGACTCCCACGACCTCCAGGCAATCCCTTCCAAGACTTGGGAGGATGTATATTCAATGTCTCACGCGGTTGTGTGTATGACTCGTCTCTTGTAAGGGTGAATTGCCTCGTGAATACATGCGTGAGTGTGCGTTATATAACGGCTTGTGTGAAGCGCCAGAAACAGTACGAGTCAGCTGGAGGATCCTCCAGTCCAAAGGAGGGTAAGCGGAGCATAATAATGCCGTGCTCGAACCACACCATGACCATGTCCCCTTCTTCAGGGGTAGCAGCGCGGCACACCCCACACACGATGAACCACGAGTTGCTTAGAGCTGCCGCGACGGGCGACAAGAGGCTCCTAGAACACGCCCTGGGCTTGAGCGGAACCGGCAGAGGGACGGGCAGCTCCAGGAGCTGCTTGAAAGGCGTCACTTCGGAGGGCAACACGGCGCTCCACACCGCCGCGGGCCGCGGGTACCTGGAGCTCGTTCGCATAATCTGCGACCTCGATGCTTCGCTGGTCGAGAGCAGGAACAACCTGCTCAACACGCCTCTGATCTGCGCCGCGAGGGCGGGGCACGTCGACGTGGTGCGCTACCTCATCGACCGTGCTTCTACGGCGTGTGGGGAGTCCGTGCTGAAGGCGAGGAACTCGGAGGGAGCGACGGCGATGCATGAGGCCATCCGGAACGGCCACGACGCCGTCCTGGAGGCGCTCATGTCTGCGGACGCCGGGCTGGCCGCCGTGGTGGATGCCAAGGGCTTCTCCCCGTTGTACTTGGCGGCCGCGCTGGGCCGCGCCGACATGGTCGAGGTCCTGATCAGAGGGTCACCTGACGGGGGCAAGTCTCCGGCCTACTACGCCGGACCGGATGGGCAGACCGCCCTGCACGCCGCCGTCCTTGTGAGCGAAGAGATGAGCAAGCTGTTGTGGTGCTGGGAGCCGTCGCTGGCCAAGAAGGAGGACAACTTCGGGAACACCGCTCTCCACCACGCGGCATCGGCCGGGAAGATCGGCGCGGTGAAGCTGCTGCTACGAGAGGACTCGTCGCTGGCGTACATCCCGGACGCGGAGGGGCTGTTCCCCGTGCACACGGCCGCCAAGATGGGCAAGATGGACGTGATCGACCAGCTGATGGAGGCGTGCCCCAACTGCGACGAGCTGCTGGACAACCGCGGCCGCAACGTGCTGCACTGCGCCATCGAGCACACGAAGGAGAAGGTGGTGCAGCACATGTGCCGGCACCCGCGGTTCGGGCGCATGATGAACGCGCGCGACAGCAGCGGGAACACGCCGCTGCACCTGGCGGTGCGCCACGGCCGCGACCGCATCGCCATCCTGCTCGTGCAGGACGCGCGCGTCAACCTCAGCACCATGAACAACGACGGCGCCACGCCGCTCGACGTGGCCATCGGCGAGCTCGACGGCGGCTACACCTACCCGATGAACCCGGAGGTGCTCATCGCGCAGTGCCTCGTCTGGTGCGGGGCCCACCGCAGCCCGCGCCGGCGCGACAACAACCGCTGCGCCGCCGGCGACTACTCGTCGGAGAAGGAGCTCAGCAAGTACAGCAACCTCACGCAGAACCGGGCCATCGGCTCCGTGCTCATCGCCACGCTCACCTTCGCCGCGCCGTTCACGCTGCCCGCCGGATGCGGAGGGAGAGGCCGGCGTTCAAGGCGTTCATCCTCTGCAACGCGGTGGCCTTCCTGTGCTCCACGGTGGCCACGTGCCTGCTCATGTACGCGGGCCTCACCACCGTGCACCCCAGGTACCGCAGCCGCTACCACCGGTGGTCCTCCAACCTGCTGCACGTCGGCGTGCTGCTGGTCATCGCCACATTCGCCATGGGCGTGCAGCTGGCGCTGGGCCCGCCGCACCGGAACCGGGGCCTCAACGTCGCCGTGTGCGCCATGGCGTGCGTGTCCGTGGTGTTCACGCACCCGGGCACCTGGTGGCCCATGGTGCTCGCCAGGCCCATATGGGCGCGCCTCGGCCTCAAAGGGCTCCTCGACGTGCTCCTCGGCCCGAGGCCCATACCGTGCCAGAAGCTGCTGCTCTCGCGCACGCCATGGCTCAACCTCTTCAAGATGCTGGCCACGCTGCTCATCTTTGCCATGATCCTCCTCACCTTTCTTTGGGACACGGCACACCACCGGATGACACCTTCACCTCACCTGGCTTCGTCATCCTCCTTCTACCCTACTTGACACCAGCATTCCTACTAGTACTTGACATCAACTCATGTACATTTGAATATTATGTATTCATTCGTCAGCATCCATCGTCCTCCTACTCTATTTGATGATGCATCGTTCATCTTCCATCGCAGCAATCAAGCCCACCAAGTATCAAGGGCTGGGAGCTAGGATTTTGCTTATTATGAATTTATGACCATATGATGCGATGGAGTCTAGTGCGGACACAATTTTTCATCTTTTCTTTTTGGGTGGCATCGCAGTCATTCTGATAGCAAGAAACAATTCAACCGTCTGGAAGCTCCAATCCACATATATTAGTAGGTCTCGTACAAAAAAAACCTGAAGTATTAACATTTCTCAAGAGTGGCATATATTAATAAAGGGAATTGATGTAGAGCCAACTCAAATGTCCAACTTTGTTCCGACTGGATGAATATATGGTAATCAAGTGTTTTAAATTTTCAAATGATGATATATAGTTTCTATAATAGCTTGAGTTGTACATGAGTAGGACGATCGGTTGGACCTATAGCGGTTCTGATTAATAAAAGACTAAAGATATATACAATGAAAAGTAGCCGTAGGTCCAAATTCAAAATGGTGAGACTGGAACATATATCAGAATAAAGACTGTGGGTCGACTTGAACAATCGGGTCAGCCCCTATGTACCAACCATCAAAGACCAAACATGATACCGCACCTTTTCTTTTGTGTTGGTTTGGTTCTTAAATTATACTATATATTTGTTTGGGAAATATCAGCATTAGTACTAGTCTGTGCTGGCGGACTGGTCCCCGGAGAACGCACTTCCGCCGCCAGAAAACGCACTTCCACCGGCAGAAAAGGAGAACGCTGACGACCCAGACTGCGTTGCCGCAGCTGCACCCAGGCCCCCACGGCTCTTCTGAATCTGCCGAAGCCTGAATACATCTCGTGGCAGTGCTGCTTGGCTCTGCACAGTCGCGGCATCCTCTTCCTCCTTGGCTCCTTGCCCTACAATCGATGAAACTCCAATTACCTCAGATCCAATCACAAATGAGAAGATGGGACAGATCACTGGCTTACTCTGAAAATCCTTCCTTCTTGAGGATTGGCCATCTCTTGGAGGTCTATGAACAGATCCATTCTGGTTCAGCCCAGATCTCCCGACAGCCGACAGGTCACTTGTGCCACCTGCTTTCCCTGCATTCTGTGCAACTGGTAATGTGCTCTGCAGCAGCACGCTAAGCACCACATCAATATCCGGTGATGGTCCTGTCAAGTCACCACATCCACATTTCAGACCCTCTGCCTCTTTCATGTCATAAAAGTGAGGAGTGCGTACCTTCAATAGCTGGCAAGTTCTTGACAAAAGACATCGTTGATGGAGGAAGCATTTTGAGTATTTCTTCAACCTCCTTTGAGTACCCACCGGTGCCAGCTGAGAACTCCGGACCTGACAAATCAACAACCAATGAGAATCGAGTGTTCATTACTCTGAACAATTGGGAGCTGCTCTTGCACATTCAAATACCTTTCATCTGTCTAGGATCATAGATAACCATTTGAGAAGTCTCGGGACGGACAACTTTTGTAGATTGTGGCAAGAACCTTGTGCTTGCACCAAGTCCAATAGGACCTTTGTCTGAGCCGCGAACAGTAAAAAACAATCATCACCTTTGCCATACCATGCTAAAACAATCATTGACAGAAAGAAGATTACCTAACATACTACTGCCACTTAGCATAGGTAACTTGTCAACCTTTTTAGTATTATTTTTTGCAAGCCACTGCAATATTAAGATAAGAAAGTTGTAACAAGTTAGGCTTGTCCAGTGAGATCAATCGTTAACACTGTAGAATCTGCAACAGAATTATCAAACAGCAAAACAGAAAACAGGTGCAATTTTTTACTGGAACTTTTCCATTCCTAGAATGTACTCTAGAACCAAAATTAACCAAAAAAAATCAATGCAGGGAATGTATCTATTTTTTAGTTATTATTACAGATGTTGTTAATGAAAATTCTACAGTGACTATTCTATGCCTTTTAATTGTTTTGTTTAGGCAAATGCCTTTTAATTGTTGATGGAAGCTTGCAGAATCACGGTTATACAACCATACACTCAACTTATATCAAGAACTTAGTTTAAACAGGCTCATTTAGTGCTCAGAAAAATTAAAGAATACACATCATATGTAGCTTGGGCTTGGGCATAAACTTAGGATCAATGAAACCTTAAAGGTGGTTTAAAGCCTGTGGGTGGATTCCAAATATGACCCAGAGTTCAAAGCTCTAAATACAAGTGTTTTATGTATAGATCATGCAAGGTTAATGTATGTGGACAGTGCAGACCTCTTGCCTCGCTAGATAATCCAATTCTTTTGATGAGCATGGCCAAAGATCCATATAATTGTATCGAGAAACAACATCATAAAGTGTGTTCTCCAAGGCAGACAGGGTGTCTTCTGATGTCCTAGATAGAGCTTCCTTCCTTCTTTGTTCCACCTGTGGCACACAATTTTGTGTATCCATGCATAAATAAATAAATGAGAACAAACTCTTTTTACCAGGAAACTATAAATAAAACTGCAAACATGAAATATCCAACAGAAATAATTTAGCTAGCCCTCAATTGGCTCTACATGATCAGGATTCGGAAAGGAACACCAAAAGATGTGTGGAAACAGAGAAACAGGACCACCACACAAACATATTCTTAATAACAAACATGATATCAAAGTAACAAACAATGCAACCACCCGTATAGTGGATTGGCAAGGACAGAATATAAATATGATATTACAAAACAGAAAACGAAAGAGAACTACAACATAAACCTGCAATTTCATGCTTCTGCAAATATCAACTAGGCTGAAACTAACTGAATCATGCACTTTGGCTTAATTTTATTTCTACCACACCTGCCAGCATTTCTCTGTAAACTACTACAGTTCTTACACATTCATTTTTGGTGCTTAGTCCTAAAAAAAGTTCTACTAGCATTCAGTACAGTAGAGATGAAGAGTCCTAGTCACTAATTAATCAGATCAATTTTAAAACCACAAGTATGCACTAGCAAACAAATAAATAGTATCTTGCCCAGAAACAACCTCAACAGGTACTTTGCAGAGATGTACAAAATGAATAGCCAGAATCTACCTTTAGCATGCTTGATAAATCCCCATAAGTCTGCTCAAACTGAACAAATCTTTTCCATACCTAAAAAAGAATAAACATATATTAGCTCAGACAACAAAACGACAGACGAATGTAGAACGTTCTTTGCTACATTCTCCTAGCGGAATTGTTTTTCCTTGCCCATGGTGTACCACCATGTATGGTCCTTAACCCCCCCCCCCCCCCCCCCACTCTCCCAACACACACACACACATATAAAAAAAAGGACTACATGAGTTATTGCTACTATTAAACTAGACATTAATAATGCAAAATAATCGCATAGTGCTGAACAGCATCTTTTCATGATAAGAAAATAAAACAACTTACCTCTACAGATTCTTCAGGAGGAAGTAAGCTTAGTGCCCTCTCAAACAAAGCACGGACGTTTCTATCATCATTTAAGCGGCACAGGAAGTCTGCATATCTGAATAATAACATCAGCTTTAATTTTCAATTCAGTGTCCTCCAACCCCAACTCACGTGGGTCCAAAGTTTACAGAAATGAGATTTCAGAAAGCAGAAGAATAAAGCAGCTCTTTTCTTGATAGAGAGAATATATAGTAGGCGAAGCCCCTAATGTGGTATATATATAAATGAAAGCACTGTACAATGACCTTATTTACCTATTTGTACATGTGAAGCATGTCTACATGAAGTAGCACCAAGGAACAAAAGAGAAACTATACAACATGAAATTGAGTAAAGCAGACTTGACCATCCTTCTGGTCTCAGAATACTGGATTAGGGGTGATAAATAGCAAGAAAATAACATCAGTTATAGTGATCAGCTAAATTATAATTACAGTGACAGCACATGTGAACCAACTTGACTGCCAACATAAAAAGGCCGTACCCAGTGCTGAGAGCTCCCACACTGTGCGGGGTCTGGGGAAGGGTATCAGCGGCAGGCCTTACCCCCGCCTGTGCAATGCGGGGAGACCACGGCTCGAACCCGGGACCGGTTGGCTACAGGCGGTATGCTCTACCGCTGCACCAACATATGAATACAAATTTACAGGGCATAACCACCGATGGAACATAACGGACCATGAAATAGGATAACTCTGGTACTAATGAACGAAAGGGGGAAAAACTTACTCAAGAATGTATCCGGGTTCATGCATAAATCTCTTCAAACCAGCTTCAAAAACACTTTGGGCCACCTATATAAAAATAATTAAAAAGTCATTATACGGTGAAACAATGATTACAGCATGAAAAGCAGTATCACAGACAAAACAAAATTAATTGTTGCCTCACAAAACTACAGCTTCCTTATTATAATAATATAGTATCCAAATGCAACTTCTAAGGATCACCTTTGTTTTAAGCATTCACAAAACTTTACAACAAACAAACATTCACGCTTATTTACTTCAGAACAGTTATGTGAATGACAAATGGTGTCCATGATGATACTAAACCAAAACTTTCTGCTTTAGGCAGGTTTCAATATTTAGTTATCTTATAATCTTTGCCAAACTTGACCAGCTTTAGTTCAAGTGTACAATAATGATTGTGTCAACCCAAAAGACTGGCACAACAAGTGTAGTAATCCCCTCTGCATGACTCAAGAAATTACTCCCTACTCACTAGTATGGACTATGGACAGCTTTAAAAACGCCAAACTTAAGTAACCACTCAGAGAAGACATGACTTTGTGTGCTGAGATGGCAGGTTAACTGACAAAAGGTTTTAACGATGAACCTAAGCATGGCCTGCGTATAAGGGTCCTGCCCAAATGGCTCCTTTTATTTTCTAGGCCAAAAATGAATAGAATTTCGGTCCGATCCAAATCTGAGTCCGACCCTCTCCACATCTAGTTCATTTTCTAGGATCCATTACCAGTCCTGAGCATGCCACATGCTGCAAAGTGGAACTTATAAATAGTGTTGATCAGCTCATTTTTGGAGCAGAGATTTAGCTTAATACCACATTCTAGGTCCTATGAAACATTCATATTTATATTTTTCTCCCAATTCTCTTGGCCACTGCTATTAACCTACAACAAATGCATACAATCTGTAACAGAAAAAAAACACACAAGTAACAATATTTTTACAACCTTTGCATCCTTGTCCACGCAAAATGCCATTGTAGCATAAGCAACATAGACATGGTAAGTGCAGCTTGGCGTCTTCCGAGCATCCAAAAAGTACTTACGAGCTGCTTCAATGCCTTCAGTTCTCCTTAGAAACCGAATAAACTACAGTCGGAAACCAAAGTGCTAAAGCTATCATGAAGGACACAGTAGAGTGCAAGTACAATAAAAGAAATGGCAGCTCACCTGAATATGTGCAAGTGAGGTCACACTGACATTTTCAGCTATAAGAGACTCATATATTGTCTTAGCAGCCTACACCAGAAAGCGTATGAGAAAATAAAAATGATACCACTAAAAGTCATTGCAGTTTGTTACACTCAAAAGTAGCTCACAAACCTGAATTGCTCCTCTTGCCTCTTCCATTTCAGCATAGGCATACTTAAGCACTTCAGAATCTAAGAAACAGATGCTTTAAGGTTAATTTGATCAAGAAATGGTACTTTAGATGTCACTCAAAATGAAGACTAGAGAAAAGTTCCCCGCTCTTAAAACAAGTGTGCTACAGTTGGATTGATCATTGATGTGCACCCTAGTGCACCCTTTTTAATTCACATGATCGACTGCAAAATAAAGATATCATTGTTGTTGACGTGTCACTTGATTTAGGATGTAAGCAAATTGCATTAAGTTTTTGCATGCGTACATATACAAATAATGCCTAGGGTCTTTTCTAGTGCTCTTAAGGGTAGAAATAAAGAAATGTCAGCTTGCTCTTGGAACACATTTTCGTAATCAGGCCATGACTAGCACACCACCATCAATACACAGACTCGATGAGGTAACCAGTATCCTCTTATGAAATACGCTGCACCTTAATACAGTATATACATGACATCTCCAGGTGGGAATTACCTAATACATACTTCCAAAAATAAATACATTGACTAGTAGAGCAAATATCCATAGATCAACCGACAACTGAACTCTAGGGAATGTTATTACCAGGAATTGCTTTTAGAGCACGCTGAAATATTTTGGCTGCAGAATCCACAGAACCGTTCTTTGCATGCCACATAGCATAATCATACCAGATATCAGGATGATGGTACAGATACATCAGGCACTGGCAATAAAAAAAGGGTAACAATTAAATAGACTGCATTTAGCCGACTGATAAATATTTAGCCTATATAATATGTTGCGATATGCAGGGGCAGAAACTGGTAAACTCAGGCCTCATGGTAAAATACTTGAAGTTGGACCATAAGAATCTTTTGAAAAGTGAATGACCTCATTAGCAGTATAAATGATTTTGTCTTATAACTACAAGCATAAAAACAAGTGTTGCATACAGAAATTGAATGTGTTATTGGCTTGCATAAAGTAATGAACGAATATAAGAATTACACAAATGAGTGATATGCACAGCATCATAGAACCAAAAATCTCATGCATTCTAAGTATGTGGAATAAAGGGGCTTACTTGTTCATAAGTAAAGGTAACACGCCTATTAGCAGTTGAAGCATCAATCCTTTGAGGGTTACCCCTACAGCAAAACAAAAAATTTAGGAGAAATACAAGTATTAATATTAAAATTAAAATGAGAAAAAAGGTGCTAAACTGGACAAGTTGTTAAATCTAGAAGTTCAGCCACCACAGATTAATCAAAAAGAAAACAATGCGTATACATAAAACTTGCACATTACAGAGTGTAAATGATAAGTTACAAATTCAATTCCGCGATAAAGTGAGTTGTGTTCACTAAAATCCACACAAAGCAAGACATAACAGAAGAATATGAAGAACACGTTTTAGATGCTAAGTGTCTGTTAAATATATAAGGTTAAGTGAAGAGCATAAACCATCTATTTCATTCATGGTAAATGTTTACTCACTTTTCAAATGCCAAAAGCCTTTTCCATGCCATACACTGTTGTTCTTCCTGTGAAATAAATTAACCAGATATCTGCGAGTCAAATACTAGTCACATTTGAACCTACCATGTTGCATAACAAAGAAAACAGATTTTTTTCCCATGTTGAAAGGATCATCAGGCAAAACTTAACCATCTAAAGAATGATAAATGAATCAAACAAGACACTGCACTTTAAAATGAACAGTTTCTGTAATCATATTATGTGCAATCTGATAGCTAGAGGCTGCACAACAAATCAAGCAAAACATGAAGGTCTAAACTCAATCCAATGCAAAAAGGGATCTTTATGACCACGGCGACTGCTGCCCTCCTCCGACGACGGTGACATGTGGATCCAAATGGAGTTAGGGATGAATCATAAACGTCATTAGGAGCACATGTTGTTGAAGGATTAAAGTTAAGCAGTAGATTGAGATAGCAGCGTAGGGGGCGCTGGTGGCTTCCTGCTAGAGGCAGTGGCAAAGCTAGAGGTAAACCAAGGGGGTGCTGAGTTCAATTGTTTGCTCATTTTTTGGATTTTCTTGCCTTGTGGGTGCATAAATCTAGCTTTTGGAGGGTGCAAGTATGGTCAAAATTTGAGAACTTAAGTTGATTTCTCATTTTTCGTGGGTGCATCTGCACCCACAGCCACAAACGTGGCTTCGCCACTGGCTAGAGGGTGTCGGTACACACGGCACATGGTCCCGGACGACTGTTATAGTTAAATATTGTGGTCCAAGCAGTCATGGTCGTCTGCTGTTGGCATCTGGAAGTTGCTGAACCAAAACAAAAACGCGAGGATGTTGCCAAATCATAATCCCTTCTTTTCTGTGTACCGTCTCGTTGAACGTTAATTATTTATCACGTGTTTTTATCTAAACCGTTTGTGGTAACAATACTTATCCTTCTTGGAGCACTTGAGGGAAAAACTTGAGGCTAAATTATGAAGAATTTTTGTATCCAGAATTGATTGTGGAATACTTACGAAAAAAACTAGACTCAGGCGCACGAAACACCAGTCCGTAATGAAATCATAATTAAATTAATCATACAACCGTGCTCGAGACAAACGCAAGACGACAAGGGTCGTGGGCAAAGGAACCAAGACTTATCCCTAAGCCATGCATGCAAATGCGCCAGTGGTAGGTCCTGGTACCCCATGCATTGTTAGGTCAGGTAAACATGCCCAGTTCCACTGCAAGCATTTCATGCGCCTGGTTGGGCCAAAGTTTTGAAAGCAGGGACCCGGGCACACCTGATAAGCCGGCGATTAGCAGACAACATTGAGTAAAAGCACCGTTCGTTATGAAATAATAGCAGCACGCATCGCAGCGCATCTATTGGCATCAGACGGCCAGGTCGGCCATGGGCAGCGGTCCCCGAGGTCACAAATTCCACTCCCAATAGCCTAAATACAATAAAAGCTAAACAGGATATGAAGGAACACTATAGTACAGGTCTCAAAACTCACCCACACATTGTAAAAATAGTCACATTTTATTTGTGGAATGCAACTGAATGAGGCTTTAGCTAGCTAGCTACACAGAAATGGGAATCACAATAGAATGGGAGGGATAGTGTTGCATAGCAAGAGTACCATTAAGAGGGAAATGGACTGTAAGATGGCTTTCTTTGGTGCATTTCATTTCTTCTGTTTTAAGGGGCAAAAAAACTTTCATCACAACTGAAATCTAAGCTTTTTTTTTGAAAAAAAGGAGAATTCAAACGGCAAGACAAATAATTACCCACAACAAGGCGGTTAATCACAAACAAACTGCAGCAGTCTAGTAGGCTATAAGTAATCATCAGTGAAAAAATGATTTGTACTTCATATGTATGGATTCAAACCATTAATAGTGTAAATCAACTTTAGGAGCTGAAAAAACGGTTTACCTTGAAGGAGCCTGTAGGAGGGATGGCCAGCACGTTCCAATCAATATCATCAATATACTTCTTGCGCTCTCTATATACAGCTTTAGCACTGTTAAACTTTGGTTGATATTCAGACAATAGACCTTTGGCCTGGAATATGGATAGATAATCACTTACTCAAGCCTGAACTATGAAATCAAGACAACTTTACATTGCAAAAAATTTATACTGTTTTTGGCACGATAGCATGTGGAAATGTGGAAAAGAGAAAAACCCAGTCAGAAATCACAAGTACCAAGGTGCGGCTAACAGAATTCTCGAAATTCTCGTAATCCTTCCATAGCTGTTCTACATGATTAGTTGGAACTAAAATTGCCTTCTGGTACACTTTTCGAACGGTAGTCATGCGGTGTGATTCATCATGGGGAGTCACCGCCTAAAAATTTTGCGAGTAGGTAGTTACACAAAATGTGACCACAAGTAAAAATCGCCTAGAATAGGAAACAATAAGGAACATATCACACCGGCATTGACTTTAAGAAAGCAATATACTCCATCCAAACAGGACCAGAAGCAGCATCATTCCCTGGCAGATGTAAGCAATATTAGTCAAGAAATATTGTATTCTACTACAGAACCACATCATCACCAGACACTAGTAGAATACGAATCTTCCACTTACCAACATAATTAAGCATGAAATCGAAAGCCTTCTTGGTCTCATCCAGACCCTCGGAGCCCCTCTTATCATTTACTCTCCTGATGAAGTTAATGTAACAACGCCTGCAAGTTGAATCCGACGGCGTGAGTGGTGAGACGAGGCAAAATTAACAGGACACGTTGCTCAGCAACTTAAGAATCAATCAAAGTGCATGCGTTAAGAGTGTAACTTTTTGTATTCAAATTGGGGTGAAAAGAGCGGACCAGAGGTTTATGTGAAGGCAGTTGAGCAAGCATCTGCTAAAAATCTGCTTGGTGGCTTCGTCATTGTTGGACGCAATGTAGGCTTCAACATACTGCTTCCAGTATTTGGCCTGCAACCATCACATTGTGACATTACAATACATATGCTTAGAACGAGGAACGACACTGATAAAAAAATTGAGGGCAAAAAGGGAATGGAGAAGGTGGTTAGGAGCATACTGACCGCAGTAGGGAAGGTGGCGAGCAGCTTCTCGTAGATGGGGGCGGCCTCGTTGATGGGGAGCAGCTGAAATTGACCGGATTAGGTTAGGAGAGGCATCCAGGCGAGCGAATGGAGAGCAGAGTTGAGAGCGTGAGTATAGCACTGACGCGAGCCTCGTTGGCGAGGATTTCGGCGGCCTGAACGTTGTATATGTCCCCGCCATCGACTCCACCGCCGCTTGCCTTCGCCTCTTCGGGCATCTCCCAGAGAAGGGAAGGGTGGTCGCCGGCGAGCTAGGTTTACTGATTCAGGAGAGAGTTCCGGAGGCGAGGGGCACGGATAGGACGGGGCACCCCCACTCAGGCCCCTGAGGGTTCAGTTCAAGCCACCGCCGCGCGTGCGCAGACCGCTCGGCTGCTTCAGGGGAGAAAGCAAATTTTGTTGGAAGTCGGAGGTTGAAGACGAGGGCTGCGACCAAGAGGGCCGCTGATCCATAGACCCGGCCCATGAGGCTATCTCCAACGATGTGAACCCATATTGAAGACCTAAAACAGTGTATGGGTGCCGTTCAGGCTGATGGGGCAGGATTGAAAAATCAATGTCTCCAACGGTAGATCTATTTTGCAAGAGACAGAGAAGGCAGCGAGTCCTGACGGAAAAGAGAGCGAGAGTCCCGACGAGTTCAATACCTGCCCTCCGTCTCCGCCGCAGCCCGCCACTTCCGCACGGCCGCTCCCGCGCCACGCCGCCGCCGTCGCCGCCGCCGCTTCACACGGCCCTCGCGCCTCGGACCGGGAGAACGCCTTGCGGAGCGATGGGGACGGAGCTAGCGACGCTCGCTTGCACGAGAACGGGGGACAGGAACTCCGGCAGAGCCGGAGCGTCGTCCCCGTCTATAGTCGACATGGACGGCGACGGCGCAGCCGGCACCGGGGAGGAGAAACCGGGCCACGAGCGGCGACATGCGGTTCTACCGTGCGGAACGGCAACGCATGAGCAATAACGCGTTCTTCGGCGGCTTGGTGGCCTTCGACGATACCGGCTCCGCCTCATCTTTCTCCTCGCCCTTCACACGAGCACCGGCGAGCAACGGCACCGCCCTCGCCCGTCGCCGATGTATCCGCATCCCAAGCCTCCCTCCATGCACTCGCAGAGGATCCGCCCGTCGCCAATCGCCGGCGGCGGCCTGCCACCACCTCTATTTCCTCTTTTCTTTTCTCCCATCGCCGAACCGTTTTGGTCGAGGGCCCGCTCGCTCCAAATGTGGGTGGCAATGTGCACGGCTCCAAGAATGAGTCTTGCGTTTGGGTAGCTCGTTGGAGGGTTGTTTTTGGTGTTTTGTGATCTATTTTGGGTTTAAAGGGGTGAATGGGTGTCTCGTTGGAGACAGACTGACAGACATATGGTTGGACCGACCGGGCCGTCATCGATCACGATCACAAGCATTGGAAATGGAAGCGGTTAAGGGCATGTACAACAAATAAATGAATGAGTTCTTAAGTTGATGTGGCGTGTATTTTTATAAATAACTCTTTTAGTCCTTAAAGAGACGGTTGGGTGGGTTCTTGATGAAGAGACGGTCTATCACATGTTCTAATGTAAGCGACAACTCGAGCACTATTGTACATGTGAAGAGACAACTAATGTTATACAATCATTAATAATATGTATTTATTAAAAGACAACATGTATAGTCTCTTCTTTGTATGATTAAAGTTGTTTTATATCTCTTTACTTGGATACATATGTCTAAGAGGCTACAATAGACTCTCCTTTGTATATATGCTCTAAGGGAATGACGCAACACGGTGTTTTTCTAAAAAAAAGTTAAGGGACATGGAGCGGCCAAAAATCTCATCGCTTGTCATTCACAACAAACTATGAATTATGATTAGAGTAAATTTCATAAAATCCCGGGTTTATGGTCTTTGTATCACAAAACCCCATGTATTATGGTCGGTATCACATAACCCCGGACTTTTTGGTCATATTGTTTCATATAACAAGCACCTCTATTGAAGTAGTATGAATATTAGAGGTGTATATAACTTTCATGTAAGAAGATAAATTTGTCATGTATTCACCTTGATGATTTCGTTGATTAATTCGACCATAACACATATGTCATGCAAGAAAAAGTTAGAATCCATAAATCATATTCGCAATCAATTCTGGATAGAGGTGGGGTTTTATGAAACAATATGACCATAAAACATGTGGTTATGTAACACAAGTCATAATATCCGGGGTTTTATGAAATTTACTCTTATGATTATGATTTCTTAATTGGCTCATCTTTATTTGCCGTGTAAAACAGCTTAAGGCTCCCTTTGGAATGTAGAATAGAAAAAATATAGGAATTGAGATACTATGTTTTTCGAATTCTATGAGAATGAGAAATATAGGCTCATAGGAAAAACAAAGAAATCAATAGTTTTCTCTTACTTTGTGGGAGAAACAAATGAAAGAAAAAAAAAGAGATCTAACCTCTTCTTTGTTTCCTCCAAAATCAAACATAGGAACATATTCCTATGTAAACTATCATTTGATTTTCCTATGAGCCAAATGATCATGTAGAAAAAAGTCCTTTACAATTTATATCCTTCAAATTTACATTGTTTTTCCTTCAATCCAAAGGAGCCATAAAAGACATATGAACTTTGGATTTTAGAGGGTTTACAGCTATTTTCCATGTTCGGTTGAGGATCTCGCGAGTTTTGTAGTGTTTGATGATAATTGACAAAGAACTTCGTAAGGTTCGTTGCCGTGATGTAACGTTTGCCAAGCGTGTCTAGTGGCATGGACGGGACGCATTGTGACCCTGTACTTTTTTTTTGGGGGGGGAGGGGGGAGGGGGGCTTAAGAAACCTTCCATATGTTTAAGAGCCGGAGGAGGAGGAATTCCTGTAAGTACTACAACCTAGAGGATGAGGATCCTCTCGCAGATCGCACCATACATTAACCGTCACCGACATGTGGGCTCGGACCCGTATATCGGTGAGGGTGCATTACCGCAGAGGATCCGAACGCCAAACTAGAACAATTGAGATCAAGCAGGACAATTTACAAAGACAATCAAAGAAAACTTAAAGAAAAGATAAATTAAAGACAAATGTCTTTTACCAAATTGGACAAAACTCGAAGAAAAGACAAAGGAAATGATGTTTATTGCTCGTAATTGTGGAGTATGCTTTCGTTTGGTGGTTCACATTTGTGTACCATTTCTTTTCTTTCAATAAGATTCGACGCCCGCAAAATTGATTTCTTTTTAATAATTTCGTTCTTAGTAATATACTATCTCCTTCGAAAAATGTAAGAATTTGTTGACTTTCGTAGTTGAAGTTTGATCATTCATTTTATTCATAAAAATATAAAAATAAATTAATGATAATTAGAATATATCGAATGATAAAACTAATTATATTTACAAAAATATTTTGAATAAGATAAATGACCAGACGTGAACTCTAAAAGTCAATAAATCCATATATTTCTGGTGGGATGGAGTACTTTGTTCATTTTAAGTCAGCCTGATATGGGACTCGATTATGTGATGCCACCATGATTTTGGTTATTTGGTTTACAAGCGCTTTTACGGTACATTACTTGATTCTAAATCTCAACTTGATCATCCATGCCGTCCGGATGACACGCTAGCGCGACAAAGAATCGGCTACAGTAGGGTTGTGTTATGCCGATGCCACGTAAACGTGAAATTGGTACATGCATGCGTTTTCAAGATCGTAGCACACAGTATGCGCATCGGTGCATGGAATGAAGCAAAACAAAATCCCAATGAAATTCCTTCAGCTAACACCGTGCCTTGCACATGATGCAACTCGTTGGATATCCTCCTCATGAGTTGCATGGGGAGAGAAATATTGTAATGGATAGAGTGAAACAAACATAATGGATAGAAGGAAACAAACACAATGGATAGAAGAAAACAACATGGTGTTGTTGGTATGACTTCCATGGTGGGAACCATATATCCATTGTATTATCATCCAACTTGTTTCCTTATATCCATGTGTCCTCCTCCTCCTATATAAAGGGCATGGCTGCCATGTTCCATTCATCCCAAGCAAGAAAGCAAGCAAGCAAGAGAGCAAGGCAAGAGCCTTAGGGAAAGCCTCTAGTGCCAACTAGAGAGGGAGAGAAAAAATAGGTAGCCACCAAATCTGAATTGTCATCCAAGATTATTGTAAAATCTTGATGAGTGAGAGCCTCTAGTGTGATCTAGAGAAGAATTGTTGTAATCCCACGTTCATATAGTGGAAGAGATTTGGTTGGGCTTGGCCTCGTGGTTTTTACCCCGGATTTGGGGGTTTTCCACGTTAAACATCCGGTGTGCTTTATGTTGGTGTGGTTTCTACTGTCTCACTCTCATATATGCGTGATGCATATGTTTCTCTCCGTGTAAAGGCCACGTTCTTGGGGTGATTTCAAATTCTGCTGAAATCTATTTATTTGTTTCCGCTGCTAGTAACGACCCTCGTTAGTGCGGTCATCCCAACATAAACCGGTATCGAGCCGAATTAATATTGAAGGTCACTTCTCACTCTGGTCATCATGGAGGATAACGCTACCTCAAGTGGCATGATTAAGCTTGATGCTTCAAATTATTCTCTATGGAAACCCATGATGGAGGATCTGCTCTATTGCAAGGATTTATATGAGCCGGTTGTGAGAAATAAAATACCCACCGGTGTCACGGAGGAAGATTGGAGAGTGCTTAATCGGAAGGCAGTAGGTATGATTCGTTTGTACATCAGCCACAATATATTTCATCATGTTGCTAATGACACAAATGCTTATGATTTATGGCAAAAATTGGAGTCAATGTACGAGCGGAAGACGGCACTAAACAAAGCCTCGGTGATCAAGCGGCTTGCAAAGCTGGAATACCGAGATGACACTAGTGTTATTGAACACCTAAATGTCTTCCAAGGCCATGTCAACCAGCTGTCATCCATGAAGATTATTCTTGATGATGAGGTGCAAGCACTATTATTGCTCAGCTCCATGCCGGACAGCTGGAATACTCTTGTGGTGTCACTTAGCAACTCAGCCCCGGATGGTAAACTCACCCTTGATATGGTGAAGAATAGCTTGCTGAATGAAGAAGCCAGAAGGAAAGAAAAAGGCAACAATTTGGCCTCTCCTTCTGATGCATATGTCGCTGAAAATAAGGAAGAGCCACGTGGTAGAACCCATGTGAGATTTCAGCGAGGAAAAAGTAAATCCAGGGGGAGATCACAATCTCAATCAAGAAGAGAGATTATTTGCTACCATTGCAAGAAAGCTGGCCATAAAAGAAGTGAGTGCAGAATTTATAAAAGAGAGCTTGCAGAAGCACGAAATGGTAAGAAACCCGAGCAAAAAGGTGAGAAAAATTCAGCCTTGACTGCAGCTGGTGATGATTATCTCATTATCGAAGATGAGAGTTGTCTCGAGTATTATTCGTGATGATGATTTGAGTTGGGTAGTGGACTCGGAGCCTCTTTCCATCTCACATCTCACAAGGAGTATTTCACATCCTACACTAGTGGTGACTTTGGCCATGTGAGGATGGGAAATCGAAATTCATCAACCATTGTTGGCAAGGGCACTCGTATGCATTGAGACTAACACCGGTTGTAGGTTGGTACTTGAAGATGTCGGACATGTCCCCGACATCCGGTTGAATTTATTGTCAATTGGAAAGCTCGATGATATTGGTCACCGGAGTCATTTTGGTGAAGGAAAATGGAAGCTCACCAAAGGTTCACTTGTTGTGGCTCATGGAGTCAAACATGGATGTCTCTATGTGACCAAGACCAAGCTATGCAAGCCGAAGTGAATATTGCTGAGAAAAGTTCACTTATTGATTTATGGCACAAAAGGCTTGGGCATATGAGTGAGAAGGGACTGCACTCCCTAGCTCACAAGGACTTCCTCCCCGAGTTGAAGGGCATGACCCTTTCACCCTGTGTTGATTGTCTTGCTGGAAAACAACATAGGGTTGCTTTTCGTACATCCACTCCACATCGTGCAAAGGATATTCTTGATCTTGTGCATTCCGATGTTTGCTCCATGTCAAAAAGATCACTCGGTGGAGCTTCATATTTTGTCACCTTTATTGATGATCACTCTCGAAAGGTGTTTGCATATGTATTAAAGCACAAGTATCAAGTACTTGATGCGTTTAAAGAGTTCCATGCCAAAGTCGAAAGAGAAACCGGCAGGAAATTGAAATGCATCGGATCAGATAATGGTGGTGAGTATAGAGGACCATTTGAAAGATATTGCAGATTTCATGGTATCCGGCAGGAGAAGATCGTGCCGAAGACACCTCAGCAGAACGGTCTTGCAGAGAGAATGAATAGGACACCGACGGAAAGGGTCGAGCCATGCTCTCTCATGCAAGATTACCAAAGCAGTTTTGGGCTGAGGCATTGATGACTGCTATATATGTTCTCAATCTTTCGCCATCGGTTCCACTTGGGGGTGATATCCCACAACGAGTTTGGACAGGCAAGGAGGTATCATATGATCAACCGAAAGTGTTTGGGTGCAGAGCTTTTGTGCATATCCCAAAAGATGAAAGATCAAAACTTGATAGCAAGACCAAGCAATGCATCCTTCTAGGCCACCCCGATGAACAGCTTTGGTTATAGACTATGGGATCCAGTTAACAAGAAAATTATTAGAAGTCGGGATGTGGTATTCTTTGAAGATGAGACCATAGAAGATATTGAAAAGCCAAAGAAGCCAATCATTACCTCTCATGTTAATTTGGATCCAGTTCCTTCTCCGGTTGTACATAACAATCACGGGGAGATGACGGCACCGAAAGTGCTAGTACAGATCAGGGTGATGATCAGCCACCTGAACAAGGTGATGAACATGTTGATTATGAAGCTGCTGATACCTTAGAAGAACAACCCCAAGAGGAAGAATTGAGAAGAACCAAGCAGAGTTCGGAGGCCCTCTACCAGGTATCCACCACATGAATATGTGTTATTGATCGATGCGAGGCGAGCCCTCATGTTATGAGGAGGTTATGTCTAGTGAGCACAAGGTTAAATGGTTGGAAGCCATGCAGGATGAGATGAATTCCCTGTATGAGAACAACACATTTGAATTGGTAAATCTTCCAAAAGGAAAGAAAACATTGAAGAACAAGTGGGTGTACAGGTTGAAGATCGAAGAAAATAGCTCACAACCAAGATACAAGGCAAGATTGGTTGTGAAGGGTTTCAATCAAAAGAAAGGAATTGATTTTGACGAGATATTTTCTCCCGTGGTCAAGATGTCTTCAATCCGAGTTGTGCTTGGTATGGCTGCTACCATGGATTTGGAAGTTGAACAACTTGATGTGAAGACCGCATTCTTGCATGGTGACCTAGAGGAGGAAATATATATGGATCAACCTGAAGGTTTCAAGGTTGCGGGCAAGGAGCACATGGTTTGCAAATTGAATAAGAGCTTGTATGGTTTGAAGCAAGCTCCTCGACAGTGGTACATGAAGTTTGAGTCTTTTATGACAAAACTTGGTTACCATAAAACACATGTTGATCATTGTGTCTTTATGAAGAGGTACCACGAAGGTGATTTTATTATCCTCTTGCTCTATGTTGATGACATGTTGATAGTTGGAAATAGCACAAAGAGGATCGCTCTCCTGAAGAAGGCATTAAGCAACACATTTGCCATGAAGGATTTGGGACCGGCAAAACGAATACTTGGCATGAAGATCTCCCGTGATAGAGCAAAGAAACCGATTTGGCTATCACAGGAAGTTTATATTGAAAAGGTACTTGAAAGATTTAATATGCAAAATGCAAAACCTGTTAACTCTCCTCTTGCAGGCCATCACAAATTGAGCATCAAACAATGTCCTACAAGCAAGAAGGAGAAAGATGCAATGAAGAAAGTACCTTATCAATCTGCTATCGGCAGTTTGATGTATGCCATGGTTTGCACTAGGCCGGATATTGCCTATGCAGTTGGTGTTGTTAGCCGGTTCATGAGCAATCCAGGAGAAGCACATTGGTCTGCAGTCAAATGGATTCTTAGATATCCGAGAGGCACTTCCAAGTTGTGCTTATGCTTTGGAAGTGGTGATCCTGTATTGCAAGGCTATACGAGATGCTGATTATGCTCGGAGACATGGACGTAAGAAAGTCCACTTCCGGATATCCGATGACATTCGCAGGGGGAGCAGTGTCATGGCAATCAAGACTGCAGAAGTGCATTTCACTATCAACAACAGAAGCTGAGTACATAGCAGCTGTTGAAGCATGCAAGGAAGTATTATGGATGAAAAACTTCTTGCAAGAGTTGGGCCATGAGCAAGAGAAGTATAAATTATTTTGTGACAACCAAAGTGCTATTCATCTTGCCAAGAATTCAGGTTTTCATTCTCGAACCAAACATATTGATGTGAGATATCATTGGATTCGAGAAGTGGTGAATTCCAAGTTGCTGCAACTTGAGAAAATCCATACCGACCGGAATGGTGCGGATATGATGACCAAAATCTTGCCTATGGAGAAGCTGCATAGATGCAATGAGACCGCGGGCATGAAGGTGCCCTCCTCATGAGTCGGAGGGGAGATTTGTTGGATATCCTCCTCATGAGTTGCATGGGGAGAGAAATATTGCAATGGATAGAGTGAAACAAACACAATGGATAGAAGGAAACAAATACAATGGATAGAATGAAACAAACACAATGGATAGAAGAAAACAACATGGTGTTGTTGGTATGACTTCCATGGTGGGAACCATATATCCATTGTATTATCATCCAACTTGTTTCCTTATATCCATGTGTCCTCCTCCTCCTATATAAAGGGCATGGCTGCCATGTTCCATTCATCCCAAGCAAGAAAGCAAGCAAGCAAGAGAGCAAGGCAAGAGCCTTAGGGAAAGCCTCTAGTGCCAACTAGAGAGGGAGAGAAAAAATAGGTAGCCACCAAATCTGAATTGTCATCCAAGATTATTGTAAAATCTTGATGAGTGAGAGCCTCTAGTGTGATCTAGAGAAGAATTGTTGTAATCCCACGTTCATATAGTGGAAGAGATTTGGTTGGGCTTGGCCTCGTGGTTTTTACCCCGGATTTGGGGGTTTTCCACGTTAAACATCCGGTGTGCTTTATGTTGGTGTGGTTTCTACTGTCTCACTCTCATATATGCGTGATGCATATGTTTCTCTCCGTGTAAAGGCCACGTTCTTGGGGTGATTTCAAATTCTGCTGAAATCTATTTATTTGTTTCCGCTGCTAGTAACGACCCTGTTAGTGCGGTCATCCCAACATAAACTAACCGGTACACGGAACAAGAATGGTCGTTCGCCTTTAGACTTCCAGCTGTAAAGGATGAGATGCACGGCATAGTTGCACACCCAAATCGCAAGCCCTGATCGATTCATTATTTGTTCCTTTCGATGGAACGTAGTGTGCGCTACCTACTCCGAAGAGATTCGTATCAGGTGGACTGCACTGCAGCCACATGATCCGATCTCGGAGGCCGCAACGGAATTTCACAACTCATTTTCTGCTCTGTCGCTCGAGCTCATCAGTGAGTGTCCTTCCCGGTTTCAGAAAACGTAGCAAGTGGAGGCCGGAGAGGCGGAGAAAATATCTGGTGCTCTACCACTTGTGACTTTGCAGTCTCAGAGCAGGAAGAGCAAGCGGAGAGCAGGACGGCCGGATATGGCGGACGGGCAGCACGTGTACCGCCCGCTGGCCGGCGACGAGGAGGTGGTGACACCGGCGCCGGCGGTGATCCGCGACGATGCCGTTGCGGGGGACGACTTGAAGCTGAGGCTGCTCGGGTACAAGCCCCAGCTGAAGCGCGATCTCACGTGAGTGTCTGCTGCTCGATCTTGCTCTGCTCCTCCACCTTCGCCTGTTTCCAGGCCAGATCTTGTGTTTTTTTATTCTTTTTTCTACTTGTCAAGGACAGTAGGATCGCGTTCTTCATTTCCATTGACGTTGAACCATGAAATCTGTTGCTTATCGGTGTAGCAAACTTGCTTGCTTGTTCAACGCAACTCAAATTCTGTCAGTCTCAGCTGCTGTGACTGTGACTGTGAGCAGCGAAGGCCCAGATCACCGGGCCCAGCTAGGACGCGGAACCAATTTGGGCCCAATGCATCTAAGCTAATAAACCTGGTTTCGGTGCGCGCGCAGGATGGTGTCCAACTTCGCGGTGACGTTCAACATCGTGTCGGTGATGACGGGCATCACGACGCTGTTCGGTACGGGCCTGCAGTTCGGCGGGCCGGTGACGATGGTGTGGGGCTGGCCCATCGCCGGCGCCTTCACCCTCGTCGTGGGCCTCGCCATGGCCGAGATCTGCTCCGCCTACCCCACCTCCGGCGGCCTCTACTTCTGGAGCGCCAGGCTCTGCGACCGCCGGCGGTGGGGGCCGTTCGCCTCGTGGCTCACCGGATGGTAAGGAAGGGCTCTCCTTTGTTCATCATGCTGCTGTAGAATAGAATAATGCTTATTATTCAACGGTACGGTGATCACGCGGAAACACAAAGTAATACTAGTCGATATTCCGTACGATTTGGCTATTTTGGTGGCAGACCTGTAGACTGGCTATGTTCACATCCAATCCAATCCAATCCAATCCAAACAAAGTAACATTTCCTAACTGAGTGGCAGATGTAGAAACCTGATTAACCAATTGGTGGGTTTGTCAAAAGTTAGACAAGCATAGTAGCGTCCGTCGAGCGGTTGCTGTTGCAACCCGTCAGCCGCGAGCCGTAGCATTCAACAACTTGCGTTTGCTGAGACAAGGGCTATCTATCGAGGACACTGACAGGGAACCGCGGTCACCATCACCGTATCGCAGCTCAGTTGTCACTTGCGCTGCCATATCTCGGCAAATACCACGTTGCATTTGACCAGCTCGTTTATATTTCCTTTTTCTTTTATATATTAGAGATGTTGCCGTTGCGGCAAGCTGTGGTTCTTCAAAGCAACCACATATACACCACATGGCACGTGTTTGCTGCGTGTGAGCCCGCGTGGCCCGGCCTCGTGGCGAAGACGCCGACACTGGACACGCGTGCTGGCGGACGAGACAAGTGCAGAGTCTGGAATAGGTGTCATGCATCTTGGCCCGCGCCGACCTCCCCGTTCTCTGGCCACGGAGTGCACGGGCACACACCCGTCTCCGTCGTCCACCGATACCCGATCGATCGCCGCCAAAAATTCAGACGGCGATGGTCGATCTTGTTTGTTGACCTGGAAGATCCATGATACGTAGATGCCCAGATGGCCACATGCTGGCTGATCGATCAGCACATGATGATGCCCAGTAGTAGTAACAACTAGTAATTAAAGAGTGACAAGTCGCCCAAGTAAATTAGTGGCGGCGGCTAAGAAGGAGCAGTCGGCACTGTACTCAAGTACAGCTATACTAGTATACTACATGCGGCCCGCATGTTGCCAACGGCATTCGCGTAACTTATTTAAACAGGATCATCGCAGTGCACTGCGGACGCGCTCGCGTGCCATCGAGTAATATTCTTGAGCTGATAGCGGGAGGAATTCTCCGCTTCTCAGTGATTTGGACACCGTGGGCACCGTGCACGCGCGACACGCGTTTTTGCGCCGTCGTGGCGGCTGCCCGCATGCGCCACGTCGTCCTCTGGACGTCGGTGCTCGTGTGGGTCGTGGGCCGCGTGGGCCTGTATAGGGAGGCCGGGGTAGCCCGACGCTGGTCGTCGAATAGCCGCGCCGTCCTTCCTCTTGCCCGAATCTAGCCCCGACATCGGTACGTCGCGGGCAGGCCGCCGCGCGCAGTTGGGGGAAGGAGGGGTGCAATGAGATGGAGAGGAGGAGTGGACGGGGGCCATGCCGGTGGAGAGCAGCCGCGGTGGGAGAGGCAAGCCACCGCAGCCTGTCGTGGGGGTGGCGCCGTGCGCGCCATGCCCGGCGTCACCAGATCTGGTGCCACAGCAGCGCCACGCTGTCGGGGAAGAGGTAGGGGGCGCCCATGGCGGAGAGGAGCAGCGGTGCACGCCCCGGAGAGAGAGGGAGAGAGCAGCGCCGTCGCACGCGTGGAGGAGAGGGAGCGACGCCGCCACCGCGTGTAAAAGGGAGAGGGACGACCATGCTAGCTACACCTCTATGACTGAAACGAAAGGGGATCTTGGGGGCTTCCAAAGTGCGGCACCAGAGCAGGAACACAAAAGGTAGGGGGAGAGGATCAGAGGAACGCATCTTGAGAGGGGCTTCCCGGAGAGGAACGTAGATAAGAGAGCAGAAACAAGGGAGTAACTTCGTGCTTTGTTGAGCAGAGAAGACGGGGAAGAAGATAAGAACCAGGTTCAGTGATAACGCTTGGACCAAGACGCTCCACGTTGCTGGACACTTCCAAAGCGCCGCCGCACCAAAGCCAACGAGCCTCGGTTCATTTCAGCTAGACTAAACGCTAGAAGTTAAAAAAAAAGGCCTGTTTGGGCAGCGAATGGATGAGCAGGAACAGAAAGAAAAAGTGGGCTAAACCCAGAAAAATAGAAGTATTCGCATCACAACAAACATATAAACCTGCAACTATTTTACTAAGAAGAACATAAACCTGCAACGACTTTAATCAAACTTTTGAGAATCAGTTTAATTAAACTGGTGCGGCGGAGCGCACCAGACTTGCTAGTTGAAGTATATTTGCGCGTGCTTCTGAAGCCTGCTGCGTGATCAAACCGAATCCCGAGTGATATGATATTGTAAACTTAGGAAAGCTTTTTGGAGCGCACTGTTTTATCTTTTTTTTCTCTCTCTCTTCCTCTCTCCTAAATGTACATGTACTTCTCCGAGGACGAGGAGTAGGCCGGCAGCGTGACTCGCATGAGAGCCACCGTCACAAAACCAACCAATGTAACCGGTGTACCGGATCTGTTTGAGTGAGACAAACTGACATGCGTATTTTACTCGAGAAAACAACTGACACGCGTTTTTCTTGTGGAGCGTGTGACATGCTCTGCTTATCTCTCTGTATGTACTCCGTTGTTCCAAAAACACTCTTCCCAGAGATGGTCAGAGTCAAACTAATTTGTGTTTGACTAATAATAATAGTTTTACCTTTTTGTGTTATAAACGGCCCACCTAGATTCATTAGATTTCCCGGAATCTCCTTCGTCTCCAAAGAGCCCGCCCAGGATCGGCAGATCCGCGGTCCTAGCTGGCAGAATGGAATCTGTGTCTTTTGCTTAACGAACCTGGCCGCATTTCCCGCGGCCCCCACCGCCAGTTTCGAGTTGACTGCACCATCGGCCGCGCTTCACTTTCACCTCCGCCTCCATTCCTACAAGTACTTGGGCCGCGCCCCTCCTCTCCTACCGTTCCCTGCCGCCTCCATCCACACGGGCTGCCAAGTGTTGCCGGCACGCGTGCGAACATGACGTGGAACAAGTCCCCGGCCGGCGACGGAGCGGTGGCCGTGGACGTCGGCGGCGGCTCCGACGACACCGGGCTCGCCCGCCTCCGCGAGCTCGGGTACAAGCAGGAGCTGAAGCGCGACCTCTCGTACGCCCCCTCTCCTCCTCCCCTTCCATGTCTTGTTCACCGCCTGATCGATCGATGGGTTCATGACGCACCGGGTCTTCAGGGTGCTGTCCAACTTCGCCTTCTCCTTCTCCATCATCTCCGTGCTCACGGGGATCACCACGCTCTACAACAACGGCCTCACCTTCGGCGGCCCGGCCACCATGACCTTCGGCTGGTTCGTCTCCGGCACCTTCACCATGGCCGTCGGCGCCTCCATGGCCGAGATCTGCTCGTCCTACCCGACCTCCGGCGGGCTCTACTACTGGAGCGCGCGCCTCGCCGGCAAGCGGTGGGCGCCCTTCGCATCCTGGATCACCGGATGGTATGTGCAAATCAATCACCCGCGCGTGTTCTCTTCGTTCCAGGAACTGGTTTTGTTTATGAGAGTTGTTTATCATACCAGCAAGGGGTGATCGGGAGAGACTGACATGACAGGGCAGGGAACCTTACCTCACATGTGATGTGAACAGGCTGTGAACTTCCTTACGATTACAAGAATATTTTTCTTCTCTTCGAGGTTGGCACGGGGAACCGATTCTTTCTTTTCTATGCTTCTTTCTCTTTTTCTTTCTGGTGTTGCTCACACTCCATCGGTGTGAGCGACAACTTGGCACCTCTTTATTTCTCTGTTGCCAGATTTTTTATGAAAAAAGTAAGGGACTGTTTGTTCCACCAGATGACGCCGGGAGAGTTTGTTGTTAGGATCGCAAACCTCTGGTACTTTGCACTGTAGTCGTGCTGATCTTAGTGCCGTAGTTTGGGAAAAGGAGTAGCAGTGCACTAATGGAATCTTTGTTTATTTGGAATCATTTGCCGTGACCATTTGGTCAATGTGCGTGCTTTGACTAGCCAATCAAGCGCACCGTACCGTGGAGACTAAACTTGCACACTACTAATTGCTTGGAAGAATTTGATCCGTCCGTTGTCGTGAGTACTACAGTACGTTGTGCTGAAAACGTTGTGCTGAAAGTTCTTCTTTTCGAACAATTCTTTATGCTGAAAGTAGGCAGTCGAATTTTCCATTCTTTTAACGAAAGACGGAACGCCTGCCATTCTCACCATCTGAAGGTTACGTGGGTCAAGAGCTTGCAGCACATGTGTTGCATTTGCCTTGTGGGTCCTCTTAGACAAAAATTCCTAGTGATCCGATCGAATTTAGGCATTTGTAGTCTGGCCACGGCTATGCTCTAGGCTCGAACTCAGACAGGGACATTTAGCAACAGACAATCTCCTACCTACAACACAGGTATGGGTCAATTTGTGAAAGACGGCGACAAGTGGGCACGCGTTCCTGCTCACACTGAAAACTGTGAAGCCGATAAGTTTCTGTCGATTATCATGTGTGACGTCCACTCCTACTTGCATTTGATTTTTTTTCAGCATCTTTCTTAATCCTCTGTGTTTTCTTGTTGTCCTTTTCAGGTTCAACATTGTCGGACAGGTAACTGGTCCTTTGCTGAACCTCCTGCATTTTCACAGCAGCTTGTGTCTGAACCGGTTGCATGCTAAACAGAGCTGTTCCTTGTGCAGTGGGCGGTGACCACCAGCGTGGACTTCTCCCTGGCGCAGCTGATCCAGGTGATCATCCTGCTCAGCACCGGCGGCAACAACGGCGGCGGGTACCTGGCGTCCAAGTACGTCGTCATCGCCTTCCACGCCGCGATCCTCCTGAGCCACGCGGTCATCAACAGCCTCCCCATCACCGTGCTCTCTTTCTTCGGCCAGTTCGCTGCTGCTTGGAACATGTTAGGTGAGGATTCCCCCGTCGCGAACAGAAGCCGCACAGACACAAGGCATCATCCACTTTACTTATGGAGGCTCTATAAGATGGTGCCAGCCGCAGGTAATGTGGGCAACGGAATCTGATTATCTGCTGCTGCAGGTGTCTTTGTGCTGATGATCGCTGTGCCGACCGTTGCCACCGAGAGGGCCAGCGCCAAGTTTGTGTTCACCCATTTCAACACCGAGAACAATGCCGGGATCCACAGCAACCTCTACATCTTTGTTCTGGGGCTCCTGATGAGCCAGTACACGCTGACAGGATACGACGCTTCCGCGCATATGGTACGAGAGAATTTAGACCCGGAGTAGTAAAACCAATCGTTTTACAGACGAATTGCCCTGATGTTCTGTTCCTTGTTCACGCAGACTGAAGAGACGAAGAACGCAGACAGGAACGGCCCGATCGGCATCATCAGTGCGATCGGGATTTCCATACTGGTAGGATGGGGCTACATACTCGGCATCACGTTTGCAGTGAAGGACGTGCCCTACCTTCTCAGCCCCGACAACGATGCGGGAGGGTACGCGATTGCCGAGGTGTTCTACCTCGCCTTCAAGAGCCGGTACGGGAACGGCGTTGGCGGGATCATCTGCTTGGGGATCGTGGCCGTCGCCATATACTTCTGCGGCATGAGCTCGGTGACGAGCAACTCGAGGTGACCAAAGCTCCTGCCTGATGATTCTGAATTCGGAACGTTGGCCATCACTAGTACTAACTCTTGTTGCTCGTTCTGGCAGGATGGCGTACGCGTTCTCCAGAGACGGCGCCATGCCGTTCTCATCGGTGTGGCACAAGGTGAACAAGCAAGAAGTGCCCATCAACGCTGTCTGGCTCTCGGCTTTCATCGCTTTCTGCATGGCCTTGACGGTAATTGACAATTCCAAGCATCAAACATTCTGCTACCGCTGATTCACATTTCACCCATCAGATTTCACAAACTGACCTATTTGCCTGCTCCAATAATAAATATGTGCAGTCTCTGGGCAGCCTGGTGGCGTTCCAGGCGATGGTGTCGATCGCAACGATCGGGCTGTACATCTCGTACGCGCTGCCGATCCTGTTCCGCGTGACGCTGGCGCGCAAGCACTTCGTGCCGGGGCCCTTCAACCTGGGCCGCTACGGCGTGCTCGTCGGCAGCATCGCCGTGCTCTGGGTGGCCACCATCACCGTGCTCTTCTCGCTGCCGGTCACCTACCCGGTAACCAAGGACACGCTCAACTACACGCCCGTTGCCGTAGGCGGCCTCTTCATCCTCGTGCTGTCCTCGTGGATCCTCAACGCTAGGCACTGGTTCAGGGGGCCCGTCACGAACCTGGACGGGTAAAAGGTGATCGTGTGATTTAATTTTGCAGCGGATCGAACCCTGCGGATGTTCAGGTGGTTTCAGCTAACTGTCTCGGCTGTGAAAAAATGTAATGGGTACGGCATGACATTCCACGATAGGGGAAGAAGATAAGGGCTTGGAAGCAACGAGATGTTCTTGTAAACTTGTAATTATTCTGTTCGTCAGATTTTAATCACTTAGGGTTGGTTTATTTGTCGGCATTGTCGTGAAGTCTCCATGACTTGATGTGCTACAGACTACACAATCGGCGTACTGAGTCAACAAAGAGGGAACCACCATCAGTTCCTCATAATTCGAAACTTTTTATCTTGATAACCTTGTACACAACAAAAGCAATTTAGTCTTGTAAAGATGAGTCCATTTTATCTTGGTGAAGAAATATGTGTATGCAATTAATCTCCAAGCACCGTCCTTTGCAATTGATCGGGTACCATAAAAAGAGACTCCAAAGGAATTGAAAACGATTTTATAGGAGCTGCAAGACAATTGATAAAGTGACTAGCAAAACCGATGTGAGCACCTCTGACTGAAAAATCTGTTAGTTGTCATGTTTAGATGTGAGGTGACCGTACGTTATCGGTTTTTGGTGGAGAGATCAAAGAAAAGAATAAAATAGATATACAATACACAATGGAGTTTCTTTTAGAGCAAATTTTGTATTTGCCATTGAAAAATATACTCTTCTCTTATTTGCCATCAAATTTAATTTCACTTCTCTTATATGTCACTCCAATCACTTTGGTTGTTACATTATTGTGCTTTCATCACTGCATTATTTATGCTACAATAGCAAAACAGATTCATCTCAGTGTATATTATATGAGAAGAAAAAATCAATTTGTTTCAGATAAAAAGTATTGGCAATATTTTGTTTTAACTCAAAATGACCTCAAATTTTCATTTGAAATTTTTGAAAACCCTTTTTAGAATAGGGTACTGAGCCAAACTTATTTTGGTATTGTATCATGAACACTATTGTGGCATGATTAAAATTTTCTATGACCTAAAGTGATTGGAGTGGCAGATAAGAGAAGCAAAATTAGATCTAGCGGCAAATAAGAAAACTATAAAATTTTGATAGCAAATAAGAAAAGAGTATAATTTTTTATGGCAAATAAAAAAATTTCTCTTATTTTTTAGGGTGCATAAATAGTAGGCTTAGGGCACTTAATTGATTAAAGGCCTGACCGCGAGCCTTCGACTCACCCTCGGACCTGGGGGCTACACGCGGCGATGGTCAAGTCAACCTTATGAGAAATTGAAATCGACCCGAGGCGATTTAGCAAATCCTCGAGAGCTCGTGACTACTATCGGGGATCGATACCAAGACCACTTAATTAGGAGACTAACCAAGTAAGCTTGAGCCAAAACACAAGTTACATGGTCCGCACCGAGCGAGCGGATTCGCGGTTCGCCAAATTGGATAGGCGGGAGTCGTGACAAGTTCAGTTTCACCCAATCTCGCCAATGTTCACGACTCTAACAATGGGGGATCGGACGTAGTGACAAGGCCTCGACTGCCCTAAGGTGTGGAGTCATCAATGACCCTTCCAGGTCATCATTTGCGTGCCCAATGACACGACTAGAATGACCGAACACGGGCTCGCCTCGCCTCGATGTCGAGATAACACCTTAATGCTCCCAATGGCAAAATGAATATCAGATCACATACCTTGCAACATGAAGTCCACAAGGCACGTAAAATAATGGCTAAAATCTATCGAATATTGAGGAACTCGGAGTTATAGCGTTGGATTATGTCCATACGTCAAAGAATCTAGCAGATTAATTTACCAAGGGATTATCATGAAATATGATAAACAATGCATCGAGTAAGATGGGTTTGAGACCCGCATGATGGATTATTCTAGTGGTAACATGTTCTATGTGATCAGAGATCCGGTGAATTAGAATGATGAAACAAGCTAGTTTAGTATGAGAGAAAAGACCCTTTCATGGCTCATTTCAAATGCACTACATTCCTATATTGTATGGCAGGATGATTTTTACCTTAATGTATTCCGAAGGGTTTAAGAGAAGCAAAGATGTCATCCTACAGGATATCTTTTGTGGAATGCACCTACGTGAGTGTGACTGATAGTCACAATCTATGAGATGGTGAGAATCTCTAAATACTCCGAATGAGCCATGAGTCCGACTTATATGCTCCAAATCGATAGGATGCTTACTACATAGTAGTATCATTAATGAACTTGAGTGAAACCAATTTCACACGAAACTGTCAATTCAAGGCTTAGTCCATTGTACAGTTCCGGATAGAGGTAGCTATTGTTCTAGGTGGATGTTCAATCCGAAACGGTCTTCATCAACACACTCGATATATCAAAATTGTTGTGTGACCGAGAGAATTTTCAAGCCTTTAAAATTTGGTAGGGATTGTTGAATTTATGGATAGTGACCCACCAAAATCAGAAATTCCAAATGACTCATTAATCATTATGTGTGAGATATTGAAAAAAATATAAAAAAGAGAATAATACATGCATGCATTGAGCTCGTGAAGACATTCATGCATGAAGATAAAATTTTATGCACTAATGAAACTCACGTAACACTCTCCTTCCATCTTCTAATTAACTCAATTAAACTATCCATTAACTAACGAAACTCACGTAACCCTCTCCCTCCATCTTCTAATTAACTCAATTAAATTATCCATTAACTAATGGTTATACCTCCTATGAGTTACTCTCAAATGAGGTGCTTGAGCTAGCCTAGCACCTATAAAATGAGAGCCATAATTTATAAAAACATACAACATAACATATTCTCTCTTTCTCACAATAGTAGCTGCTATGGTTCGCATCATCGTCCCGACATTTGCACGTACAGGTGTTGGGAGAGCAGGCCTCCGGACCCTTCTTCTATGTGTGACATCCGTTCGGGTGTGCGGGCGATCGGGTTTTTGGGGAGCGTTTTCGCGACTACTCGCTATATGATCGATCGACTACAACAGCACACACCTCTCGTTCCTTGTCACCAACACAAGAACAACTAGAGTTTGTTTGAGGGACTACACTCGTGTACCTCGTCCAAAGCATCGACTAAGATCGGCTATATAGAACAAACTCACAAAAATGACTCGTGAGAATAGAGACACCGGGCCTACGACACATGTCCCTCTCGCAAGATATACTCTTTTGTTTAATTGTGTTATTTGGACTATCAGTATGTTCATAATTATCACCACCTGCCTATTATTCTGGATTAAATTAATCATAAAAATACCTAAATACTTAACAAGAACTTTCAATTTCAAAAAACATTAGAAGGAATCATGAGTTTATCCGGTGCAAATCCAAACTCTTGATTCCTTCAAATATTTTGTATTAATGATTCCATATGTCCGAAAGTGTATCTGGGCCCCTCATTTTATTTTGGATGATTGATATCAATACAATTAAATTTGGACTAATGCTTTCATGAGAATGTGTATAGTGAATATCCAAAGCACATGAAAATGTAGCAAGCACAATCAAGAAGGAGAAAAGAAATGTAAAATGCAATAAAAGGATAATTTAGAAAAGGCCCCTCTCAAAGCTTGTGTCTCGCTTTATTTCTTTGCTTTGAGTCATAGGGATGCCGTACTATAAAGAGGGATGCAAATCACAAACGTGGCAAAGAATGGAGATGCTCACAAACTCAAGAAATCCCCTCCAATCCCATTCTTTCGAACCCATCGGAAGCTCCGGTGTGGTACCGGAAGTTCCGGTAGGCTTACAGAGAGTTTTGCTCTCGGAAAAAGCCATACCGGAAGTTCCGGTCCCCGGTACCGGAAGTTCCGGTAAGCTAACAGAGATCTTTGAGCTCTCTAGAATGCCGTACCGAAAGTTCCGATACGGCACCGGAAGCTCCGGTGCGGTCCAGTTCTCCAACCCTAAACCTACGTACCGGAAGCTCCGATACTCCACCGGAAGTTCCGGTGCGAGCCAAAAATCCAGATCTAACTCTAATTCGAACCATACCGGAAGTTCCGATATGCTATCGGAAGTTCCGGTGCGGGGTTTTCGGATAGGCCAACGGCTCTTTTTGGGCTGTGGTATATAAGCCACACCGCCACTCCATCCACTCTCTCTCTGGCACAACTCCGAACCAACACACACTTGAGCTTCACTCCACTTACTCCAAATCCTCTCTAAAAGCAAAAATTCCATCCTTTAGCTAGGATTTGAGTGAGAGACTTTAAGCAAGTGTTTGAGAGACTTGATTCCATTCTTGAGCATCTTCACTCCCGTCAAGCTTGTAATTTGGATTTGTTACTCTTAGAGCTTTGAGCTCCTAGACGGTTAGGCGTGCTCGTGAGCTCCCAACTTGTGTGGTGACGCCCGAGAAGTTTGTATTGCCCGTCCCGGAAGGGACCTTGATAGTGGAAAACTCAAGCTCAACCTTGGTGGTGACTTGAGGGAGAAATAGGGTTGAGAGAAACCCGGTCCTTGGTAGACTTTCTCAACGGAGACGTAGAGCCTTTGGTAGGCTTGAACTTCGGTGAAAAAATCCGTGTCTCTTGTGCCCCCTCCCCCCCCTCTCTTACTTGCGCTTTGTTGTTTAATTTACTAGGTTACTTGTTAGTTTTCCGTTGTCCCGTTGAATTCCTAGAATTGCATAGGGTTGTTTCTTTCTTTCTTGCAAACACTAGAATTGTGTAGGGTTTAATTCCGCATTTATCACCCTACACCGGAAGTTCCGGTATTTGACGTTTTCGTCTTAGTGTTATTTCGCAGAAAATTTTGGATTCGCCTAGTCACCCCTCCTCTAGGTGACTTTCAATATCATCAATAGGATTTGGATGTTACGTCATGGCTCTTATATAACATTTCTTTTCAGTTAACTGAATTTGACAATCTTATACCATGATATTCCAGATCTTTTTGAGGGAGGGGTTTTGTGTTTCAATTTTGCAGAAGAGATTCTTTCGGCAAATGTGTGAATGCGACAATTCAACTGAAAAAATAGTACGTGCTCAGCTAGAGTAATATTGGCATAGTATATCTCTATAATAAATTATAAATAAAGTTAACTTTATAATATATCTATTGGCATAGTACTATTTTTTATCCGTTATATCACTTTCTAGTATGTTTTCATCATTCCACAAAGGTAAGGATTTGCCTTTTTGCCATTCAGTGACATGGCAGGTCGTGGCTGCTTTCAACTTCTAGAAACTTCCTATACGCTCTTCTCCCTCACCAGATAGGGCAAAGGTAACGTTTTTTCACCTCAGGCGAAATTCAAATCCGTCCCTAACGATTCCCCAAACAACCTAGTCGAGCGCCGCTTCCGTCCCTCCTCCCCTGCTCTCCGATTTCCCTCCAAAACTCGAAATCAAGCAGAGCCCGTCCTTCCTCGCCCACCAAATCTCCCAAATCAAGCAGCGGAATCCCTCAATCGCGCGGCCTGATGACGACGGTGCGTCGCTTCCGATCCCTAACCCCTTATCCCCTCTGCGACCGGCGACGAATTCATCTATTCCTTCGCCGGATTCGGTCCGATTCGAGCGCTATTTGTGGCGATGCGAATTAACGGATGGTCGGTTGGTGCAGGCAGAGGAGGACGTCGCCGGCGAGGAGCTGGAGCCGCTGTTCGACTACAAGCGTGTGCAGCCCGCCATAACGTTCCGATTCGACGGTACGTGCCGCGCCGCCAGCTTCCATTGGCTAGGGTTTATTCGGGTCGGGGGAAAATTTCCTTAGCTCAACTTTGTTGGCTCCCTTTTTTCAGACAGCGATCTGGAGAAGGCCGACATCTTCAAGCATTGCAACAAGCGCGCCAAGGTGGACTCCGCCGTGAGTGCGCGCGAGCTCGGTTTTGATTTGAGGAGGGGAGGTATTTTTGGTGTGGAGTGCTGATATTTTGATTCTGCTTCGTGTTCTTAGGAGGGGGATAAGGTGGATTTGAAGGGGTCCACGATTGCTGCGAAGGCCAAGGTGGTGGACGTTGAGGAGGAGGATTGGTTGGCACCGCCACCACCGCTGCCGAAACCAGTGTCCAGGCCTATGACAGAGGAGGATAGCGCCTTGAGAGAACTGAGGTACATTCCCTCCGTTCTCAAATTGATGTCTTTAGGACAACAGTTATAGTTCAACCTAACAACAATAATCTAAGAATGAAAGGAGTAACTGTTTTCTTCCATCCACATACTTGTTGCTGCATTTGTTACAAGGAGAGCTGTTCCTAATGCCATTGGCACTGGCAACTATTAATGCTAGTGAGATATTGACATTTCTGCTTTCACAGCTGGTGTATAAGCAACCTATACTTTTAGACATAGAATTATGTGCTTTTAGTTTCATTTGGGTGTATTATTCTGAATGTCGGCCTGCCCATGCACTTTTGCTGAATGGATAGCAGCATCTTGTCTTCTTTGAAGGCACCTGTATTTGTAATGGATGCCTTACGGGAGGTCGAATAAACCAGCTTTTAAGGTAGGGCTTGGCAAAGCATGCTGTGTGTGACAACTAACCAGTGTTTCCGAATGCATCGTTTCTGCTGAGTGATTACTTATTCTAGAAACTGAAACCTGGTAGTCTCATTTAGATTTTATGTTGTTCTGTGCAATTCAATTTTGAGGACCCTAGATTGAAAAGACAATCTAAGTAGTTTGCCTTGTCAAACATTTCAGTCAGTATTAGGCTCTGCATTGCCTTGTCACATGAGAATACCATGGAAGCGAAAGGTTATTTATATTGCTCATTTTCACCTTCATCATCGTTCCAAATAATGTAACATGGCTGATGGTATGATTTGCTTAGTCCTTGCACAGGCACCTACCTATCACCAAACAAAACGGACCCTGCCCAGAAAGAATGGACGTTAGTGTGCTAGGTCTATTTGTATTTGTGTTCTGTTTCAATTACAAGAGTTACCAGAAAGAATTCTGTTACCCAACAAGCAGTATTTTCCTAGCTCAGGACATAAACTGTTGGAGTCAGGACAGTCAGGTGTCTGAGAATTTTTCTTGAACAATAATATGCTACTACCACAACATACTCATTCACTTAATGAGGATGTTAGGACAGGAAATTTGAACGGTAAGTACATTTTTTTTGTCTAACGTCATGAGTTACAGAACAGAAAAGTAATGTTTATGGTGATTATCAGGCCTTATATATAATGCATTTTCTTTCCCAACAGCTAAAAGACTCGCGTGTTTTCTTTTTCATTAAAATACATGTGCATTGGAATATTGCCTTCATTCTGAATTCTATTGCCTGAGTTGGACATTTGTAACGTGCAGATTAAAGAAACTAGAGTTGGCAGAATTTGCTAATTCAGCTGAAGATATATGGCGTAAGTTGGAAGAAAGTGTCAAGAAAGAAGTTGGGGCCAAGGAACAACATGAACAAATTATTCTAGACGATGCATATGAACCGCAAGAAGAAAAAACAAGGGAAAAGATTGTCATATCAGTTCAGGATAAGGATGGACAGCAACAGATCCGTATATACAAGGTTGTGTTTTTTCTCCTCTTGCATGTACCTTTGAGCATCATTTACAGGGTCTCATTATTTTGTTCAATAGTTCAAGTTATTCAACACCAAGAGGTTAGGTAATTATAGGTTCCAATGAATGTACACAGTTTCATCGAACCTATGGCATATGTAGTCGAGCTTCCTTATACTTTGGTAGTTAAGTTGCCGAATCTTACATTCTGCAAGTATATATTGTAGTGGTACAACGTGTGTATGAGCTTAGTTGGTGATCCTGACATTTTGACCTTTTGGTTTCCTGTTGACAGAGAATCCTAAGGTAACTCTTTTGTTTTTGCTCTGTCTTCAACAGAATGACAAGTTCGACAGGCTCTTTAAGGCATACGCCAAGAAGGCTAAACTGAACCCATCAGATCTGACTTTTGTATTTGATGGTGACAAAATTGACCCGGCAAGTACACCTGAGGACCTTGATCTGGAGGATAATGACATGATTGAGGTGTCCCATAAGCGACGCTGCTGAGCAGCACTAGGAACTGTTGGGTTCACCTGGTCTACTGTTTTTAGCATCCTCGGATATATTTTGCTAATTCCAGTTTCTTTTTTTTTTCTTTTAAAGTTCATTGCCTGTAGAATTAAACGTAGACCAGCCTGTGCCCAGTTTCAGGAATCACCTGGTTTCTCCTGTTCCGCCTTTTGGCTTTTGCCTTAGAGGTCTGGAATTCCTTGCTCTTCCTTTAAAGTATTTTGAGCTGTTATACTTGTGCATGATTCACAGATAGTTTTGTTTGTGTTGCATGTTGTGTAACAAATCACTTATCCGGTTGAACATGTTAATGTTCAAGGATTTCAACTAGGAAAAGTTATTAACGTATGTATTCAGTTTTTTTTTATTTCTATAACTATATTCGATTCATTGTGATGTCTGTAGGGGTTAAAGCAGGCAAAGAAATAAGGGCTATTGTGTTTTTGCCCCTCAAATCAACTTTAATTTTATTTTTACCCACCGATTTTAGGGTTTGTGATTTTATCCCTCAAATTTCAAAGTGAACCTGCCGTCTACCCCTCTTTTCTAACACTGTTTGGCAGATCCGAATTTTGGATTTAAAAAAGAATAGCAAAATGAAAAATGACGCAAATACCCTCGCTTATTCTCAAACACGAACACATCTGAGCTCAGTTCTCTCTCCCAGAAACAAAACACATCCGTCCGGCGGCGGCGATTGTACGTGAGGCCACGTCTGAGGGTGGCAGTGCGAGCGCCTGCGGGGCCTGCGAGCGGCTGGGCGCACGGGTTGGGCGCGCGTGCGGTGCGCGGGCAGGGCCTGGTTCGCGGCGGGCTCGACCTGGGCCTGCGGCATGATGGCACGCACAGCTTGGGATGCTAATGCGGCCATGGGGGCGGGCACAACCGGCAAGAGGGCGAGACCTAGCTCAAATCTTCCGTGCCCTTTTCTGATTTTCCTACTGTCCCATACGAATCAGCCGCCGTCTCCGTTTTGATTTTGGAGCTGCTATTGGTGACTTTTAAGGTCCCTTTGGTACAGCTTATGCAATAGCTTTAGTTTTGGATTATGATCCAAGTCTGTATCAAAGAGCTGGTTTGGATAAGTGATTATAGGTAGAAGCTACCATGAGCTGTTTTCATTTTTGTACTAGGATGGTGAAGCTGGAAATAGCAGCTTTTCACAGCTCACACTCACAACTTTGTTTCTTAACGAGACAAGATAAGCTGTTTTGCCAAACAATTTGATCGCATAAGATGCATAAGCTGAAATAAGTCGGATAAGCTGTTTTGACTCATAATTCGGAGTTGAAGCTGTTTTTCCATGAGCTGAAGCTCTACCAAAAGGACCCTTACTCTTAGATTATTTTAAGCTAGTTATTGCTACCGGAGTTTGTGATTTTGGATGAGAGAACTTCGAGAAGCATGGAAAGATGGGTGGAATAAGAGATTGCACGCCATTGATGCCACTACATGTAGGACCCGCATGTTTTTCCATGTGAAAAAATCCAGTATCCAAACATGACAATTGATAATGAAATAAAAGTTCGGTAATAATCTCATATATCCCGGACTATAACTATTTAAACGTCTTTGTAAATTAATTATATGAGCTAATATACTGTCTGAATACATTTTCAATGTATTATTATGACTATGTTAAAATAGGGGTAACGTCGGAAAAAATATTAAAAGTAAGGATAAGATCACAAGGGTATTTCTGTCTTTTTCCATCATACTTAACACCGTTAACATGACATAACGGAGTAGGGGTATACTTTGTGTTCATCTTAAAAAGCTGGGTAAAATCACAAACCCTAAATTTGAGGGGTAAAAGTACAATTGGAATCGAAACTAGGGGTAAAAACACAAAAGGGGTAATACGACAGACGTGTGAGAGTTTAATAGTGTTGGTAATGTGAAGTTAGTGTGTGTGTGAGTTGAGTAGTTTTCTAATAGAACTAGTAGTTTCTAGTAGTAGTCTTTAGTTAGAGAGTGAGAGAGCGAGACAACTTCATGGAATTTAGGAGTATGAGATGCCTAGCACAACATTGTACGAGCGTAGTTCTCATACAACTCACAATTTATTTTTCATCAAAAATTTCTACTAGATGATTAAAACAACCACCAATTGTGTAGATGGTCTAATAGACCATCTCAATTACATTTCATGAGACGGACTTAACAGAAGGGATAATTGCATAAATCACCATAAATGTTGCTTGGAGTTTGAGATTCCCACCCATTAAGTTATTTTGTTGAAAATAACCACCCACCTATGTGATTTAGTTGCAAAAAACAACCCTAGTTTACACATGTTTAATTGATTCAACTCGTTTCAGCCATTTGAAGCAGCTAATGGTCTTCATATCAATCTTACAAAACTTTTGAAAGTATAATCCTCACATATTTTAGGGAATATGCAAAAATAAAGAAGAAAATTACAAATTTGGATGATATTTCTTTAAGTTTGAGATCTATAAGCGTTTATTTTTATGAAAATAAGATGAAATAGAACTCATTCAAAAACTTTTCGAAATAAAGAGACATTAAAAAATTTAATTAATCTTAAACTTAGTTAATTTAGATTTTCTATTGAATTTATAAATTGCCACAAAGAGCGCGGCCACTCCAAATTAGCACGAGGAGCTTCTCAGCTTCTGATGCAATCTCAGCTCCTCCGATTGTTTATATGAACATTTTGAAGACGGATTCGCTAAAAAAACATTTAAAAGACGGAGCAAATTCAATTGTGCTAGCAATTTAAATCTTCAATCTCCCCTATCCATAAGCCAGTATGAAAAATTGCATAATAAGAATAATAAGGAAAGAGTGAATAAACAAGATATGCATTACAACCACATGTTCAGCACAAATGAGACATTTTCAAGGGGTACAGAAGTGCAACCAACATTTCTGAGTTACAACTACACGCTTCAGAAGCATGTTGTTTTTTAGCATACAACAAAGACAACCACAAAACAGAAACATGGTTAGTTCTTGAATCCAAGTGGCTCAAGAAATCCTATTAGCTACATTTTCATCATGTGGTCATCTGAGCCAGAAAACTGTCTTGTTTCTATATCTAACAAACAGAATGTAAAAAGTCGACACTGATAACGGTCGCTATCGTACAAGTCATTTCCAGAGCTTGACAAATCTATCGTGACTTACTGAGGCAATCTTCCCTGTTGCGCTAGATGCTGCTAGGGCTGCAATTAAACCATCATGCGCGTTGTTGAAGGTCATGGCATTCTTCTCCCTTATGTCCCAAAGTTCTAAAGACTGGCACAAATAACACATAAATTAAGATTTTCATCTAAGCTATAAAAACATGTTTAAAAAATGATCAACTCAAGCTGGATAAGAACTTGCCTCGTAACAGCCAATTACTAGCAAATGTGGATAAGTTGGGTGGAAAACACATGACTGGAATTTGTTACCACTGCAATGCAACTCGTGCATAAATTCACCATCTCCAGAGGCAAATGACCATATTCTGACAGAGTCTTCGCTGACCGAAGCCAGGTAGTCACCCGCAGAATCCCAACAAACTGACTGAATAGGCTTATTGTGGCCCTACACAGACAAATCAAATTTGGTTAATGCATAAACTTCACCAAATGTAAAACAGATGACTTAAAAAATCTATCAAAATTCGGTCTAAGAAAAGAATAGTGCTACTGCCAAAGCTTATTGTGCCAATCCTATGGAACTCTCCAAATTTGTGCTGGTATTCCATAATGACTATTCTTCATCTAAAATTATGTCTCAAACTATCAAGAACACAAATCATAATTAGAACTGATATACTCAGAAGATACTGAAACAGCCTGGCAAAAACTGCAATGAACAATGGACTATAAATAACAGACAATTAATGATTTCTGTAACCAACCTGTAAAGGGCTTCTACAAGGATGTTGTGTCTCCCCATCAAGTATGTAGATAATCTTCTCTGAGGCAGCAGCTAAATATTTTCCCTTGCGAGGTTGAAATCTCATCTGGGTAGCACCTTCCTGGAATGGCAATTCGATTCCAAAAAGGAGATAAATCAGAAGCTTAAACATTCAAGCAGAAGAGCCAATGAAAAAGAAAATGGTATTTCAAGATACCTTAAACGCCTTTACACAGGTCAGACAGCTACCATTGTTTATGCTCCAGCTGCGCACTTCCCCATCACTATCACAGGAGCAGATCATATCTTCTTTGTTTGGATGGAAATCAAGTGACATGACAGATGCTGAATGGCCCGTGAATGTACGGAGTGAATAGTCAGTCTGCACATAGACAATCAATCACAAAATGCAGATTATTAAAGTATATCATGCATTTTTAGCTGTGCAACATCTTCCACGGTATTTGGAGGATGGAAAGAGTGTATCAAGAAGCATACATTGTCAGCATCCCAAACCCGCACAGTTTTGTCAAAGGAGGATGTAGCAAGACGTGACATGCTTGGGCTAAATCTAACATCCGTAATCAGAAATGAGTGCTCTTCTAGTGAAGATTTAGGCTTTAGAACAGGCTCTGTACACCACAAAACAACCTGTTACAGAAGATGAACAAGTGAGTGATGTAAAGCTTTTGTCCAACACTGGCCAAATCATAGCTGTGCAATCATACCTTTTTATCATGGCCACCAGTAGCAAGCAGTTTGCCATCAGAAGAGAAGTGGCAACAAATAACTTTTGTTGCACTTGCACGTGCTTTTCCAACCTCAGCAAAACCAAACCCTACAGAAAACAGATCTCAATCTGTTAAATTGACCTCCAGAATTTTTCTCGAAAACACAGGAGAGCGGCACTTCATTGTATCAAGAAGAAAACAAGACAAGAACCCAAGTACAACAGACACCGCCCACACCCGTATGATTTAGTTTACATTCGCTCCTTTGATATATATGAATTGACCTCCAGAATAATTAACACAATCAAGGAAATCAGTGTTTTCTTACAATGCTCCTTCATATGGCCAAGACAAGTATAACATAATTCAAAATAGCTATGTAAAAGTGTCATAAGTGAATACTACAAAGATGAATCGTAAGGGATAAAATCTAGTGTGGTAGAGGTGTCTTATTTAAATAGTAATCAAATCAAATCATTATCATTATTTAAAATAAAAATGCTTTTTTTAATTAATCAAACCACTACACGAAGAAAGAACAAGCTTCAGATATCAAATACAGATTATAGAACCAGGTTAGGTATCATCAAGATATGAAAAAATACCTTTACTAGCATCCATGCAGCGGCCCAAGGAGTCCCTGGGATCCATGTCATCTTGTGATAGGAAAGATTCAACATTTTCATCAAATGACCCATCTTCCAGTAAACGGTCTACATCATCCTGAAATTGGAGACTTCTGTCACCATACTTCCTGGTGCATTTTGCAGTACAAAAGAATGGCCATCTAATATGCACATACCAATGGGTTCGCTGGTGATGTCAAGCTCCCAGTGCCATCAGAGCCAAACATGACCACAGGTTTAGCTGAAGCACCATTCTGCTGCAACTGGGGCACAGACATTGCATCCCCCGGTGTATGAGTTGACGGTGTTGATGGTGCAGAACTTGGAGAGGGGCCAGCAGTGTTTGCTGTCCCTGAACTGTTAGCTCTGCCAGAGGATGAGCCTGGTTTCTTTCTCTTCTTTGTTGTCTGACCACAAACAGCACAAAGGAACATGACTATACTATTCTCATCAACAAAATATGAAGATCATAACAGTTCATCAGTAAATTAACGAAGCAATCCAATTCCAGTGAAAAATACAAATCACTTGTTCTACTTTACAAAGTGAATTGACCAGAGTTTGTCATAGATGTACTCACACATCAATCATGTAACACAGATGGCACAAAATTCAGGTATTGTATGGGACTTTCAAATCAAAGCCAAAAGTAATCTTCATAAAAGCAGTTTTGTGTAAACTATGGGTGATTGTGATTTCATTAAAAAAATGTATTCGGCTCATCCATACAATATGCATGCACTAATAATTACTATGTTACGTTTATCATCCAAGGAAAATGGAGCACAAAAGGTGTTGCGGGTATACAGCAAGAACAGACCTGTTCCGCTCCCCCATAGGAGTTTGGCATGCCCCCATCAACAGGCATATTGCCAATTCCTGCCTTGTCTTGTTGGAGAAGCTGATTTGAGCTTTGAGATTGTTGACTAGAGACAGCAGGTTGCTGAAGCTGATGCTGTTGTTGGCTATTGCTTTGCTGTTGTAATAGTTGCTGCTGTTGTTGCTGTTGCTGCTGCTGGGCGTGAGCAAGTTTCTTCTACTACACAGAAAATCTTTATAAGAACATAATGCCTGAAAAGGGCTAGAACACTAATGCTAGGAAGTCACTATCTTATGCTGAATCTTGAAAGGTACACATAACAGAAATTCACAAATTAATTGCAATTGCAAGGTATATGCACAAATGCAAGGGAACGGAACCATACACGGTAAATAAATAAATAAATGTACATGATAGATATTGAAGAATTGAGAGATATTTCTAATTCTCCTTGAATCTGAGTTTTAAGCGGCTGATATTTTATGATGACATCGACATTTTAGCAGCCAGACAAAGTGGAATGCATGCTCCATTTCTGTGCAGAAAGAAAAAAAAACAAATTTTGCAATAGATACAGCTAGAACAACCAAAAATTTTGGAATTGCCATATCATAATGTAGCATAAGAATAATTAATGCCGCCAAGGAACAACCCACTGATAACATCAATATATTTAGACTATATCAAAGCAGTATGCTCAATAAAAATGGACCTTATTCACAAGTTCGTAACAGAAAATTTAGGTTCTCGAGGAAGCAGTCAGAAAGATATACCTTTATAAGCAAATCTATATCTCCACCACTTTGACTAGGAGAGCCAATATTTGGAATAATATCACTGCCACTGGTTGTTTGCCCATCTCGCCCAAGAACAGCATTTCTGCTGTTAAGCATCATCCTCAATCTTCTGCTATCAACATCACTGGATGTTGGGGAAGCCATATTTTGCTGAGCCTGCAGCATAAGCTGCTGCTGCTGCTGTGGAGTCAACATCTGGATCTGCTGGTGCAATTGCTGGTTCTGCATAAATGACTTTTGCTGCAGAATCCCGGACCGAAGTTGCTCAAGTCCCTGTGAAAACAGAGGGGAGATAGATTACATAATAGTGTGCAATAGCAAGCATATATCACAAAACTGCAATTTGTGAAATGACTAGTTCCTGTATGACAATATTGCATTCTATTTATATCACGTGCAAACCCCCAAAATTTGTTTATTAGAACAAAAACATAGACTTCAAAATTAAGATAGTTACTAGGTATTTAGTTTCTCATGACTTGACTAGCTCTCATCAGTGGGCAAACAGTGGGGTTTTGACTGTTAACCAGCAGTATATGGAATGAAGATCTTATATGGAGGGTTAGCTGATATATTTTTCTTTAGAAAAAGAAAGTTTGACTCAATTCAAGCTCAGCACTTCAAAACAAAACTTTAGTCAAAGATCTCGAGTAACAGGTTTTGGACCCTACAACTTACCGTGAGTGGCCATCCTTTCAGAGTCAAATTGTTCCCAGCCTGATTAGATCCTGTTATGATTACATCTAATTTAGTCCTCAGAAAGATAATCACTTGATAAAATTGAAAATGCCAAGCATATTTTTAAAAGAACTACGAAAACTAAACAGAGATACATACAGTTAAAAGAACCAATTCCAGAGATATACCTTGGACACCAATAAATGACCCCTCTGGGCCTGGAGTTCTTGGTGTCAGAATGGGATTAATCTCTGTCTTGATACTCTGTCAAAAAGGAATATGTGATGAATATAGTCTGGTTTTTGACTTCTCCCTTTTCCTGCCACTGATCTGGCAGTGTTTATGATGGAAACTTTGACATTGGACCCAGAAGACTCACCTGAGCTGGCCCGGGAAGCTGTGGACTCCTGGCCTGAACTTGTTGCAATGTTCCCGACAAACCCCCAACAGTTCCATGCAAAATTTGCCTATAAAAGGGGATACTAAGCTCTCCAAGAGCATGTTTAAAAAAGGAAAAAAAACAGCGACAGTACACAATCCAATTCCTAGTAAAACACTAGTATATTCCTTTTCTTTTTGGGATTGGCCAATATAGGAATTAAGACTTCCTAAAAGTAGACTTTATTAATATATTCTAGTATCCAGCCTTTAGGAGGAATATCTCAATACAAAGAAAGCTATCCCTCCTGGGATAAGCACCAAGCAAGGAACTTTCTCTTTTGGGAAAGGGACTGACAGTTGGTGTAGGGCTGGCCTAAGAGCCATCCTGATATCGAACTCGAGGGATAGTAAGATGAAAACTTTTTGCCCCACTTACACATCTAAGTTTCATATATACAATAAAACTTTGGGACACGTGTTGGCCATTCTGGGCAGGGCAGTTCCCCAATGCTGTAGAAACAAAATGATTTATACCTAAACAAGCACTTAGGGTGCAAACATATTAAAATTATGGGCAAATTCCTTATTCGCCATTAGAAATTATATGGTTCCCTTATTCACCATCAAAATTTTACTTTTCCCTTATTTGCCACTAGATAACGGATGATAGCCTCTAAATCAGAGCGGCTAGTGTCAAATGGGGGTTGCAATTGTTTCATGAGACCTTTAGTTACGTTTTAACTAAAGCTAATATTTTCCAGCTCCCCTTTTCCCTAAAGGTAGGATCTTATTAGATTAGTGACTGTTGGTTCGAATTTTTGGGGTGGTGGTGGACAGCAGCTAGCAACTAGAGGAGAGCCACAACTTACAAGAAGGCTTATGCTTAGTACTTAGGCAGGCTGAGGCATTCCATTACATTGGACACTAGGTGCTATTTATAATACATCTTGGGGGTTGACTGCTACTTCTCCTAGGTTCCAGAATATACCAGCTGCTACAGTACGTCGGTTGCTACAGTAGCACCTGCTAATGCCTAGAACACTCTAGTAGTGTACCCTACTATTCTCTAATATATTCTAGAAACACAAGGATTATTGCTAACAGTGACTATCAATTCTTCCCTCATTCTCTTTCAACAGCACGCAGTTATGCACCAGCATGTTCCAGGCCAAGCACAGATAGACAAGTAGATACAGGGAAGTAGCAGCAGCACCGCATGCAGGCAAGCAAGCAGGAGCGCGCACAAGGCAAGCAGGCAAGCTAGCAACAGAAGCAGCACACGCGTCAAACGGCATGTCACGGCATATCTTGGCATATCTAGTCAGGCCCCGATGACGCTTTGCACAGACGGCACGATGCCGGTACACTAGAACGGTCGACAAAGCATCTTGCAGGCGGCACGTACGACGTCGCATCCCAGTGACGCGACTCACGGTGGCATGGTACAGCAGGCCGCACCTCAACCTCACTCTAACATACTATCAGTGAGTTTCTAGTGGGTCTATATGCTGTTAGTGTAACAAGGGCAAAATGGGTCACTAAAATCCAAAGAATCAATAGATCTAACCATTAAACTGTCATTATTTGTTAGCAAAGGATAATCATGGCATAAAAGGGAAGGAAAACTAAATTTAGTACAAATAAGGGAAGAGTAAATTTTCAATGGCAAATAAGGGAACGGTATAATTTCCGATGGCGAATAAGGAATTTACCCTAAAATTATTTGCTTGTAGGGGTATAACATTACTATTGCTACTACACAACTTACTCCATATAAATTGAACTATGTTCTGATTCAGAACTGATCACTATATTGACCCCCTGGCTTCTACCTTTGCCCGCAGTAATGGTACTAGCTCCATATGCATGCCATCAGACATGGGAGAGCCTTTAAACACGTCGAGCGCAAAAAGCTCATCGCATCAAAAAGTGTGGCATCGTAATTGCCCAGAACCACCCGTGGTAATGATAGTCAAGGAATCAGTATAAAGTTGCAGTGATATGGGAGATGCAGCAAATAGGGAATGAGCGTGGTATAGGGCTGTCAACAAGACAAGCTTGAGCATGGCCTTATCCTCGAATTCGACGAGCGAAGCCTGAGAAACGGCTGAGCCTGCAGCCAAGCACAAGATCGGCTCCATGGAAGTTCGTGAAAGCTCGAGTTTGGCTTGAGTAAGGCTCAGCTAGTGGTTTCCTAAGTCTCATAAGTTACTGACATAGAATATGCAGCAAATATACTGTTGCAGTGTTTTCATAATTCACAAGTTCAGTAAATACCCTGAAGATTGTCCACTTGCAGCTGCTTTCAACAATGACGCCTCGTTGGAATCAAGAAGTTTCCCAGCATTCTCTCCATATCTTTGCTGCAACCAGAGTTTTCATGTTACAACAGAATTATTCAAAACAAGAAGAGGCAATCAACCAAAAGAACCTGGTACTTGAACCTAGTTAAGGATGTACCTTCATTGAGGCCTCATCCAGAGAGTCTCTCTGAGAATTTAACCTCTCCTCATACATCTTTGTTGCCATAACATTTGCAGTACTTTGGTTTTGACGCATTAACGGATTGTTTCCAGATATTCCATTTGCTGCACCATTGAGAAGGTGGGAACCATCTCTACGTTGCTGCTGCATCTGCTGCTGCTGTAATTGCTGCTGCTGCTGCTGCGGTTGTTGCTGCTGCTGCTGTTGCTGCTGCTGTTGTTGCTGCTGCTGCTGCTGCTGTTGCTGCTGTTGTTGTTGCTGCTGCTGCTGCTGCTGTTGTTGATGCACAGCTCTTTGCAAAAGCATCTGTTGCACTTGTATATGTTGTGGTTGCTGCTGCCTCTGTTGAGGTGGCTGTTGCTGCTGTTGTTCCCGGGCTTTCATGAGCTGGGTCTGTAATAATGCAATGATTTGTAGATGAATAAGCGCTCTAATTCAAAACTGACCCCAATACTTGTTATGTAATGATGCAACAATTAACTCATGTGTCTATATTAGAGCTTTAGGTAATAACATGAACCCCATAAAAAAGAATGAATAGCAAAACAAAAACACTTTAAAAAGGAAAATAAATATATGATGAACAGTAGAACCTTCACACCATCATGCATCTAACACGACCAACAAGAATCTGATTTGAATTTTCTACATGGCATTCAACGTTAACATATATTGCAAATTGTGAAGATTGAAAATAGTCAGGATTTCTTTAAGAATAGTTCAATACTTTGATTGTATAATAAGAGAATATAAAAGGAGAAGGAATAATTCTTTTCCTACAGGAATTGGGCTGAAGTCCTGCTACAGTCCATTCAATCCTTAGCATCTTATTCAATATGTACTCCAGATCACTCACTAATTTACTCTTTATTGCAAGGAATACAAACAGAATTAGATATATGAGATATGCATGGAACAAAATTTTAAAATGACTAGACAGGACAATCAAATGCATTGATACTTACTTCAATATATGACGCTGCAACATCCGAATGTTTCTCGTTTGTTCTTGCAATGAATATATCCCAAAAAACCGACCACCACTCAAATAGAAAGCCACCAGGTGCATCAATTGCTGCAATAAAGCAAACCTCAGAAATTAAATAATATCCTTGACAAAGAAAAAATGAACATGAGTAGTTAAACTCGTAGAAAGAGGACTTTGACACTAGCAGACAAATACATACCAACAGGATCGGAAGAGACCTTTCCCTCTGCTTGAAAGGCCTTTGCAGTTGCCTGCAAATTTCTCTTCATAAAATAGTCATATATGTAAACATCCAACCTGTTTCATGAAGTCATTGGATAGTCAGAATAGATGTTTGACACAAATATTCAGTAACACAACCTTATCCACCAGTGTCCAATAAACAAGAATATGAACAATGAGAACTAGGAAAGTATATATCTTCAGCAGTGACAGATCAATAAGATTAATTTTTCTGTCTCCAAATCAGCTGGAATGGATGTCAAGCACTAGTGTTAAGGTAAACATAGTTATTACCTGACAACCCAATCATTCAATTAAGAAGACATGTTCACAGTAGTATTTTACCCACAACAAAAATTATACTACAAGAGGAATGGACAGACCAAAGCAAACTCAACTCCCGTGCTACTAAAATTGCCTACTTAGCAAACAAATCAATCTGCATTTATCATTTCTGTTCCATTTCTACCTTCTAGCGGCAATGGACAAAAGTAAACGATGGAAATAGTAGTGTTGGAACCAGGCATTCTCTCGACCAGGCTCTTAGGTCTAAATAGTACAGAACCATTCACTGGGTCCCCATTCAAACCACTACTACTATTTTGCTCTCATTAAAGTGCTGCTGTTTCATTAGAACCTGCTTACGGCAGCCAAATCAAGCTCCTATCTTAGAGACTTCAGTATTCCGAATAGCCCAATCACTACACAATATCACTAATATGGGATATTCACAATATGCCTCATAAATTTCTGTCAGTATCTCCGATCGACTAAATCAGTCCCCACCCAAACATCCACGTCACAGCTCTTCGAATAACAACAGTATATATTAGCACTTCAGCGTAGCATCGAAAACGCAGATATCAGAAGCCAAGCATTAGGTTATTCCAGTAGGAATAACAGAGCTGGCGCGGATTCTGTCGAAAATCATGGCTCCCGAAACCCTAGCCGACACAGGAAATCCTCCCACGCAATTCGGGCAACAAATCCCAACATCCTCCCGCGACTCGCGCTCTTAAACTCACCGCCAAAAGGCCGCAACAGACCATACTAAAAAAAAATCGACCGCAATACACGCCCCGAATCCGACCAAACCGAAAATATAGATGTAGTAGTGGGTAAAAGGAAGAGCCAAATCCTCACATCTTGTCCGCCTCCCAGTTCGTCTGCGACATGGCTGCGTCTCCCGCTGCGCCCAGGCCCAGGGCCCTATTCCCCTTGAATCAAACAGGCAGCCGCGAAGAGAAACGCGGGTCTGGTCCGGCCACACCTGGACCGCCACCGACGCCTCCGCGGCCGCCGTCGGGCGGTGGGTGGATGTGCGTGGCCCAAGCGCGACGCGGAGGGAAGCTTTAGGCGAAACCCTAGCGGCGGGCGTAGAGCGGATTGGAACGGCGGTTGCAGCAGCGCGGGGAGGAGGGGTCAGGGGAGGGGAGTATGCGTAGCGTGGGAGAGGAATGGGAACGGAAGCGAGGTGAGGCGGAGGGGCAATTGAGGAATAGAAACGGAGAAGGTGGGGCCAGAACAGGGAGGAGTATAATAATGTCGGAGTAATATATAAATATTCTTTTTCTTCGGCATTCGAACAGTGTAATAGTAGGATCATTTGCGGATCTGAGTCACGGAACGGATCGTCCTTGTGCTGTGGCAACCGCCCGTCGGTCGTCGGATCTCTGATCCGATGGCTCGTCTTTTCCCTGCTGCTTGCCCAAACAGTTTTGCCTTGCGATTTACGCTTTCTCTCGCGCGCCACACTTTCTTCTTGCATAACCGTCGCGTCCTTTCAAAGTCGGGTCAGCGAAAAATGTTGTTTGAGCAAATAAAACCATAGGGGAAAATGGCCGCAATCGATCGTCACCGGCGGCCATGTACTACACCAGTCTCGTTATGGTACTTTTGTCCATTTCGACGCATCTTAATTATACATTTCATCTGAAAGAAACAGTAGTAACAGTTTGACCAGTAACTGAAACAAAAGACAAGCCATTATGCATGTGTGCGGCACTGCACACCACGAAAGTTAATTAGCAGTCTCACATCTGCACACCATGAGAGTTAATAGCAAGTCAACTGTCAACGAATCAGCGAGTGGTGCTTTACTAGTGGTACGTGATATTTTTTGTATCCACTCATGTACTAAAGACAAAGCCATATATCAAAAGCTTGGTACATCTATTTTCCATACGAACAACCTCATTGCGGTGCCTTTGTTCTCCCTCTGTGTGTTGCTTTTTGTAAAGAAGTTTCAAAGTGCAAACTCTTCTCGTATTTTGCTTCCACATATATGTCCTTGCATAAAACATGAAATTCACGCGTTTGACTGTGGGGATACTACGCAGCTCTTTGTTCTCCATCTCTTTTAGCTCGGTACTAGGTTGTTCCTTTGCTCTTTAGCATGTTCTTTCTTCCTTCTTCTGTCCTATGGACACATGTGCACTACTATGTTCCAAGAAGAAAACCATTTCTCAAAACACAGACTTAATCGGACAAACAAAAATATTATCAGTGGTCATGACACTTGAGGCTTCACTTGTAACGATACGCATTATATTGAGCATGATTCACAACATACACGGAAATAGAACCATTTTGTTCTTCCAACCTTGAGAAAGGCAAGGTCATAGTCGCTCGAGTCGAGTCCATTTATGCTACTCTTTTAAGGCTGACTCAAACAAGAGCAGACAAATACATTTTTCACTCTTCAAAGGGCGTCGTGCATGCCCAAGCCCGCTCCAACAACAACATGCAAATGGGCATGTATTTTTGCATCGGATGAGAGAGAGAGAGAGAGAAACTTGCAATACATCTCTCCTTCGATGCATTTTCTTCAAGAGGTCAAAAGCACGTCACGTATCCATTGTTCTTCTCTCCCACGTGCGACCCGAGTTGCTTCTTTCCTCGACACAACCTCGACAGCCATCAAAGGTGCTCGACTTCGGACAGACTCACGCCGTCATCGTGTCGAGAGGTCCGCTCGAGCCCAAGATCCGCGAAACCAACCACCGGCTCACCGCGGATCTAGCCGCGACATCGCTCGGGGAGCGCACCCCTCGTTCGAGGAAGCCGCTAGCTCGATGGATCTAGTCGGGGCACTGGCGGAGCGGCGTGAGGCCCAGAAGCACCGCCACACCGCTGCTCCTTGCTCGATCGAGCACGCGAGTAAACGAGGCTCATCCCTTGTGCCGCAGGCGCCTAGAGTTTAACCCTAGCGAGTCGGTCGAAGCGCACCGGGCCTACACGAGGTCGCGCATGTCCTCTTGACCTAGAGATCGGAGCTTCGCGCCCTCCTCTTCTGCTGGCAAGCTCTCCTCGTCCCTTTGTCTCTTTAATCTACCTTGTGTTGTTGGAGATAGCAAGAAATAGATTACTCTACTACTAATATTGGGTTTGTTGGGCTGATTAGCTTTCCAGCTGGCTTTAAGTCTTGTAGTAGTATATAAGTTGATAAGCTGACTTACTTTGGGATGGAATCAGCCAAACAAGTTGGATGTTAGCACCAGCCGAACAAGTTAATTGTACATGCGAGGTAAATGAAGTTTTGCATATCCGATTTGCCTGGTATCTCTTGACTGTTTTACCAGCAACACAACTTGAAACTAAGCAGGCACGACACGTGTGCAATATAGCAGGGAGCTATTGCAACCGAACTTGTACATGGCTCGGAGACCAGTCACACGTGCGTGCAATACATGATTTACGATGTAGTACATTTCAGACGGTTTAGCAAAAAAAGAAGGGGTTATTGTTTAATAGTGGCTGATTTACGAACTTCCGAGATACGGAATCAGTGCTTCAACAGATTGGGGAAAACCAGTATACTTTCATTTTAACGGACTGGGAAAAAACGAACCGAGAGCTTCAACCGCACAAGACTGAGGGTGTGTTCCTTTTCTATCGTCTAAACTTTATATTTGTCATATCAAAAATAATCTTACTATTTAGAGTACTAAATAAAGTTTAATTATAAAATAAATTAAGGTTCCTAGACGAATGTAATGAGGTTAATTAAGTCGTGATTAGAAGACGGTTAGTGTAGCATCACTTTACAAAACATAGGGTATGTTCGTTTCCTCGGGTCTAAAATTTATAGCTGTCACATAAAAAAGAATCTTACTATTTAGGAATATTAAATAAAATTTAATTATAAAATAAATTACAGGCCCCTAGACTAATTTACGAGACGAATCTAATGAGGTTAATTAAGTTATGATTAGAAGACGAGTTACTATAGCATCACTTTAATATAGATTAATTAAGCTCATTAGATTCATCTAAAAAATTAACATCAATCTGTTAAAATGGTTTTGTCAATAATTGATCAAAATATTCATAAAAAGTAAGATTCTCTTTGATGTGACAATGCTAAATTTTAGAGAGCAAGAAACGAACAGGCCATAGATTAATTAAGCTTATTAGATTCATCTCGAAAATTAGTATCAATCTATCAAAAGAGTTTTATCATTAAATTAATCAAAATATTCATAAATAATAAGATTCTCTTTGATGTGATAATGCTAAATTTCAGAGTGCAGAAAACAACACATCCCGAGAACGTTCACAATGGTTGTTTCTTAGCTAACTCTTAGAATTGTTTATTGAAGGAAAAGAAGAGAGAAGACAACTAACTCTTCCTCAAGAGACAGCCTTAAAAAATGAGACACTTAAATATAAACTCCATTCCTCTTCCATTCTTTCTGAGAGCTAGCTGTTAGCCGTTCTACCGGGTGCTCTCATACCGAATAAGTGCTCTCTGGACTCCGGTGACCGAGGTGTGTTCGTTTCACGTGGTCTAAACTTTAGAGTTGTCATATCAAAAAGAATCTTATTATTTAGGATTACTAAATAAAGTTTAATTATAAAATAAATTACAGGTCCCTAGATTAATTTACGAGACGAATCTAATGAGGTTAATTAAGTCATGATTAGAAGACGATTCTTCGTAGCATCACTTTAGCAAAACCTAAATTAATTAAGCTCATTAAATTCATCCCGAGAATTAGCACCAATCTGTCAATAGGGTTTTATCATTAAATTGATCAAAATATTCATAAATAATAAGATTCTCTTTGATATGACGAGTGTTAAATTTTAGAGGGCGGAACGAACAAGGCCTTGACAGCTAAGGAGAGAATACAGTGACCGGCCAGACATGGGGCCAGTTCCAGAGAGAATCACTAATAACATCGTGTACTAATAACTTTCGTGACAATTACAAAAATACCCATTCGTGTCCAGCCAAAATTTTTCGATGGGCGCATGAGATGAGCCCCTGGAGTCTGAAGGCTTGGTCGGCCTTTGAAGCGTTTGGTTGCTTCTGCGAGGCGAGACGAGGCGTGAGCCGCGACAGAACCCAGAGTAGTAACTTTTCATTTTTAGGAAGCCAGAGCCATCTGTAGTTGGGATGCGGATTGAGTATCTGTTTGCTTCGTAGCCAAAGCCCAAAACTCACCAAGCTCGCGAATCAAAAAATAAAAAAAAACTCACCAAGCTCGCCACGCCACACAGTTACGATGGCGTCGCACGTCAAACGCGTTTGCTGGAGTTGCGGCGAGCCGAACAACTGCCAAAGGCCCCTAGTTCAAAATCGACGCCGAAACGTGCCAAACCTATGGCGGACGATTTATCCGTCAAACTTATGGCGCGACCGGACATTGGTTGCAATCTCTGGCTACGAAGCAAACAAGCCCCAAGGCTTTAATCTCCCTTTGCTCGCGTGGATATAGAATCAAATTATCTGGCCCGACGAGCTGAAGTCATAACAGAGCACACGCATTGAGATTCTAAGGAGACGATTTCACGGAACCCATCTCCAAGTTCGTTATGAGCACTGGACCGTGGTCGTGTCATACGATACGACGTTTTTCGACTTCTACCGGTAGCGTCCAAAGTGATCACACCCGTCATTATGCAGCGGAGAGGCCTGAGAAAATATCTTTGTCTGCTCACGAGAAACAGAAGAATCTGTACCAAGCCGTGGAGCAACGGCGAAAACTCAGATGGAGACAGAGAAGAGAGACCCGGTAGAAGCGTCCAGGGAGGACGGAAAATTACACGGAAGCCCCTACCTGTTGCATTTTTTTCTGAGGATCCCCTACCTGTTGGCTGTTGGCTGACAGAGTGAAACATCCGTCTCACGGCCCACAGCCACTCGACTCTCGCTTGCGCCGCAGTGCAGATAAGCCCAGCACCAGCCTGGAAACATCGGCCTCACGGCCCACACTGTCTCGTCTCTCGCTTGCGCCGCATGCAGACAAGCCCATCACCAGCCCGGGAAACATCCGCCTCACGGCCCTTACCCTCTTATCGGAATATCTCTCCCGCTTGGCGCCGCGTGCGGCTTCGCCCCGGCGCCTCGCCTCCGTCTCCATGGCTCCGCTCCCTCTCCCCCTTCCCGCCATCACGAGCCCCCACGCTTCCAAGCCCCACGAGGCGCCGAGGCCCGCCGCCCCCTCGCTCCACGCCGCGCTCGCCTCGCTCTCCCAACATTGCCACGAAGGCGGCGGCGGCGGCGGCCTCCGCGAGGCGTTCGCCCTGGTCGCCCGCGCCGAGCGCCAGTCACCATCCCCGTCCGCCGTGGGCCCGGAGATTTACGCGTCGTTGCTCCAGTGCTGCGTCGCGGCCGAGGCGCTCCGGCCGGGCCGCCAGGTGCACGCCGCCGCGATCAAGCGCGGACCCTACTACTGGCGGAACGCCTACGTGGGGACCAAGCTCGCCGTCTTCTACGCGCGCTGCGGCGCGCTCGCCGACGCCGAGCGTGCATTCGGCGCACTCCCGGACAAGAACACCTTCGCGTGGGCCGCCGTCATCGGGCTCTGGGCCCGCGCGGGGCTCCACGCCAGGGCGCTCGCCGGGTTCGCGGACATGCTCGAGGCGGGCCTCCCCGCGGACAACTTCGTCGTGCCCTGCGCGCTCAAGGCGTGCGCCGGGCTCGGCCTGGACCGGTCCGGGAGGGCGGTGCACGGGTACGCGTGGAAGGCCGGGATCGCGGAATGCGTGTACGTGATGAGCAGCCTCGTGGATTTCTACGGTAAGTGCGGCCAGGTGGAGGACGCGAGGGGAGTGTTCGACGCAATGCCCGAGAGGACTGTGGTCAGCTGGAACTCCATGCTTATGGCGTACATACACAATGGAAGGATCGACGAGGCTGTTGAGCTGTTCTACGAGATGCGAGTGGAGGACGTGCTGCCGACGAGGGTGAGCGTCGTGAGCCTCCTGTCCGCCTCAGCTGATCTTGAGGCGATTGATGGAGGAAGGCAGGTCCATGCCGTGGCGGTATCGAGCGGGTTGGAGATGGATGTGATTCTAGGGAGTTCGATGATCAACTTCTACTGTAAAGTTAGGCTGTTGGAGGCTGCAGAGGCAGTGTTTGAACAGATGGTTGAGAAAGATGTCGTGACTTGGAATTTGATGATCGCGGGATATTTGCAGGAAGGAAACACTGACAAGGCCCTTGACACTTGCCGCAGGATGCTGGAGGCGAACTTTAAATTTGACTGTGTGACGTTGGCCTCCATTATCATCATTTGTGTGAAGTCTTGTAGTACGGTGGTTGGAACAGCTGCTCATGGTTATGCAGTCAGGAACAATCTTGAATCAGATGTGACTGTTGCTTGTGCCCTGATAGAGTTGTATGCAACCAGTGGAAGGATTGAACATGCGCGTGGAGTGTTCAATGCCATTAGTCAGAGAGACATGATCCTGTGGAACGTGATGATTTCCACTTATGCAGACTGCGACAATGGTTATGAGGCTCTGAAGCTTCTAAATCAGATGAAACTCGACGGCATATCTCCAAATGCAGCGTGTTGGGATTCAGTAATTTCAGCTTTTATACGAAACAGCCAGTTTGAAGACGCCCTAGACATCTTCAATGAGATGCTTGTGACCAAAACACGCCCAAATTTGCGCACCTGGAGCCAATTGATAAGCGGCTTATCTCGGAATGGTATGCATCAAGAGGTAAAAGACCTATGTTGCAAGATGCAGGAAGTCGAGCCAGCTCCTAGTCCAACAATCTATTCAGCAGTGCTCCTTGCAATTAGAACTGCCGCTTCATTACATTACGGAAAGGCCATCCACGCGAGTGTGGTTAAGAAGGGTCTGTTGCTGTCCAAGTCAGTGATAAAATCGCTTCTGAATATGTATAGCAGTTTTGACGACAGAGGCACGACGGAGAGTTTGTTAACATTGCTTGCTGAACACAGTTAACTAGCAGAACATTGCTCCAATAGTATCGTACATACAGCTGTACATCCCTCTAATTGCATAGTGTTGTACATACTGTAGTCACTCATATTCATATTCATTATCAGCGTGGTTGTGAAGTAAGTATCCACTTTAGCTAACACAGACAGATTTTATATGGTATCAAAGTCTGCATCTGGTTCGGGGAAACGTATCGGTGAGGTCAGAAGGTTCCAATGGGAAAATGATCGCCTTATTAAACAGCGCGGACAAGCGATCAAGCAGTGCTGGTGTTTGTGTTGTCACAGGGTTCCCCCTGCAGCTTGCATCTACAGAAGATTGAATTATTTGCGGCAAAGCGCACCATGAAGTTTATGCAATGGATACTATAGTAGCATGCTACTGTTGTGGATTGTGCTGGGCTTGCGATGGGTGCCAGTTTGCTCAAATTTGGACCAGAATATGCACTCCATGCTGGCCCCTTTTGGGAATTTCAGTAGACAAGGTTGGTCCAGATGTTATGGGCGTATTTCTGTGCTGGTCCTTGACACTGTGAATCTGTGATACTGTCCATGCGATAGAATAATCATGGATCCATACTATTGATCTCTAGTTACTAGCTCATTTGACATATCTTTTTGGTACAGGTGTAGGGGTGTTGCAAAATTACTCTGTCAGTTGGTTAACAGTGTTCTTTTTAGCACGTGGTTACTTTTACCGCGTGCCTGCTGATGTTCTGTATCTGCAGCTCGTTCCAGTTGGCATGTGGTAAGCACTAAGCACCGGGCATCGACCATCTGATTCCTTCCATGTTCAGTTCACTGCTTTGGAGAACGATTTTACAGTTGGGTCGCCTTTGGGGAAAGGTCTTACACTGAACTGAAGCAGTGCCTCGCCTTTGTACCGCACGGACGACGTGCTGTTTGCCCGATCAGTGCCTCATTTTTCAACGACATATGGTTAAGACCTGGCAGGTGGTTTTGCATTCGTTTCAGGCTTTCAATGGCTTCGGCCGATCCGCCCGGCAGCGAGCTGGGTCGCCGCGGCCGACACGCGGCCCACGGCGGGAGCGCGGGGCGGGGCTGGGCGGACCAGGCTTCGCGGGGCAGGCACACGTGAGAGGGCGCCGCTGCCAGGCGCATCGCACGACGGAGCCCTGCTCCGCTCGCTTGATTCGATTTCGTTCTGTTTTGCTTGGAAGTGCGAAGGAACGCAGCTGCTGATGGAATGGAAGACGCTAGTAGATCGGATCGTGAGAGACAGGTGACCACCGAGGCCAGGCCTACATGAACAACTCATCGAGCTTTCCCGATCAAAAACGGCATCATGGCTCCTGAGGTGTCCGTTTCGCCATCCCCACAGGAGCGCAGCCCCTGGAGCACGGCGGAACCGTTGGCGTGTTGTTGCTCGCCGGTAGCGGTGAGCACGATTTTTACTAGTGCCTGTTGATCAGTGGCGCGTAGCGGTACAGGAGTGCAGAACGTGGTCGGGACTGCCGAGTGCCGACGGCCGATGCAGGAGGGAGGAGCCAAGGATCCGGGCACCTTGGTCAGGTTCGACTCGTGGATGGATCCGCAGTTGACTCTCGGGTCGCGCTCGGTGGAATCACTCGAGCAGGTGTCGCCTTTTCATGTGCTGTCAGCTTCGGGTCTGTGTGCGCTCGGACAGTGAGAACCCGGGCGGGTCTCACATGACACCCACGAGATGAGCGTTTTCTGTTTGACTCGCTCGACAGTTCGACACCGGTCTCTTTTGCGCCCTGTGTGCCACAGCATTGGTACAAGAAAATCTTATCCGCGACACGTAGAGGCATGCCCAAGGAAATGATGTGAAGGCAATGTAGATGTTCCATGGATTTAGTGAAGAGCAAGGCATTTCATAGGCTCGAGTGACGGACAAGCGAGCGACAACAAGAGTGCTGGTGTAGCGCCTGCAAATGATTAGATTTGGAATGCATTCGCTCCCAGCGCAACATGGGGTCAACTAGCTCCAGCACAACAAACAGGACCCAGGAGGAAGTCGGAAGCATGCAGAAACATACTAGTAGTAGCAAGAAACAAAGGGGCAGGCAGCTGAAGAAACTTACATTTTTACTTGGATGAATGAAGAGAAAAAAATACAATTTGATCCAACGAAACAATGACCTGGGTAAAAAAAAGGAAAAAGAAGCGAAAAGAAACAAAGAACAGGACACTGGCATACATGCACAACCTATGCAATTTTAATCTGGCAAACCTTTCTTTACTCTCTTCTTACTAAACGGCCGGGGCAGTTCAGCGGCGCGGCCGGCGGCGTGCCCCTGGACCGCTCCTCCTCGGACGTGCCGCCGCGGTGGCCCTCCTCGCTCTCCTCCGTGGTGGTCCGGCCGTGGCCGCCGCCGATCTCCTCGATCATCCTGACCACGTCGGGCGCGTCGGGCCGCGCGTCCGGCACGGTGGCCACGCACGCCATGGCCACCTGCAGCAGCGCCACCATCTCCTCCTCGGCGCTGGCGCCCAGGCGCACCAGCTCCACGTCGAACACCTCGGCCGTCCACTCCTCGCGCACCACGGACTGCACCCACCGCGGCAGGTCCAGCGTGCCGTCGCCCTCCAGCGACGCGTGCGACGGGGACTTGCCCGTCAGCAGCTCCAGCAGGAGCACGCCCAGCGAGTACACGTCCGCCTTGAACGACAGCCGCCGCGTGTCCACCACCTCCGGCGCGCGGTACCCGCCCGCGCGCGTCGACGACGGCGCGAACAGCGGGTGCAGGCAGAAGTCCGACAGCGCCGCCGCGTCCTGGTCCGGCCGGAGCAGCACGTTGGAGGCCTTCACGTTGCCGTGCACGAGGTTGTGCGCGGTGTGCAGGTGCGCCAGACCGCGAGCGGCGGACAGAGCAGAACGCATGCGCGCCTCCCAGTCCAGCGGCGTCCGCCCAGACCCACGGCTTCCTGCACGTCAAGATGCATTTCGGTCAGAGAACTACACAGCATATAGTACTACTAGTAACAACAGCATTTTTATTTTACGTTTATGCGAAATACTAGCTAGTAACAACAGCAAATTAAAATTGGCGTTGCAATGCAGTAGCTGACTGGAAAGAAACAAGACCATTCCCATCGTTTTCTTTTTCGTCCACAGACACTACATTCCCCAAAGCTTACTCAAGATGAAGCTGTCCAATGTCAGATAAGCAAACATTTTCTAGTGCAGAGACACCAATAAAAGATTCACGTTCGCCAACAGGTCATATGCCTAGCACTAGAAAACACATCAGGCGATACAAAATTTGAGGAACGCTCTAGTACTTGTTTAATGAACCAGACGAGTAAACAATCACGTTGAACTGGTCCAGAAACCCACAGGGGTTTGTCACTGTCAAGGAATCAGCGACGCTCACACATACTACAAAGCTTTGTTTGTTAAACAAGGCCAGTGCTAACTTGAATGCAGAGAACGCGGACTGTTGCATCAGGCCGCATGGTAACGAGGACAAGCGATCTGCAATTGGTCAAGCACAGTTGGACAGCAACACCAAGACACCAACACAAAGGCAATCAATCATCGCCCCTGGGTAGGTTGATTAGGTCTACTAAGAAACAGAATAGTAAGAACATACTTAATCAGGGCAGCGCGCCGCACAGGTAGAAAGTAGTACTCTTATTCACCAACATTTTATTCTAGTTTAATCTTTATGGTTTGGCTACTAACCAAGCACATCGGGTAGATAAAATGGTACGACGTGACAAGCCAGCAAGGACACCGAACAAGTAGGTTGGCTCTATAATTGCACGGCCACAAAGAAAAACAATCAGGCTGCTCACTGGAACTTAGAGTAGCTCGAAGAACTGACCTGTTTCAGTTCTTAATAACTTACCATCAACGCTGTTCTAAATGTACTAACAGAAATTAACCAAAAAAATGTACTGAGACTGGTGAGTGAGGGAGCGTTTCTTGGCGAGAGACTACCGTCCAAAAGCAAATTTGTGATTTATTTCGGCAAGTACCCGAACATTGACCAGCGCTGAGCCCACGAAGCAGAGGAAGCACGATTTTGCCGAGGCTCAGTGTTAACTCAAGTGTCAGGTTACCACTACAGTACATATGACGATGGCAGCATCGCGCATTGACTAGCTGTGGCCATTACTACGGCTGCACACCATCGGGGCTGAGCAAGAACATGTGGATGTGGCCACCCACCCTAACTTTACTCCCAGGATCATGCGGAGCTGCCAGTTGCCGAACTAGGGCTCCAGCTCGGTCAGAACTGTAGTCTCTCTCAACCTTGGCGATCCAGGGTTGCTTTCATCAACAAAGGAAATAGGAAAACGACCTATGACTGCAATTGCCGCCTATCCATTGCCCACGACAGGTAACCGGCAACCACCCTTCAATCCACTACCGACGTGGAAGGATTGTTGAGCCGTCGTCCACGGGCAAGCAGTAGTAGTAGTAGTTAAAGGCACTACAGGTTCAGTGAGGCGATTCAGGTGACACCCACACACACACACACAGAAATTTCAGCGACGACGACGTCAATGCCGTCGTCCCCGTTGCAGTGGGTACGGGGCACGGTTGCATGGCCAGCAGGGCATGCAGCCGTTTCCCGGGCAACCACCGCTTGGCGGATTCGGCACTGCGAGGAGGACGTGCCCCCATCCGTGGAGGGCGACCGGGCCGGACTTGACTGGACACAGGGCGCTGCCGTCCGCGGCCACGTCCGACGCGGGAGGCTGGCGGTTGGGGCTTGGCGAACTTGGCGGCACGTCGACGGGGCCCACCGCGCCAACTCACGCAGCGTTACTCGTACGACTCTACGCTGGCCCATCTACCATAATACTCCTACTACTATAGTACTACTCCAAGTAGTGCCAACGCGCTACGCGTACAGGGACCTGGTGTACTTAACCCGTCCGTCCGCGGCAGCGGCGAGTACGGGTTAGCGGCACAAGTAGTAGCTGGAGCATTTGCGCGCGACTTGAAGCCGAGCGTAGTGCGAAGGAAGGGTAGGGCACACCAACACCACGGGGGAATAATAAAGTGGAGCACCGGGACCGTCTTTTCCCCTTTGGCGACAGGTCCCATGTTCGCGACTTACTACTACTAGTGTCTACGCCACCACAACAACAGGCGATGGGCGCGGGACAGAGAGGAGGCAACAAATACGACCCCGCGCGATCTCATGTGCCAATTAACTGCGGCGCACGGCGGAACAGCCGTTCCCGCGTGCGTGTGCCCGTAGCGGAATGCGACGGTGGATGGCTCCAGACTCGGCTGTTGCCAGGCGTCGGGGTCGCAACAGGCAGGGCAATCGGTGCGGACAAAACAATTCTTGTGCGTAGGGCGTGACCATCCACGAGAGGGGTGGTAGGGCCGGCCGGCAGGGCGTGCAGGACCATGGTAGCTTTACAGCCAGGACCTCACGCTAGCTCATCACTCACTCCCGCGCACGCAGCGGCCACCACTGGCGCTTGCGCGCGCGCGAGGAGAGCACGCAACAACACGCATCTCATCTCGCTCTCGGTAAAGAAGAAAAGCGCCGGGAAAAGGGTGGGGGAGAAAAGCGCGCAAGAACCACCACCACCACCACCCAGTTCAGCGCCCCAGCGGCCGGCCGCCCACATGGCACGGCCGTAGATTCGCGACATCCACCGCCACCGGGAAACGAAGGAATTGCGCCGCCTGGCTTTACCAACCCGACTTGCAAAGACGCAAACCGTCCGGCCATCGTCAATCAATGCCGGCGGATTCTGGCGGAATTTTCGCGTCCACGCGCGCCGCCGCAGCCGCAGCTGATGCCAGCCCGTACTCAATCAATCTAGTAACGTCCGAATTGAAGGCGACTTGAATTGCTGGTGAGTTCCTCGCGCAATTACGCGGTGGTGGCGATTCTTGTTGGCAATTCCCCTCCGCATTCCGTTCCCACGCGCGCTGGGCGCCCGGCCACGGCGACGACCCGGACTTGAACAGTTCAAAGTCGCCGAGTCCCCGTCTCGTCTTCGCAATCAGAATGGTAGCGACGCTGCGAGAAGGCAATGCGGCAGCGACGCCGGGACCGTGACCGGTGTCCTCGGCGACGGAGAATCCCTCAAAAAAAAAAATGCGAATGCAGATACTAGAGCGGAGGAGGAGAAGTGACTGACCGTGCAGCATTGCGGAGAGGCTCCCGTTGGGCAGGTAATCGTAAACGAGCAGCTTCTCGTCCTTGGAGTAGTAGTAGGCCCTGACGGGCAGCACGTTGCGGTGCTCCACCCTTCCCAGCGCCTCCATGTGCGCGTCGAACTCGCGGCGCGCCGCCGCCACGTCCTTGAGGCGCTTGACCACCACGGTGGTGCCCTCCTCCAGCACGGCCTTGTAGCTGGTGCCCACGCTGCCCTTGCCCAGCACCTCCGCCGACGCGCGCAGCAGGTCCTCCAGGTCGAAGCTGTACCCGGCGCCCTTCCCCACGAACACCAGCCGGCTCTGTTCCCCGCCCGCCGCGCCAGCGGCGGCCGCGGCGGTTGCTATCGACCCGGACGTCGTGCCGCCGCCGCCGCCGAGGTCGTCCTTCGACGACGAGGTCATCCCGCCCTCTCCGGACGCCGGTCCTCTCGCCGGCGCCGCCGCGGCCGCCGCGGATGTGACGCCGCCCTTGGGCCCTTCCTGCCTGGCCGCGGCGCCGCGTCGGTGGTGCACGGCGCAGATCACGCAGACGATGAGGAGGAGGAGCGCGGCGACCACCGCGCCGACGACGATGCCGGCGATGGCCGCGCCGGAGAGCTTGTGCTTCTTGCCCCCGGCGGGACGGGCTCGCCCCCGGCGGCCCGGCCCCACCTGGCGGCGACGCGGGCGGGAAGAACGGGCTGCCGCACGGGTCCAGCGGCGCGCCGCAGAGCAGCCGGTTCCCGGCGAACGAGTCCTTGGGGAACCGCGCGAGCGACCTGGGGATCGACCCGTTGAGGCTGTTGTCGGAGACGTTGAAGACGTCGAGTCCCGGGATGCTGATGCTGGGAATGCTCCCGGAGAGGTTGTTCCCGTCGAGGCGGAGGACCCGCAGGGACCTGCAGGTTGTTGAGCGCGAAGGGGATGGGGCCGGAGAGGTTGTTGTGCGCGAGGACGAGGCGCTCGAGCGCGGCGAGCCCGGAGACGGCGCTGGGGATGGCGCCGGAGAGGTCGTTGCGCTGGAGGTAGAGCGACTTGAGGTTGGGCAGCGCGAGGAGGTCGCCGGGGAGGGAGCCGAGCACGCGGTTGGAGCGGAGGGAGAGGACCTGCAGGTTGGGCAGGCGGCCGAGCGTGTTGGGCGGGATGGCGCCGACGATGCCGATGCCGGGGAGGCGGACGTCGACGATGGTGGAGTTGGAGGGGTCGCAGGTGACGCCGAACCAGCTGCAGGCGGAGGTGGAGGTGGACCAGCCGAGGCGGCGCTGGTGCGGGGTCGCCGTCTGGAACGCAAGCAGAGCGGACCGCTCGCTCGCCGGCGGCTCTGCGACGACGACGGCGCCGAGAGTGAGGAGTAGAGCAGCCAGGGCGGCCGCCGCGGCCGCGAGGGGCGCGCGGGGACCGGCCATTGCGAGGGAAGGGGGAGCTGTGTCAGGCTCGGGGGTGAGGAGGCATTGGGGGAGGAGGAGGAGGAGGAAGAAGGGGGGACTTGAGCTGAAACTGATGAAGCTCGGTGCCTCACTGGCGTTGCCGCTTTCTGGTGGTGCTGGCTTCTGCTTCTCGGGGCCGGGAAATTTCGGGCGGAATGTGCGCGTGAGAGACTGTCTTGTGTTTTTATTCGCGCGGTACAGAGCAGACCCGCGCAGTGTGTGTGGGATCTTTGCTTTGACGCCACGGGCGGGCGGCTGGCTGCGTGCGCCCGCCCGTGACGGCGTCGTGTGCCGCTCTGCAACACACCAGGCGCTTGTGGTTTCCGTGGCTGGGCGCCTGGGCCTCTGCTTTTTGTGCGGGGTCTCGCGCCCCTGGCTGGCTGGAGCCCGAGTCGTGTGAACCAACAACGCCGCTCGCTCGGCTTCGGCTTCGGCTGGGGCAAAGCATGCGCCGCACGGGTTCTTTCGGCGGTGTTACGGAACGTGGAAATGTTCTTTCCGGAAACCGCACAACTAAATTAAGGAATCGGCGGTAACTTCGCGCTGTGATAAAGTGACGACGAGCAAAACAAGCCCGGGACGGAACGGACAACCGCGTGCAGACACAGACCGAAAAAGATAAAATCCACCGCGTGCAAACACGCCGTGATGCTGAGTGGGACACGGCGTCGTCGACGGTTAAACTCACGCCACGGAAGGCGCCCGTGGAGTCGGAGGAAGCTCGGCGGTCGCGGTCGGTCGGGGTCCGGATTAGGCGAGCAACCGCGAGCACATTAGCCACCAGCGCACCCGCGCATGCGATCGATGCGAGCGCCAAAAAGCGTGAAGCAACGTACTACTAGTAGTGCTTCTTCTCGCTGACCGTGTTGCTGATCCATGTTAACAGCAGTCTCCACCTACACGCCGCACTCGATCTGCACCTGGAGGAAGACGTGATTTAGCCAGGTCACCTGCCCGTCTAGTTCAGCGGAACCGCCGCGACGCTTGCAGCGGAAGCGATCGATGCCCGCGAGGGTGGTGGCGGCGCGCGACGGACACGGCCCCGTTGCCCTCACGTGACGGCCATCATCATCCGCGTCCGTCTTCATTTCATCCTCCATAGGATGAGCACCCGGGACCGGCCGCCAGCCAGGCGCCTCCGTGGCACGGCCGTTCGCGCGCGCCTCGTGTGTTCTGCCGGGTTGGCTTGGCTTCGCCCCATGAGATAGATTTGGTCGGCGGCGTGAGCAGATCCGAGCAGCCCCGTTTTCATTGCTTGCATCTGCAGTACCAACTCCACTCCAGTCCGCTCCGTCACCGCGCACTGCTGGCCGGGGAGCTGAGCTCAAGCCGTCGGGTCTCCCTTGTTGCCACGCCTGCAACGGATTGGATACTCCGGCGGCGAGCTTGCGTTGCGTTGGCACCCGCAAGCCAAGCATTTCAAGGCCCGAAAGTCCGTGCCCGTCTGCACGCACACACCATCCGCGTCGCACGAGGAGAGCGAGCTGCGACGTGCGGACAAGCGAGGACGTCACATGGGGCAAGTCCGGGGAGCAACCGGACAATCTCGCTCCGGGCGGGGGCCCTGTCTCAACCGCGTACAGACACGCGCACACTACCACTAGTTTAGTGCCACGGCCATCGGTTACGGCAGCGCTAGTAGAATACTCCTGCCACTTAATGCTGGTGTTATTAGTCGATTTCTAAGACCCGCCAACGAACACAGTTTTGTTTCCTTGTTCTGGCGCTCGGAGGGAGATTGAGATTGTTTGTTTTTTCGTTGTGCGAGGAGGTTGCTCCGGTGATGTGCTGGGCGGTTCTTCTTCTGTTCGATGCTCGGGCCGGTTCGCGCCCGTACGTGGTGGGCGTGGCATCCGGCAATCATTGTGCTAGCTGCTCGACTCACGACTGCAGCGAATTAGAGCGACAGAGGAGCATGGAGAATGAGCACAGATTACGCAGTTTCCTTTCTTGCACAATACTCCACACGAAATGAACAAGAAGACACCGTATCATATCAGGTAAACATATCTTTCCTATACATGTACTAAAACAGATGACCCTAGGCACTCTGAAACCAGTATGATTGCATCGGCCGCAGAATGAGATGAGGTAGTAGCCCCCCCCAGAAAATGACCAAGGAACGGCTGTACTCCACGATAAAACGAGTGATCACGGAAATCCTTGCGGTAGCGTCGTGATGGATTTCCGGGAGGCCGAATAATTGGCTATCAGCGCAGCGTGCCGCCGTAAAGGGGGAGGGGTCTCGCGCTTTTCAAATGTTTTTTCTCTTGGAGCAATCTTTTCGAACGCCATCCCCGTCGTGGCCTCATCATGCACCAGCTCGGATTCGGTACCGTGATAATAAACCTTCAAGTCCCGGGCGGGCCGGGCAGGCGTGCCATTATATATTACGAGATGTTAAATGATCTCGCTGTACATTTGCACATGACGTTCCTCCTTTTCGCTCAATCTCCTTTTGATCTGGTCTCCGAAAAAAAATCTCTTTTTGATCTGCGGGCAGCGGTGTGCGGCAGCCGTGCAGGTGCATTACGCAGCCACCAACACAACACGCCGCGTTGCGGCCGACGGCGTCCACTCTGTCAGTGTTCAACCGGCACAAGGGTACGTCGTACATTATTCGTTTATTACTACTACGATCGGATCCACCTGGCGAATTGATTCCTGGCTTCATTGACCGGATGACGTACAAACAAGAGACATGCTACCGCGTATCTCGGTTCGCACAGTAGTACCGCTGCGGTCAGAACATGCGCTGCACGGGAGGGCAGCACTTGGTGGCGTAACGAGCCTCACACACACCACATGTGGAGCGGCGCCTTATTGAGCTCGTTCTCACTCGCGAAGCGTTAGGGCGAGGCAATAAATCTCTCGAGAGCAACAGCAGTTGGAGAGGTCGGACAAACGGTTTGTTTTGGTGGTTGATCTCTGCTTTGCACGTTCACATTAGACATGCCAAGCCAACAGACCAGCTAAGCTAGCTGCTGCTGTAGCACTAGTATGAAAGAAAAAAAAGCGGAAAAGGAAGCGCGGCCAGTGAACTGAAACCCCCACCAGAAAAAAACGGCCCGCGCAATGATTGATTTGGAGGCCGGAATGTTTTCACCGGGAGGAACACACCGGAATTGCCGGTGGTATCCGTGTTGTATCGTCTTTGTCCTACTGGCCGCGCACATCTTCATACACAGGACAGGACCACCGCGGCACCGTCCAAGCCCAGCTGGTGCTCGCGGCCGCCGCTTTGGTCCGTCGTCCCCTGGTTTGAGCTCTGGTTCGTCGATCTCTCGTCCCCATCATTTTTCCGCGCTTCATTCCCGACTCGTGGGGTCCATGCACGATTATCTTTGAGAGAAAAAAAAGATGCACGATTGTTCGTGCATGTGTGCTCAGCTAACCTGCACCTTCGTTTCCTCGCTTTTGGGTTCTTGTTCGGTCACGTCACCACGTCCCCAACCGCCTTTCCTACTTCCAGCTCCTATTCTCTGTTGCGGTTGGGGTTGCCGGCGCAGCCGCAGGGCAGCGGCACCAACCAAAGTGCGCGGAGGAATTAGCCATTTAGGGGCGGCTCGGCCTCACCCGCCGCCGCGGCCGCGATCGCGTGGGGGCCCGGCCGGAGGCATGCTGCCAGCGGCGGGCTTTGTCGCCCGGCTGGTAGGTAGGTCGGCCGGGCTCGAACCTCTCGGTGGTGGTGGACCGGCGGTTGGTTGCTCCGTCCATTCGCCCATCACACGGCCGTCGCTGGTGCGCGCGCCGTCGCGAGAAGGGCAGAGCCGTGGGGGCGTCGCCCTCGCTACGTGGACATGCACGAGCAGAAATGAAGAATCAGTGGAACACCTATCGGAAAGTAAAATGTACCCTTAAGGGTATATACCATGTTACATGCATCCGTTAGATTTGGTTTTGTTTGGGATCCGCGCAGCCCACCAGGAAACATTTACGGACTGAATACCAACCAGTATGGAAGGAATACGTTTCGGAGCCCACGTATAGGAGGAAAAGATTCTTTGCTTGGCGTGGCGCTGGCTACCAACTACTCCAGCACGGCAGCTCCTCGTCCTCCCTCTCTCTTGCAGCCGCCGCCGTCACCATGAGACCAGGAATAGGCACCACCATGCGAGAAGCACCTGTCGCCGCCATGGTAGAGACTCCTAGGCCACAGGTCTTCTCCATTCTCCACCGCCACCCTCCTTGACCGGTTTCCAATCTACGCTTCCCTCTTTGTTCTCATCCGATTCCATTCCCCTTCTCCCCGATGATGCTCCTGCTCTCACCAGCGGCCGTGACCGGAAAATCCAAAGATCCGAAGATGCCCGAAAACGTTTTGGGGTTGTTCAAGGTTTGGCCTCCTTCCCCATTACTTTCTGAGCACACCTAAAGTATGTCCAAACTCTAGCAGATTTGGATCCAACTTGAATAAGATGCCTTGCAAAATCTCAAGAAGTGATCTATGATTCCAGGAAGCTACGTCAATGTTTTGGGTTTTGTCTTCTTCTTTTTTTTTTAATCTTCTTCATGTTCTTATTTTACAGGAAGAAGGTGGCGAGTGTGAACATTCTTCCCCTTTTGCATTACAATCATCAATTTGCTCTAGCTGTTAATTTTTAAATTTTTATTTGGGGTTTAGTCTGTTTGTCATGGGTATTGATTTCGATTTGTTGCTTTATTATAGCACTGGGTAGCACGACTAAACTAATCTCGCAAGTATAACAACTTAACAAGGGACCTGATTCTCCTAAAGTAACAATTATATACTTGCACTTTTCATCCCAGAAAAGTTTTGATGCATAAAGGAAACATAATGATTTACCCATTCTCTGGCACAACCTAGAATTTGGTTTACATTGAAATATACTATGACCAAATGAAAGGCTCACATAGTTTTTTTTGTATACTTACTACAGACATCAAATGAAAAACTACTTTACCAAACTGTTCATTTTTTTTGGATTATATTCATTTGATAGATATTTTGCACTCCACCTATAGTTCCACACACTTAAAAACATTTTCCTAAGTGTTTAAGCAAAAACTTGCATAAGTACTGCTATGCCACATTGTTACCAGGTTGACATTTCAAAAATTTTGTGGGCATGTATGTCTTCAGACTAGTCAATCTTTATTTATTATTCAATCTTGCGGTTATACTGCAGTGTACTGTTGAATACCAGTAACATGAAGCATTTGCAAAACAAAATGAATGCTTAATATGAACTGAATGTCGGATAACAATCTGCATCATATGTTGAATCGAATTTGAACACAATTTTAAAAATAAGGCACAATTTACTATATTAGACTAGTGCGCATGTATGTCTTCAGAGCTAGTGAAGTGTTGGTTTTACTCATGTTATCGCCTTTACCTCATTATGTTTTTACCCGGATTGAGTTGGCGACTAGTGTGAACAGTCCTTGTTGGAGTTGGTACTCAATCGCAGAGTTGGACAACCAAATATCTTGCAGAAAATTAGATATGGATCTATGGTTGTATCAAGGCAGCTCATTATTTTTGGGTTTGTCTATTTTGATAAGTTGGCAACTAGTGTGAACAATCTTACTTTTTCTATTTCAAAATTATCTAACTGTATTCTTGCATTTTGTTTTCAAATGTTTGTTTGTGTTTTAATCTTTTTCAACTCTATAGATAATATCTGCATGGGCACTGATTTCTTCAGACCTTCAATCGTTCAATGTTGTGTTAACATGATGATTGACTTCTAGCGCTTTCCTAGTGTAGTGTTGTCAAAACTTGATGAAGCAAATAGAGACACACCGTGTAGTAAAACCATGTCCCTCTGTTAAAAGGAGAACAAAAACTTCATGTAGTTATCAGCACTAAAAAATGTTAGGAAAATTTTGATCTTAAAAAATTGAGGATTTTTTTTTCTTTTGCAGCTTTGAAGCATAGTTTGAATAATGTTCTGATCTGCATAGCCATGTTCAGATTGGGGTACATTTTGTCTCACACTACCTTTCTTGCAAAATGTAGGACAACTGGAGAAGATGACTCAAGACTCCATTTCCTGCCAATGAAGAAAGCAGTTTAGCACTACCTGTTGTTGGAGCTATAATATCCTGTAACTTGGAAAGACATATCAGTTTAGCACCATTTTTTCATGCAAATCAGATTTTATCTTTGTAGTGAAACTGTGAAAGTCTATATCATTGTTTCTTATATCTTTGTAGTGAAACTATTACTCACATTATAGTCATTAGTTGGAGTATTGTGTCATCCAACGAACTTACTTATTAAATCATTGTTTATTTCATTTCGATGCAACCTGCTTCCTATGACTTGTGTATTTTGCACTATTGTTTATGTGATTTCACTATTATACTTGTCTTTTACCTAATTCAGTAGTCTTGACCTAAACATATTTTTAGAGACACCTCCTTTAAACATTTTGGTATAGTAGTGTCTTGGTTATATAATCCGAATTCTTGGCTGACTCATTTGCATTGAAGTGAATTTATTTCAAACTATTTTAGCAGATATTAAATATTTTGACATTTGATTGGAAACAAAATAAAAACATATATAAGAGCAAAAGTGGAAAATTAAACAGTGGTGACTCATTTGCATTGAAGTACTCCTATTGTTCTTCCTACCCAAGGTACACACATGGTGCCAGCAGCCATTGTTAACATGTTGGACTCACAAAGTCACATGTTAAGTAGGCATGTTAGCCTCTTTTCCATCTGATGGACATGAAAAAGATTGATTTTACCATATTAGTTCAATGAATGGTTTTTCACCACTTCTTTACATCAAGTAGATTTCAAAAGAAGGAACATCTTAATATAAAGTAACATCAAGTAGATTGTTCCAAAAGACTGATGCTAATTTTTAACCTTATGGAGTACATGTGCACCACATGGGTATGCTAGAGCACAGCCCCATTCCTTTTTGGGAAATGGTCATCCAGTTCATTGAAACCTGACAAGGTCTAAAAGTTACATGTGTTATTCCGGTATCAATGCTAGTCAAGTTGTGGTCCTTCGTGGACTCAAGGATCACTATTCACTGTATAAATCAACATTATACTGGTTTCCCTTGTCGATTCAAGGATCTTGTAAAGCTTTGATAACCAAAAAAAACATATCAAAATAAGGTATTACTTTTATAGGGATCGTTGACAATATGCAAATATTCACCTACGTATAACTTTTATACTTATCTGACAATTACTAAGCATTATAGTGAAATGGGGTTACTTATGTGCAGTTGTGCAAAATAGTGAAAATATAGTATGGCGAACAGGCAACGCTGACATCTGTACATCACATGTGTGTCAGTCCATGGCTCCACATAGTGCATTATTATATGTTCTGGTTTGGCAAACAACACATTCCTCCAAAACATATTATTTTTAGTAATGGTCATCATGGAAAAGCTCTAGTTTGCCCTGCCAGTTCACAATCTAAGGTAATTAATCATTTGTGGATTGTTCTATCCAATCAGGCCAACCAATTTTGAAGCTAAATAGTGGATTGTTCTATCCAATTGTGAAGTAAATAGTGGACTTTTCCATATGAAGGATGCGTGGCGGTGCAAGCTGCTCCCCCAATGGTCTTGTCCTTTTACCAAGTATGGTCCCCAACAAGAGAAAATCATATAAAAGATAATGAAACAAGGCATGTAAAATGTTGTGTTTTCTGAATGTCTCCAGCAAGATGTACAGTAAACTATAAGTTACAAGGGAAACTGCTAAAATGAATTGAACAGTAAGAATCACAAAAAACGAAATGTTAAAGTTACCAACATATCCTTATACTTCCCGACTATACTCACTCTGCAATATCCTGCAGCATTTTCTGTCTTGGAATTCTCTTTTACAAGGACGCGTTGTCAAATAAAAAAGGTACAATCATCTCTCAAAGCATTTAGTCTAAGTAGACAAGTTGCATTACGAGCTTCAGGAGTCTGATTCTCTTTTCTACTACTCTGCTGCCTTAATCGTCAAGCTTTTCTTCCTTCTTCCTAGACAAAATCTGCTCGACAGCATTCGGTCCTGGATCCCTCCGCTCCAGCATCCTCCGGGCAGAGCACGAAGTAGTCAATACTCGCATAAATCACGATTTTGAAAAAAATACTCGCATAAACTACTTGATGCGACAAAGATCGATTGTTGGGCATCCTGAATATTCGACGGGCTTCCCTTCTTCCCAGACACAAATCTGCTCGATGGGATCCCTACTGGATCCCTCCGCTGCAGCATCCTCGGACAGAGCATGAAGTCGTCGATACTCACATCAACAGCTTGATACCGTGCAGCTCCATTGCCGGGCATCTTGAAGAAATTATTGTCAGAACAAATCAACCAAGAGAAACAAGTTACAGGTTAGGCTTCAGTTAAAGGAATTGCAAATCGAACAGAAGAGGACGAAATTGAGCATCCAGAACTATAACGGCAGCAGTGGCGGCGGCAAATGGAAGCTTCAATCGGGAAATCGTGGTGAAGAATGGCAGGAGAAAGAAGATGAATGATTGAGATTGAGACTAAAGAGGCGCAGCGGGGAGACGAGCCAGCCCGTGACCCGGACACCCGGCGCCGAGACCGCACGTGGTACTATCCTGATATACTTGAGCGCAGAAAAGGAAGCGAAACAGAATACTTCGTTGAATACAAGATGCGGAGAGGAGACATTTTGAGATTCGTGCACATCTAACGGATGCATGTTGCATGGTATATACCATTAAGGGTATTTTTTCCGCTTCCGAACACCTATGGGGTGTTCGGAGGCACTCTCCAGACGCTTTTCGTAGGATTTTTAACCAAGGTCCAAGAAACGATAATTCTTTTCCGCGGGAATGAGCAAATGTGCTCGCTCAAGAGCACGTGCAAACGGTGGACCGCGCGCGGACGTGTCCAGTTGTGAAGAAAAGAGAGGAGATGTCGACGAGAAAGCCTGCACCGAGAATGTGCTGCCTGAACGGGGGAAAAAAGGAGATCGAATATTTGCCAAAGTTGGATTCTGAGCGAGGTTAGTTATTACTGGCTGATTAGTTTATCGGCGGGCATCCGTCTTTGCGACAGAACTTTCGAGCGGGGAGCGTGCATTGCATGAGCATCACCTCTGTTCTCTTGTGACAGAATCCGGATCCACTGAGATACGAGTGCTCCACGCTGTCAACATGGGACTGCAGAGGAGCGCCTCTCAGCCGTCACTTCCGGTCGGTCCGCCTCCGCGGCTACCAAGAAACCAGCCAGACCGAGAGCTCGTACGCGCTCTGCCGCAGAGGCAGATCACAGGTGAAAAGGACACCGGTTTATGAACAAGATTCGCTAGGCCCGGACAAGAGGCGTAATTCCATGGACGACTTTCTTGGGACGGCAAGCAACGTGCGTGCACCAGGACCGCCCATGTACGCGGCATCCGTGCGCCGTCTCGACTTGCAGCGGTATGTATATGTCCTGCTGCTCTGCTCGCGTGTTCGTGGGTCCAACGTACGACAAGGTTTTGACCAGACCAGCCCAGTGCTACATGCTCGGTTAGTTCACTGGTCACGTTCGAGATGGACGCTTCTTCAAAACTCAAGCTACACGCTTCATTAGTGGGTTGACGTCGCGCGCTTTTCACTTTTAAACGCTTCGTTCACTCTGGTTCCCACCCATCGCACCAGAAATCACCTAGAGATTGACCTCCCTCTGTTCCCCGACTAGTGCTACATTTCCTTTTCTATAGAAAGATATCCACATTTCGTATGCTACTAGGCACGTACAATAGGTAGTTGTTGTGTTCGTTTGTTCATTTCCAACTCCAATCAACCGGCCACTTTGAAGCCGGTTTCCTTTGGTCGATCTAGCGTTCTGTTCTAACAACCATAGACTCCACCATGGATGGATAGACATATAGGTAGGTGGGTGCATCAACAGCGTACGGTGCACCAACGAGACCAATTACTTATCCCAACAACGTAAGTGTGGAAGAAGGTGCAAGGCAGGAAGAGCAGGTGAGTTCAGCGGTGGAAGTGTCAAGGTTAGGTTGGTTGAAAAGGCTACCACGTAGCTAGGTAAGTCCAACAAAATTGTGCTTGCCAGAGATCTCTCGTTGGAACGTGGAGAGAAGCTCACCTTTAGTTGCATGGAGCGAAAGACGGTTGTTGGAGCAGCCATAGAAAAGAAGATGTTTTTTTTGTTGATAAAAAGGTGGTTGTTGCTCAGTGATGTTGCTCCAGCTGAAAGGTGACGGCCCAAAGGGAACATTTTCTTGTGGTAGAGCCAGAAGTAATGGAGGCCTAAGAAAAGTCTCGGCCCTAGTTAATTGGAGGCCCAAGGCTGTGATTCTCTCTTTGATGTGTTCCCTTCCAAAAATAGAAGCATCCCTCGCTTGTTGCCAAATAAACACGCGACGCGGCGTCCGACTCGGAATCCCGCTCGGCAGGCGGCGCGGCGTCCGACTCGGATCAACTCACGCCTGAATTGGCCTATAAACTCGCGATGCCAGCCGTAGAATGCGTTCGTGTTTGATCGGTGTCATTTTCGCTTAAGATCGACAGTATCCATCCCAAGCACACGCCCTTCAGTTCCCTTGTAATTTGCCATGCCGCCGCTGCGGCGATCCCGCCTTCGCACCGCCGCCGCGCCTTACACCAAAGGATGGCTGTCCCGCTGCTGCCGGGGAACAAGCAGCCGCAGGAGGGCCGACGACGACGTCGTTGACCACCTGGCCGTCCTCCCCGACGAAATTCAATCGGCCATCTTGTCCACCGTCTTCGCGGACGCCATCGACGTCACGCGCTGCGCCGCCGCGTTCGGGCGCTGGGCCCGCGTCGTGGCCACGCGCGCGGAGCCCATCGCCCGCGCCCTGCCGCCGCCCGGCCGGTACCTGCCCCACATGGCCCTCGGCTTCTTCCACGGGGGCAAGGACGACCACGTCCGGAGCCCCAGGCGGAGGAAACTACTCGCCGCCCTGCCGCAGCCGCGCTTCGTCCCGACGGAATCGGCCACGCTCCTCCTCGGCCCGGCGCCGTTGCCCGGCCTGAACCACGGGGACGCCCGCGTGGTGGCGTCCCGCAACGGACGCGTGGTCCTGGAGCTCCGGAACGGGGAGTGCCGCGCCGCCGGCCTCGCCCTCTGCGTGTGCAACCCCGTGACGGGTGACGTGGCCGTCCTGCCGCCCCTCGCCGGCGACGACGCTCCCGGGCTGGACTACGCGTGCGCTATACTCTGCGGCGACGACCTCGTAGACGACGCCGTACCAGGATCGTTCCGCCTCCTCCTCGTGTACAACTGCCGCGGGTTCACCGTGCTGCGGTGCTACTCATCCTCGGACACCGGCGGCAGCTGGGGCCGGGAGGTCAGGTATCCCGGCGCCAAGATCGCGGGCCACGTGCTGCGCCGCCTGGGCCCCGCCGCCGTGCTCCGCGGCTGGGCCTACTGGCCCGTGACCACCACCGCCGCGCTGGGCGTTCGCATGGACGGCGGGCCCGACCAGCTGGCCACGTGCTACGTGCCGTACATCATGAAGGACTACTTCCCGAACTACCGGCTGCTCGGCGTGACGCCGGACGGCATGCTGGCCTACATCAGCGCGCGGGTCTGCGGCGACGCGCTCCACATAACGGTGGAGGCGCTGGACGTTCAGGGGGACATGACCACGGCTAAGGGTCGGTGGGAGCGGCGCGAGTGCGTCCTCTTGAAGCAGTTCAAGATCACGACCACCACGGAGATCAAGATGAGGTGGTTCGGCGACAAGAGCGGCACCGTGCTCTTCACCCTCGGTGAAGGCGCCAACACCAGCGGCGCGTTCGCAGTGAACCTCGCCACCTCGGCCGTCGAGAAGCTGGCCGACGGCGTCGAGTGCCACGCGTGGAAGAATCTCTGTGGGTACGAGATGGACCGTGCGGGGCTCCTTGCCGCCGTCGCGGCTCGCCTGTGATTAGCAGCTCCGACCGACAAGAAGCAGTTTTGAACGAGCTAGCTCTGTTAGTATATACTGTATTAACCCAAGCTATTTCTTACACGAAATGAAATTAGTGTGTTGTAGATGCAAGACTGAAAATGTCAAATTAGTTGTAGGGTGGAACTATCAATCAACTATATGATGGTTTTTTTTTTGAGGGAAACTATATGATGGTTAATTAGGCAGGGCAGAGGTTGTAATCCTGCCACACGATTTATAGACCAACAAACAAAATTGCAGGCAGTATTCAGGCTTGGTTCGCAGACATCACCAGACGTGGTGTTCCTCCGATCGAGCAAAACTTGTTCCTTCTAGTTTTTCTCAACTCCTCCTAGCGTCCCGTCTCTGTCACGTTGGTTCAGCTCCACGACATCATTGGTTATCGCTGCCATCTCCATTCCTCCTCCGGTTTCTTCCGTTCATGGCACGTATATCACCTCCATCTCCACGTTTGTAGCATCGTGCTCTGAACCTGGAGGTTCAATTGACCATTACCTCTCGCAGAGATGCCCTCCAAAACGTTCTGTTGAACAGGAGAACACATGCCTTATTTCTGTGTCATGACCTCGACGGCGCGAAAACTCAATTTAGCATGTACTTGCCCAGCATGCATTATCTGGACGGTTGATTCCGTGGCATGATCTGTGGAATCTGCCTCAAACAAGGCTACCCTCTTGCTCTGGACCCCTCCCATTACCTCACCTCACGCTCTGCATATCTCCTGTCAAAAACCTGCCACTCTCTCACCTGACCCATCTTACACCACCACCCATGTGCCTCTCCTAGTGGACAAACTCTTTTGGAGTGCTGCTGCGGAGAGACCTGGCCGTGCATGAGAAGGAGATGCCCATGTAATATGTACCCTCTAATTAGATAAGTATAGTCTTAGATTATGATTAGTACTAGTCAGTTCACTGTTTAGTTTAGCACATATAGAACAGTTTATAGTAAAAATTAATACACACACATATATATATTTATTAACTTTATAATAACTTTAAATGTGCATGCATTTATATCTTGATAGTTCACTGTTGACAGTAAGATTAAATGTGTAGCACATAGGAAGTACTACCTCTGTCCCATTGAAAGTGCTGTTCTTGCTTCTCAAGAAGTCAATCCTTTTTAATTTTGATCAAAAATATATAAATATTTATAAATATTTATTGAATATAATAAGTATCATTAGATAGATAATTGAATCTACTTTCATAATCAACTTATTTAGAGATACAAATATTACTAATATTTTCTATAAAACTAGTCAAAGTTTAAAAAGTTTGATCGACACGGATACCGTAGCGACACTTTTCAATGGGACGGAGGGAGTACATGATAATCTTGACGTAAAATTAACACATAAGTACAAAATAGCAAATAGTATAGCACTTGTCGTACTAGCAATACCTTTTAAAAATAGAATCATTATATATTATTACCATTACACTCTACCACAAATGTTTTTATTATTATGCAATTTAAAAATAGTGTCGATACATGTTTTTTGAAAATGATCTACGTTTATTACATTATGTATCGATACTAAGTATGATACTCCCTCGGTTCTAAAATGTAAGATCCTTTAGCTATCTCATTTTTTCTCAAATTATAAGACATTCTCACTCTTCATTGTACATCATATCCCTATCTCTCCTCCTTCTCTGTATACCCACCTTTTTCACCTTACTTAATCTCTGTGTCGAGAGCCAAACCCTCTATAATTCTTAATGGAGAGAGTATATTATTTGTGGTACATTGGTGTATGATATATTATTTATCCTCTTATTTACCTAATGTGGATTAGCACATAAAAGTGATGTATATATAAGTTTGTATATTGGACTACATCATACTTGAGTATACAAATTAACCAACAATCTATAGAGGATTATTGTAACGCTTAGCTTCATCAAAATACAGTAGGAGAAACCTCTAGGTTGCATTGCCTGTATTGATGATGAAAGCTTTCCTTTTCTCTTATCAAGCCAGCTGTACCTTTACTCTTGTCAGGTTGCAGCTTAATTGTCTAGTACTTATACATCTGCTGCACCCAAGTACTTCACATGAAGCTTTCGTCGTCTTACATTACAGACCAACAGTAGGCACGCTACAATGTGGTCTTGTGGTCCCTTTATCTTTTATCTAAATTTCTAAACTTCCACATGTCAAATTATATTGAAAAATACTCTTCCCCGCCCCAAATTATATTGAACGTTCTGTAGTACAAAAAGTGATAGTTTATATAAATATATACACTATCCGCTTTTCAATACCTGCGTATATACAAATCAATAATGAGAGGAATGATCAAGAATATAAAAGATCATATACTCCCTCATTTACTAAATTGTTGTCGTCATCGACTTTTTTATGGCGTTTGACCATTCGTCTTATTCAAAAAAATTCTTCAAATACAAAAAGTAATATGCTACATTTCAAGTTTCTTTAGTGATAAAACATATTTCAACATAATATATAAAATTTATTAAACTTTATTTGAATAAGACAAATGGTCAAATTTAACAAAAAAAAAGTCAACAACGACAACAATTTAAGTAAAAAGTAGTATGTGTGAGGACCACGACACACAAACAAACAATTTTGGCAGCAGACTTTTGCAGCCTCGCTCACGAGCTCCCCTGCTCCAAATGTAGTTTTGACCCATGCTCTCTCTCTCTCTCTCTCTCTCTCTCTCTGCATGCTGCACCTTCTCTCTCACCAGCCTCACGGTCACGGGACCTAGATTTGATAATAATGTTCGCGCTCTCACTTCGTTTTCCCATTTTAAACATTAAGATAAATTCCTTAACGATCGTGGTTAGAATACATCTCTGCACATGCCACTAAATTGATAACATCTTCATTAGTTCTCATATGCTTCAATAATTTATATTCTTCAAACAATGCCCGAGCATTATTTTTTGCAAAAGGAACCAATGTGTATGGACTCTTGTTGTGTATGGTCATATCAAGTCTAATGTGAACATACTATATTATGTTACTAAATAATTTGTTGCTAATTAATAGAATTATTGCTTACATACTATATTATGTCACATAGAACACTAGAACTTTTGTTATAGAACCAACACCAGAATAACAAAAACAAAGGCCAATAACAAGATGAAGTTTTAGATAAGAACCCCATATAAGTTACTGCTCATTACTACAACACCACAACGAAGCATAAGCACAGTCGATTAGGCTACGTCCAATGCAGCTTTTATTTTATGATATATTTTTTTAAAAAAGGTAATACTATAAAATTAGCCAGCCATTATTTACTAAATTGTACATGATAACTGGGAAATTATTTTCTGTTCATGACTCATGAGCATTTAACAAGCTGAGCAATATGTTGAGTTTCATTTAGAAATAAAACAAGAATTATATGTCACTACTTATGCTGAAAAATCAGTTATGGAGAAAAGATATCGCAGGTAAAAATACGGTTATTATAACTTTATAATGCACCTATAGATGTAGAAGGCTAGAAGCTACATGCGCAGCAGGACCTTCTCCGATCATTGCTTGCTGCAAGTGAGTGGTTTACAGGAATGTAACCAAAATACATCACTATTTTCTTAAAAAAATTAAAAAACAAGATGGATCTGGAGAGCAAGCATCGAATTAAATCTAGACAAGGAAGACCATCCAAAAGTATTCTAATGTGAAAAGAAATAAAAAAGAAAAAGAGGAACAATAGTCCTAATCTGATCCGCCGCCACCGCCATCATAAATCCTAATCGTGGTCGACATCGAGTTAATTGGATCTATTTAGAGAGGAGCAAAACTAGAGAGGTGATTTGGGGAGAGAAAACCGAGAGGGAACAAGAAGATTCCAGGATGAACAAGCAGTTAAATACGACGATAAAATAAGAAATCATGAACATGAAACTAATTATATGATAGAATACAAAACCAGATGAAGAACACCCATTTCCTATGGAACCAAACCATACGAAGAAATCAATGTTCTTCATACACTCAATTTCGGATCTTGAAGATCTAGAGAGAGTGAGAGAGAGAGATGGCCAAATTCAGATACAAATACTAATCCCTTGCTTGGAGCATGCTGGTCATGGGATAACATTACGGATTTACGTACGGTGGTGCTGTTGTTGGGGAAGGAAGGGAGAGAGAGGTTCGTCAGTGGTGAGTTTTTTTTTGGATAACGTCAGTCGTGAGTTTGCGCAGCAGAGAGAGAAAAATAGGAGATGAATGGGAGGATAACTATGCTCGCAGAGAGAGAAGATGACTCACGTGAATAAAAAAGATTGCTACCCAAAACTTGCCTGATTGGAGCCTAAGAAAAGTAAACCTGGCGGGCACATCCCGGGCAGAAAAAACGAATCTCAAGGAAGGAGGTGGGTATGCACGGTTGGGATAACACATGCTGAGCATGTACAAATCAAAATTTCGGGTTGCTCGACGGCGACAAGTCGTACCCGACTAATGGTCCACTTTCCTTGCTCAACTTCTCCTCCTAGATTAGGCACGTCACTCTCTGTCCACTAACGTACAACGAATTCTATCCCGTAGACTAATTACTCAAGAGGTCAACGTGTGTGGCTGTAGCCCAATCATCAAGAAGCCACTTAAAAGACAAGCGTTCCCGCGCCTATTTGACCACAGAATATTGCAATTTTATATCACATTTGCAAATGTAGATGACGATAGTCGGCACTCAAAGTTGTTCCTGACAGACTTCAGTTAACCTTTATTAAATCCAAAGAGAGAATATGCTTCATGCAACTAAAGACTAAACGCAAATGAGATGACGAGTACCGGCTCCCTACGGTGTGTTCTAGTCACACGATCCATGCACATAACGAAAGCTTGGTCGTGCAAGCAAGCTATAACTTCTTGCCTTCTTGGAGTATATGTTAGACTTTGTGCACAAATTTTATATCTTTCTATGATGAATGGTGCTAATCAAGGGATCAGCGGCAGGAGCATCCATCAAATTAACGCCACCTCTTCCTAGCTCGCCACTCCAGCGCACGCACGCCACTCTTCGCGTCCGCGTACAATGGCCACGCCCGGGCCGTCGAGCGGCGGTGACCACCACATCTCTATCCCCCATAGCGGCACGGCGGCGGCCACCACCGCAGACACCATACGCGAGAGCTCCGCGGCGCCGAGCCCACTCCGCGGAACCACACCGCCGCCGCCGCCGCTGCCGGAGCACAACAAGGTCGCGGCGCTGTCGACGTCGTCGACGTTGCCTACGCCCATGGACAAGACGCTGACGGGCATGGCCAACCTCGCGAAGCTGCTGCCCACGGGCACGGCGCTGGCGTTCCAGGCGCTGTCCCCGTCCTTCACCAACCGGGGCACCTGCCTCTCCGCGAACCGGTACCTCACGGCCGCGCTGCTCTACTTCTGCGTCCTCTCCTGCCTCTTCTTCTCCTTCACCGACAGCTTCGTCGGCGGCGACCGCAAGCTCTACTACGGCGTGGCCACGGCCAAGGGGTTCCTCGTGTTCAACTACACGAGGAAGGACGACGACGACGACGGGGCCGACGCCGCGCGGCGGACGCGGGTGTTCGGGGACCTTCGCCGGCTCAGGATACGGTGGGTGGACTACGTGCACGCGGTCTTCTCCGCCGTCGTGTTCCTCACGGTGGCGTTCAGCGACACCGCCGTGCAGATATGCTACTTCCCCGTGGCAGGCGACAACGTCAAGCAGATGCTCACCAACCTGCCGCTCGGCGCCGGGTTCCTCTCCACCATGGTGTTCCTCGTCTTCCCGACCACTCGGAAGGGGATTGACTACACCGGGCCGTCGACAAATTCTTCGTGACACGATGCATTATGCTTGCACCCGGTCACTCGATCGGAAGGGGATTGACTACCGACATGAACTTTATCATCAGATCCCTTGATTTATAGTTCCACAGCGTCGTGTTTATACCTTGTCAATCGATTTTTTTTTTACACACAGTCAAACGCTTATTTTTTTGCTAGTTTCCAGCAAATCTCTAATTTTTACGGTGGCCACATCCTCGTGTTTGTGCCGTGTGGGAGCTGTTCAGGACTTCAGATACAGCATAGGAAATGCGATATGAACTGAAATACGGAACTTGATGGAGACGGTCATGCTTTGGTACATCTCGTTTTGTATTTTGCTGATGAGGCCGTCAACAAGTTTTATCCAAGTTCAATTCTTGCACTGAAGAACCTTGGTTTACGATATAAAATAGCACTTGTATTGAATTGTGGTCCCATGAAGATCAATATTATGGGTACATAAGTGAGAAATAAATAGGAAAATGATTATATAAAAAGGACTCTAATAAAACTCTTATAGGATACGGTTGACTATAAAATGCTAAAAGTTATGAGTTAGTTGATATATTAATAGACATTACAAGAGAAAATCTTAAAAATACATATGGGACCTATGAGTGACCTATTAATAAATCATATAATAGGCCACGTTATTCATTGTGATCTTGTCACATGGACGGCTAGCAGCTATTTGGAACTCCTATAAAAAATGACCTTAAATAGCACTGCATTGTCATGAACAGTAAGACTTTAAATAAATCTTTGTGAGAATCTCTTGTTGAACTTTGGTGTTGTTGTTGGAACATGGGGGAGGGATTGATATTGTCAGTAATTATAATATGGAAGGGTAACATATGTCTAACGGATACAAATGAAAAAGCTTGTATGTGGGTTTTGCTTATGCTCATCCCAGTAAAATACATTGCACATATTTGGCTCCTATGGCGGAAATGTTTACTCAAGATATCGCTGGATATATCATAGACTAGTTTTATAATTATATTTTCTCCAATTATTACTGAAACTCTATTAAGATTATTGCTCAACATGAAGCGTTACAAAATAGTTATGTGCATATAACTAAGCATATATGTTGGGATAGAATATATATGACAATCTAATTAGTTCACTCCATATAGTTTTCACTTACGTTCACAGAATTAATCCATTAACAGACCCGTCTACTTCTACATAGAAGAATGAAAAATGTTTCTCCAAACTGTTCACGTTGTAGCAAGATGAAGAATGATGAACATATTTTCTTTCATTGTTCCTTTGCAAGAACGGTATGGTTTGTTTCTCCTTTCACTATAAAATCTAATAACCCTTTTTGGCTCTTGTGCAAGCATTATTTATTATATTCTCAATAACCTTCCTTCTTCAGAAGATCAAGATCTTGTCTTCTACATCTTATGATTCATCTAGAAAGCTAGAAACAATCATAGATTTCAGAAAAAAGAATGCTCCATTTTGTCTATCATTTTTCAAGCCAACGCTGCACAAAAAGCTCAATATGAGGCTTTTGGTTTGGAAAGTATCTCTTCTAAAATTCTATCCCTTCCTTCCTCAAAATTGAGAAGTATCCTCGAAATGTTTCTTCTTCTTGTATCTGCAAATCGGATGCTTCTTTTCGTGCAGGTCAAAAATCTGACCTTGGTGTCTTATATATCATTCATTGAATATAAAAAATATGGAGTCTACAAGTGCAAGCTAATACTTCTATTGCATCTTACCCTTTTCATGTTGAAGCCTTAAGTATGTACCTTGGCTATCAAATCATTTTTTTCGCAGGTGAAAGGATGCATCTTCTTTTCAGGTAACACAACATTGATATCTTTTAGGCGGACCTACAGGGTGGTCCATATATGCCATGGCATATATAAAGAATTAGCCCAGCTCAATAACTATTTTTCCAAAATACCTATTGACTTTTGAGCCTAGGTGATGGCGGAAGAAAAACACACCACGCCGCCACAACGCTCGAGTCACACGTCAATCGCGGAATCGCTAATAACGATCAAAGGGCCGTAGAACAACACCTGTTGAGATCACGCCGCCACAACGCCCAATCGCGATCAAGCTGCACGACGCCAATTGCCACCGTGGTGACGGCGCATCAGCCGCCGACCTAGCTTCCGAAATCCCAAATTCCTCATCGCCATTGCTGATTGGACGCGCGACAGTGCTCGGAGCCTCGGACACGGATCAAATTCAGTAAACCCTACTAAGTACTAGTATGGATAATATAGAAATCATGATAGGGATTGTTGACTCATTTGTTGATTATTTGTTTCTAGAATAATGGATCTATGAAGCGGGATGGGAACATTGCATCTCTTTTTCGTAAACATGCAGCAAAGAAGCTTGCTGCTTCTTCACCTCGTTCTTCCGATCCTGCTGCTGCACCTAATGCGGAACAGGGTGGCCAAGAGCAAGAGAGAGTTATCGAAGAAACGGTGAATACCAGTCCTATGCCATCTAGTGGAATTTTTTAAGGAATTGAAGTTGAAGATATCTGGCCATCGCTAGCGTCACCACAACAATCATCGCCACCAATTTATGATATCAATCGTCTTCCACATGATCCAGGTGAAAGGTTCCCATTTCAAGTTATCATGTCAATGATCAAGATGCAATTAGAAGAGCATATATTCTTGATGGTCCATTAAAACCTTATGGACATGAATTTCCAAAGAGGAAAATTGGAGATAGAGATCGTTCATGCAACTTTGTATGGTATAATTGAGAATTTCATGGCCTCTAGAAAACGTAGGTCGGACAAGTAATATAATGGTCTATCTCAGACTCTTAGGTATTGTATATTTAAACTATTACTATTGTAATATGCACAATTCTTGCACTTAATTGTTGAACTTAAGACATGATATGTAATTTTTGTTTTTGTTTACCGAATTTCTTAGGAAATTTAATTTATTTTGATCATATTATATATGGGTTGTATCCAATTGTATATAAAAATTTGGTTGCGGCATACCCTTGAAAAAATCCTGGGTCCGCCACTGCTTTTATGAAAAACAATCAAGAATCAACCCGAGACTGGAGATTAAACATCATCAAAAGAGAAATGGAAGAAAATCTGGTAAACGTGGACATGAACTTCCTTTATATTCGAAGACAACAGAGTTACATTGCAGATGCTTTGGCTAAAAGTTATTTATTTGTCAATAGGGACAACCCAAGTTTTCATCTCTCCAATATTAATCATTGTAGTCGGTGTCCTGTTAAAGATTTGTTTGATAAATTTGTACCTTGGCTTGAACTTTGTAATCTTAGTTGTGTATGAATGAAAGCCCTTCATGGGCATGTTTCCTTCCAAAAAAAAAAAAGAAAAATCATTGAACAATCAAGAAATTTAGAAAATGGATTAAATTATCCTCGACCATGGTTTATAGGCACATTTAAATCACATGCATATACATAAATGGTCATGATCATTTTTGTAATTACATGCACATAATACCAAATGAAACATTGCTAAATTTGAGGCTACCTTTCACTAAGATACATTTTTGACATTCAAAACAAAGATCACTTGCAAGAGAAAATAGATCACTTGCATTGAGATGGTAGAGAACTTTTATGGCACTATAGCGGGTTCCAACTTAAAAACATCACTAGAAGTCAAGTATATGGGTGGATATGTCACATCATCACCAGCATGATTTAACATCATGTAAATTTGAGTTGCAACATCCTTTATACAAGATGCAACACAAAAGACAGCTCAACATATGAATAGATGTTTGTGGATCAACCATGAACAGTTTCAACCTGCTACTATGCATGAGCTTATTTTTTGTGTCTAGCACAAATTCATATTATGCCTGATTTCTATATGAGCATAGGTGAAAACATGTCTTTGCTAGAACTTTTTGTGCGTACTTCAAGGTGCAAAATGGAAACTGTACCACTAACACCGTAAGCCTTTTGTAACCTTGATGGTATCACATTATTGGCTATATACATGGATGAGCATTGTTCACCTGGATTGGTTCTACAAACCGAAATTTTTGCATGTGGATGTTGATCATGTATTATCTACACCATGCATGTGGGATGCATCACGATTGTTGAAATCCCGTCCCCATATACAACACTTTATCATGTGATTTTTGGATTGTAGTGTAATCGATACAAATCTCAAAATAATATACTGGTAAGGATAATACATGTTGAGCATGTGTATGCTAACTATCTCAAAAACAATTCCAGTTACACGAATGCAGGCTAACTACATATGTTGCCCACAATCTGGCATTTCTGCAATTGCAAGCGAGACCTGTGGATGCCATTCCAACACTATTATTGTTGGGCATACGGCACAAAATATATCGATTGTCCAAACTTATTTGTTGCAAAATTCGTGGAGACAAGTGCGAATTCTGTTGGCGGAAACGTCAGACCGGAGATTCAAAATCTCGTCACGCCCTCTGAACTACCATCAATGTGGGAAGAACAATAATCTTAGGGTACAAATTGCATCACAAAGTGTTCTCCTTCTAGATCTGCTTCGCCTACTCCATGGTCTCCACGATGACCTCACGCAGCGCGCGGCGCGACTCCTCGACGTTGCGTCGCGCGAGGAACAGGTGCGCTTGCAGCTGCGGCACCGTGGCGCGCTGCCTGGGGTCTTTCTGCAAGCACGCCGCCACAAACCCTCGCAGCTCGGCCGACGCCGCGGCGCCCTCCGGCACCGCCGGCGGCTCGCCGCGGCAGATGGCCTCCATCAACTTGTCGTACCGCGGGTACTCCACCTCGGGGAAGAAGGGGCGGCGCCCCGTGAACAGCCGCAGCACGGTGACGCCGAGGCCCCACACGTCAGCCGCCACTGCGCCGCGCGGCCCCGCGCGGGCGTCGGGCGCGAACCGCTCGGGGCTCTTGTACTCCGTCATGCCGACGGAGATGGACACGCGGCGCGCGGCGCCGGCGCGGTCGAGGAAGGCCTTGGACTCGCTCAGGTCGCCGAGCTTGGCGTCGCCCCGCGCGTTGACCAGGATGTTGTTGGGGTTGACGTCGAGGTGCGCGACGCCGCGGGCGTGGAGGTGGGCCAGCCCGTCCAGGCACCGCGCGGCCGCCTCGGCGATCGCCGGTTCCGGGAGGCCGCGGCCGCGTCTCTTGAGGACGGCGGCGAGCGTGCCGGCGTCCATGAGCTCGAGCACGTACGCGAGGACGTCTTGTTCCGGGCCGCCGATGACGGCGTGGCACCGCACCAAGTACGGGGACCCCGCGGACCGGCGGAGCGCCTCGGCCTCCGTGTTGTCGTGGTCGTCGTGCGCGTCGCGGTCGGGGTAGAAGATTGTCTTGAGCGCGAACACCGCGCCGGTGAGGCGGTGGCGCACCTTGGTGACCATGCCGCTTGCGCCCGCGCCGAGGTGGCAGATCTGCTCCAGGTCAGACAGCCGCATCGGCTCCTCCTCGTCGTTGGGCACCAGCAGCGGCGACCGGGACGGCGTGTCGTGATGAGGTGCGGCGGGGACGCGGCGGAAGAACTCGTGCGGCGCGACGGGGAACGGCAGGCGAGCCATCGTCTGGGTCGGGACGTCTGCCGCCGCCATTATGTGAGTGCACGATGGGAAAGCGGGAGTCCGACGAGGGTTCTGGCGTTCTGGGGGCTGGGAATTTATAGCGCGAGAGGTCGAATTCGAATCGGACTTGAGACCAGGGCATGGCTCCTAGTGAAGTGGCGCGCAAGTTGTCGCGTGACAGCTGCCGAGTCCGAAAGGGGACAGGCCACACAGGGGGCCGGACGCGGCTTGCCTGCTCCCAAGCTCATGCTCCCTCAGCTGCTCCATCTATGGCACCATCCCATTCGTTCCTGATTTTTTTCTTTGGGCCCAGCAAAACAAAACACAACGGAGTACCAGCACAACGTACAACAGCATTATTTCTGATGCCTTCGTGACCCCACAATAATCAAAGTAAACTAAAAATAGAAGAACAAGAGCACGGACAAAAATATGCCTCATGAATCGGGCGACAAATCTTGTTGCAGGCCATGAAGCTGATATTGCTGACATACTCCTCGCAGTCACCGCTACTTCTTGTGAGTCGAGGCTTTCGTGGGTGAACGCGCCGGCGAAGCTGCGGCTTACCTCCCTCTCCAGCGTATGTACATCAAGGATTTGGGATGAGCTGCCGAGTTGTGCCCGAGTCATTCTGCGATAGAGATATAGTAGTATTGGTAATGGAGGATTTGAGCTTGGGCTGAGCGGAGCAGAGGGAAGACAACGAGCTCGATAGGATATCAGGAGGGTCACAACCATCAGACGGAACGCTGACATCCGTTGGGTTTTGTTTTGCTGGGTCCAAAGAAACAAAAAACAAAAACGAATGGAATAGTGCCACGTAGCAGGAGCAAGCGGAGCGAGCACGAGTTTGGGAACAGGCACAGTCTACGGAGATTTTCGCTATTTTGCCCACCAAACCATGGCCACTTTGGTTATAACGCCCAGTGCCGATGGGCTTTGCTATAATGCCCACAAAACCGCTGTCACTTAGGTTATAATGCCCAAATCGACTATTACAGCTTATTTTCAGTTATTTTGCTCAATATAGACGTTGGAAAAGACGAAAATACCCCTAGCTATTGAAAAACCATCTATTGCTGGCTCAAGCGCATGACCAAAACAAAGGGAAAAAATATTTACAACATAGCAAGCAGCAACATTTGCATGACCCAAACAAAAAAAAAAACAGTAGCAGCAGCATGCTCATGACCCAAATTAGAAAAAAAAACAGCAACAAGCAGCATGCGCATGACCAAAAGAAGGCCAAAAAAATCATTCCAACATGCAATAACAGGTGGCACTTGATTTCATAATTATGCACCACACAAAGAGATCAGTTTCAACATTCATGCACTTGGACACAATTCAAACAACACTTGAAAACTTAGTTCAAACACAATTACAAACAGCCATTAACACACTTAGTTCAAGCATTACACTAAAGCCTTTCAATCTGACGCTTTCTTCTTCTTTGGAGTGAACTTCTTTTTAGTAGCCCTTCTCTATTGCTTGGTAGGTGTTGAAGTATTTGTGACAGGCTGAGATGAACTACCTTCCTCCAGTGTGCATTCCTTGGTAGGAACTGCTGCAGGGAACCAATTTTTAGTGGTGTTCTTCCTTGGTTGTCTCTTCCTACAAGACAATAACAATGCAAAGTAAACAATTCAGTATGTCATAAAACATTAGAAATCATGTACAAATATATAAATCAGTAGTTCACTTGCCTTTTCTTTGTTCCATTTAGTTCACATTTGTAGCTACTTGGCCTATGTCCCATTTTGCCACATGCTGTGCATAGTGTTTTACCCTTAAGTCTTTTCTTTTCTTTCTCGGTCTTCAACCCCTCAACTTGAACTTTCTTCTTACCACTACCACCTTCAAGAGCATCTTTGATTCTATTTTTCCTTTGACGCCCCACGCGTCTCTGAAATATTGGTGCACCTAGTTCAACACCTAGATCAACTTTTGGCCATCTCTTTAACACCCATATCCGGATACTTCTGAAGAATCTTAAAAGCCTTTGAAGCAACCCACTTGGCACTAGGAGTAGTTGTCTTCCTTCTCATGCTAGATGTGCAAGTGTGACCACCACGCCACACAGTTACCTACAAACAAAGAAAAAACAAAGACTCAATTATCTATGGTAAGATAAATAACAAAGAAAAAACAACAAAGAAAAAACAGCTAAGGAGAGAATCATTACAACAACGATGTCACCACCCAAGATTTCCGTTCGACCATGCACATGCCAAGTGCAATCTTCGGAGCCTTTGCAATATCCATCATATCGATTCTTATCCATTTTCGCAAGCCGTAACTCGAATTCATTATTTATGGCATATTGCCTAACGGCAAGTCTAAAATCCTTCATACTTGGAAACAAAGCACCTAAATGGAATTCAGGATTATCTTTATTATAGCGAATGATCCTCTCATTCGGTATGGGATCATCAACAACAAGGGCTGCACCATCATTATTAATCTCTAGTTCTGAAATAGCACTAGCTCTACGCATAAATTCTGCAGCCTTTCTTGCCCTCTCATCCTCATTCTTGAAACCCAACACATCATATAATTGATCATCACTAGCAACTTGTAACCTCCCATCATCATCCACTATTTCAATAATTTGCAGAGCATCCCAATCAACAGCACCCACCTCATCAACAGCAGGAGCATTGCCATCCGACCCATTCACAACCACTAGCTGACCATCAGATTGACCTAAAATACAAAACAATCTCAAAGTTCCACTCCAATATTTCTACACTAAATCGAGACGAAATTACATATGCATTGCAACAATTGAAAAAGAGACCGATACTTACATTGCAAAAGAGGGATTACGGTGTCCTGCACCTGCATGTGGCCGACGTGAGGGTCACCGGTGCCGTCGGGCTCGCTGGTGGCGTCGAGGAAACAGGCGGCCCGAGCCGCCACGCCTAGGTCACGCGTTCGCGGCGGCACGAGCTGGGCGGGGAGATGGACGGACGGGCGCGCGCGATCTAGGGTTAGGTCACCCGGGAGGCAGGGAGGCGGGCCGTGAGCCGGGCGGGCGGATCGAACGGAGGCGGGCCGTCCACGGGATCCACGCCCTCGCCCGGCGGTGCAGCGCCATCGTCGGGGAGGCGGGCCACCGGGCGTCCCGAGCCACGGGTGGCGCCGGGGGAGGCGGGGCGGGTGGATCGAAGGGCGGCGGGCCAACAACGGCTTGCGCGCCAGGAGCCGCGGCCGGATCGAAGGCCGGCGGCGGCTTGCGCGGAGGCTTGCGCGCGCTCGCTCGGCGGGCGGCGCCATCGGCCGGGGACGCGGGCCACCGGGCGTCCCGGGCCGAGGTGGCGCCGGGGGAGGCGGGGCGGGCGGATCGACAGGAGGTGGGGCGGCGCACCGGCCCGGCGGGGTGGCGGCATCGCCGGGGAGCGCGGCGGCGGCATGGTTGGGCGGCGGCGGAGCGTGCCGGCGGGACTCGACCGGAGTCGGGCGAGTCGGGCGCTCGAGACCAGCTCTCCGTTTCGTGTCCCGGAGCAAGGGGCAATCCTGTCCAGTCAGGTCACAAAAACACAAAAAAACATTTTGGAAAGTCTAAAAATCTAGCTTGGGCATTCTACCGGAAGAGGCAACGGATTTGTGGGTATTTTGACGAAGCCCATCGGGACGTGGGCAAAATAGCGAAGCCCCGCAGCGCGTGGGCAAAATAGCAAAAATCTCCGGTCCACGCGGTCACGGGGAGCTGCTAGACTTGGGAGTGAAGGGACCAAGGAAAATAAGTCAAATGCAGGTAAAGTAGGCTTTTCCTGGAAAAGCAAAAACCTTTTTACCCCCTTTAACAAAGCGGCGCTTCTACATACTACAAGAAATTTGATTAGAAAAAAATATAATAGTAAACAGTTTTTATCTTTTTTGTGACATCAGCAAGACAACAACTTGTAGAGCGCAATTTATTTCTATATTTTTTTACAGTTACTTAGGATGCGTTTGACACGGCTTATAGAAGTGCTTATTGAAACTGCTTATGCTCAATAAGCACTTTGAAGTGCCAAACAATAAAATAGCAAAAGTGCTTATGTGTATAAGCACCTATAAGCACTTTACAATTTTGTACTAGCATAAGCACTTTGAGTGAAGCAACAAATCGTAGCTTATAGTGCTTATGGTGTGAATAAGTAATTTTGATGGATAAGCATAAGCAGTTTTATCAAACGGATTGACTGCTTATGTACAATAAGCACTATAAGTAGTTTTGATATAATAAGCACTATAAGCAGTATAAACACTTTGTGCATAAGCTGTGCCAAACTCACCCTTACACAAATATTTTTTTTGTCATATAATATATACTCCATCCGTGCCAAAAATTGTTGTAGCCATTGATTTTTTCCGTTAGTTTTGACCATTCGTCTTATTCAAAATTATTTCAAATATGCAAAATTATGTTATATTTAAAGTTTCTTTGATGATAAACCACTTTCCATAAAATATATTAATTCAAATATAGGTCAAATGTAACAGGAAAATCACCAACGATAATAAATTTGGAACGGACTAGGTACATAAGAAGACATCTTATATTAAGTCAAACCGGACTTAAACAAAGTTTCATTCAACTTTATATACAATACAACAAGTTACAAGATAGTGCTTTCTTGAAAAAAAAACAAAGAGGAAAAAAGTTACTATGCTTTACAAGATATATTTTGTGAGCTCCAGTGAGCATGAACAAATCATGATGTATTTGCAAACTAATGATGCAACCTTCACTGTACGGTATGCTTCCTGGTTCCTGTTATATGCACCACCTATATATATATTACCTCCTCTGGAAGTTGAGCTTCATGATGGCAAAGCCAAACAAGAAAGCAAAGAACACTGCAAACACCATGACCACCACAGCGGCCACCCCCAGCCAATCGTGCTTGAAGTCGAAGTATCTCTCCACAAAGACTTTCACGGGAACGCCATCGTCCATTGGCGTCACAATGTCGCCAAACTGTGACACCACCAGCCCGTACAACGTCCAAGCGACGGGGCATATCCAACAGTACCATCTCCACCAGATTGGGACTTTCTGCACATATTTTCGGACCAATAGTGAATTATACAACCGCTGAGTTCAGTGGTCATATGCAGATTGATAAGGATTACAACAATACTTTTTCTGGATAATGGATGACAACAATACTTACAGGCCGGGGGATGATGAACCCGGAGAAGAGGTTCCAAATGGCATAGAATGCCGAGGAGACAATCGAAGCGACGTGGTAGGTCGGTGTCAGCCCAACAGCCATCATGCCATAGAATGTGAAGTAAAGGAACGTGAAGTACATGAAGAAGAGGTACCAGAAGAATTTGGCAGCATTCCATTCAAACCCGATCATCGAGTAAACTATGATTCCATATATGCTGGACTGAACTAGAGTATATGGGAGCTCAATTGCAACCTGCAATAAGAGGTCCAGTGTCAAACGGTCTTAATTCAAATATGCGGCAAATGGCAGCAAAAAGGTACTCCCTCCTTTACTAAATTGTTGTCGCCGTTGACTTTTTCCGTGACGTTTGACCATTCGTCTTATTCAAAAAAATTTCAAATACAAAAAATTATATGCTATATTTCAAATTTCTTTAGTGATAAAACATATTCTAACAAAATATATGATATTTCTTAAAAGAAATTTGAATAAGGCAAATGGTCAAACATAACGAAAAAGTCAACGGTGACAACAATTTAGTAAGAGAGTAGCAGTTATTTACCTGTCCGAATGCATATGGGAAAGCAGAGTACATGCCAGCAGCTCTTTCACGGTAAAACACAGTCCGCTCCACTGATACCACAGGCTGAACTGATGTAGAGTTCAGTACGCCGATGAAAAGCACTGCAGCATACATTGACCCCATGGCATTGAATAAATCTTGTGACTGTCCCCTGGATAAAAGAAGGTTCATTACATTTTTCTTATATGCTTGCATGCTAGATATGTGCAATTTGGCATTTACCTTTTACCACCTAGGTCCCAGAAGATAGTGCCAAAGAGAAGAGCTATGACTGTAGTGAAAAATAACCTAATGGCGTTGTAAGAAGGGTTCCTCCAATATGACAGGTTCTGCTTCCACAGGCAAGCCAGGCATTGCATGATGAAAGATTGCGAGTACTGGTTACGGAAATAAATGTCGCTTGAACCTGGTTCTGGTTCACTTAATTGTCTTATCAAGGTCTTATTTCTCCTGTATTAAAAAATTAACAGTTAAACGTCATGTGTATGCCCTATGCCAAATGATAATATCAGAAAAGTCCAAACATACTTGAATGTTCTGAACTTGATTATCATGCATAATGACTCTCTTAAACAAAATGCCAATGGATATGAACATCTGAGAAATAAAGTACAAAAAAGGTTGTTCTCACTGGTAGAGCTCTGATCTTTTGTATATGTCACTGAAATCAACACCTAGGGCCTGCTCTTGGGAGACTGTTGTTACTTCCAACATCCAGGTTGCTGGGTTGTATCCATCTTTAATTTTCCTGACTCCTTGGATTCCCTATATTAACATAGTACCATAAGCAATCCAAATAACTATGAATGAGGGACATTCATTTTTTTGTGCAACACATATCAATGCACCTCAAAATATTTAATCAGTTCACAAGAATGATGGCCTAATGGACCGACATAGATCTCTTCTCCTCCACGCTTCATTAGGAAGAGCTGCAAGCATTCATCAAATACTGCTTTAGACCACAGACCATTTATTTCACGGTTATAAAATCAGTCACAAGCAATTTGCTTCACCAGTTCTGCCAAGTTATCATGGTACAGTATAATGTTAAGAAGAAATAGTAAAAAGGTTGAAGGTTTCAAGGAAACCTCACCTCGTCGAATGCTTCGAATATGTCAATGCTAGGTTGATGAATCGTGCATACCACAGTTCTACCTGTATCAACAGTGTTCCTCACAGTTCTCATGACAATTGCAGCTGCACGGGCATCAAGGCCCGAGGTTGGTTCATCCATGAAAATGACTGAAGGATTTGCAACAAGCTCCACAGCAATGGTCAGTCTTTTTCTCTGCTCTGTCGACAGGCCGTTCACACCAGGAAGTCCAACCAAGGCATTTCTTAATGGTTTAAGCTCCACAAGCTCCATTACCTCTTCGATGAACATCTGCATGCACAACAGTAAGAAAATGTTGTCTATCCTTCTGAGAATGGATTGATGCTGGGACAAAATATATTTATTGGAAATAATTGATCTTTTCAACAGAAAGAGAAGGTGGCTGACCTTTCTGGTATTTGAATCGACATCCATGGGAAGTCGGAGCCACGCTGAGAAAAGAATTGACTCGTAGACTGTCACCTGTGGCGAATGGATATCGCTCTGTTCACAGTATCCTGATACACGTGCAAAGGTTTCTTGCTTCTTTGGGTAACCTGAAATGTTAATGTCTCCTTCGATGTACCCACTGGTTTTTCTCCTAGCCAACACATCCATCAATGTTGTCTTGCCAGCACCACTGACGCCCATCAGTGCAGTCAGCACTCCTGGTCTGAAAGACCCACTGACACCTTTAAGGAGCTCCAACCGCTCCTCAGCTACACCATGTGCTTTCATTTCCTGAGTTTCATCAGAAGGTTAATGCGTATTGTGACAGTGGCTCCATTGATGGAATAAGAGATGTAATTCCAATATTAACCTGTGGCATGTCGACATAGTACTTGATGTTGTTGAACGTGAGTGAAAGAGGGGCAAAGGGAAGGATCATACCCCTTTGTACTGTGCAAGAATGATTTTCAGCAGACCCTGAATCAGCTTCAGCTATACAGACTGTTGCTCGATGACTATTTCCTGATGCCAACCTATTTAAATCCAGAACATTCCCATTAAGGTTTGCAGACTTCTCCTTCAGTTCCTCTTCAGATATTGATGGATGTGACTTACCATATGCTGCAAACCCAAAATAAAGAATTTTCTTACATGTATTGTTAAATACAAACGATGGTCAATGAGCAAATCAGTAAGAGAAACTCACGCTTCAGGTACGTCAGCGCAAGAGTAAAGAGACAATTGAAGAGCATTACAAATCCAAGCAATGCACCTAAGCCGATCCAGTACCACTTTTCTTCTGGGAATATTCCACGTGACTTTAAAGCTTGCACACCTAAGGTCTCATTCGACTCAGAGTTATTCAAGATTTTGTCCCAGCTGTGTCCCAAGAGCTCATTTACTGAGATGGCATTCTGGGCATACATCAATGGAGAGATCCAGTAGCCCCATATCCACCATTTCTTCACTTTATCTGCTAGTTCAGAATGATAAGCACTCATCATATGAAAAAAAAAAACACTTCCAAGACAAACCACAGAGACAAAAAAAGTGAGCTTTTACCTCTTACTAGAATAAATCCGCCCAATACCATGAAGATTAGCAGTACGAATGATCCAAAGACATTTGCAATAATCATGTTCCTTGCTGCCCCACCGGCTAATCGAAAGAGTGATGCTGCCATCTCGTTGACTGCTAACATAAGAAGATACTGCTTGAAGAACCTAGCATTTCAAAATTCTAAAAAGGTAAGAATGGCCGGATGCAATCTTTATTTATTTATTTTGCTAAGAAGAACATAATTCCCTGAAAAACTTCACCTGCCTATATTCGGGTCAAACCCGATGACATAGTATGACATGAAAACAAACCCGGCAACCTCAAGAAAAGAGATAGGGATCTTGAGGATCCATGCGGGTATGGTATAGGTCCAAGCCGGAAAGAAGAGAAGATCTCTCTGCTTGAAGAATACTGGCAGCTTAAAGATGGTGAGAGCAAGCTCAGATAATCCATTGAACATGATCATGATCACTGCAAAGAATAGTGCACCCATGTAGATGCGACCGTCTGCTACCGATTCACGGTGCATCTTTGTACGGAAGAAGAGAGTCATCGCAATAGTTGATACCAACATTAACTGAAATTTCATAACACCAAAAGGTCAGATAGTAAACTTTTCCACACCCACACTTGTTTGAAATACATTCTCTATTAACCTGGATGGTTCTGAATATATAAACGAAAGAATTCCTCTTCATAAGCAGGATTTCCCGGTCAATGTTTGCTTTCAGCATCTCGCTAGCACTGACACCATACCTCGAGGTGGTCAGTGCTGCTGGATGGCTCTTGCTCTTGTTGAATGGAATGGCCAGCTCGTCTGATATAGCCCTCCCAGCGTGGAAAGATTTGAATGCGCATGCAAATTCGTTCACCGACACGTATTGATATGGTTTGTCTTGTCTCGCCCAGTATTGCTTCTGATCTTTCCTAGAAGTTACCTGCCCACCGTTCCCTCAGAGATATGTTAAACACATGAAGGCAAGAATATGCATGATTTATTTTGGAAGAATGCGACAGATTACTTACTTCTTGCAAAAAGTCAGCCACACCCTTCCTCTCAGGACACTTAAATCCAATAGACAAGAAGAATTTGAGCACACTCTCCCGGGGACCCTGATAAACAATCTGCCCATCCGAGAGAAGTATGATATCATCAAAAAGGTCGTACGTCTCAGGTGCAGGCTGTAACAAGGAAATGAGGGCTGTGCCGCCAAGGATATGGATAGCCTGCCTAAGGGACTTTATGATCTGGAATGTAGTTGAACTGTCAAGCCCAGTCGAAATTTCATCCATGAAGAGTGCATTGGCTGGACCAACAAGCATCTCACCTGCACGATAGCCAATCATAACATTGTACACTTGTACAGAAAGACAGTAACTGCTTTCTGAATCTAGTATGAGAAAAGTTATTGAAGACTTCTAAAACTGAGAAGACTTCGAGTCAACAAAATGAGAGGATACAAAATTTGGCTAGCTACCTGTTGTGACACGCTTCCGTTGTCCACCAGAGATCCCCCTCAACATCTCATCCCCTACCATTGTGTCTGCACATACTTCTAGTCCTAGTATCTGCATCAGATAAACACATGTTAAATGATGAACCAGACAACATTGGTAATTCGATCCGGAAGTATTTGCAGTTGAAGACCAAATACCTTCAGTATATAGTCACAGATAACACTAGCCTCTTGCCCCCGGATTGCACAAGCCTAAGTAAGATAAGAAGAGAAATTATGCTGTGTCTTTATTTCTTACTGGGTAAGCTGTCACTAAAAACATAACATAAGGCACCAAAATAATATTTATTTATTGCAGACTGAAAATTCATGCCTTCATGAATGCATCGATATCGGCATCAGGCTTGATATTTCCCATCTTTTCGCGCCTTGAAAGCTCTGTTAGCAAATCTGCCAGCACAATGAGGAAAACTTTATAAACATATAAAGTAAACATGCTAGTACTTCAGAACATGCAAGCAGCGGAAATGAATGTATATCCTTTTGACTAACTGCTCAGAATACTACCAAAGCGACTGCCAACTCCTTGGCAGCGTGCGGAGAACGCAAGGGTCTCCCTGACAGTCATCTCTCCAATGTGAAGGTCATGTTGGCTGATATATGAAGCTGTCCTCTCTGGTACGAACTCATCCATTCCATGCCCGTTGTAAGTAATATTGCCTGAAATCTGCACATTATTTTACCCTTTCAAACAATTTGTGTATACCAATAATAACTTCAAATCATTTTGTGCATAATGTACCCATCATTTTGTACCAAAATGAGAGTGTATTGTGAGATGCAGTCAATGTAGAATGGCGTTATCTTGTTGTGGATATTTCAGATAGGTACAAAGAATCCACTCTCAAGTTAATTTTTAAACCTTTAGCTCTTTATCAAGCCTCCCAGCTAATGCCAGCAGCAAAGTGGTTTTCCCTGACCCAGGTGGGCCTAAGAGAAGAGTCATCCTGCAAAAGCAAAGACATTCAGGCAAAAGAAGCAGAGATTAACAACTGATTCAAACTGAAGCATTAAAAAAGAAACTCGATCATTTGTTTATTAGCAAACTGCAAAAGTGATTCCGATTTATGAAAGGATGTGGTTGTCTGATTCGCTTGACACCTGCAGGGCTTGATGATGCCGCTGACGTCGTGGAGGATGGGCATGGTTTGCTTCCTGCTGCGCCGTAGGTGTAACGCACTGCCCAATTCCTCGAGCGTGTTGGTGATGGAGTTGAGGACGGTGGGGAGGCCGCTACTGCCGACGCGGACCTCTGCCTCGGCCTCCAGGTGCTCGAATCGCACCTCGATCGTCGGCAATTCGATCCCAACCCTACACCAGCAAACCCGCGCAAATCGTCAAACACCCTGCGGGCAAGGCTGCCATGGTCACCACGGCACGAGTACTGAAACGCGAGCTGCGCACGCACCGGTCGATGCGTTCCTTGAGCTTGAGCAGGAAGCGCTCGTTGTCCTCGTCGGCGACGCGCACGAGCCGCTCCAGCAGCGCCCGGCGCTCGCCCGGGCCGAGGCCGAGCACGTCCACCACCTTCGCGCCCCCACCGTTGTCGAGCGGGAGGACGGCGTGGCTGATGCGGTCGCAGGTGGGAAGCCGCTCGAGCGCGGCCCACCGCAACGCCTCCTCGTCGTCTTCCTCATACCCTCGCCGCGACGACGAGCGCGAGAACGCGTCGCCGCCGCGCCACCAAACGGACCCGGACCCGGAACCGCTGTCGCGCCGCCGCATGCTCGCCACCTTCTGGATCTCCGCCGCCGCGTCCATCCCTACTACCCGGCCGTGGGTGTTGCCGGCTGCCGCGCTCCACGCCGAGCCGAGCTAACTACGAGCAACCCGGCCGCGAGCGAAACCTCGTGTGATAGAGGTGATTTCTGCGGGAGTTTCTATGAATTCTGCGAGGACACCGAGGGTTTATGTAAGGTTGGCGGGAACGTAGAAGGCGGCAGCGCCGCGCGTTTAAGCTGCCTGATCAAACGCTTGCAATCCCTGTTTTCAACTGTTGCCGCTTGTCTGCGACTCGCTTCGCTTTCTAGAAGCCGTTCTTCAGCGCCTGCACGAGTTCACGTACAGGGTGCGAGACCCTGGCAGATGGGCCGTCGGTTTTGGACGGGCGCGTACCAGGTAATCAAAGCCAGATAGCAGTCTAACGGTGTTGAATGCTGATTAAATTTAAATAAATCACTCATTCGATAATTTTTATCTGCCTATCATTACTTACGCAACAACACATGATATTTTTTTTGCGAAAGCAATAACACATGATTGAATGCGTTCGTTGCCTGAAATCTTTGGTTCCATTCCATTGTGCCATCAATTTTCAACGTCACATCTCCCATTTGGTTATCAAAAAAAGAAAAAAACCGTCACATCTCCCATCGGGCCCGTTCCGTTCTGAATTCTGTACCCTTTACGCAAACCTAGCGAGAGAGGTTCGTTGGTTCATAGGAGTATTTTTCATCCTGAACTGCAATACCTCATTCATGTTTTTCTTGTTCTGTTTCCAGTTTTCACCACGTTTGGATGATTAGAACGTGCAGCTGTAGGTTCAGCAAATGCATTTTGGTCCATTTTAACTTCTCGTATCCAGCTCGCCTTCATTGCGTAGTTTGAAAGCATGCAAACAAGTTTTATATAGGCGTGTTTGGTTCATAGCCAAACTTTATCACATCACAACTTAGGGTGTGTTTGATTGTGCTTTTTTTTTGGTTTTAAAAAAGCCAATAGCTCAACTAAAGGGGTTGGCTGTCAACAAAAGCCAAAGTCAAAAACAGTTTTTTGCTATTTCATTTCCGAAAGTAGATATGGAGGTGCTTTTTTGGGCTTTGGATTTCACAAGTTTGAATAAATTACCTACATACATAATATATATACACAATATATACATATCTTATATAATTATTTATATACATATATCTTTTATATACCAAAATACATGTATAAGATATATATTTTTATTCATATATATATAATATTTATATTATATATAATAATATAATATAAATATAAATATATATAATATTATGATATAAATATATATGTGTATAGATATAATATTATATATGATATAAATAAATAGATAAATATTAAATATATTATACATATAAAAATATATAAATATCAAAAAATGTGAACAACTATGTATATATGTATAAAATATATTTATTTTTATGTATATATAACTATATATATGTGTATATATATATGTTTATATACATGACAAGTAGGATCCGTTAGTAAGTTTCAAAAGCCACAATTGTTTTACCGAACGGCTTTCAGCTTCTCATAGCTCATAGCTCACACTATTTTTTTTCACAGCCCATAGCCACAACAGCTTTTTCCACGACCACAACCAAACCAAACACACCCTTAGTCATCCCATAGAATCTTAGACGACTATTTGGTTCAATATCGCAGTTGTGGCTTGTCACACTTTCTTAACCTTCTACCTCACATGTTATAGACTCAGTTTCTTGCCAAGTTTTACCACAAGTGTGATGCAAAATTTCTTCACCTAACTTTCTGTGGCAGCCACATATTGACTAAAGTTAGACGTGGTAAAGTGTGGCTAGCAATTAAAGTGGCCCATATACTCGGAGAAAAAATGTAACTCAAAGCCGCATCCCTATTCTTGAGGATGGATTGCGGGTTAGCATTATGGTAAGATTTTTTTAAAAAAAACAGAGCGGTACATCATGCACTGACGGTTTTAAAACAAGTGGATTTGTGTATCTGGAACTAGAAGGTTTGAATAAGTCAATCCAGAGAGATGCCGAGGGTCGAAGCTTTCTGGAAGGTCAAACATTTATTTTTAACTTTAATTGCAACTTTTATAGTTTCCTCATTCAAAATGCTGGAGAAGACTTTCTATGCTACGAGTTCTTGCTGTTGATTTCTTTGTTCTGTTGGCGCACTATGAACCAAAGACGTGCAAAACAGGGTACATGTATGAAACATATACATTCTTGTTATCGATGCATTAGCAAAAGATTAACAAAAGATGGGCTCAAAGTCAGGAAAAGCGGCGCTTTCTTTCCTTCTCCATCTGATAATTTTTGTAGGGCATTTGGTCACAAAAATTTCGCTAGGCGATCTTTACAAAATACTAGGAGATCTTTCTAAACAAGAGAAAAGCTTCTATGACTTACAATATAACTAAAGAATTCAAAATATGGTGTACTCCAATATGCACAGCCCGACACGTTTATCGACATGCTTCCAGCTCTGTCGTCATCATCTCTTCTGGAAGTTGAACTTCATGATGGCGAAGCCAAAAAGGAAGGCGAAGAGCACCGCAAACGCCACGACAATGGTCGCCACCCATCCCAACCAGCTGTGCTTAAAGTCGAAGTAGTCCTCGACAAAATCCTTCACAAGTGTACCGTCCTCCATCGGTGTCGTCATGTCGCCAAACTGGGACACGACGAGCCCGTACAATGTCCATGCGACGGGGCATATGTAGCAGTACCACCTCCACCAGATTGGCACTTTCTGCATGTAGCATCACGCCAGAAAAGAAATGAGCAACATAAATGGATGAAATTAAGAGCTAGCAGGTGACACTAACGAGGGTGGAGTATTTACCGGTCGGGGGATGATGAATCCGGAGAAGAGATTCCATATGGCATAGAATGCCGAGGAGACGATAGAGGCGATGTGGTAGTTTGGTGTCAAGCCAACAGCCATCATGCCGTAGAATGTGAAGTAGAGAAGCGTGAAGTAGCCGAAGAAGAGGTACCAGAAGAACTTGGCAGCCGTCCACTCGAACCCGATCATTGAGTACACTATGACCCCATATAGGATAGCCTGAGCCAGTGCGTATGGGAGCTCAATTACAACCTGCGAGAAGATAAGCTGATCAGTGTCCGGCTCTCAAGGATATCCAGCAAACAGCAGCAGAAAGGGGAATCTCGAACTGGTTTCAGGAAAACCATTCACCTGGCCAAATGCATATGGGAAAGCTGAGTACATGCCGGCAGCTCTTTCACGGTAAAAGACAGTACGCTCCACAGCCACCACTGGCTGAACTGAGGTACAGTTCATAACACCGATGAACAGCACCGCAGAGTACATTGACCCCATAGCGTTAAATAAGTCTTGTGACGATGTCCTGGAGGATGAAGCAAAAATGTCGATAAATCTTTGAATGTGACCACTTATTTGTTATATGTGAGATGGTACAGCTTGTTATCACTTACACTTTGCCACCAAGATCCCAGAAGATGGTGCCGAGGAGGAGAGCGATGATGGTAGTAAAAAAGAACCTAACTGTATTGTAAGGTGGGTTCCTCCAGTATGACAAGTTCTGCTTCCACAGGCAAGCCATGCATTGTGTAAAGGAGGACTGTGAATACTGGCTAGGGAAATGCAACTCGCTTGAACCAGGAGCAGGTTGGCTTAATTCCTTTATCAAGGCCTTGTTTCTCCTGTAAAACAAAACAACCAATTCATCATACAGCTGTAGAAATGCTCTGGAGAAAAATGGTTGGTAATATTGAAAATTGCAAGTGCAATGGTATGCAGTAATCGATATGACCAACTAACTATATAATGCCCACGAACTTTCAACCTAACATTACAAAATTTAGTTACTTTATTCTCTTCCTAGTTACTGCAGGCAAAGGCAAGTCACTTACTGGTAAAGTTCAGAGTTCTTGTATATATCACTGAAATCAACACCTAGAATCTGTTCTTGAGAGATTGTGGTCACTTCCAGCATCCATGTTGCTGGATTGTAGCCTTCTTTAATTTTGCTAACCCCTTGAATGCTCTGGATAATATTAAATCACAAGGTCTTATGAATAATTTTGAAGAAATTTGGTAGATTTATGTCCAAGTGATGTTAATGTCACTTTACCTCAAAATATTTGATCAACTCTGAAGAATGATGACCTAGTGGACCAGCATAGATCTCTTCTCCACCGCGCTTCAGCAGGAAAAGCTGCCAGCAATTAAAAAACATTTCAGGCATTGCAAGTTTGTTCAGATTTCGAAATCAATCTGCAGGAAATTGATGGCCAATCTAACACTTATTCAGAAAGGTCGAATAAATCTCCAATGTGAATTCTCACTCACCTCATCAAATGCTTCGAATATGTCAATGCTAGGTTGATGTATGGTGCAGACCACTGTTCTACCAGTATCCACAGTGTTCCTCACTGTCCTCATCACAATTGCAGCTGCTCGGGCATCAAGCCCCGAGGTTGGCTCATCCATGAAGATGATTGAAGGATTCGCAACAAGTTCCACAGCAATGGTAAGCCTTTTCCTCTGCTCAGTCGACAGACCATTCACCCCAGGAAGCCCGACCAAAGCATCTCTCAATGGTTTGAGCTCCACAAGCTCCATCACCTCCTCAATGAAGATCTGCAGACTCTAAAAGGTAAGCAGCTGTCTACAGGGTATCAACTGAAGTTTAAAAGACAACTATGTGTGTGACTGACCTTTCTTTTGTTTGAATCTACTTCCTTGGGAAGCCGAAGCCATGCTGAGAATAGTAATGACTCATAGACTGTCACCTGAGGTGAGTGGATATCATTCTGTTCACAGTATCCTGATACACGTGCAAAGGTCTCTTGTTTCTTCGGGTATCCTGAAATGCTTATGTTTCCTTCAATGTATCCGCCAGTCTTTCTCCCTGCCAACACATCCATCAGAGTAGTCTTTCCTGCGCCACTGACACCCATAAGCGCCGTCAACACCCCTGGCCTAAAAGACCCACTGACACCTTTGAGGAGCTCCAAACGATCTTCAACTACACCCTGTGCTTTCATTTCCTGAATTTAATGTTGTAGGTAACATATTAATGATCGATTATCATTGTCGATATTGCAAGAGAAGAAAGTTTCTATCTTTACCGGTGGCATGTCAACAGAGTATCTAACATCATCGAAGGTGAGTGAAAGCGGGACAAAAGGAAGGATCATTCCCCTTTGAGCCGGTGTAGAATCATCTTCTGATGTTCTTGAATCAGATCCAGTATTGATTCCTGTTGGCCGACGAGTGCTTCCTGATGCCAAGTTATTTAAATCCACAGCCTCACCAGTGATGTTTGCATGCTTCTCTTTCAGCTCGTCTTCAGAAACAGATGGTCGGGAGTTGCCATATGCTGGAAATAACAAGGAGAAATCAATTATGGATTTAGATACTGCGAAACCTAGGAACAAACAGCAAACCATGAGCAACTAATTTTGCAGGTACTCACGCCTAAGGTATGTAAGGGCAAGCGTGAAGAGTGCGTTGAAGAGTAAGGTGAATCCAATCATTGCACCAAAGCCAATCCAGTACCACTTTGCTTCTGGGAAAACCCCACGGGATTCAAGGACTTGCACGCCTAGGGTCTTGTTAGATGTTCTGCTATCCAATATTTTATTCCAGCTATGCCCAAACATCTCATTCACTGAAATGGCATTCTGGGCATACATCATTGGCGAGATCCAGTAGCCCCATATCCACCATTTCTTGATTTTATCTGCAAAATCAGATATAAAGAAGCAGAGATTTATGACAAAGCTGCATTGCGATGAAACAAATGAGACTATGAGAGGGTGAGGTGAGTTTTTACCTCTTACTAGAATAAATCCTCCCAACACCATGACAACTAGCAACATAAATGATGCGAAAACATTTGCAACAATCATGTTCCTCGCTGCCCCACCGATAAATCGGAAGAGTGATGCTGCCATCTGATTGACTGCTAATAGAAGCAGATACTGCTTGAAGAACCTGAGGGGAATTAACACTGTAAGAACAATTGTGGGTGGCACAATACCAGAGTAAATCATGGCTAAGAATACATTTGTTTAATAATATGACCCATATAAATAATGGCAAATCTCACCTGCCAACATTTGGGTCAAACCCAATGACATAGTATGTCAAGAATACATATCCACCAACCTCAATAAATGTGATTGGTATTTTGAGGATCCATGAAGGTATAGTGTAGGCCCATGCAGGAAAGAAAAGGAGATCCCTCTGCTTAAAGAATACAGGCAGCTTGAAGACAGTAAGTGCCAGCTCAGAAAATCCATTGAACATAATCATAAGCACTCCAAAGAAGAGAGCGCCCATGTAGATGCCCCCGTCGGTCACCGAATCATGCTTCATTTTTGTACGGAAGAAGAGAGTCATAGAAATGATTGACATGAGCATCAACTGTAGTGACAGAGCAGGAGTTAGTCATGTTGTATTTTTCCCTTTACATGCCAATCCATGAAGTACTGGAAATTACCTGGAAGGTTCTGAACATGTAAACAAAGGAGTTCCTCTTCATGAGAAGAATCTCCCGGTCTATGTTTGCCTTTAGCAGTTCCTTGCCACTCACTCCGTACCTTGTGGTGGTCAACGCCGCTGGATGGCTCTTGCTCTTGTCAAAAGGAACAGCAAGCTCATTTGCTATAGCTCTGCCAGTGTGGAATGACTTGAATGCAGTTGCGAATTCCTTCACGGTCACAAACCGATAAGGTTCATCACACCGCCCCCAGTACTGTCTTTGATCCTTTTTTGAGGTTACCTGCTCAGCAATTAAATGGAATTAGTTAACAAGAATTCACTTACGTGTTACATTGAAAAATGGTGCACAGTACGTACTTCTTGCAAGAAGTCAGCAACACCCTTCCTTTCAGGGCATCTGAACCCCATGGACTCAAAAAATTCAAGCACATCCTCTCGGGGGCCCTGGTACACAATCTGACCGTCTGAAAGGAGGATGATGTCATCGAAAAGGTTGTAGGTCTCAGGCGCAGGCTGCAACAAGGAGATGACAGCTGTGCCACTGAGGATGTGAATGGACTGCCTCAGCGAGTTTACAATCTGGAATGTTGTGGAGCTGTCAAGCCCAGTTGAGATCTCATCCATGAAAAGAGCTCTGGCCGGCCCAACTAACATTTCACCTACAGGATACATCCAAAGAAAAATCACTCACAGCACTCTTATGTAAAGGGACTGTTTTGAACTAAAAAATGACAGTCTATTTACCAGTTGTAACACGCTTCCGCTGTCCACCAGAGATGCCTCTCAACATCTCATCCCCTACCATTGTGTCAGCGCAAATCTCCAGTCCTAATATCTGCAGCAAGCAACATGCATCATAGTAAAGACAGATTGGATTTTTCTTTCAATCTGAACTTACTCCTGCTTGCAGCTAAAACTTGCATATACCTTGAGAATATAGTCAGTGACCACATTAGCCTCCTGCCCTCCCATTGCAGACGCCTAATTAAGTTAAGCAGAAAATTATTGTAAGTCTTCACTTTTCACTAGTTAAGTGGTATGAATAAGTAAACAATAGACAGCAAATCATACTACTACATTTAGTCAAGTTATGTAAATACTTGCCTTCATGAATGCATCGATATCAGCATCAGGTTTGATGTTTGCTGCCTTCTCCCTCCTTGACAGCTCAGTCAGCATATCTGACAACATAAAAGAAAGAAGGAAAACCTGATAAGCATCCAATCAAACCATGGTGCCCAAATGAGTGAATGTGTTTGTGTAGCTAACTGCTGAGAATCCTACCGAAACGGGAGCCAACACCCTGGCACCGGGCAGAGAACGCAAGCGTCTCTCTCACAGTCATCTCTCCTATATGGAGGTCATGTTGGCTGATATACGCAGCTGTCCTCTCAGGCACGAATTCGGTCATCTCGTGCCCGTTGTAGGTCACTTTGCCCTTAACCTGCATATTGTTTCAATATCAGCAATCCATATCAGCAAGTGCCCATAAAAGGCCCCCCCTGTTTCTCGGCTCCTAATTTGTACAGAAGTTGAGAGTAAACAAGATGCTGAGCAATGCACATGACGGAGTACACAGATTGGTACTTCAAATGCATTAATTAAGTCTAGATTAAGATTCTATATGTACAACCTTGAGGTCTTTATCAAGCCTTCCAGCCAACGCGAGCAGCAAGGTGGTCTTGCCTGATCCGGGTGGACCTAACAGCAGAGTCATCCTGCACCAACGTGAAGAACATGAGGTGACACTGGTTGAAAGTAGCGAAGAAATTGACTCCCAACAGAATCAAAGTAATAGTAAATCCAATTTCTAGCACATGGAAAGGGGGAATAAACTAGAATTGCACTCCTGGTTGTCCAACCAAACACGCTCTCATCTCACTTCCTCAATCAGAAAATAAAAAACCAACTCGATGAGAAATTAAAAAACAGGTGAGTTGGTTCCCCACCTGCGTGGCTTGATGACGCCGCTGACGTCGTGGAGGACGGGCATGGTTCGCTTCCTGCTGGGCAGTATGTGCAGTGCGTTCGCCGCTTCCTGAACCAAACAAGACGCGCAGCGATCAAACCGTCAATCAATCAGCTTTCACCGTCGCGGACGCAAGAGAAAATCCACAGCGCACGTACCTCGACAGTATTGACGATGGAGTTGAGGACGGTGGGCAGGCCGCTGCTGCCGACGCGCACCTCCGCCTCCGCCTCCAGATTCTCGAACCGCACCTCGATGGCGGGCATGTCGATCCCGACCCTGCACCGCCAGAACGCGCGTAAATCGTCAAACACATGGTGGGCGAGGGCAACCGCGCGCGCGGACTCAGGGGAGTTCGCATACTGCCGCTACTACGACTGTCGCGCGCGTCACTCACCTGTCAATTCGGTCCTTGAGCTTGAGCAGGAATCGCTCGTTGTCCTCGTCGGCGACGCGCACGAGGCGCTCCAGCAGAGCCCGGCGCTCACGTGGGCCGAGGCTGAGCACGTCGACGTCGACGACGCCCTTACCCCCGGCCGCCGCCGCCTCGTCGGCGCCGAGGCCGAGCGGGACGATGGCGCGGCGGACGCGATCGTTGGTGGGGAGGCGCTCGAGCGCCGCCCACCGCAGCGCCTCCTCGTCGTCCTCGTCCCGCGAGGAGCGCGAGAACACGTCGTCCCCGCGCCGCCACATGGACCCGCTGTCCCCGCGCCGCATGCTCGCCACCTTCTGGATTTCCCCGCCGGGTCCATCCCGCCGCCGCCGCACCGGGCCACCAACCAAAATCACCGAAGACCGATCCGACCCTTTTCCCGCCGCTGCGATTCCCTCTCTGTGGCGGTGCCTTCTCGGGGCGCGTGCGCGGCTTTTTGCTGCAGCACCGGTTTCTCCGGCTGCGAATGGGAGGACGCCGAGAGGACGGAATGGGGTTTATGTAGGGGGGTGGGTGTGAGAGCAGAGCGTTGGGACGGAACGGGACGGGGACGGGTGATGAGTTGTCTTCTCGGTCGCAGTGGTCAGCGGAGTGGGACCCGGGGGCCGCTTGGCTGCCAAGACTCCTCCTCTGCTCGCCGAGCCGCCCGCCCCGTCACCCGGAGCCGAACGCCTGCGTCGCTGCGTTCCTTCTCTCCGCTCCGCTCGCTGCGGAGGGGGTCGTGTCGTGGTGGCCTTCTAGAAGGCGACCTGTTTCCGCATGGCGCAGAGGACTGGAGAGATTAAATTAATTTTTCTATGGTCAATGGATTAACGCCCATTTAACCAACGTGCCGCCCTTCTAGAATGAGCGGCGCGGGTGGTGGGCAGGGGGAGGTACCGGCAGCGCCTGGTCTGGTCATCAGAAAAATGGAAGACTCGTTTCTCGCAAAAAGAAAAAGGGTGAATCTGCTATTCCGTTTACACAGGCATTACATGTGGGGCCATCCGTTTGGGTGACTCCAATTTCGGAGCGAGTCCCGTATGTACGCCCGAACGAGGAGTAATAAAAGAAGTGAAAATTGGGACCGAGTGGCCCCCGCCATATCTTTGGGCAGGATTTTGGCATCTTCTGCTGGCAAGGAGAACGTGGGAGTTGTAGAAAGTCAAAGCAGAAAAGGCTTGTAATGATCTGATTTGCACTGTATAATCACAGAAACATATGAATATTTTGTATATATGGTTACATAGATTTTTTTTCAGGTGCAGTGTTTCTTTTTAAAAAAATTCGGAGCAAATAATTTCAACAAAAAATCTTCCAATTTATTCACTCGGTGGTCACGGACTTCAAGAAAAAGTCGCAGTTGACAATTCCAAAAGTAAAAGGTGGTTGTTATTGAAATGTCAAGGTTTTAACATTGTCAACCCACGATGTTCCCAGTTACCCATTCCATCAAACCAAAACAAAAAAGTGTAATAATACATAAAAAGTAGATAGTAGATAGGTCTTGTTGCTACTGGTAAAAAGAAAGGATAGGCTTTCACGCTATTATGGTAGCACATTTTTTTGTCAACCTGGTTGGTGTGGAGCTAGATGTGCCTATCCTAGGTTCTAAAAACTCACAATAGTCGGTATTATTGGAATTTATTCTCGACTTCCTGTGAAATACTGGTTTGGCCAAGGACTTGCAAACATGTCACAAGATAAACTTTCACCAACCACTGATATTGAAGATGGCAGTGGGACCCATAGTCACGAGGTGGTGGAAGAAAAAAATGTTATATAGTGAACCAGGGAAAATTTTCATTGCAAATAAAAATTTTGGATGCAATGGTGCAAACATACAATGATAGAATTATGTCTGCACCATTGCACCCAAATTCTATTTGCACTAAAAATTTCTCAAGTGAACCGATAGAAATCATTAGTTATTAGGAGTTGTAGATGGTTTTCTCTATGGTGATCCACATTTGAATAACGTAGCGCATCATCGTTTTCCATTGTTTAATTTCCTTTTCCCGCTCGTGATTTATTCCACATATGCCATGGTAGAGGACACGAGTCGTTAGGTGAATGGAGGGACAAAATAGACACGAGGACTTTTGTGAATGTAGTGTCTTAATCTAGTTAGTTAATAACTTCAATACGTGAAGGGGCATATACTTTCAAAGCAGATTGTGGAAAAGGGTGTACTTCCAACAATAGCAATATAACCTATAGTAATCTCCCCAAGAAAGGTAAGCTAATAAGATGATAGTCGTGCTGCAACCTTGAACACTCGTCATCTCAGCTAGCTCCTTCATCATACCATAATAATTTCACGTGGAAAAAATTGTATGGTTATCGGCACATTCCTATGCACAACTCGTGGAGTTCAACCGGACCTACCCACAATCGTTCGCGACGGATAAGCTGCTTAATTAACAAAGCTCAAGTGATTAGTCACGTCACGTTCCACGACGTTACCCCCTCCAATGAGAACGCTAACCCAGTCCCCACGCCGATCTCATGCTTTCCCCTTGCTCTTTTGAAAATCCCCATGGCACCCAAAGGCTTTCCACGGCGAGGCGATAAAGCGAAGAGAGATAATATCTCGCAAAAGCTGGCAGGTAGGCAGCAGCCGCGAAAGTGACCGGCTCCTGCGCTGCGCCCGTCGTCCAAAGCCGACACGGGAACGCGGGAGCTCAAGCACAGGAGTAGAAACGCCACCAACCAAAGCTAAAAGCAGTTTTATTTTTGAGGGAAAAAAAGAAGAGAAGGCAAAAGTGAAAAAGAGGAAAGCGGAAAGGGCATCCCATTACTCCGAGCTTCCAACGGCAAGGAACAAGTCGACAAAGGAGCAGCCGGAACGCGGGAGCGGTCAGGCGTGTGTTGCTGTTTGCCGTACTCGGTGTACCGGCCCGGCACCACTCGTCGCCGCGTTTGACCGGCGAGCGAGACCCGGTTGGGATCGGGTTCGCTTCCGACGACGCCTTGCCGTTCTCGTCTCTCTCTCTCTCGATCGGCCGTGCCCAACAACCCGTCCATTTCTCTTTTTTTTTCCCGTTCCGTGGCCGAGACGCAGCGGGCAGCGGGTGCGCGCCACGCCACGCTTTGCCCGCCCGCACATGCGACCAAAAATGCAGTAATAAGGCCAGTTTCAATGCAAAGTTTCATCTCACTGTTTTCAAAAGTGTCACATCAGATTTGAAGATTTAGTTTGATGTATAAAACGGTCTCTCTCAATGCATAGTTTCATCTCACGGTTTCATAGACAACTTATAGCATTAATTGAATATCAATTTATTGCATTGAGATCGGTCAAAACGTGTTGGGATAAAACTCTATGCTCTCAATGGGAGTTTCAATGCAGTTTCATACCTATGAAACGATCGCCAAATGAGTTTCATCTCTATAAAACTCATTTGCCTGGTTTCATATTAATTGCTTATCGCCACATCACCTCTTTTGCTTATATAGCGACCTTATTTAATGCTAATGAAACTCGTACTCGAGACTAGCCTAAGCGCCTTCGTCTTCGGAAACCATGCATCGGTCAAATTCGAGGCCTGTTCCTGATGGCGCTACGTGCGGGCCGGGGTGCGTCCACCGGTGCACGGGAGAGAGGAGGGCTCTGCACCCGTCGCTTTTCTCACCCGTGCAAGGGAATCCGTTCACCTGGACACGGCGGCGTGTGAACGGGACGGGGCGGATAGTTAACACAACAGGTGGACAGGGCAGACGGGCACCGGTCTCCCTGCTACCCGAATCTGACAGCGACCTCTCCGCTTGTCCTGCGGAGAGAGCGGCGCATCTGGCCAAGGCGGGGAGCGCGACGCGTTGCCGCCGGCAGTAACTGTGGCGGCGGAACCGGACGGCGCCGGGTCAAGGGGGCGGTAGCTGTTGCGCCGGTCTGTCTCTTCTCGAGGGTTCGCATCCCGATCCAGTTCACGGTTCAAATTGAAGCCCCGAACGAGGGGTACCACCGATGCACACGCCGTCATGCAAAACATGCCGCGTGCTCTGTGCTTCACGTTTTCTCCCCGGCCGGCGCAGCTGAGAATCCAGAAAGTCACGGGAATCGGCATGTTTTTCCTTCTTCCGTTCTTCGTTTTCAGGTATGCGGCCGGGCCGGTGTTTGCGTTCGGATGGGATCAGGGGTTCAGCTCCAAGACTACACAGAGCCAGAATGCTGGCTGCTTATCTTCCACGTGTCCTATCGTTCGTCACCACTATTGTTGTTGTTGTTGGTAGCTCGAGGCTGGTTGTTGCGACGACTTTTGAACCCCCTTGTTGCAAGCCACACCTACATTATATTCTCAGAAGAAGGGGACGAGTGCTCTCTAGCTAGCCCTCTAGCTGCCTAGTCCGGCCTGTAGTCCCAAAATAACACATCAGCCTGTACTACCAAAAGCGAACGCGCAATATATAACAGCCACGCCTTTATCTCATCTAATCATGTCCATATATATTCCATCCATCTAACAAGATGCCGCTAATCAGAATATCCGTGACCGTGCGTACTGTGCAGGGCGGCTTAGACGCGCGGTTCATATCTTTTGCTCACCGGGTTTGTTGGTAGTGGCTGCGCTTGTGCCGCTATAACATTTCTCTTCAGCCTCTCACCAGGCCAAAACAAAACAGCAGCTTGTACCAAAAGCCACGCGTGCACCACCTTTATTTGCTCTAATCATCTTACTAACCCCAGTGTTTGTCCCGTGCTCACGCACAATTATCCGTCCACCAAACAAAACGACACGGCCGGGAACAGATCAGGTGCATTATTTGTCGTTCAGGCCCTGCTAATGAGTGGGTAGGTGGTGGGGTTATCAGAGGAAACAACAGAAACCATATACGAGGAGAGGAGTTGGTCACGACACGGGTGCGGACGAATCTGCCAGTCCCCACCTGTGCACGGGAGTCGGGACACACGTCGGACGGTCCTTTCCTGCGAGCGACGTCGATCGCGCACGCACACGAAAATGGTCGCCGCGACCGAGTTCGGCCTCTGATTTGTAGCCGTCGTCCCTTGCGAATTGATTGGGCAGCACGTCGTTCCAAGAGACCGGTGTCGCGTCGCTCTCGAGGTCTATCCGCACCGTACATTCGCGGGTCCGGCCGAACATCCATCGCTTGTTCGATTCTCTGGGACTCGTTTCGTTGACCGGTGTCGCGTGGCTCTTCACGGTGTTTCAGCCATGCCGAGCATTACTGTTACGACGGCCACGTGTGTAGAAAAACCGTTGAGTTTTTCTTGTCAGCACATGCATGCCCATTACGTACTTCGTCCCGCCTTCCAGGCAACCTGCAGATTGTCTTTGTCTAGTGGAATCTGACGCTTGCTGGCTGCTATGCCCAGCAGCCCATGCGCACAGAGCTAACCGTATCATCATAATGATTCCGTGGCGGCTAAGCTTGGCTTCCAATCAACGTGACCTTCCGTTTTGGTGTTACTCGATTTCCTTCCATCGACAATGTACATCTCGTACCAGTAACTTTCTGCCAATCAGAAAAGAAGCTGAGCCTTCTGTTGTTTATCATGTCTTTTGATTGATAAAGGCTCAGCGAACACGTACGGGACTGAACTGACACAGGAATTTCTATTAAATCAATAGCTGCAATGCGTCTGCAGCTGTTCGGATGGATGGGGAAATATGTAGTGCAAACCACTAGTTAGGTGGAAACATGCAAACTCAATTTAAAAATTGATTTTAAAGTTTTAAAAAAATCTAAAAACCTGCATGTGCATAGATGAGATGAACATAAATATGCATACCAAATTGCAAGTCCAAATACAACATGATTTAATAGAAACAAAAATGACAAAATCATGGTGCATGAGAAGAAAATGATAAAATAGTGAATAGTATTGTAGTTTTGTCCTCTTGCATGTTTTGTTATTTTTGTATCTACTAAACCAAGAGGTATTTGCACTTCAAAATCTGGTATGCATATTTATCCTCATCTTATCTATGCACATGTAAGTTTTTAGATTTTTTTGAAACTCCAAAATCAATTTTTGAATTGAGTTTGCATGATTCCACCTATTTAGTGGTTTGCACTGCATATTTCCCGGATTGTATACATTTTCACAATCTATATCATTGTATGCATTCAACCAGTGAAGTTTCGTATCTGGACTTTTGTATAAGTCTAAGTACTCGTCATTTAAACCTTAGCTGTGTACATTCCTTAGGTGTAGAGGCAGGAATGAAATCAGTGAACTGAATGCAATACACATTCATTCAGATTTTTCAATCGAGCTATCGGACTTGATTAAACAACAGATTGGTCGGAATCCGAGGAATCTTTCTGGCCTTTGCCTCCAAGTAAACACGAGCACATACAGAGAACCGAAGAAACTTCGGCATATGATTTTCACAATTTATACATGATCAGAACTGAATGTGATACACATTGGTTCAGATTTTACACTCGAGCTATATCAGACTTGGTTGAACAACAGATTGGTCAAGAATTCGAGGAATATAATCTTTCTTGCTTTGCCTCCAAAGAATAAAACACGAGGATACGGAGAACTGAAGAAGCTTCTGCGGCCATATAAGCAAACAACCGCAGATTTCAATCTTCGGTACTGTCGTCAATGACGACAGCCCACCTTTGTTTATGTCTGCTTAGACTAACAAATTGCCACCTTTTCAGTTCATGATACCCCGGCCGGAGACTCAATTAAGTTACGTTAGTAGTACTACTAGTAAAATATTCACATGATTAGTCAACGCCCAAACGTAAGAATTTTGTACAATCACGTACGTGGTAACAATTATTGTGGAAAAATTGAAAAGGTCTCCATAAATATGCAGTACTTTAGTAGCAACATGCCTATGTGTTGCTATATGCCCTTTAAAATGATGATATAATAAATATAGCTAAATTGTCTGTTTATGCAAATTCTTCTACTATTTCTTTTAAAATGTTCATAATAGTGCATCCCAACTTTTACCATGCTAGTGAATAGTGATTACATTCAAAACGGGAAACTTTTGAGATCACAATTTTTACTAAGATGACAAGGTGATAAAGGGGAGGGTATTTGGTGTTGCGGGTGCAAGGCCCCTCCAGCCCCTCCTTGGCTTCACCACTGCTTTTACTAGGATTGTGATTACATTCGAAACCAGAAGCCTTTGAGCTCTCAACTTTACTAGGATCGTAATGACAACTTCTATCTTTGAGATCTCAACTTCAATCCTATATATATTGAACTTTATGCCTAGCAATCATAGATTGGAGAGAGTAGGGAACGGGGAGGGGGCATCAAGGTGCACAATGTTTTATTAAACATAGTCAAATAGTAAAAAGTTCGCTTCCCCTCCACTCAGGGTCTCAAATTGTTGTCATTAGGATAACACCTCTCCAGTTCATTTTTGAAGTATAATTCTGGTTGTAATGACAACATTTAAAATGAAGGGACGGACATTATTTTTAGATTATTGTTATACTGTAGTATAGAATATATAAATAAAGCTTAGTGTTTAAGTAGTCTGACTACGTACAACCCGACCATTACTTATTTGTGGCCAGACAAAAAGTATGTATATGTTTATTAAAATAAAGCTTACGTGACCACATGCATCAGGTGCTTAGTCTAGTGATTCGCAAAGAAAAAAGGTGTATAATCTAGTGCCGCCGGGAATTAAGACATGCACCAAATTAAAAGATGTTATCACACAGTACCATTTATATGCATGTTGGTACTTCTTTTTGGTACGATGGTACTTGGTAGTTGACAGCTCATGATAGGGACTACTCACGGATAAATCATCATACATTCAATCCACTTTAATTAAAACTTTGATCCTCAATAGCAAAGGATTCACAATATTGACAAAGTAAAAACAATATTTTTAGATTCATTGTAAAACCAACCATCATGGTATGCGCCTCTTCTTTATTTTAAAAAACTAATTTTAAATATTATTGTTCAAAATTTTTAATTTTTGACTTTAATAAACCTATGATCTTTATACTTCAGCACGAAGGGAGTATCAAATGCTCACTCCGTTTGAGCTAAGCGGCAGCCGGCACAGACAATGAGACAGAAAAGAAAGAATGGAGTTACGTATTTTCTGTGCTGGGCTGCACTTCCAGTGTGACGACGACTCGGACTCACGAGAAGTGCGTCGTGCGGCACTGTAGGAAGTATACTCCGTATCGTTTATCGTCTTCCGTTCCCGTTCGATATCCGTGTCCACATAGTGTTCTTGTGCTGTTTTGCGTCATCGCTTGCATATGTACTTCTATGCGCGCTGAACAGAAGCTTCCAAGTTCCATGCATGTGGCAGCCGATCTAGAACCACGTGCGTGATCCATCAGTCTCAGTTAGTTAGCAAGAAGAGACTGACTCCGTTCTTTATTGAGTGTTGTTCTTGCTGACCAAGCATACCCAAAGCCCCATAGGTCAAAGTGTCTAGAACTTCTATGTTTCGTCATAACTAACCGCGTATATCAATGGCTCAATTTAAGCTCAAACTGCGTAGCCAAAGTTTCACTTGTTGTCTGGGTAGTGCGCTTTGCATAGTTGGGGTATTGGGTCGTGCATATGAGAGCTCGTTCAGGTGCCGCTGCCTGTCATTTTCATGCAACAATCACTACTTAAAAAAGGACTTTGCTATCATCTTACATTTTACAGTAATAACGGGTATAAGAAAGTTCATTATTGTAGTACGTGACCGATAACATCATCATAGGCGATGTTGGCATTGATGACATCATCGTCGTCCGTTATTAAAAATGGACAACATATCAGGCCTAGTGACGCCATTGTGGCCCGATATTAAAAATGCCAATACAATTTTGAGCATGGTGACATCATAATCTTCGACCCGATATTGTTGTGTCTCCTCAGTCCAACTGCAAGCCCATTTCAGCACGTTACTATATATAGTTGCTTCTCCACTACAAACCCTAGGGTCATTTTTTCCCTCCCACTCTCTCTCTCTCTCCTTCCTGCCCTCCCACGTGGCTACCGCTCTCTCTCTCTCTCTCTCTCTCTCTCTCTCTCTCTCTCTCTCTCTCTCTCATCCGACGCACGCCGCCCTCGCTCCCTGGCCGACGAGCCCCTCCCGGCTAACGTGCTCCTCACCATGCCGCCTACCGAACCGACGAGACCCTCCCCGGCTCCGCACCACCGCGACCTCCTCGGCTCCGCCGCCGCACCGCCTCTCGAGTCGGCGAGCCCCTCCCTGGCCGCCGCTCCTCACCGGTGCCCCTCCTCCGCGGCCGCTCCCTCCTCGGTCGCCCCTCCCCACGGTCGGATCCGGTGACTACACGCGCGGTCCCGCTCCCCACGGCCGGATCCGACGACCCCGAGGCGCGGCGCCGGCCGGAGAAGAGGGGAGGTGTGCGCGAGGTGGCGTGGGCGTGGTGCGGGGCGGCGACAGATCCGATGACCGGGCTCGGCGTAGGCCCGGTCTGAGGCTGGGTCCGATGCCACGTGTCCTTTTTTTATTTTTTGTGGACCACAACAATAACAGTAGGCAATTTGAACGATATTGTAGAGGCCCCTTGGTAATAACATTTACGTAATGCCCGTTATTATGGTGTTATTTTGCCCGTTATTGTAAACCTTTATTCTACTAGTGAACTCTTCGATGACTGTCGGGGTGCCACTTGTCGATCCCCCAAAGATGATGCAAAGCGAGTAAATGAAAATAGGAGCGGTTACTATTCGACCAATGTCAACTTTTAGCTTCTCTCAGCCCATCCCAGTCCTCCTCGGGGATGTCCTATACGCGAGCAGATCGGCCCGAGCCATCGAGCCATCAATAGGATTGGGTCTCTCGAAGCAGACCCCACCGCGACCAGTGCTGCCACGCGTCTCTACAAGATTGGAGCGTGAGTGGGAGGGAGAGAGAAACGAATTGATTTTGAAACTTCAAACATATTTTTCTTCCAAATTGTAACTCCGTTTTTGAATATGTTTGCACTACCGTGTTATTTAAAATTAATTCTACCAAATGAGATCCAAATGAATATTTTGAATTTTTTTTAAAAATCAAATTTTCATCAATATTTTCAATGCATTGTATCAATATTTTGTTATGTTGTGCTAACATTGTTGATATTCTATATCAACATTTTCATCGAGTAGACCGAGATCTAAGGAAGTCATCGGGTAGATCGACCCAATAAGACCCATTAACAGCTCCACGTAACGACCAATAGAACCAACTGCACCAAAAGCTTATGTCAACATTTTCGCAAAACTATATCAGCATTTTTGGAAAACTACGTCAACATTTTACAGAAAATGTTGACTTAGTACATATAAAATGTTGAAATAGTATATCTCAAATGTTGATGACAACAATATTTCAAAAATATTCAAAAAATATTCATATTGGATCTCATTTTGTAAGAATTAATTCTAAAGAACATGTAGGGTTTAAACGGATTCAAAAACGGATCCACCGTTTGGGAGAAAATTGCATTTGAAGTTTAGAATTTAAACTCAATCAGCTTCCTCCCATCCGGCATCAATAGAAAAGCACCATGTGTCACCTCTGTTCCCTACCCAAACTAGCCCGCAACTTTCTGTTGTCGTTGGATCCTCTATTGGCACGTATCGTAAAGTGATCTACCTAACACTAACTTTAGACCGATCTACGTATAGGATTTTCCTCCTCCTCGACCCATCTGCAAGGCCCCATCACGCGGCCCACAACGACCCAACTCACCATCTCCTTTCTTCTTCAACGCCCCCTCCCCCTCGGATCGTGCCCCTTCGACTCCGGCGCCTCTTCATTGCCGTTGCCGGCTCACCGCACTGTCTGCCTTCACCGGCGGCGGCCGACGACGCCTCGCCGTCACCGTCAACCACCGCCACACTAACTGGTTGCCCATCGACGCCCCCGCTGCCGACCCTTCCCACCGACCCGGCAACACCATCGCCGTCGCGCTGCTCTGCCGGACCGTGGCCCACCGCCGACCGATCACCACCCTCGGAGCCCCTTCCATGTCCGGAGAGATTACATAGCAACCCCGGCAACCCCAAACCCGAACTTGAACACGATTGTGTGAGCGTCTCCGGCAAGGTCACACAAGCTCGGGAGGAGGAAGAGGAGAGACGTGCACACAGGCTTCACGAGGAAGAAGAGGAGGAGGAGGGGGGTGGTAGAGAGAGGTCGCGTCTCATCATGGACGGAGGCGAAGATTCCTGAAAGAAAACGAGGTGACAAAAAAAAAGAGTGAGAGAGAGAGAGAGAGAGAGAGAGAGAGAGAGAGAGAGAGGCAGACAACGGGGACGAGCGGCGATCCTGCCTTCACACAGCTTGCATGCCATATAATCATTTGAATTTGCAGTTTTAGTTACTTCTACCCAATAGAGCTTAGAAGTTAAAAGTAACAATTTGTTAGTTGATTTGCCATCTTTGGATTTGAGTTCACCGGAGGAACATGAACTGTGCAATTTTGTTTGTGGAATATGAATAAGATATATAGAAACTGAAGAAAACATGTTAGAAATGTGTAGTCTGAACATTCAAAACTCTGATTGATAGTACCAGGAAACTGTAAAGATACAACTCTAGAAAACGTCATGCCCACAAATTCGGAACAACATATGTAAATGGCTGGAAGTCAAAATTTCAAGTTAGCATACTGTGAATCAGCAGTAGCATGTTTCAGTGCAATTAAAAAGCCAAACAAATATCATTTCAATTTTCAAGTCCGTATTTCATATATTTCTTTACATTACTAATGTCTCACGACTCACAAGTCATGAAATAATCAAAATATATAGACTCCAGGTAATCATACGGTTAGTCTGAAAAAAGATACATACATGAACTTCTGAAGGACCGAGGTGGATGGCTCTAAGAGAGTTTTCCATCTGATTCACTTCATATCTTAAAATGAAGACCTGTCATCAACTTAAACTGAACTGTCCATTGAGACTGGGGCAGCTGCAGAGAAGCTATGGTCTTGCTGGTTGCACTTGTTGTAGAAAAAAAAACAATTGTCGGATAGTACATTGGAAGAACAAAATCTGTGTAATTTCCAGCTAATAAGACATCATGCAGCTCTGACGTTTAATAACTCTCCACTGACCTGCATTATACACATCGCATAAAACATAGCATGATAATATATCAAACGAAGAATATGATAGCTAAGAGATTTCTCCTGTAATACAAAAATACATATATGTCTTGGGTGTTCGAGGAAAAAAATAAGCTAAGAGAACAAAGAGAATGAATGAAAACAGGGAAACATAATGATTCAAATACACAAGCAGGAAGAAAAAGAAAAACAAGCAAATAAAAATGGCGACCCACAAGGCATACACAATACAAATAGTCAAGAACTGCTGAATATTCTCATCAAGATTGAAAAATAATCCACATTTATTATGAGGACAAATAAAACATAAAAAAGATCTCATAATAAATACGTGATTGGCTTTGCCTTTACAAGTTCAATGGATCAGGTTAGCACTTGCTTTTCTCTTGACAACTCCGTGAGCATTAGATAAGTATAGTTCTTTAAGCGATGGACGCTAGGTTGGCTCTTCCCAGCCTGAGAGTGACTTTTGTGTAGGAGCATATGTTCAACATAGTTTAATTATTAATTATGGTTCAATATAAAAATCAAACATCTAATTATACTATTAAATATGTCAAATTAATTGTAGATAAACTAGTGACGATTTGAGCATCGTCACATTAATGTCATATATCTTGTAGTGGTAGATATGTCTTATTAATGTGTCTTATTAATATGTCATGGATGAATTTGACATTTCTATACTTCAAATTATTATTTGACACATAATAAGATATATCTACAACTAATTTAACATATTTAATATTATACTTAGAGATTTAATATTTAGATTAAAGTTCAATTAATAATTAAACTAGGTACATGCCATGTGCTCATTAAAGTATTTCTCCTTCCCAACCCTAAGAACGACAAGAAAAATAAAAATAGAAAAATAAATAGAATTTATGAAAACAATGCATGTTGTCATAGAATTATTAGAAAATTAGAAGAAAAAAACTACAGAAAACCTCTAGATCAATTGTGTTTGGCATGGCACCAACTGCAAAATAATTGTGGTGTTGTTCTTATAGCTGCTCTGCTCATACCCAACTCCAAAAACTAAGAATAAATCACGAATTTTTTCTAACTCACTATATCTTTTTAAGATTTAAATGCAAAAAAATAATCTATTTTACAGACTTCCAATATTGGCATCTGGCATATCTGAGGATCCCTGTGATAGCAATGAGTCTTCTCGCTTAATAACAATTTTTGAGCTGCTAGCGTCAAAACAGCTTGGCAAAGTAACATGAGAATCCCTTGAAGCATTCCCACCTTGAGTAGTATGTAAATGAAACAATATAAATTTACTAAAAACAAATCAAAATGTGGATTTCCTCTATAAACAAAAAAGATGCAAAGCGATCGGATCTTATGAAAATTCACAGAAAAGACCTTCGAGACAAAAGGGTGAATTCTGAAAGGAGCATTTGCATGGTTACCCCTGTTTTGAGTTTCAACTATGAATTTACCCTCGTTCTATTTCAACTCTGGATCATTGGACCTACTTTGACCAAGTCTTTGCACCATTGCCCCAATTGGGACAATGGTGCAAAGACTTGGTCAAAGCAAGGACAACGACGCAAAGTTGAAAAATGAGGGTAAATTCATAATTGAGGTATAAACTAGGGGCACTCATGCAATTATCTCATTCCGAAACTGCTGATAATACATAGTAAACCCATTTCTATTTTAGTCCATTTCTCGGCTAAGCAATCAAATACCACTAGGGCTCACACATTGTTGTATAGATTCGTTGGGTAAATGTGAATTACAAATGATCGATAATTGAATCAATTGCATTAATGAACCATATTATTATAACATGTTAACGTTCAATTGTGGCAGATTTTCCGAAACAGACAAAGTCGATTTTCTCGCATTTATGGCCCGTTTGGCATGGATTATCAAACAACTCCTGGAACACGCTCCTCAAGGTAAAATCCAAACAGTTTTTGGAAAACAGATTCTGCTCCTAGGATCAAGAACCACTTTCTCTAAAATGAACTAGGAGTCAAAAGTTTCAAAAACATAGCTCCTACAGCTACTCGGTCATTTTCAGAATCTGTTTTGGTAGGCAAAAGCATAAGAATCCGTTTTACCAAACACTTCAAGAATCCGTTTTGGTACAGAATCCATTTTGATAGAGAATCTATTTTGGTAAAGAATCTATTTTGTAGAGAATCTATTTTTTAGAAGCCATGCGAAAGGGGTCCTTAGTAAGACGGGTTATCTCACTTAGTAGAAAAGGCTGCAAAACCAGACACTTTTCTGTAGCCCAATCAGCATCAGCACCAGAAAGGTCTTCTAGTCCCTTGAGAATTGAACTATGGCAATGCATAATTGATTGCCCTAGTAACCAATTCAAGAGGAACCAACCACACCTTTTTAACAAGACACCCAAGCTCAGCAACAAAAAAAAATGCAACACATGGATTGTCCAGGTTGAGAAAAGGGTAGGGTTACGACCTCACATTGGACTCATTAACATGAATATCATTTTTCATTCACTATATTCCATTATTTGAATCATCACTTATCGTTCAAATTTGACTTATCATGAAAAAATACATTTAATTAAATAAATTAACTAAATATAGCAAGCGAATCAAGAAATTTGGTACTATGTATAGTCTGTGGACAGCAGAAAAAAAATTGGTGGACAGAAGGGGAGAATAAAATTGTTCACCGAGTGTGGCACGAAACACTCGACAAAAGTCATGTTTGCCAAGTGTCACTACAAAGCACTCGGCAAAGCATCACGCGTGGCGGTCACGTGGCACTTTTTACGGAGTGCTATAGGAAAAACACTGGACAAAGTTTTATGAAGATGTAACTAGGCCTCCCTAGTGGGTTTTGATAATAAATGACAAAGAATTAAATTATCTAATGTGCAGGATATTAAAGTGTAAGTGCCCACGTTGTGATAATGTTAACCCCTCATACAAAAAGATGAAGTGTAGATTCAAAAGAAAGAGCAACAGATAGATTTATAGCCTTTCGAGTCTAGGTATGCCGAACTATCAAGAGGGGTGAAACGATCTTACATGCAGGGAATTTGTGCTCAAGAAATCCTAAGACAAGCTTGGAAACCAAAATTGCCAAAAGAGCCAAGTCCAAAAAGCCTAAAACCGTGACTCACTTAGAAGGAACGGAAGTTCCGTCGGTTCCGAGGAGTTTCGGAATGGAAGTTCCGTCCTGACGAGTGTGGCACGCCTATTTGGACCCTAGAAGTTTCGTGGGATCTGGTGGAAGTTCTATCGATTCCAAGGGATTTTTGGCGGAAATTTAGTTTCAAACGGAACATCCGTGTTGATGTTGCTTAAGCCTATTTCGATGGGGTGACAGAAATTCCTTCCCCGACGGAAGATCCATCATTTCCCATCTAACCCTAGCAACGGCTCCTTTTACACCCTCTCCTATATATACCGTATTTTATCCCGTGAAAGAGGGTGCTGGTGCTTTTTGAACTCTCCTATCTTCTACGAGGATATAGCTCTCACCTCTCTCCAGTCATCTTTAAATCCACGACCATTTGTGACAGCTCCATCTCAAATCCAAGCTTTAGAGCATCAACCAAACCTTGAGCACATCTTCCCTTAGCAAGCAATCTCAATTTTACTTGTTATTGGAGATTCGTTCTCCTAGATTGGCTAGGTGTCAACCATATGGTTCCCAAGTTTTTGGTGAGTCTTGGGAAATTTGTGAAGGTTGTGCTTCGCTCAGAAAGGAAAGGAATCAAGAGAAGAAAACCAAGTTTGATCTTTGTGATCACTTGGAGAGGATTAGGGTTGAGAGAGATCCAACTCTTTGTAAGATCCTCAACGGAGACGTAGGAACCTCTTTGTCTCTCTCTTTATTTTGTTGCTTGTTCTTGTTCTTGTTCCTTTTGGATGTCGTGTCCGATCTACTTGTGTGTTGCGTGTTCATTGAATTTCTAGGAGGTCAAGGGAAGTTGTAAGAATCGCTCTCGATCTCGTTTCCCTTGAATTTTCCCTTCCTGTCCCTGACGAAAGTTCCGTGGTGGTAGTTTTTGACTAGGTGCTAGTGTTGTGTTTTTTAATAATTATTTTATATTACCTATTCAACCCTCTCTCCTCCTCTAGGTAACTTTCATTTTGATTTTGTGGAGTGTCTCTAACGGAAGTGGCAAAGTAAAGACACCCGACATCACTGAGAGCCGTCACGCCTAATTGCCGAGTGTCGGTTGCGCTCGGCTCCTCTTTGCTGAGTGCTTTGTCATGACACTCACCAAAAAGCTTGTTTACCAAAGTATTGTACTTGGGACACTCCACAAAGAGTTTGGTTGCGGAGTGATTGTCGACTTGGCACTAGGCACAAATGAACTTTCCGATAGTGCTAAGTCAGTGGCTCATAGGGAGAAGGTACGATGTGGCTCATTGGTAGCTCCTTATCTTTGATCGAAAATTCATGCTTCCAATCTATTTTACCACATAGATGGTCCGACACTTATCCATATACACTTTAGTATGGCAAAGAACGACGACACTCGACAGGCAGCCTAACATATGATACTCTATCAGTTGACCATCTAAACAGATCATCTGTATCAGTTGACCATCTAAACAGATCATCCCAATGCTTCTCGCAACAAATGGGTAATTAATGCAGCTCCCACTTTGAGTTAGACGAGGAGTAAAGCCACATCTGAGCTACAGCCCCATCGTACTCACTGCTCATTTGCTGAAGATGCCAACACAATCGATATCTAGAATGAATCTGGATCGTCCTGCTTAGCGCGTGTGCATCCATGATCTCACCTGCCATCCTCCTCTTATTCCCCCTCCTCGAGAGGTTCAGGACGGTACGAGAGCAACGTGGGTGAGAGAACTACGCCAGCCCTGTAAATGAACAAGTCTTCTTGAAGAGACAGACATCAAGAGCCCAAATGCCCAATGCAGGTAGAAAAGTAAGGCGTTCTGGTGCGACCTTATGAGGCACACTGACTTTCCTCTGGTATGGTGTCTTCTGGCAAGTGAAGGAAGGCACGAGAGATGCCCGACAGTGCAGAGAAGCGGAAGAAAACACGACTTAGCCCCTGTTTGGAGTAGCTTTTTTGAGCTTCCGCGTCTTGGACCAGCGCCCAAAAGCAAGAAGCTACCCCAAACGGGTTCGCTTTTCCAAACCGTAGAAGTGAGAAAAGCAACTGGTTGAACTAAAGCATAGCTTATGGTTTCGCCGGTCCCTTATCGACTCGTGGCTCCGGTCCCGAGCTGTGGTGGCGGCCCCACGGACTTTTAAGGTACTGCTGGATATGTGGAAGCGATTCAGTGGTGGAGAGATGGTTCCTTCCCATTTCGCTCGCTTGCGCCAGCGATCCTTCCATTTCGCTCGCTTGCGCCAACGACTCAGCAGTCGCTCGCTTCCTTCTCTCTCCTGTTTTCTCTCTCTTCCCTATTGGATGTCGTCTGTTCAAACTTCTCCATTATACTTGCTCTAAAGCTCTAAAAGCGAAGAAGTGACCTCAGCCTCGCTTCTCCAGCTTTTCCCCCAATAACCGTCTTGCCCCATCTGGTATCCCTCCTCACGCCACTCTCCACCAGCCGTGAGTTTCTGGTTGACTTTTCAGTGGTAAAGGAGTGCAACGTGCACTACAGATTTGAATGCGAGAGGGGGAATTTGGAAGCCTGCTGAAAAGGAACTTGCATTTATGCTGATGAACAAAATTTCTTCCATTGATCCGTCAGAACGACGGGTATATGGTTTACATTCTTTGAGAAGAGCTCCGTGCCAACCTCTGACATGTTACATACCAGCTAGAGTAGTTCAGAGGCAAGAGCCCCGGCTCGATCTTCACAAAGGCTTTGTTTTAGCTTGTTCTATCTCTACATGAATTGAAATTCAAAATAATCGCTACACCATTTACAGGTTACCTATTTAGTCTAATCAATTCGCAGTGGATGCTACGTACACTGCATCAGTGCATCCTCTGGCGAATGAAAAGAATGCAAAAAGAACGGCCTCTTGTTGTCCTCATCTCTTCTGGAAGTTGAACTTCATGATGGCGAAACTGAACAGGAACGCAAAGGCCAGGGCCCAGGCGACGTGTACCACCGCAACGACCCACAAGAAGTCATGGCGGAAGCCGAAGTAATCCGTGATAAACTCCGCCACCGGTTGTTGTTTGTTACCAACCAGGATTGGATGTTGCAAATCACCAAACTGGGAGGCAACCAATCCGTAGAGAGTCCAGGCGACCGGGCAGACCCAACTGTACCACCTCCACCAAACAGGCATTCTCTGAAGAAAAGGTCAATACACGTAAGTCACATACTCACATGAAAATGTTGTGGTGTTAAAAGTGATAAGGGATGCATAAAGGTGAAAAGCAAAACTTACAGTTCGTGGAATCAGATATCCTGAGAAGAGGTTCCAAACGTTGTAGAAAGCTGACGAGATGATAGCTGCTATGCTCTCGTTTGGTGTCAAGCCAACCGCCATCATCCCGTAGAATGTGAAGTAAAGCAGTGTGAAGTACATGAAGAATAAGTACCATAAGAACTTGGCAACGGTCCACTCAAATCCAATCATGGCATAGACTAGCACCCCATATATCAAGGTCTGGACAAAGATGTACGGAAATTCAATGGCAACCTACAAAAGGGAAAAGTGCAATTGTTAGGTTCTTTGGTCAAAAGGACTTAGACAATGTTAATGAACATCTGTTATTTCGGTAAAAAAAATGAGCATCTGTTCTCAAGTGCCCTTTCTGTTCGCTGCAAATCTGAGTTAGACATAGAAAAGGTAAAGAGAGCAAGAGGAATTACCTGTCCAAATGCATATGGGAAAGCTGAATACATGCCCGCAGCTCTTTCTCGATAAAAGACTGTTCGCTCCACCACCACCACTGGTTGAACAGAGCCAGAGTTCTGAACTCCAATGTACAGAACAGCAGCATACATTGATCCCATGGCGTTGAACAGATCCTGCTGTTGATCACTGCACCAATACACAAGTAGGGTGTCAGAATATGTACCACACAAAGTAACTGCTTAAGATGAAACACAGAAATAGGGAGAATAAATTCAGAAGACATACCGTCTTCGTCCAAGATCCCAGAACATGGACCCAAACAATAATGCGATGATAATGGTGAAGAGGAACCTCACTGCTGTGTAGGATGGGTTCCTCCAATATGACAATTTCTGCTTCCACAAGCAAGCTAGGCACTGTGTAACAAACGATCTAGAGTATTGCGTAGGGAAGTGTATATCAGAAGAGCCAGGAGGTGGTGTGCTTAGTTCCTCTATGAGTTCCTTGTTCCTTCTGAAATTGTTGAAACAAAAACCGATTAGAATTATGGCTTAAAGCCACCTCCACTGCTGTAGATTCTGTGCATCAGAGTGGCATGCAGGGTAGCTTACTGATATAGTTCCGATTGTCTGTAGATTTCACAGAAATCAATCCCGAGCATCTCCTCCTGGGCACTAGAGGTAACTTCCAACATCCATGTTGCTGGGTTATACCCATCCCTTATTTTACTAATGCCTTCAATTTCCTGAACATTAAACAGAAGGATTTCAATTTCACATGATTTGGTAGAGGCAAAATGTGTTGCAACATACAAGTGCTAATGGTTACTGTTTTTATCACCTCAAAGTATTCAATCAATTTTGACGAATTCTGGCCCACTGGACCAACATATATTTCTTCTCCTCCTCTCTTCATAAGGAATAGCTGTAAATCACACATAAATGTCAACTGTCAATATAGAATTTATTTGAAAAGGCTAAGTAAAATAATCCAAATGGAACAGAAAAAAATAGTCACCTCATCAAATGCTTCAAATATGTCAATGCTAGGTTGGTGAATGGTGCAAACAACAGTCCTGCCAGTATTGACAGTATTCCTTACAGTCCTCATTACAATTGCAGCTGCCCGCGCGTCAAGACCAGAGGTTGGCTCATCCATAAAAATGATGGAAGGGTTAGCAACAAGCTCCACAGCAATAGTTAGCCGCTTCCTTTGCTCTGTTGACAGGCCACTCACTCCTGGAAGCCCAACAAGTGCACCTCTCAATGGTGTAAGTTCTACAAGGTCCATGACCTCCTCAATGAACATCTGCAACCATAAAGTTCAACGGATAAGATTTCCAAACAGTTGAGGACAAACTTCAACCCCTGATTATTTACTTAAAGCTGTAACTAACCTTTCTTTTTTCTAAATCGACATCTGAAGGAAGCCGCAGCCATGCAGAAAAGAGCAGCGACTCATACACTGTTACATGTGGAGAATGAATATCATTTTGCTCACAGTATCCTGATATACGCGCAAAGGTCTCTTGCTTCTTTGGATAGCCTGAGATGGTGATATCTCCCTCGATATACCCTCCAGTTTTTCTGCCAGCCAATACATCCATCAGAGTGGTTTTTCCAGCACCACTAACACCCATCAGTGCAGTAAGTACTCCTGGTCTGAAAGAACCACTGACGCCCTTCAAAAGGAGGAGGCGGTCTTCTGTTACTCCTTGTGCTTTCATTGCCTGTGTGTACAGCAACATGATAGGGTAAGAAGTCTTAAACATAAGTTTTTAGTGTATTTGAAGTTCATGGAAAGGAAAATTACCTCTGGCATATCAACTGAGTATTTTATGTTGTTAAAGGTAAGTGACAACGGTGCAAACGGGAGCACCATCCCCTTCCTGCTTTGACTAGAATCCTCATTGCTAGACACAGAGCGCTGGCCAACACTGTGGGACAACTCCAACTCCTGCCTCCTAGATTTTTTCTCTTTATGTTCTATGACTTGACCAGTTAAGGTGGCATGCTTTTCTGCAAACTCCTCTTTGGACATTGATCCGTGTGAATCAGTGAATGCTGCCAAAAAATAGGCAAGTAGCTACAATTATTATCTTTAAACTCAAATGCTCATTTGCTGAATACTTGGAGTTATAAATACATATTATAAATAAAACTTAGAAAGATACTTACGACCCAAAACTGAAAGAGAGATAGTGTAGAGCAGGTTGAAGAGGAGTGTATATCCCACCAAGGCACCAAATCCGATCCAGTACCACTTAGCTTCAGTAAACATGCCTCGAGATTTAAGAACACTAACTCCCAGTGTCTCGTTTCCAATTCCACTAGGCTGTAACAAGCAAATGCATGTTGGTCTTTGTACTTCTGAAGTGGTTAGGTGGTTCTATTGCTGGTAACAAGCAAATGTATAGCCGTATAGGGTACTCACTCTGTTCCAGCTGTTCCCCAAAAATTCATTTGTCGAAATGGCATTCTGGGCATATGATAGTGGAGAGACCCAGTAGCCCCAAATCCACCATTTCTTAATATTAGCTGGAAAAGAGGATGACAGATAAAGATAAACATATAGGCAGCAATATCAATTACAAATCATTAATGCTAACCGAAGATACCAAATTTTAGTGTTAGTATAGTACATTCCAGTTACTTACGTCTTGAAAGGATAAAACCACCCAGAGTTTGGAAAAGCAACAGGGCTAAGGGTCCAAAGGTGTGAGACACAACCATGTCTCTTCCAAGCCCAGCAATGAGGCGAAAAAGTGCAGATGACATCTGATTGAGCGCTAGAAGCAGCAGATACTGTTTAAAGAACCTGGACATAAATAATTATTCAGAATTCATATGATAAATTGATTTATCTGGAAGATTCAATTTAGTCACTTGATCACGTAGAAAAGGCACCAACTGTCACAAAGAGAATAGATCATAGAAGCACACATTTCTTGGGTTGTTCAAATGTTAGAACATGTGTTTCACTGGATCTTACCTGGTGACATTGGCATCAAATCCAATGACATAGTATGTGGTGAATACATAAACTCCAACTTCAAGAAACGTGATAGGGATCTGAAGAATCCACGATGGTATGGTGTAGGCCCATGCAGGAAAGAAGAGAAGATCCCTTTGCTTAAAGAAAACAGGTAGTTTCATGACAGTCATGGAAAGCTCCGCGAAACCATTGAACATGATTGTGTCGAGGGCAAAGTAGAGTGCCCCCATGTATATCCCTCCATAAATGATATCATCACGCTTCATATTTGTACGGAAAAATGTGGTCATCACAATAAATGCCATAAGTGTTAGCTGCAACAGTAAATGAACAAAAATTAGACTGAGGCATCCGGTCCTTGTCTTAATAATCACAATATATAGTATGTAAACCAACTTACGTTAACAGATTTGAAAATGTACATAAATGCATTCCTCTTCATGAGTAGAAGCTCTCTATCAATAGTTGCTTTGAGCAATTCCATCCTGTCGACACCAAACTTTGAAGTAGCTAGAGCAGCAGGGTGGCTCCGGGTCCTATCAAATGGCTCTGACAGTTCATTTTGTATGGATCGGCCCACGTGAAATGTACGGAATGCATCTGAAAATTTCTTCACAGGCACAAAACGGTATGGCTTGTCCTGCCGATACCAATACTGTCCCTGGTCCTTCCTTGATGTCACCTGTTCATTATGTTCATATCAGTACAATTAATCAGAAATAAAAACTATTATAGGCGTAGGAATTTGTAAATTATGAACATACTTCCTGCAAGAAGTCTGCAACACCCTTTCTGGCAGGGCATCTGAATCCCATGAACTCAAAGAATTCAAGTACATTTTCACGGGGACCCTGGTACACAATGTGCCCGTCAGAGAGGAGTATAATATCATCGAATAAGTTGTATGTCTCAGGTGCTGGCTGGAGCAAGGATATGACAGCAGTTCCCCCAAGGATGTGGATGGTCTGCCTAAGGGAATTCACAATCTGGTATGTGGTTGAGCTGTCAAGTCCAGTGGATATCTCATCCATGAACAGAGCTCTTGCTGGACCAACAAGCATTTCACCTAAGCAGTAAAATACATATGACAATTAGATTCTTTATAAAAATTTCTGAAAAAGGATTACAATGTGAGTTTTTTTTATCTTAAATTTTAAACTGTAATGGACTCTTTCCCTTTTTACTGGAGACATGTATTTCATCAGACTATAATTTTTTACCAATAAATTCTACACCCAACCTCCATTCTGGTGAAGATTTCTTATCATACCTGTGGTGACACGCTTCCGTTGACCACCAGATATACCCCTCAACATCTCATTTCCTACCACCGTGTCAGCACAGACCTCCAATCCTAATATCTGCAGATACATAGCCAAGCAACTAGTGGATCAGTAAGCAAATACCTACAGAGAAATCATCTTATATTAGTGAACTTTGATCCGCAAACAGAAGAGTGTACCTTCAGTATGTAATCTGTAACAATACTGGATTCTTGCCCTCCCATAGCTGAGGCCTACAGGAGTAAGAAAAGAAACAACTGTTACCCACTTGCAAACACACAAGTCGAATACATGTAACAGACGCTTCTGAAATGTTCTTGTTGAATGCTAGTAGCTCCTGAAATGTTCTGGAAGGCCTAGGTCTAGGTGGTGGGCTTATAAGTTAGAAGCTTCCTTTGCTTTTGGTCAAGTTTTTAATTCAGTTTTTTGTTTGATTTTTCCTCTTCAGTTTTGTAAAATCACCGTCTCATATTTGGTCCAAGTATGAGATCGGTAAGGCATAATGGGGACTATCTTCTCTCTCTAATAAAAAGAAGCGCAGCTCTCCTGCGTTTTCGAAAAAAAAAGTTCTATCAATCATATGATGACATTATCTGCTAGCAGCCTTACCTTCATATAGACATCGATGTCATGATCTGGCTTGATGTTGGCTGCCTTTTCTCTTCGTGACAACTCAGTCAGCATTTCTGATCAAAGAAAAGAAAAATTCAGTACTTGCGCCAAAATGTGAGACACCCCCGTGGAATGGTCTCAAATAAGGCAACGTTCAGTTGCATACCATATCTAGTACCAACACCCTGGCACCGTGCCGAGAAGGCTAAGGTCTCCCTCACGGTCATCTCCCCAATGTGGAGATCATGCTGGCTGATGTACGCCGCGGTCCTTTGCGGAACAAACTCGTTCATCCCATGGCCATTGTAGGTGACCTTCCCGGAAACTTTGAGGTCCTTGTCCAGCTTCCCGGCTAGCGCACGAAGCAAGGTGGTCTTGCCTGATCCAGGTGGACCCAGCAGCAAAGTCATCCTAAAGAGAAACACAAAAATGTGGATGGTTAGCGCCAAAAGTTCCCGGAAACGCTGGTCATGCTTTATAATGCATGCTCGCAAACTACATAATCATCCAAGTTATTGCTTTATTTTACCTCCTTGGCTTGATGATCCCGCTGACGTCATTGAGGACGGTCATGGGCTGCTTCCTGCTGGGCAAGATATGGAGCGCGTTCCCGATTGACTGTGGGGGTAAAGGTGATCAGCAGAAAATACTGTTAGTCTATCTTATTTTAGCATACATTAGCACACATAGATACAATTAGCTGCTTTAGTGAACAATCATGCAACTGCGGCAGCGCGGCAAGAACGTTACAGGCAATTGAGCATGCACGGGGCATGCTCGACGAAATGTCCAAGAGCCGCGGAGCCGCGACGCGGCGAGCTGGAGTCATGAAGGCGACACCGAGGTGCGTGCGGAGACGCATCGCCGCACAGGTAGCGACCGCGGTTACCACCGGCGGCGCCGCGGCGGTTGGTGGCAAGCGGAGGCGGGTCGCGGGGGAGCGGGGTGCTCGCGAACGCGGCGTCCGTTGGAGTTGGACTTGGCTCGCGTTCGGTGAAAAGCTTCTGTGGGCCTGGGACGACTTTTGCAGCGAAAGTTTGGGCTCTTTGTTGGGCTCCACGCTATTGGACTTAATTTTTTTTATTTATAACTAAGCTCAGTTTCTAATGTCGAAACAAAGGGACGTGTATTAGCTAGTAGCTTGATAACCTAGACGCCGAAATGTTGGAACCGCTCAACGCTTTGGTTGGTGGAACGGTTGTTATCGTCGAAGAAAAACTCCACGTGTTAAAACTACCTTCTCCTAATATGGTGGCAGCAAGATACTATATCCCTGTCACGGAACGACTCACCGCCGGACCCAGCAGCTAGCAGGGCAACTTTTTTTTTTAGAACCGGAAAAGGTCATTCACCTAACCGTAGCGACCAAGAACGCAAATTGCCAGAAAGGGGAGACCAAAACTAGGCAGCACTTCCATCAAAAAAAAAAAAAAAAAAAAAACTAGGCAGCACTGTGTGCTGTGTGCTGTGAGCTTCGTTTCCCGCTCCGGCGTCGTTGTCAAGGAGAAAGCCAAAACGGCTGTGTGCGGTCGACGGGGGAGGATGAAAAAACCGGCTCATACCTCGACGGTGTTGGTGACGGAGTTGATGAGCGTGGGCAGCCCGGCGTTGCCGACGTGGACCTCGGCCTCGACCTCGAGGTTCTCGTAGCGCACCTCGATGGTGGGGTAGTCGATGCCGACGCGGTCCATGCGCTCCTTGAGCTTGAGCAGGAAGCGCTCGTGGTCGTCGTCGGCGGCGCGGACGAGGCGCTCGATGAGCGCCCGCGACTCGCGCGCGCCCAGCCTGCCCACGTCCACCTCCACCTTCTCGCCGTCCTCGTCCAGCGCCAGCATGCCGCGCCGCACGCGGTCGTACGTCGGCAGCCGCTCCAGCGCCGCCCACCGCAGCGCCTCCTCGTCGTCCTCCTCGTCCTGGAACCGCGACGACGACCGCGAGAACACGTCGTCGCCGCGACGCCACATCGAGCTCTCCCGCCGGAGGCTCGCCATCCGGTGGACCTCGCCGCGGTCCATCGTCGGGGATGATTAGATCTTTTTTTTTTACCTCAACTGACTACCACAATAATCAATTGGTTGCTACGAACTTCTCTCTGCAGCTAGCACGATCGATCGAGCACCGATGATGATCACCACAGCTAGGCTGAGCCTCTTCTCTCTCTGTAGCTTGTTGGAGCAACAACTCCTGCTTGGAGTTGTTAGGTAGAGGCTAATGAGCTCTCTCAGCTCCGCATGTCTGTTAAGGCAGCAAGAGAGAAGAGCCCGCCGGTATATATACGGAAGGCATGGCCCATGGCGCTGTGCGAAGTTGGTGAGGACCGGCCACTCTCTTATCTGCCTTGACCCTTGACTCCTGCACCGGGCGTATCCTATTCCCTTGGACTCGGCACGCTGCTCCACTTGATCCGGTCTGGTTGCTGTCGCGAGCGCGTGTTTAGCAGCGCGTGTTTACCACGCGGACCACCAAAAGGGAGGGAGCTTCCTCGCCCGTCTCTTCCCTGTCCTTGTGCGTGCATATGCAATTATGCATGCATCGGAGGCGCGGTCAACAGATATGCGACCCCACCCGGCGGAGAAACTAGCAGTGTTCGTTCGAGGCTGCTTCATTCCCGGTTCAACGCCCCTGTTCCCTTGTCAAGCGGTAGGTGACACTCGCGACTGGGCCCCATGCTTATATATGGAGCAGTATTACTTAACGGGACGGTGTTTCTATAACAGAATAGCTATGCGTCCGACTGAATGATGCGACTGAACCTTCCGATACGATTTATGATCCTTGCATTATCTCTTGCCCTTTCCACTGGTCGGAAGGATGAGTCGCACGTATAGCAGCGCTCTTTCTATAATTCCTATTGCGATTATAACAACGTTGCTATAGTCTACCGCCACACCAGCATTCTTCATAGTTGCAGTAGTTTAACAAACCCTGTCCGTTATTAAAAAGAAATTGTCCAGCTCGGACGCAGTACTGATTCTGCGCTTCTGCCGTTGGACAGAGATCGGACGGCTGCTGTAGACCTGCGCCTGACGAGATGCAGCATTATTGACCCTGTCGTGTTTTTACGGTGTTGAACTGGCTCGCTTGCTTGCATCGGGTTAATCGGCTTATTATTTGCGTGTCGCTTTCGTCTGAGAAAGACCGGTGAAGGTTGCGGTCAAATTAGAGCGCTAGAGTGGCGTTTCGATATGTTCTCCTGCTCCATGGGACTCGGTTTCCGCAGGTGTCCTTGACGATAGATGTAGCAATCTTGTTTGTACATACCGGAAGCCGCCGTCTCGCTTTCTTCGGGATACGTATTACAACAACTGGCCCTTATTTGTCGTCACGGACACGGGGAAAAACAGAGATGCAACTTTTTTTTTGGATAAAAACAGAGATGCAACTAGTATTACAGGAAGGATACTCGCGTGCCTTCTTCTTTTGAAGATATTTGTATCTTTTGGTAATACAGAATACTCCCCAATTTGAACTAATCCTGCTGTCCTAACGACAGCAAATTCGTAATGCAGGAGTATTGCATATTTTCAAGTATAAACAATGGCCGCTGGCTTTTTTACTTGCAGGAGTGGGTCCCGCCAGCTCATTCAACGTCCTTTCATTCCTAATCTTATCTCCCAATCTGTCTTCAGTAGATTGTGTTCCAGAAAAGAAAACGTAGGCTTAATTATATACTCCTCCGTTACGTTATTGATGTCGCTCTGACAGAAAAAATGGCTTGCGGCCAATGCAAAATGCTTGTCTGAAACGACATCGAAATCGTAAGGGATAGGTATTTTTTTACGAGGGTAAATGTAGGTAGCACTTTTTTTTTTGCGAGGAAACACCAGGTTTTACAATTGTGCCAGAGGAGTAGGTGTTGACAGTTTCCTGGCCACTGGTGCAAGCTATTATTGTAGTCTGCCTCACTGTCTACCTACAAGAGATTATTTAACGAATGTACATGTACAAGTAATAATTGAGTCAAATGTTTGATTTTCGTGGCAGATGACCGAGAAAGCGCAGAGCTTCTCTCTTCATTACTACTAGTATATATTTAGTCTGTTTCATGGATTGATTCGGATATGTTCTTTGATCCATTCAGTTTATTGGTTTGATTTCAACAACTATAACCTGCTCGATCTGGTGTCCCTAGCCCTAGTTTGAGATAATGGGTGTCATGAACCCATTCTGATGTACTGCAACTACGACGTTAAATAAGTTGACATTAAGCGTGAGTTCCCATTTCATAACTTTGACTGCAACAAATTCGGTTTTCCTCTTCACTTGAGAAAATTTGCTTGACCGCTGATGTTACATATCTTTTCTTGATCATTGATGAAATGATGACTCAAGTGGAATATAAATTCTGGTATCTGCTAAGGCTTTCGTGTGCTCCTGTTAAATAATTACAATTCGAAAGTTTTTACTTTTTGCATTTGCGAGCATCTGGCGAGAGATGTAGCACTAAACTTCACTCCATTTAATAGCAGCGTTGTCAGATTTTATAAACATTTTTTTCGAAAAAATAGATTTTATAAACATCTGTTTCGAATGTGGAATTGTGTAAAGAAGCATCCAACTCGATCTAAGAGTCAGTACTCTGCCTGTAGCCTGTTAGTTATAAAAAATTAGCCATCAACTAAACAGTCTACATAGTGATGAACAAACTTGTCAGTTCATCCAAATCCATTCGGTGTATATGTAATTTTTTTACTCCGTTTTTATGAGTCAAGAGCAGGCTTATGAAAACCAGTAGGATCTGGCCAGCTCCGAAATATTAGTCAAGCCGGTTCTGTAACTGTTTTAGTTGTAAGATCTGTCATTTATCACCGTTTTTTTTTTTTTTGAAAACCAAGCAGGATGAATACCTCGTATTGGTTGTTATATTAATGTATTATTGACTTCTGAATCTGTATAAGAACTCGCCAGTCGCCACTGTCACCAGTCTCAAGTGCTTCAGTGAAATCAAAACAAGATGGGGTCCCAAACAAGATCCAATGCATGGTGACATAAAATATATAATTTCTTTGTTACGTAGCATGATCATCAGCAATAAAGGTTGTGTTTTGTAATAATTTAAAGGTTGTGTACATTTTGTAGAGGCCAGATGCTTATCCATTATTTTAAAAGAAAACATAAAGCATATATGATGCTTAATTATGTTGGACAGCAACTTGGTAGAATTTGTACTCTCCTTTCTTCTAACTTCAGTCATACGACAGCTACCACAGGTCCGCAGCCAATACGTGCATGTAACCCGCTCTTTTCTCAAACGCACGAGCTTTGAACTCGGGACAACGGTTGTGTTGACTGGAAAGCTAATACTAATCCGTAGCTTTCACGTTTTTTATATGATAGGAAAGAAAATCCTGGCATTGACCTTTGATAGATCAGTTAGGTACGTTATACACATCACATATGCACACATCTTAATGGTAAAAAAGCAACGAAGTAAAACATAAGCATAGTTCAAATGAAAAGATATTATTAAGTAGCTTTATGGCACTGTGTACACTTGTGCTGCCAATTAGTGTGTCGTCCCTTTGATGCAATATAAGGAAGGGAATTTCCCCGTTTCACTCAAAAAACATTATTAAGCAGGAATCCTATGGCTAAATTGCCATCTATGGTTGGCATAAATCCACATCACCATAGCTTTCCATCGCAAGTGTCATTTCCGAAACCATGACCATGTCGACACAATTTATTAATTTCCCACAGTGGCTGAAATCTGCACAGATTTCTACTGCAATGAGATCATCGATTTGGACAAATGTCTAGAAAGAGAACATCAAAGACGTAATGCGGAGTGGACTGAACCGGGAGCGTACATTCACATAACGCCGTTCCGTTTCTGCTATGGAAGTGAAGTGAGCATTAATGTACTGACTTGGTACCACTATCAAGTTGAACTGATGGTAAAAAGGACAGAACACGGACTGAATTCTACTGGCTGTAGGACAACCAAGTATTGCCACCTCTCGCTACTATCCATCTTTAGAACTTGGATTCGACCCCAGACCCAGAGATTCACGTGCGAACGAAAGATGCCGGCGAAAGAAAAGCATTGTTCACACGAAGCAGCAAAATTACATGCCTTTTTCCTTTACCAGTTACACAAAAGCGATAAGTGCTCGTGCTGCTAGGTGGTGTGTCTTTTTTATTGAGTAAATGGCATATTTTCTTCCTCCAGAAGCCCATCACGACATCACATTCACATGACCAGTAAATATAGCGTCTTGCTATTCTCCAGCCGATTGAAAGTTTGGGGAACTTTTAGTCACTATCCAATACCACTATATCGATATCGGATGGTCTACGAAAAACAATTTTTTCTAGTCTATACATTAACAATTTTTTCTTCTCTTTCTACATGTTACATAAACCTACAAAAATAAATAACAATAAAAATCATGTTGACTGAAGGTTTCCAAACTCTCAATCGATTGAAAAGAAGAAAAATTGGTAAATATAACTGAGGTCAGCTTGTCCCAACTCACAGTATCAACAACAGACCGATCCTCAGTAAGAACACAAGGACAGCGTCTGCAACTAAACCCGTGACCCGTGAGAACGGAGACAAATGCCAACAAAGTTCAGAATTCAGAATACAAAGTTCGACCCCAGTGTAGAATGCAACTCTTTAACTTATGTCGTTCTTCTGGTCAATCAATAGAAACACGGCTCGTCGAAAGAAACTGAACGCACGACCGGAGAAGAAGCAGAGGCTGACCTGACCCTGATGGAACAAAAGACAGTGAGGAGAAATCTCCATTCTTCAACGCCGGGGGCGGAAATGCGGAGAAGCGTATCGGGTCTGCTAAATCACCTCGCATGCGTAATAGAGGACTCCGACTTCTGCTGCCGTGTATGTTGCGTAGCCTTGATTTGCTTCTGGAAGAATACGGCGGCGGTGCCTCGCGGGAACCTGTCCTGCACACACAATACAATGGTATACAAGCACGAGTTTCTGGGCGTTGACCAGACCAGCGATTTGCCATCCAAGGCTGAGGTCAAGGCGACAACACACACAACCAAACCAGCAGAGGGAAACAAAAAGGAGATGTGCTACTTGTCCTTCCATTCCACGTCCTATCTAATTCCTGGACGTGGTAAATGCATACACATATGAAACGAATTTGAACCTGCTTCTTCTTCTGCAGCGAGGTGCTCACTCTTATGCTGGGAGTAGAGTTGACCGAAACCGATCGGTGGCAGCAGGGTAGATGGTCAAAGTATTTTTGGTTTCACACGCGAGGAAGGAACAAATCAACGCTGCAGCCAAATAGTTTGTTGACTAATAAAACAGATCAGTCTTAAGGCAGTAGGTACAACATCTTAACACCCGGAATAGTAGCGTTGTTTTAAGTCAGGACAGTCATCAGTGAGCGATGGCTTTCCATTTTCAGACAAATGGTACACTGCATAGGTACAGTACGACAATACTATATCTAGAAACGGATACAGATGCTGGCCAAAAACTTAGAAGCAAAGGACGTCTCTATATATACTCTGATCGGTTGTCGATCTGCTGTCACAATTTGACACCATCTAGCAGAAGGTACTAACTAAACATAGTTAATCGGATCCTTTATTTTTATAAGATTCTACACAACAATTAAGCTATGTTGTTGAACTTGAGAAACAGTCTTCTGTTCTCTTTGGCGAGGTTCCCATACCTTTCCCCCTTCTTTTTTCCGGGCAAAGTTCAGTTGTTGCTAAACAAAAAGTTTTTTTTTAAAAAAAAGTTCAGGTTGTTACTACGTGGGAGTACATACAATCCTACCAACCCGAGGTCTTCAAAATTCAGGTGCGTTAGTCTTCTTCTTCTCCTTCTTTTCTTAAGGAATATATAAAATTCTGTTTTTTCCTAGAAAACCTCCGGGTGGAAGTAGCCGGGCATGGAGCTCCCGTGCTTCTGCGCCCGCATGAGGTGCACGGACAACGCGTAGTTCTCCTTCTCAAGCTTGGTCACCCGCTCCTGGCACCGGTCGACCTGGCGCTGGAGCTCCAGGGTCTTGGCCTTCTCCGCCTCGAGCAGCCGGTGCTGCAAGCGGAACGCCCTCTTGAGCAAGTCGTTCTGCGACACGGCGGCGTTCCGCTCCGTGCGGGCGGCCGCGGCGACGGAGCCCTCGAAGGCCTCGAGCACGCCGGCGGCGCGGGCAATGGCGTCGCCCGCGTCCGCGGCGGCGCTCATCCGGTCGAAGAGCAGCGCGGCCCATTCCTCCGCGCGGGTGCCGCATGGCGGGACAGCCGCGGGGGCGGCGCTCTCCGCTTCGGCGGCGGCGGGGTGGACAGCGTCGCCGTCGCCCGGTGGGGCGTCCATTTTCAGGTTCATCATGAGCTGCATCACCAGCTCGAGTTCCTTCTCGTCGGCGTTGGCCGCCATGTTGGCACCGGTGGGGTCGGCCGGGAACACCTGTGGACACGGGAGCAGCAACACGGACGGAGAGCTTTGGCTTCCGGCTTATGGCAAGATGATCAACTCAATCAATGCAGGTCTCCAAGGGATGAACCATTCTAGTACTATTTAACTGATGAGCAGCTCAGTTAATATAGGATCTGAGCTGTTCGTTAAAAAGAAAAATAACTAGCGAGTAACATGTAGAATCTACTATTTCTACTAAGACTATTTGATAGAACTTTGTTGTAGATGATTCCTTGTGATCCTCAAACAAATTTTTAGGATCAGGTCACAAGAATCGGGATAAACTACATTTTGCAATTCTCGACCTATGAGTTTATTTTAAAGAACCACTCCTATCTGAAAATGAAGTCTGATAAACCTTCACTAACTCTGATTGAGAATCTGCTATGAGATTTGTTTTTAGAAAGTATCCTGCCCGGATCAGCATATATGTCGAAAGTTCGAAGCTATCAAATGAACTGGGCTCATGAACGATGAATCTCAGATTTATCGGGCCCGAGACCTTCGGCCCGGATTCTTATATGCTGATCTGGGCCTATGCCTATCTGCCGAAAGTATCCTGCCCCGTGACAGGCACGTGATCCAGACGATCTTCTCCACCAACTTATCTTACCCGTCCGTTCCAAGATCTGACATCTCAGACGGCATCCACCCGTCTGACCGTCTCACCGCTTCTTTTTTTTTTTAGAGGGGGAATAAACATTCCATTAACCTTGAGCTGACTGAATATCAGCAGCTACCAAAGAGTTTACATCAGCGGGATATTTATGAAGCCAGACTTTGGTTATATCCGGTTCCAACTCACTCCCTAACTTTGCTAACTTATCAGCAACCGCGTTACAGGAGCGTGGATTAAAACCCACACGCACATCCACAAACTCTGCTAACAACATGAACTTAATTTCCTGAACTAAGATGCCCACCGGAGCTAGATCATACTGATCAGACTGGAGAGCATCCCGCACATTAACAGCATCCACCTCCAGCTGGATACGGCTCATCCCGGCTCCATTCGCATAAGTGACAGCTTGGAAAACAGCTTCCAGTTCAGCATGCATGGCATCTGAGCAATGCCCCATCCTTCCTGCACTTGTCACCAATACTTCACCAGCATGGTCTCTTGCAACAAAGCCCCATCCTGCCTTAGCCGATTGAGGATTATATGACCCATCAACATTGATTTTAATCCAATCTGTTGGTGGTGCAACCCATTTATGATTGGTTGCTGCTTTCTTATTTTGCCCCACGAAAGCTTCTTTATACTCCATAACATACCTCTGTATTCTCATTGCTAACTGTGCTGCGGGTGTTAGTGTCTCCCCTGCATTAGTGTCGTTTCGAGAAGACCATATCTGCCACAGTGTGATCACTGCAGTAAGCTGCAAGTCCTTGCTCCACTGCCAGATCACTTGTAACATTTCTTGAGCTGATCTCGCCGCCCCTAGTGTAAATCTTCTATCTTCCAGCATTAGTTCCCGCCAGACCGACTTCGCATATTTGCAGCTGAAAAACAAGTGGCTTCCATCCTCATCCAGCCGGTTACAAACTGGGCAGACAGAATCAATGTCCATACCTCTGCTCTTAATTTTCCTCCTCAATGGTAAACTATCATGAGCGAGCCGCCATACAAAGTGCTTGATTTTGTTCGGCAATTGGAGACCCCAGATTTTATTCCACGGGAAAGAAGATCCTGTTGCAGGAAATTGAACAGGAACTCCCTCGCTTGGACCATGGAACTCTGCTGCATTTTCTACACTTACTCTGTATGCCGACTTGACACTGAACAACCCTTTGGGGTCGAAATGCCATGCTATAGCATCTTCTCTGTTACCATGTCGGGGAATAGCCAATATACCAGCTGCATCTTCCTCGCAGAAAATTCCTCGAACCAATTCCTCATCCCATTGGTTAGACGCCGGATGCATCAGTTCATCTACTCGTGAGACCAGTATCTGTCCTCTCACCGAGCTGACCCTTCGAGTCGACCCTCTCGGAAGCCAAGGATCATTCCAAATATCAATGCTCGTTCCATTCCCTACTCTCCACACCATTCCTTTCTTGAAGAGCTCAATTCCTTTCAATATACTTTGCCATGTGTATGATGCACCTTGGGTGGCTGTAGCATTCAGTAAATGTGTATTGGGGAAGTATTTTGCTTTCAGAATCTGACCACACAAGGAGTTCGGGGTTTGAATCAGTCGCCACACCTGTTTGGAAAGCATTGCCATGTTAAAGTGATGAAGGTCTCGGAAACCCAAACCACCACATTGCTTCGGCAGCAGCATCTTTTCCCAAGCAACCCAGTGCATTTTATCCTTATCTTGTTGACTCCACCAGTACCGACAAATCATCATACTAACCTCATCGCAGAAAGTTTTGGTCAAGTCAAAACAAGACATTGCATAAGTAGGAATCGATTGGGCCACAGCTTTGATCAGAATTTCTTTGCCAGCCTTTGACAAAAGCTTTTCCTTCCACCCCTGGATACGCTGCCAGATTCTATCCTTGATATATTGAAACGCTTCTTTCTTTGATCTGCCGATGTACACAGGAAGTCCCAGATACTTTTCATTCGTCGTTTCCCTCTGAACTTGTAATGCTTGTTTCACCTCATATCTCCTGGCTGCAGAGGTATTCTTACTGAATAAGATGGCAGATTTCTCTTTGTTGATTTTTTGCCCCGAGCACCCCTCATATAAGTCCAGGATCCCGTTTAGACAGTGAGCGTTTTCGACCGTGGCTTTTAGCAAGATCAACGAGTCATCTGCAAACAGCAAGTGTGAGACACTAGGTGCACGCTGGCAAACTTTTATACCTTGTAACAAGTTCCTTGCTTCAGCATCTTGCAACAATGCTGAAAAACCTTCTGCACAGAGTAGGAATAAATAGGGGGATAGGGGATCCCCTTGTCTCAAACCCCGTTGTGGAGAGAAAGGCTCTGTTAATTCACCATTCACCTTTATCCCATAGCGTACCGACCTCACACATTTCATGATCAACTCAACAAACTCTGCATGAAAGCCTAATTTCCTGAGCATTGCTTCCAAAAATCCCACTCGACCCGATCATATGCTTTACTCATGTCCAATTTTAGTGCCAAATAACCTTCTGCCCCCTTCTTCTATTCTGCAGGAAATGAGTCATTTCATATGCTACTAGAACGTTGTCAGTAATTAACCGACCTGGCACAAATGCGCTTTGATTTGGGGAGATGATCTCGTTCAGGTACTCCTTCAATCTGTTCGCCACAACCTTCGATATTATCTTATAGAGCACATTACACAAGCTGATGGGGCGTAACTCCTTCAGATTTTCCGGGTTCTGAACCTTCGGTATGAGCACAACAGTTGTGTCGTTCCAACCCGGGGCATAGTTGCGCCATTCAGCACCTCGAGGACCTCCTTTTTGACCTGCTCCCCCACCACTTCCCAGAATGTCTTGAAAAAATAGCGGGCATGCCATCCGGGCCAGGTGCTTTAATTGGCCCCTGCGAACTACGAACGCATCTCGGCATCTGGTTGTCTCCTTCAGTCTCCCGGGAGAATTGAAGAAATAGTACCGTGGTCATTCAAGGAAAGCTATTAGTACACGCAACATCCAAACAACGTCATCCTTTGCTTCTCTCATCTCTAATTCATAGCACTATCCTCTCCAACAGACTTTCGTGGACGTTTTACCCCGACACATGGTCAACTCCTACAACAAGACAACAACAAGGCATTTGACTGAAAAAATTCATAATTATTTATTTGATTATTTAAATAACAGAACTGATATTATTAATGATTTAGTAAGATAATATTGATTTGAAAATTAATAAATAATAGAAAAAATTGTCATGCACCAAATTTTTTGCCTTTATTTCCATGGCCGATTTGTTGCATGACAATTTTTTTTATTATTTATTAATTTTTGAACCAATATTATTTTACTGAATCATTAATAATATCATTTTTGTTATTTAAATAATTAAATTAATAATTATGAATTTTTTCAGCCAAATGCCTTGTTGCTGCCTTGCTGTAGGAGTTGATCATGTGTCAGGGGTAAAAACGTCCACGAAAGTTTGTTTGAGATGATAGTGCTATGAATTGGAGAGGAGAGAAGTAAATAGTGGCGTTATTTAGATACTGCGTTTACTAATAGTTTTCCTTAGACCAGCTTTAAGAGTGCTATTTTTTCAATTCTCCCCGGTCTCCCGCATCGGAATCGCTCGGACCGGACCCGACTCGTCTTCCCCAATTCGCCCCCACCCCTCCGCGATCCAGCCCCGCAGCCAGGTGAGGAGAGAGTAAAGCAAGAGAGATCGCTCAGGGAGGGAGGACGCGGCCGAGATGTCGTGGACGAGCGCGCTGACGCACATCTCGCCGTACACATTCGCCGCCATTGGCATCGCCGTCTCTATCGGCGTCTCCGTCCTCGGCGCGGCATGGTGAGTGGTGAGTCATGTACATCTTGCTAGATCTGCGCCGGGTGCGTTGTGCCCCCGCTCGAAATCTCACAGGTCGTCGTGGCGCTGCCTCTTGTGCAGGGGGATCTTCATCACGGGGAGCAGCCTCATCGGGGCTGCCATCAAGGCGCCCAGGATCACGTCCAAGAATCTCATCAGGTGATTAGGAATCTCGAGATCCTTGTCTTTTGAGTCATGTCATGTTTCATTTTTGATTGATACTTGCTTAATTATGGGAATTCATTATCCTATGACCTCGTTTTTCATTTACTTACACCACTTATTTACTTTATCAATTTTGACCTGATGTTTGTAATTTTTGATAAAAATGTAGATACTTAAATTTGAACGTGTACAACAATAATACAATTTGTTTCATGACAAATTCAATAGAAGTAAGCAAATTTGAAACTATAGATACATGGCTCAGTTATAAAAAAGTAGATTCAATGGTTTCCACTACAAGAAACGGATGGAGTAAATTGTATGAGTAGTTGCTGTTTTTTCCCTCTTTCAATCAAGATTCTAAACAATTATGCACATGCCTGTGCGAATGTTAAACTTTGGAGTTACTGTGTAATGCAGACATATTTCCCCTCTTCTTTTCTGGTGTTGAAAAACTATAGATTTTTTTCCAAGTTTATCTTCTGCTTGTCATGCTGGACACTTGGATAAAGCTTATCCCTGACTAGTATTAGTTTTTTTTGTAAGGTTTCAACTAATGGCTGTTCTTTTTTCATTTGAATTTTGAAATAAGAACCTAGACAATTATGCACATCAATTATGCACATCCCTGCGTGAAGGTAAAACTTGGAGTTCTTGTGTCATGTAGATGTATTTTCCTCTTCTTTTCTGGCGTTGAAACAAGAGCCTAGGCAACTATGCACATCCGCAAATATTGAACTTTGGAGTTCCTGTGCAATGTACCGTGGTCATCTTTGTTTATGGTTTAACTCAATGATTCATGATTGTTTGAAGCTTAGTCATGAGGTTTGGTTCAACAGCAGTGTTGTTTTATGTGAGAAATTTATGTTTCAATCCTGCCATTTAGTTTAATTTTGCTTTCTCATGAAAATCTCTGAATGGCTGAACCAAATCGGTTGACCTGTATGGAGTATACCTATGAGACTCTGATTACTCTTATGAAGTGTTAGGTTACTCATATAAATTGTAACTGAAGCACATATTGGTTAACATATTAAGTTATGTACGTGCTCAGTGGCATCTGCGGAAATTTATAGCAAACCCTTTTGACTCAACTAAAGAACATGCCATGCTTTCATGCTTTGCATCTGCTTAATGATGTAACTTTATGTAGGTACTCAATGAAAACAAAACTTAGGCGTCAGGGATGCCTTAAATTCTACTTTTATAAGTATTTTATCCATTTATTGATTCTTGAATTTTGTACCTTTTCTTTGCAGTGTTATCTTCTGTGAAGCTGTTGCTATCTATGGTGTAATTGTGGCAATCATCCTCCAGACAAAGCTGGAAAGTGTGCCAACATCTCAGATGTATGCCCCAGAGTCTCTTCGAGCTGGCTATGCAATATTTGCATCTGGTCTTATTGTTGGATTTGCTAATCTTGTTTGCGGGTAAGCACCAAGCTTTGCACTGTGTTCTCTTGTTATTTATGCCCCATTATACCATGTTATTGAGGTTCCTGTCTACAGTGTCTGCGTGGGGATTATCGGAAGCAGCTGTGCGTTGTCAGATGCTCAGAACTCTTCACTCTTTGTAAAGATCCTGGTGATCGAGATCTTCGGTAGCGCTTTGGGACTGTTTGGAGTGATCGTTGGTATAATCATGTCGTCTCAAGCAACATGGCCGGCGAAAGCTTGATTTCTTGGCATGCGTCAAGGTGTCTGTAAATTATTTGGTGAAAATGTATATCTATGTCAATATCAGGCCCCACTGCTCTTTTCTATCACTTTCCTTTTTTTTGTTGGCAAGATAATAATGGTGTGCTTAGTGCATCCGCTTGTAGAGATGTTATTCCTACTGCCAGAGACCGAAGCTCCATGTTCGTTGGACATCTTGTAGGTGTGATTGCTATTGCAAGAGACGGCTGGCTTATTGAATAAAAAATCATTGAACTTAATCACAGGAAGTGTTTTTTTTTTCATACTGTTCTCGTGTCCAAATTATTCGTGTAATCTTTGAAATGAGCAAGATGAGAGGCAAGCAAAGCCAAATGCAACTTTTGTTGTGGAAAGATGCTGTGATCTAACGTCCCAAGCCTTTTTTTTTTTGGGTTACCGCATGGTTAACAAAACCGGTAAAACCGGCCGGTTATCCCGGTTAACCGGAAACCGGTCTCGGCCGGCTGGCCGGTTTGACCGGTTAGCCAGAAACAACCGTAGCTATTTACTGTAGCTATTCGGTTAACCGACGGTTTTTCCAGTTAACCGAGCGGTTTTCTCGATTCAAAACCGGACCGGTCAATCCGGTTTTGTTAACCTTGGTAGCCAGTACGCCGAATTATCAATTTATCATTGCTCAACTTGCGTGTGCCATGTGTTATAAGTACGTTGCAAAATTTATGCCATTCCAAGTTATCTTCGTCTTCAAATTTGACATAATATATGATTTTTCAGCTGAAGTAATAGCAGAACGTCTTGCTTGAGTAAAACCAATCATTCAAATTTCATGACTTCGCATCTTCAAATTTTGGTTTTGCCAAAGTTATCAGCCGGTCCAGGTCCGTGCACTTTGACTGGCCTCCTCTCCACCAGGCAGCCACAGCAGCTAGCTGCGCGAGCGCGACGCGGCGGTAGAGGCCAATCACTTCGACCGCCGCTTCCCTCCCTTCTCCTCCCGCTCCAGCCGAAACGACGAGAGAGAAACGCAGCGCACCCACCAGTCCCTCTCCAGCTACCTGGGAGCCGCCGGTCTCCGCCTACGACGAAATCCCTCCGGTGAGTCCTCCTCCCCTTCCCTCCCCTGCCCTCCTCCCCTCTCCTTCCGGTGGCGGCACGGTGGGGTTTTCTTCTTTCCGAAGAGTGATTGGGCGGCCGCTCTGCGCGCCGTGTCCCAATCTCCATCTTCCCAGTGGGGAGCGGAAATCGCTCTCGGGCGCCGCCGCTCGCATCCTGTGGTCGGACTCGGGGAATGCGGGGGAGTGGGGTACTGCGTCCGGCGGAATGGTCGCCAAATGCGGCGGCGTCCCGGCGGAACTTGCCCTTTTCTATCGCGGTCGCGTTTTCGCGAATTTCTGGAGCGCCCATCCCCCGCTCCTCGAGGTTTTGGGTGTCTAGGGTTTCGTTCATCCCTTAAGCACCGTGCGATCGTTTTTATTAGCGCGAATTTTGCTGTTGGGGGAACAGTAACACATTAGTACCGCACCCTGTATGGTAAGCCCGTTCGAAACCCTAGCTGAGCTCCCCAAATCCTATCGCTTTGGAGGATTTTAGCTCTTTGGTTCGTGAAGGTCCTTGTGTCATCTTGTTACCTTTCTGTTGTTAAGGATTTGGAAGTGTGCTTCAGGTTGCTGTTTAAATTAGTTTATCCATTGTTCACTTTCATGGCAAATTTGTGGACATTTTTTGTTTATGCTCGCCAATTTGCTTTTCAGTTCTTTGCAGTTAATTTCTATGAGTACTTGCAATCGTCTGACCCTTGAAAGAATGTTGCCCTGTATTTGTATGCTAATGATTTCCAGAGTGGGTTCATGAAATACAAACTACAATAGGTAACTTTTGTGCATGTGTGCCTTCACTCAGTGCGCTCTTACTATGCCTGGAAGACATGGTTTATTTCCTGGCTTTTGTGCTTTGCTATTCTGCTTTCTTTAGCTGACACATCCATCCTCAACTTCTAAATGACACAACCCTTGTTTCCTTAGACTGACTGTGTTTTACTATCTGCAAAATGGAAATGGAAGCGCACCCTTTATCAGAAACAGTAATAGAATGGGCTCAATATAACCAATATTAAGAAGATTAATGACAATAAACGTTTGGTGGTACATCTTTCACTTTATCTTCACAGTGCTAGCCAAAACTGTTAATATTCGTTGGTCAGTCACTTAAGGGGCAACAGAACAAATTGAAACGATTGGAGAAGGCTCAGCACACAGTTTTTCTTTTGTGTAGTCGGACATTCACAGTTTGTAATAGTATAGAAATTTTGGTTATTGAAGTTTACTCCCTCTGTTTTTAAATTGTCATAGTTAGGACAAGAATTACAGTTCGAAAATGAACTCCATGGTTATCCTGGTGGTCTGGTGGCTCTGGAAACACAGAAATCTTTGTGTATTCGAGAGCATGTCTCCAAATGTCCAAAAGGTTGTGCAAGATATCACTGATGATGCTAGGATGTGGTGTCTTGCAGGGGCAAAAGGGTTACCTGGCATGTGGCCATAGTTAGCTGTAGGTTGGTTGGTCGTTCCTTCAATTCAGGTGATCCTAATTGTGTAATGACACTGACACTGCCCTCGGGCAGCCTGTATGGTCTATTTGGACCTCTTTTTCTTCTTAATATAATGATGCACAGCTCTCCTGCGTATTCGAGAAAAAATTTTGAACTGAAGGTGTTATCCTAATGAACGGAGGCAGTACTGCACAATCCATAATCATATGCTCCAAGAACTAGTTTCATGCTGTGCTCCAAGAATTAATTTCATTCTTTGCCTGTTTCAAAATTTGATACACTTGTTTTCTCATGCAGGCTTATGCTTATGGTAATTGGACTGTGAGCTACCACTTACTGTTGTCAGAATGGGTGAAAGTAGCGAGGAAATCTCGTTCTCATGGGGAAAGCGTAGAGGAAGAGGTGGTGCCAAGATGAATACACAGTTTTATGAATCCTTCACACTTGACAATGTGAAGTATTCATTGTATGACTGTGTATATCTTTTTAAGACTGGTGATCCTGAACCATACATTGGAAAAATTTTGAAGATCTATGAACAAAATGAAGCTAAGAAAGTAAAGATTCTTTGGTTTTTCCTCCCTGATGAGATTCAGAAATATTTAGAAGGCCCTGTGATGGAAAAGGAAGTTTTTCTTGCTTCTGGAGATGGTATAGGGCTTGCAGATATCAACCCACTGGTACATTGCTGGCAACTTTATTCTCTGATTTCTGGTTTTATTTCCCCTCATCTTTAGCTTATCTATTTTGCACCAGGCTACTCATAAATTTGTATTTTGATATCTGGATGGGAAGTATATAAACATTGTATTAATGGTATAATCATGCCTTGTATTAATCCATTTGGATCAAAATATGTTATCGTGAATATCAAATTTGCAATGTCTGATTTTGAGGATTCTCTCATTGATAAATAGATGCTGAGAGCTATAGTTTTGCCTCTCATTGCAAGTCTGTCATCATTTTGTTTTTGGACTCAAATCTTGCAATTAAATGTTATAACAACCATCTTATTGCCCAATTAGGAAGCTGTTGCTGGCAAATGCACTGTTATATGCATTTCCAAGGATGAGAGAAACCGTCAACCGACCCCCGAGAACAAGAATTGGCGGATTATATCTTTTATAGGTTCTTTGACGTTCAAAACTGCAGACTTTCTGATCTGGTACCTGACGAAATAGCTGGGCTGAAAGGTTACGCTAAGATCTTGACTTGATTTATGCCACATCATAGATTTTTATCTGGTTTAGTAATGTTCCATTTAAGTGTATATATGTTTAATTATCTTCCTTCTGGTACAGTTAATTTTCTTCTTAATCCAAAAGATGAGCAAGTCACACCTAGTTTTGGTGAAGCTAACGTGAAAGGAGGCATGGCTGCCACAGTCCCCCTCCCCAGCCAGTAGTTAAGGAGGAGGACGAAGGTCCGGTTGCTGCAGTTCCTCTTGCCCAGTCAGCAGTTAAGGAGGAAAATGAAAATCGGGTTGCTGCAGTTTCCATTCCGCAGTCAGTAGTCAAGGAGGACCAAGAACCAGATGCTGCCATTCCCGTTTCTCCTTTAGTGGCCAAGAAGGAACCTAATAGACCAGCTGTTGCTGTTCCACATTTCCAGTCAGCAGTAAAGGGGGATGAGAAAGAGAAACCAGTTGCTTCAGCTCCCCTTCCCGGCCAGCAGCTAGGGAGAACATTCCCAAACATGCACAGAATGCTTCCTCTGGGGAGCGGCCTGCAAAAAAGTTGAAGTTAACCCAAGAAACAGTGCAGAGTATGGCACCAGCTGTTCCTGAGAAAAAACCATTTGAACTAACATCAAGACAGGCTGTAAGCTCTCTGAACTGTTTAATGCTGCAGCTATATTCAACTTACTATTATTGTTTTTTTTCATTCGATGTATTAGGAGATCTAGTTCTTTCCTTTATGATTGAATATTGATTTCATATATATATATATATATATATATATATATATTGTTAGAGGACTAAAGTAGAGCTGGATCTTCTAAATTGCTTAATTAGTACAAGCTATATTTGTCCATGCTTCTTTGTTCATTGACCATAAGGTCACAGGGATGTAGTTTATATAGTGGCCATATGTTCATATCGTATTTTTTTAGACACATCGATTTATTCTTTCTCAACTGTATTCTTTTATAAACTTTTACCATTCAACTCAAGTTTTACCCCTGTGTACTGCACACATATTCTATATATGTAACAACTATTTAAAAAGGCCGTACTGAGTGCTGAGAGCTCCCACACTGTGGGGTCTGGGGAAGGGTATCAGCAGCAGACCTTTCCCCCGCCTGTGCAATGCGGGGAGACCGCGGCTCGAACCTGGGACCTGTTGGCTACAGGCGGTATGCTCTACCGCTGCACCACGCCCGACCTTCATATATGTAACAACTATTAAGAACCAAATATTCCTACACATATTTTTTTATGTGACTATTTTCTGCTTTTGCTGGTAGTATTTTGCCAATTGCTCTTTATTAGTAGCTTAGAAAGAAACCCTGTTAAACCATTTCAAAAATTGTTATTGTTTAGAGAATCCTGCCTTCATTATTTAATCTCTCTTCTAATACATTTTTCTTTTATCTAACAGGACAGGAGTAAATGGTTCAAAATTGTGAGTAACCTTTGCTTGCTATATAGATTCTCTTATGCACAAGATTTTATGAAGCATGTCGTATTAGTTCATCAAAACTACAATAAAACTAACTGTATGTCCTTTGGTTTTGTTAAATGAAAATTTTAGCCATGGGATGAGAGACTCCGGATCGCTGATGAGCAGGGGAAACTAGTATATATTCAAAATCTTGATATTCAGTTTGCTGCTGCTGACATAGAGGTAAGTATTTTGTTTATTTGGTTGTCTTAATATCCCTGCCTGAGCTGGTTCTCTATTATATTCCTGCCTGAGCTGTCTGCTTTGCACATTCTGCCCTTTTAGATTCTACAATAGCTCCTACAGTTTATCTCCCTTTAATAGTTTGTTTCATCTTTTTTATTTCCAATCTTTGTAGTACTATGTTTTGTATTAGGCTTCATCATTATTATTTCTTTGTACATTGATTACCTCATTAACATTTTCATTAATATGTTTCATGCTTATTGTGATTGCAGGAACTCATTCGCGAGGCGTTACAGCTAACTTGTACTGCAAAGCCCATTAACCACCCCACTTATGACGACCCAAACAATGGTGAGTTTTGTTTGTTTACACAATATTCTCCATAAATTGTCAGCTTTTCGTCTTCATCATGCAGTTCTTTTCTTTAAGTTTTATGCAATTTACAGTGAATGCCGTTCTTTACTGTAGGAAAAGCATACGCTATATTCAGCACTAAAAGTGCTGCTGACGTAGCTATTTCAAAAATCAATTCAGGCTTGGTTGTGGGTGGAAGGTACGTATATATACTCAATGTAGCCTATTGTGTATATGTTTAGTTCCAGCATGTTTTTATTCTGCAATCATTGTTTTACTTATGTGAAATAAATACAGCAAAGGGATACCCCTGCTGTGGTAGATATTATGTAATGATTGTTGCATCAAGTATGGTTCTATATGCTATGTTTTAAAGAATGATTCCTTATGAAAAACTAACAAGTTTATGAATCAGAACAAAGATCATCTTTAGGCTATGCTGTCTGTAATAAACTCTGACTGTTTGTTGAGCAGCCATATCCATTTGAAGTGATTTGTTCTGTCTATGCTTTATTGGAAGGGGACCCATAATTACCTCTATTTATTTATAACCAAATATGGCAAGCTAACATGTGATAAGGCTTTTTTTTATAAATTAGTCCACCATTGATTAGTAACTCTGCACAACTTATCATGTACCAAAAACTTGCAAGGCAGAAAAACCTGTACAGAGTCCAATTGAGCTCCATTATCTTGGTAAAAGAACAAGAGAAGAAAATGTGATCTCAGTCCTGTAGAGTGTAGATTGCTGGTGCCCATGAAAAAAATTATTTATCTTCACCACATGCTTTGTATTCATATAAGTGACAGTTCGGATTTTCATTTTGTTAACTGCTGATATTCTATTGTCTTACCGGCAGACCTCTTTACTGCAGCAAAGGGCTACTCAAGGTTCCAAAGCCAACAGGGACTCTTGTCGGCCACTTGTCCTTGCATAGCATTAAAATTGGCCACAAGCAGCGAGAAGAGCAGGTGCCGATGTGTTTTATAATTAGGAAGCTCCCCATAGTTTTTTTTTTCCTTTTTGTGACTTGTGTACCTGACCATTCGGAAACTGCCCTTTCTGCAGAAGAAGGCTGTATCGACCTCACATTGTTCTCAGCCAAACACAATTGAGTATGACTTGGCCTTGGAGTGGATGCTTGTTCGCGAAAAACAAGAAAGAAAATTCAAAATTCTTCACAAGGTATATGCAGTTCTCCTGAAGATTTGTATCCACACCATTTCTCATGTGTCATGTACTGATCTTAATTTTTCATGCTCAATTGGTTTGTAGCGGCATGAAGATGATAGGAAGGCATTTGCAAATATGAGCACTAGGAATGCAAAGATAGGGAAGTAGAAGGTTGATTTTATGTGTACCCTGTCAATTGGACTACTTAAGGACAGTCAGGCATTCCTGGAAGCACCACCTATCTGCCAAGTCTTCTCTATGGATGAAGGTTGTGTACAGAGGTTTACATTCTCTATTTACAATGCATGCTGACCGATGATGCTCGTTCATATTTGGGACGGGGAAAAATCACAAGACAGCTTTAGAAATCAGATTAGCCAACTCAAAAGTAGTGCTTGACCTCCTGCAGCAAGTTCGGTAGCTTCATGTTACATTTAGGCTAATATCATGCTTGCAAGATGAGAGTATGTACATACCCGTGTTGCTCGAAAAACCTTGCAGTTCCTTGGGTAGCAATTCATCATTCATTGAAGAGAATGCATATGTTCATGTTCGTTGCTTGAGATCCCATTCATGGGGCATGCTTATAAGGCTTCGGCGGCTAAAGTATCTACTACCAATTTGTTTTTTTGATTATTTTTAAAAATACCTGGAAAAGGCATTTTTATTACATTTATCATCCAGGCCTCCCAATTTTGTGGTATGGCCTGCGCCTGCATTGTGCGGCTTCTCGCGCACAAGAATAAGGGGGTAATAGTGAAATACTGTGCCGCCTGATTCAATGGTGTGGCCCTGTTGGAGGCTTATCTTAATTGAAATCTCATTATTGTCCAACGGCGCTTATGATGCTTGAAGCCCCTTGGTCCATGCTTATGCAGTTATGCCTGCTGCCTGTCATACATCAGCCTCAACGGGGCCGACGTCCACGGAACGTTCTCCCTCGCCGGGCGTGTGGTTCTACACGCCGTGCACTGCGATGGTGTCCGGGTCCAGATTGGCCATGTACAAACGTGGGACAGTCCCACGTACTTGCCGGCCCTCTCCCTCGGCCTGTTACGGCCTTCTTCTGTACCAGGACCCGTCGCCAATGCAATGTGTAATAGGCTGGACGAAGATAGTGCGCACCTGCTTTTAAAATGCAAGGGTGTCAGGGAAGTGTGGAGATTGATGGACCTGGAGCCAATGTTTAATGGGAATGCCGTCGCCATTCACTTCGCGGCGAGGAGGTGCTGCTCTTCAAAATGTAGTTCCAAATAATTGTCGATCATACATGATACCTAATTACATTACCATGTAAATAACAACAGTTATATCATAAAATCCAACTTTATTCCCCTCTATACCGTTGATACTGCTCTGATTAGGTTTTCAGTTTCCATACGTATTCCATATCGTTGTCTGAATATGCTGCCGTATACTGGCCACACCCAAATCTGTCAAACACTCTAAGAGCATCTCCAACAGACTAGCTAAAAATGTATGGTTAAAATCATGATTTAGCTATTATGTAAAATAAAACTTGTATAAAAAAGTGATTCAACCCAACAGCCTCTCTAAATTTTGATCCTACATATATTTCGAATGGTTCTGGACTGCAATTTTTGCTCATGGGCCTGACATTGGCGGCCTATGTGGCTGTTATAAGAACTTCTTTGTAAATTTTATTTTAGTAAGGGTGTTTTGTGTAACACAGGATGTTCTTCTTCATTCTCTCTCCATACGGCATGAGCATGATCTGAGAGCTTCTATAGGCATGGGGGGAGTGAAATAGGGCAGCTAGGAAGTGGGATAATCAAATCCCCTAGTCACGACTCGTCCATTTGAGACGAGAATCATGGGTAGTTGCCATGAAAAACCGTGGATGCTACGGAGAAGTACCATGGACATGGAGCTTGAGCACTGGTTCTGGGGAGATAACCAGATACAAATACTGCACGCGAACAAGAAAGAATCCCGAAAAAGAGGGAGCTCGCATTGGAGGAGGGAGATGGCGAGGGGAGGGGTCAGCTAAAGATAGAGTGTAACGTCACGGAGATAGCGAGGCAGAAAAAATAGCGGGGAGGAAAGAGAGTCTGTTGGATGCTGTTTTCTTCAGAATTTTTGTAAATTTAGAGTTGGAATTGGATTTTGCTAGTCTGTTGGAGATGCTCTAAGACCAACTGAACCAGACGGTGCCCGTACTGTCTACTTGGTGTATATACCCTACACTGTATTAAGCCAATTTATTTCTTTGATGCTTTCAATTCAAAAATTCATGCAAACACTTCTGATTACATGCATGCACCTAGCAAACTACATATTAGCATTTTGCGTTGGATGTGCTACAACTTATTGTAGACTCGTGCTTCCTTGCGAATTATTTGCGTTGGAGCACTTTTTTTGATGTGGTGACAGAAAATGGCTATGAAATAAATGTTTCAATTGTGCACAATCTATTCAAAACATAATTAGTTGTATTCCTTATTTTGTACACCCATTCTTATTAAGAGCACGCTTGCAAATCAAGGTGGATAATAGTATACTAACATACAATTAATCGTCAGAGAGAGAAAGAGAGCGAGCAACATGATGATAGTTCGTGGGTGATGCCATATTTATTTATGCACTTTGTTATTCGTACCAAAGAATCCATATTTACTAGTAAATAAAAAGAAAATTCCATTTTACTTCTTCGAAGAATCTACTTTGTCAAAATTACATCCCGAACAAAATATTGGCTCCCTTCATTCCCTCAAACAATTTAAGTTAGTACAATTTACTCTGTTATGTAATTTCTCCGTGTATGATCTGAGTTTAGTGCTCAAATTTTTTGCACAACGATAATTTTCATAGAACCTTATGTTTCAAAAATATAATATATATTGTAAACATATTTTTATAGTGTAATAACATCAAATATCATCTTAATTATATTCTAAAATTGTTTATAAAATATTTAAGAAACAATATAAAATATTTTCTCTTATGTAGAGAATGATACCATCTATCACCATGTAAAATTTGAGCTTAAAATTCAAATCGTACAAAGAGAAATAAAAAAGAGAGATTGCATAAAGGAGTAGTTTGAGTCTAAGTAAATTCTTTGATGGAGTAAAGTAGGCCAAGATTTTATTCAGGATGCAATTTAGACAAAGTGAATTGTTCGGAGGAGTAAAAAGATTTTCCCGTAAATAAACCGTTTATCTTTGGGGAAATTGCATCGGAGGACCTCTTTTTGAGTCTAATGTCAAAAACGGACCTCTTTTCTCATGTTTGCAAGATTGGACCTCTTTTTTCAAACTGAACCAACCGTTAGCCCCTCTTTTCCACTTCCGTTTGCATGGGTTGTTTATTGGAATAAAAATAATAGAAAAGAAATAGAGAGGGACCAAAGTACCCTCACCTTCCCAAATGAACTCATGTCGGAAATATCCTTGAGTCACCCGAAGCCGGATAGCATACCCTAACCCTAGCTGGGGTAGGAGCGAGGGCGGTGGGCGGCGGCGGCGCGCGGCCACGGGAGCGGCGGGCGCGGCGCAGCCGCGAGCGGGCGGCGCGCGGCCGCGCGGCGCGCGAGCACGAGCGCGGCGGCGCGGCGTGCGCCACGCGTGCGCGCGGGGCCGAGCGACGCGTGGGTGACCGGGCTCGAGCGGGCGGCTTCTTGCGCGGGCGAGCAGGGCGTCGCGGCTTCGTGCTCCGACGAGCTGGGCCGGAGCGAGGACGGCGTGAGGCAGGCCACACAATGGATCAAGACGATTCAATTGTTCGGTATAAATCGATCCGAATCCTTTCTTATTGCTCAATTTTGGTCAAAATAGAGATGAAATGTTGTCAACATAAATATGGAGTGTTGTTGGCATGCTATCAAAAGTGAAGAAAAATTATTTTCGATTTTTAAATCGTGCATATTCGAATTTTTTCAAATTGTAAGATAATTTATTTGAAATGAGAGAAGAACATTTTCAAAAAACAGAGAATTCAATGTTGTCCAAAAAACTGGGGTAAATTTGCAAAGCCATTTACAAATCAGGTCTATTCTTGTAAGGGCATAATCGTCTTTTTACGTTGGATTTAACACCGTTAAAGCCTCCAAACGGAATGAGGGCTGATGGTTGGTTCAGTTTGAAAAAAGAGGTCCAATCTTGCAAACGTGAGAAAAGAGGTCCATTTTTGACATTGGACTCAAAAAGAGGTCCTCTGATGCAATTGCCCCTTTATCTTTCCTAGACTTATCTTTACCTTTAGCTTGCTATCAGATGTACTACAAAAATAATTTCTGCTATTACAAGCAATTATTTTTACAAACATTTATAAAATTCTAAATTTTATTTATTTGAAAATCAATCCTGCGCTCAAAGTGTATCGTGAAAATTAATCCGGTTTCCAACAGTTTTACAAGTCATGTTGGCACGACTAGGTCCGAAATTTTTGCTTGTAATGTAGCAGAAAGTGGCCTGTCTCCATTTTGGTAGTGTATCTAACGAGAACGCGTGGCGGACTGACGCTGTCACGTCCACTTAGTTCCTCCGTCGGCGCCGTCGCCTGGAGCGCTGCCCGGTCTTCTGCTCAAAAAATGACTCAAAATGGATTGCTCTTAGCCTGATCATTTCACCCAACTATGCTCCTCCAATTAATCGCTGGAGTACCACCAACCGATCCCTCTCTGTCTCGTCCCTGTTTCTTGATGTTGTGTCGTGCGGAAGAAGATGACTAGGAGATTCACCCGATGGTGGGCTAGTTGGGCCTAGTCTGGTGGTGGGTTGGTTGGGGCTTAGTGGGCATATCTATAACGAGCCCATCAAATACACCTCGTTTCTTTTCTTTTAAATTAATTGTGATATGTATTACGTAATGACACTTATAAAAATACTTTTATATTATGAATTAATTATTACATGTTACAATGTGGCAGAAACAACAATCCAAGTAAGGGTATATGAGTCATTTTGATTCTCTTTGTTTCTTTTGCTGAAACTGAAATCGAATAAGTAACCAAACGATTTCCAGGTAATTCTATTTCAAGTCGAGCGTAGCAGAGATGTTATGTTGCGTTGGGTTTATGGACATACACGAAAGGATCGAGTGCGAAATAAAGATATAAAAGAAAAGGTCAGAATGACATCAATATAGGAGAAATTGGTTTAACATCGATTGACATAGTTCGACATGTTCAACGAAAGCCTCCGAATACAGCGGTGCAGTGGATTCTAAGGCGAGCATAAAAGCATTTGTTGTTGTCGTCGTCCTCCATTCTCGGTTGAAACTGAAATGTTTCTAATACTTAGTGAATCTGGAATCTTATCAAACAAACCCTTAATTCGTGCCGTGCCGGACCATTTTTACTGTCGTTGCAAGGGCACGCAACATTTGATTCTTTGCCGTGACTGCCTGGTTGGCCCAACATGTCAGATAGAGTAGAGAGCTGCCCGGGAACAGCCACCAAAGAGCCGAAGGGTTTTGACCGCAGACCAACCCCATCAGACACAAGGGCCAGCCATACCATACACCACCCGCCGCCGCGTTCGTCGCACGCCGCTCCGAAACTTCTCGCGCGACAGAGAAGCCAAGGAGGAGGGAGAGGAGGGGATCCTTGAGGTCAGGAGGGAGGGCTAGCGGGATGGGCGCGGGAGATGGGGAAGCTGCCGCGAGCAAGGAGAAGGGCAGCGGCGGCGGCGTGGAGCGGACGTCTCTGGACGGCGTGCGGGACAAGAACGTGATGCAGCTAAAGAAGCTCAACACGGCCCTGTTCCCCGTCCGCTACAACGACAAGTACTACCAGGACACCATCGCCTCCAAAGACTTCTCCAAGCTCGGTGTGCTCCCTGCTCCCACCCATCCATCCCTCTTTTCTTTTTCTCCCCTCCTATGATTGTATCCCTAGCGCAAACCCAATCAGGCTCGCCGGGATCGGATATTGGCTTGCCCCCGGCCCACTAGTGTTCTTGGGATGCGCGTCTGAGTTTTTGGATCTGCAGATAGAGTAGAAAGTTTGAGTTTTTGTGGCGCGATTGAGAAGACGCGATTAGGATTTAGACAAATGTGATGTGTAAAAGGGATGATTTGTTGTTTTAGGGCTGATCTTTGCGGTTCGAGATCGCAATGGTGTTTAGTCTGGGCAAGGAAGTGTGATTGCCCAATGTTCAAATTGATACCCCTGCTGGCTCCAACTGACTGACTCTTTCACTGTATTTTTATGTAGCATACTACAGCGATATATGTGTCGGTGCTATTGCGTGTCGCCTAGAGAAGAAAGAAGGAGGGGCGGTCTGTGTTTACATCATGACATTGGGTGTACTGGCACCATATCGTGGCCTTGGTATTGGTAAGTCCTTCCCCTTTCTGATTCTTTCAGTCATTTGAATCATCCTGTTTTTTCATGAGACTGAGATATGTGGTCGCCTTACAAGATTACAAAAAAAAAAGCTTGCAATGTTACTGATCTAGAAATGTGTGGTCATTGTAACATGACTTTGCATGCTTTTATTCAATATTCCTAGTTGCTGACAACTAGAAATTATCAATCAAACAGTATGGGTATATATGTGCACTGCTTCTGCCATTGCCAGTGCTAGCCTGACTTTGCCTGTATTGCAATTTTCTGCTTACAACTCTTTTTTTTCTTACAAAATCTCAAAATTAAAATTTAGTTTATGTTCATTGTATTTAGTTATAGTACTGCTATGTTCCATAGAACATAGTATATGCTTCTTAGATGCTAATGTGATTGTTAAATACCATCTTCTATGCTTCTGTAAAGAGAATGGAAAAATGATTGATTTTAACTAGCACGAACAATCCCACTATCCCAGTGTCCTGATACCATTGATGTTTAGCTTCTTTAACTTGTTTGCAATTGGTAATATACCTGCTGGAAAAAAATCTCATATGTAGCTGGTGTAGTATGTACATTACCTCTGCTACTTTTCTCAGGCACTAATGCTTAAGCAGCAATCTGTATTGTGCTCAGTACTGAAAGAAAACAAGAGTATATAAGAACCTAATGCACTTTTTACTTTAAAACAACTCAGCCCTCAAATGCACATAATCATTTTTTTGTTACTTGTTCCTTACCATATCAAGATAAAATACCTTATGATTGTAACTCCAACAGGAAGCTTAAATTGTCATTTTGTAACATGTGTGTAGCATGATAATACTTTGTGTAGACTTTTACAAATACATGTGCTTTAAGGTCTGGATCTGGAGCACATAATATTAGCCTTGGACAATGACCCTCTTTCCTTCAAATGTAGTTGTTAGTACTCTTTCATTAAGTTCAGGGTCCACTAAATGCTAATATAACACAACTCATCAACTGTGCTCTTCTGTTACCTGCTAAGATTGTTATTTTTTGGCATCATCAACTGTGCTCTTCTGTTACCTGCTAAGATTGTTATCTTTTGGCATTCAAAATCCATAGGTCTGAGATGGAGATTAAGAATTTCATAGGTTCCTAATTTGACTTACATCTAACATACAGTAACTTTCGACGCCACGTTGTGACTTCTGCTTCTGCTGTTTACACATGCCCATCTGTAAAACATAAGTTTTTGTGTCATTCTTTTAGAAATCCTTAGGAGTCAGCGATTGATTAGAAGTACTGTATCAGGATGTTACTGATTAGTTGCATGATTGCTATCATGAAAGCTAGTCGGATAAAGATATATGTGTAAAAAATTTCATTAGCTTAGGTGTTCTTGAAATAAAAGTTTCAACTTCTTATTTTGAGTTATTCTGCACTCTACCATCTTATAATTTGTTGATTTTATTTTGACAGGAACGAAGCTGCTGAATCATGTTTTCGATCTCTGTGCAAAGCAGAACATATCCGAGATATATTTGCATGTTCAGACAAACAATGACGATGCCATCTCTTTCTACAAGAAGTTTGGATTTGAAATAACAGAGACGATACATAACTACTATAAGAACATAACGCCACCAGATTGCTACGTTGTTACCAAATTTATCGGCCAGGCTGCTACAAAGAAATGAGCGGCCTTTCACCATTTGTGACATCACCTTGAGTTATGGCTAAAATAGTTGCGGTCTTGTCACACTTTGCGCTGTGTTTCCATTTTGTGAGCTCTAACGTTACAGTCATCTGAGTAGCCTTTGCTACTACAGCAGCAAAAACATCATTTACATTGAGACTTATTTTGCCCATCTTGCCTCAAGACATGAATTTACGTCGTAACTGTTTCTGATCTGTCGTATTTGTGAGGTGGCTTTCTTCTTGCATTGGATCTGTCCTGTTTGTGTCGTGATGGCAACTGAATTCTTTCGTCTAATGTTCATGTCAGCTTCCTGTCAAATTATCTGCTTATCTTCCATTGGCTTTACTAAGAAAACTTGCCAGTAATGTTAATTTTCTATAGTAGTATGTCAATTCTTGCGGCAACCTATTCTAGGCAGCCTGTTGACAGGCTTAGTGTTAGCGATGTGACTTAGGCCAGTCTTAGTGGGGGTTTCATGGGTAATAAATAGAGTGCTATGTAGGCATTTTTGATGACGTGGCAGTGTATTAATGAGGAGAGAGGTGAAATGAGTTTCATATGGATGAAACTCTCCATACACAGTTACCTAGACACCTTGTGTCTTGCATGTAACCTAGAAAACAACAATAGATGAAACTATGCATTGAGAGAGGGGTATTTCATCCTAGTTTCAAATATTTTTAGATGATGTGTCACTCTAGGTAGCTGTGTCCATTTAATTTTGTTCTGTGTGAATGCTGCTGTGGTCTATTCAGTGTGAATGCTGTCATACAACACATAGTGCTACATAGTTCATGTGGTATATTGGATGACACCATTATGCAACAATTAAATGCCAGTTTGCCTAAGAAACAACAAAAATTGAAACTGCCCATTGGAAGGGATGGTTTCGTTCATGGTTTCATAGCACTTGAGCTGATGTGGCGTCTTGGAAACAACAAAATGAAACTTGCCATTGTGAATAGCATTTACAAACACCTGCTAGGTAAAGAAATCAACGTGCACTGAGTTGCCTATTTTCCAACGAAACCAGTCATATTTTGTAGACGGTCAAGGAAGCGAGCTTGACCGTTTAGGCAACACCAATCAAACGACATGTCCTTAGACCTAGCCATGATATTGTGGCATGCACATATTTGTGGCGGCTATTAGGTCTGCAAACTTCTCTAGAGAAACAACACTAAACTAAAAAGTAGAAAACAAAACTTCAGAAAGTGGTTATATTGATTGCTATACCTAAATTTTTTACCAAAAGATCTAAATTTCTCTACCTAGACTCAAATATATTCCCTGTTCTAAAATATAAGCATATCTAGGCTAGGAGAGAGAATATCGAGATTCATAACATCTTCAATGAATCTGGACACATTAATGTCTAGATACATTAAAGATGTTATGAATCTGTACTGTACCTAGAAATGCTTATGTTTTAGGACAAAGGGGTAGCAATCGAAATCGTGGAGACCTATATTCCACTGCAAGCACGAGAGAGGCCAGCTATCATCATCTTACATTTTCTCCATGCCACCACCAAGAGGAGCGAAGCTACGTGAGCTCGCTGGTGTCAGCTGACACCGACGACTCCCGCAAAATTAGTGGAAAAATGGCGTTTATTATCACTGCTTTCTTAAGGTGCTGACCCCATTGGCCAATAGTCCTGACACCGTCGGCCTCGTGGGCTGGCTTCGCCCCTAACCACCAATCCCCATCCCCACTCATGGATCCAGTCATTTTCCAAGGTCTTGATACTGCCTTATTACTCTAGAACCCCGGCACAGAGACAAAGGGACTAGTGTGCCAGACGAGGGAGAACTTCCACTACGTTGTGGTGGTGTTGGCCGGTGTGGGTGAAGGAAGTCCTGTTGGCTCCTTCATGTGGTTTGCTAATTTCTATAAACGTGATCTTGGAAATCGTTCTCAAGTGAGACTACAATTAAAAACTTGAAAAAGGTTTTTGTCTTTGAAAATTAGGGCGAATGAAGAAGCAACACTTACGCAACATAGAATGAACTAAAGGAAAGAACAAATACTACAGGAGGGCTACTGTGTCCCAAGGCTCTTTCACTTCTAGGGTGTCACTATGCATCATATTCAAGTAAGTATTCAACAATGATTTGTTATAGCGATAGGTACTTAGAGCAAGGGATGGGCATACAAGTGGCATTCAATGATTTTATGATAGAAAATTATCTTAATGATGGTTATTTAGTATTTTATTATATATTTCTGTTACAGTATTGCACTATGCATCCAACAATAGTTTTTTTGGATGACACTATCCATCAGAAACAACATCTTGACTCGAACTACATTTCTAGTGCGGCAAAATGGTGGAGGCGTGAGGGAACGCATCCATTAATGGTCTCTGCCACTTGGCCCAAAAGCAAACCCATGATGTCTTGGTGATGTAAATGCAGCACAATATTTGGCAAACACATTTAAATTTACTCTTTAGCTTCTCTTAGTTCCCCTCTAATAAAGGGGTTTGGCTAGACTCGGTTCTCGCTCTCATGTTGTTTTGGTCATTTTGTACTATTTGTTAGTTTCAATACAATATAAGGTGGGTAAAATCACTGTTTCGCTCAGAAAAAAATTGGTAAACACATCTTCCAACACAAAAGGTTCGTTTGCATCAAGCAAGTAACATGATGCAAGGTTTCGTTAAATATGGATTTATTCTCATAATTATAAAAACCAGAACATACAAGTGTAGAATTAACACAGCTGACTTGTGCATCTTGAAGACGTGAAATACTTCAGTGAGCATAGGGGCATGTGCCCACCCTAGCTTTTTCTTAATTGTGGTTAAATATAAATATTGAATCTCTGATTATATTATTAAACATGTCAGACTAGTTGTAGATGTGTTGTCAAATCATAAATTGAAGTACAAAAACATCAAATTCTGGTAAATTCATGAAATTCTGTTAAATTTGTCAGAATTTGATATTTTTGTACTTCAATTTATGAATTGACAACATGTCTACAACTAGTTTGATATGTTTAATAGTATAATCAGAGATTCAATATTTATATTTAACCATAACTAATAAAAAGCTAGGGTGGGCACATGACACTATGCCCACAAAAGTCATTCTCCTTGAAGACTGCTTGTGCAAAAGAGATTGAGACGACAATACTTTGTAACAATATTGTTTACTCCAACACGAGTTTGAAAATTTGAATGAAGAAAACGAATCAGAGTACAAATTTGGGCAAAGTACGTACAAGTGACAACTGGCACATGGGACTTTAACTGCAAATAGACCTGGAGTTAATATATATTCTACTCAAAATTTTCTGGTTAGGGTAAGTTTAACTAGCTAATTATCCTTGTTAATCATAATTTTAAAAATATCATATATTAATTATTATTTTCATGCGAGCTATGAACAAGGCTAATCAGCTAGTAAATATTTGTTTTTTTCTGATTTTCCAGGTTTCAAAAATGTTCCAATCATGAATCTGGTAGCTTGGTACTAGGCTATCTATGCAACAGCAAAAGAGCTAGGTTCCTGAGAGAAACAGGTTTTGAAACGATTTTGTTCTGGTTGTAGAATGTGGACTATTTTGTTTTGTAGCTTACAAGCAACTGAAGTTTTAATGTTACAATTGATCATTCTTGATTTTTACTTATGTGTATATAATTTTTGCGTGAGGTCAAGATCCCCTTAGTTTTGAGTCCTGCACTGATATTTAGATCTTAGTTAATCGTTCTGCGTGGGCTTGCGTTCAAATGAGATAACCGAAGAATCTATTATTTGATCAGCTTAAGTTTGGTAGGTTATTAACTATTAACCTACAACTCTCAATTATATGGTATTACAAGTATGACCATAAGTTCAAATATATGCCTTAATAAAAAATTAGTGAGAAATTCAACTCCTGAAATTTATGACTTTGATAATTTATAAAACTCAAGGTAAAAATGTACAAATGATCATGCATTTATGATAAAAAAATCTTGCCCGTATCTCACAAAAATCTGTTTATACCAAGAGATGTTTGGCAAATAATACTTGGCTATCCTAAAAGTGGTACTTTTAGTATGTTATAAGTTTGGTAGGTTATTACTATTAACCTACAACTCTCAATTATATGGTATTACAAGTATGACCATAAGTTCAAATATACGCCTTAATAAAAAAATTAGTGAGAAATTCAACTCCTGAAATTTATGACTTTGGTAATTTATAAAACTCAAGGTAAAAAATGTACAAATGATCATGCATTTATGATAAAAAATCTTGCCCGTATCTCACAAAAATCTGTTGATACCAAGAGATGTTTTGCAAATAATACTTGGTTATCCTAAAAGTGGTACTTTTAGTATGTTATAAGTTTGGTAGGTTATTACTATTAACCTACAACTCTCAATTATATGGTATTACAAGTATGACCATAAGTTCAAATATATGCCTTAATAAAAAAAATTAGTGAGAAATTCAACTCCTGAAATTTATGACTTTGGTAATTTATAAAACTCAAGGTAAAAAATTTACAAATGATCATGCATTTATGATAAAAAATCTTGCCCGTATCTCACAAAAATCTGTTTATACCAAGAGATGTTTTGCAAATAATACTTGGTTATCCTAAAAGTGGTACTTTTAGTATGTTATTACGAATCCAGGCTGTACTAGACAGATCACATATGCATTAATAGTTCAAATGATTTAGCCTTCTATTTACTCCTTAGATATGTTTGACTTGCGTTCCCTGTTTTATGGTATATATTGGTAGGATGACCTTAGGTGGCGACCAAAAGGGTCTACTAATTAATCCATACTAAAATGATACTATAGTAGATTGGTGCAAATAATCATACACTATTCCTTCAAAATTAATGAATACCTACAAATGTTTGGCAGTCAAAAGAAGTACATATCTATATATTTTTCTTACGTAGCTACTTCATAATGATTAATGACAAGTGGGCCCATATTGCACATGCATAAGAATGGTCCATTGCCCAGCAATGTGGCTTAACAAGCCTAAATGTGTTAAAAGATTTTGTAAGAAACTAATTCTGAGAGATGTTTTTTTCCATATACAACTCATTTTCCTCTATATAAATGTGGGGGCATGCCTTCTTCATTGTCAAAACACACCTGATTATCGTGGGAACAAACACTTCTCAACTTACTCACATATTAGTACTAGCACTTTTTACTCCATTCAAAGATGCCAAGGAGAGGGAGGAGGTTAGGAGTGAGGTTCATTGAAAATGATAGAGATCGGAGCCTCACGTTTTTCAAGCGACGTGCTGGGCTTTACAAAGCCGTTGCTGACCTCTCAACCCTCACCGGCGCGAGGGTTGCTATTGTGCTGGAGTCTGAAAGTGGGAAGTTTTCTTCATTCGGCACCCCAACGTCTGGCCCTGTTGTTGATGCTTTCCTTACAAGGAACACGCAAAGGGGACCAGATGTTGACGAAGAACAGAAGGCCACCATCACAGAGCTGCAGAATGAATTGTTCCAACTGGAGAAAGACATGATGGTGGTGGACAAGAGGAAGAAGGAGCACACTGACTTGGTGAAGGAGCTCCAAGAAAGCTCAGTTATAGGCAAGTTCTCTTATGGAAAGGTTGAAGATCTTGATGCAGATGAGATTCATGAGATGTACCATGAGCTCTCACAAGTTTACCAGGAGATCAATAATCTCTTGCCTATTGTGCACCATGTTGAGCAACACGAGGTTGGTGGTCCGAGAGATGCTTCACTTTTGCAGCCTGTTTGGTGGCGTTCATTTTCTACAAAGATGCCACCACCGAGAGGTATGCCAAGGATTCCTATCCACCAATCCATCCAACCGATGTTTTCACGTCAATTTCAGCCAAGATCATGGGCTTCTACCATGGTGCCACCACAAGCGAGAGAATATGCCAAGACCAAGAGAATCTATCCCCTATAACTATCGTATTTGGGGGATGGACATCAATGGTAACAACTCCAACCACTTCTTTCAATCCCCTATATTACCTTCACCATCATCCCATCCATCATCACCCCAAATCCCACATTCTAATGAATCATCGCATCCTCCATCCCCGTTGGCACAACAATTTTTACTACCCCTTCATATGGGTGGTCAGCTTTCCTTTATGGCCCAAGGCTACAACTCCATAGGGGGATCTCAAAACTTTGCAAGTTCTGGTTACTCAACTCCTACTGATAAGTTGTCCCAAAACTTTCCAAATTCTGGTTTCTCAACTCCTTCTGGATCCTCGACGCCTACATATATGCTATCCAAAAACTTTGCAAGTTCTGGTTCCTCAACTCCTACTGACAATCTATCCCAAAACTTCACAAGTTCTGGTTACTCAACTCCTACTGATAAGCCATACCATACTAGCATTGGTGAACTGAACATTGACTTGGGAAGAAACAATGAAAATGGAGGCCAGATTGATGGTTGGATCCATGACTTGTTGTCCGGTTCTTCTTCCCTTGGAGGAAATTCTGGAGGTGGCGGAATCGACTTTCCATGGAACTAGATCGTGCAAGAATTTTAATGGTTTAGTTTTGTTATTTTTCTATGAATTCATTTTATGAGTAGCTATTGAGCTTGTCATTGGTAAGAAAAAAAGGTGGTTTAGAACCACCCAGTCGAGTCTTTTAGGGTGCATGTATGGATATTTTAGGGCTGAACTCGTGAAGTTTTGTTTCACAAGTTTGATCCTAACATCCCAGCAATGCTTTTGGATTTTGCATATCACTGAATGAATGAAAGATTTTGGTTAAAAAAGGAGTGCGTATTTTTCCATGATAGGAATGAACAAATAGTAACTCGAATTTCGTAGGGGTGTATTTCCTTTCACGATGCCCCACTGGACTGACATAACTTTTGAATAGTTAATGATTATTGTCTGTCATGAATCTAACTCAGATTAGTTAGATTTTGTATGTGCTTAAAAGAGTAAAAAGGAAAGGTTTCAACTTGGAGATCGAAGTCATACATGGCAAAATAGTCCAATGCCAACAAAAGTTGAATAGAGGGAGGCGGCACAAGAACCAATCAAGTTTCACTATTTTTTTCTTTCTTTCCTACTACTTCGTCCTAGTCACGTTCTTCCTTCCCTTGGCTCCCGATCTCTCATTCCAATTCAGATGATTCTAGATTACGTGTGCAACAGATGAAATTACAATGATGTGTGGTGCGATGAGTCCAAACATATCCGATATCCACGGGAATGGCAATGACAACAATGAGCACCATGTTGAGATGTTGCGTCATGCATCGCTCCACTACAAGAGCCACCGGATTTGGCTTCTCAGGCGTGTCCGCGTCGCCTGTTTTTTGCCTTCCGTACGATGTGTTTTGATTGCTCCATCTAGGACTTGACACGTTGTTGTTATTTTTTACGTTTAGCTGCTTATGTTTATTGGATATTAGTTCCATGTATCTGGACCCATTTTTGGAGCTGCGTTGTGCGTTGTTTATTTTGTTTCGGCTCCCTTGTGTAAGTTTTACTTCCATGTGAAGAAGAGAAAATTTGAAAGCAGGGTTTTTTTTGCATGTTTCCAGCGTGGGTGTCGTGGACGGGTTCTATTCGTTTCTTGATCATGTGTCGCCTTTGCGTGAGATTTTATTTGGTCGGTGGCATGCTGGTGTTTGATTGGTTGGTGTGGTGCTAACGTGTGCGGTTCCTATTGCTTGCTTATGCTGGTGTTTGATTGGTTGGTGTGGTGCTAACATGTGCAGTTCCCTATTGCTTGCTTGTGGTCGATGGTTTTGCGGTGTCTCTATATATACCCTTGAGCGCTGTCGTGTTTGCTGTAGTTTCTTTTCGTATGTGCTTCTTCATCTGCTCTTTTTGCTTGCTCCTCGAGTTTATGGCTATCACGAAGCTGTGCGATGTTTCTCCTGCTGCTAAGAACTGGACTGTTTGTGCTCGTCTATGTCATCTGTGGGAGTATTGTGGTGGTCATGATGGAGTGGTGCCTTCTCAACTTGATGTCGTTCTTGTTGACATAGATGTACGTGTTTTGGTTTTTATATTTGTTGTGGGTTTTTAGTGGATCTGAGCCGTTGGTTTGGTGTTGCCATGCTGTGTGTTCTGTTCTGATAGTGTGCTGTTTTTTGTTTCTTCAAGGGAACTCGATGTACGCTGAGGTGCCTGGACGGGATGTTGACAGGGTCATATATACTTTTAATCGGTTCATTGTTGTTTTGTCTAAGCCTTCTTATAAGCCGTTCATGGCCAAGTATATGGTTAGGTTTACTCCGTGGACTAGGATAGATCGTGTGTTCAGCACGATCCTCCTTCATTTCCTCGGTATCGCTCCTCTACAAGAGCCACCACAATTGCCTTCTCAGCACTACGTCCGCGTTGCCTGATTTTTTGTCCTCGTACGATGTATTATGATCGCGCCGTCCGGGCTCTGGCACGCATGAAACTCTTTTTTACATATCTCTCGTGGTTTGTTGGATATTGGTTCTCCGTCCTGCTGAATTTTTTCCCTGGCAGTTCTGCATGTTACCTATTTTGTTCTAGCTCCTCCAAGTGCTCCTCCAAGTAAATTTTATTCCTATACCAAGAAGAGAAAATTCTGAGTTAGGGGGTATGTTGTGTATTTGCATGGCACTACTTTGTGTGTTCTGATTGGTTGTTGTGTGGGATCGTGTTTTGATTGGTTATTGTGGCCTGCATGGTTTGGTGTCGTGGAGAGGTTTCATTCGTTCGCTGTCCATGTGTCCAACTGTGGTGCTTTGTGGTTGGTCGGTTAATGTAACGCAGGGTTTTGATTGGTTGGTGCGTTAAGTCGGTTCAGGTTTCTCATTGGTTGCGCTCAGTCGGTTTCTTCACGGTTGTGCCTATATATGGAGCTGGGCCTCTAATTTCCATCGCACCTTTCCTAATGTGCTTCTTCTTCTTCTTCTGGTAGAGTTGATGGCTATTACAAAGTTGTTTGATGTTTCTCCTGCCGAAAAGAATTGGATTGTTTGTGCTCGTGTATCTCGTATATGAGAGTATTGTGGTGTGTATCTCGTATATGGGAGTATTGTGGTGCTCGCGATGGAGCAGTTCCTTTTCATCTTGATTGGTTCGTTGACATAGATGTATGTGTTTTTGGTTTATGATTCCCTATATATTTGTGGGTTCCTGTTTACATACTGTGATACACGTTTTTCTCCAGGGGAAATCTATGTATGCGATCGAGGTGCTTGGATGCGATGTTGGTAAGTGTTAAAGGTGTACTTTTTTAGGGTAACATATATACTTTTAATCGATTCCTTATTGTCCTGGCTAAAGCTGCGTTCAAGCCATTTTTGGTGAAGTATATGATAAAATTTACCCTGTAGACTAAGATAGAACATGTTCAAAGTGATGCTCCTTCGTTTCCACGGTATGTGTATAGCTTGTCTCTTCTTTCTTTCTTTGAGCAACCGTTGTGTTTTTACCTAGGCTAAGAGAGTAGAAAAAATGACAGAATCCTCCACTATATTCAGTCAATATGATATTCGAAAACTTAGCAAAGCAAAAATAACTTACAGGTACTGCAAGCTCTTAAGCTGAGAAATTTGTGGGACCAAAGTTCCTGATAGTACAGCATTTGTAATATCACAAGCAAAATTAACAAGGCAAGATAAAACAGGTGACTGACAGACCAGACCACGAAGTAGGGAGAGGTGGACCTACACTCTGGTAATGCTGTTATGATTTGTGCAGGTAGCATGAAACAAAGTGCATGGAGTTACCAGGGTTGGATCCCAACCCATTATTAGGATCATTTAAATTAGTCCTTAAGCTATGCAATGCATCACCTGAAAATAACAACAGTAAGAAGTATGAGCAGCTGCCAGCAAAGTGCAAACAGACCAATGTAACGGTCTAAGTTCTTTTGTCAGAAATGAGTAATGGGATACAAGTACAATCAGTGCAGTTAGAAATATTTTAAATTGAGACATAGAAACAATCCTCCACTATCAAATACAAAATCAAACAAACAGATCAAACTGCATTCAGTTGATTGCAACCACCAGCAAAGACAAGCACTTGCATAATCTCTACCGTCATATGCAAAGAACAAAATAAATGACCTTGATCTTTTTTTGTGAACTCCTTTTTTCCCAGCTGCATCTAAAAGGAAGAGGGAAACAATTCTAAGAGCTGTCTGACTCGCTAACGATTACAGTAATGTCCAATTATATGAAAAGAACAAAACAATTCACCTCGATCTTTTTATTGCCTGAAGATTTAGGTCACCTCCCTTTTTTAACCTTCATTTTATAAGGAAGAGGGAAACAATTATAAGATCAGAACAACTTTGAGAGCACATCACATGGAAATGAGGACGCACTTTGTTAGTTTTCAACAAAGTTTCGCAAGTCAGAGCAACCTTCATTTAAGACCGTTTTGCAAGGCTGATCGGCCTTGATAGTTTTGTTCAATCAGCAGCAATGCACGCATATAACACTACAAAACACAATGCGACCTTCATAGTATTATATTTACGCAGGCCCAACAACCACATACAAAGGAAACCAACATTGCTCAACACCTAGGATGCAGGCAGGCAGGACCAACAGATATCATCTCTAGGAACGAACAGGCCGACAACATAGCGTACTCACATGCAAGAATGCGATCTGAAGGGCATACAAAACATGAAACAGGCACGGCAGTGCAAACAGAGGAACACATCTACAAAACATGAACGCACATACGCATCTAAAGGGAGAAAAAAATGAGCAGGCAACAGATGCTCACCTCGCTGATGATCTGAGCAGGCAGAAGTAATAGGCAATCGACCATTCGAAGACGGCAGCACCACGAAACAGCAATCAGGACGGCAGCATCACAACGACGACGGGAACACATCCTTGGCGCGCGCAGGCCAAGCCACGCGGACGCAGCGGCCCCGACGTGGGTACGCGCAGGGGCGGCGACAGCCCAGCCTCGGCGCATGCAGGGAGCAGCCGACGATGGCGGTCCTGGCGCTGGTGGACTACGACTGCAAGCGAGTTCCAGACGGGCGACCGCAAGGCAGCCGCAGAGCAAAGATGACGGATAGGGAACGAAGGCCACGCGGCAGCCCATTAGACAAATCAACCACCGACAGGCCAGAACAGGCCCACACAAGTGCCACGATGAAGGCGGCTGAGAAACAAACACGTCGCCAAATTTGTAGCACTCTGGTTATTTTGACTCTCGTGGGTGGTTTGTTTGCTTGCCATGTACTACGTGATTGGCGACGTGTTGTAATTAAGGCCAAATTTGCAAAATGAATCCTCGTAGAAAGTTGTAATTACGGCCATTATTTGTTGCATATTCTCAATTTTATGAGTCGTTCCGTCAACTCTCAAATATTTACTAAAACAAACCACATAATGATTGCCTATATCATCTCATTTTTTCATCCAAGAATAATTTTATCCTCTCATTTTTAGAATATCTACCGTGTGCATCGAGGTTGTTCTTCACTCTCAGAACACGAGACAAAAGTTAGACTATTAGAATGCCCTGAAAAATTATATGAACAAAGTCTCAAAAATGCTCGTGTATTTAATTACCTCTAAAATCATATCATCCGCAATAAAAAACATGAATAAAAATGAAGTTACAGATTCCCCTTTCTCAATACAATTAACGTTGTATAACACAATTTTTTAAGGGAAATTTGTCCAGAAGACACCGACGTTGATTCACCCACAACATACCGTTAATTTTGATTTTGTCTCAGACACACTATGATTTGGTGACATCTTGTCTACCACATACTGTGACATTAAAATATTATTTTTTTCTTAAAACAGGAGAGAGAAATTTTCGAAAATGACATTGAATACCCCTATATCTAGGTGGGTCCCGCTTGTCGGACTCTTCCCTCTCGGTTCTTCCTCCCTCTCGGCACGCTAGCCATGGCCAGCAGCGTGCCGCCTCCCGGCGGGCCCGCCTGCAATCTGCGCCCATCGGAGTCGTGCCATCGCTCGCCATAGCTATGTCGTAGCTGCGTCGGAGGGCGAGTTCCGGAGATGTCGCCGCCCTCGAACCGCCTCCCCGCCACCACGGATCGGCCCGGGCTCAAGGCCACGATCATCGGGGAGGTCAGCACCGGATCCGCCCTTCAAGCATTGCACGATGCCCGGGGCCATCACTCGGATCCGCACCTCTCTCCCGGGATGCCTCCGTCCTAGGCGGCCGCCCGAACGCCTCCGATTGCCGCTCGTGTTGAGCCCGATCGAGGAGGAAGGGGGCGGTGCTGGGAAGGGACCAGCCATGGAGGTAGCGCGACCGGGAGGGCCCGACCATGGAGGCGGCGCAACCGAGAGGGGCCGACCGGCAGTGGAGTGGCGCGCCATGGAGATGCCGATCGGCGGCAGTTGGCGGAAGAGAGAGAGAGAGAGAGGGATAGTATGGTCATTTCGCTGGCTTCAAACCTTGAAAATAATATTTTAATGGCGATAGTGTGTCTCCGACACAGGATCCACAAAATTATAGCGTGTCTCGGACCAATTTGATTTTGATAGTGTGTTATGGGTGAATCCACGTCTTGTCATTGTGCTTCATACAGATTTGCCATTTTTTAAAGAGCCCTTGAAGACGTTCTTAATTTTTTTTGTTAGTATACTTCACACTCAAATAAGCCGATTCTTAAACTTGTCTCGCTCTGTTATTTAGGTCCCTACACTCTCAAATTATATTTCTAACTTCTCAAACATTGCTTCGGGTGTCATTTAGGTCTCTTTATTCTTAAAATGGAAATCTAACTCTCTGAACTTGTCTTTTCAGGTGACATTAAGATCCTATACTTTAAAAATATATCATTATTCTAAATAATTGATTAAATTTTATTTCTCATATATATATAACATAATTATAGTTAAATGAGACATATGGATTTCAGGTCAAACATGTGTATTTATAGACTTCTGGAGTTAAATAACAAAAATATTTCATTCGCTTATTAGCTAGATATTGCTACTATTTAAATTTTGGTTTACTCATGGTCTTTTCTTTTTCTTATAATGGGTGCTTTTATTAGTAGAGGATAATTTATAAAGATAAAGTTAGAGACTAACATATGGTTATTAATTCCTCAAGATCTGGCATGGAGCGCGATGAGCTAAGTGGTTAGAAATATAATAGTAATAACTGAACAAAGATTTATTTTATTGACTAATCCATTACAATAACACTATATTACAGAACCTAGATGAACCTGAAGCTATGTTTAGGGGCCTACATTTGCATTTTGAGAATATATGGACTAAAATTACACCCAAAATTAAATGTAATGGCCGAAAAATGCAATTTAAGTGCATAGATATCTAAATAACTTTAAGAACCAGCCGTGATCTTTACTCTTTTTTCAAAATAATTGATGTTGTTATACGCTCAAATACTAATGTGACCCAAATTAAGACCAATTTTGACCCTTTTTCTGATAGGACTATTGGAGTTAGAGGGGACATCAAGACTACGATTACTAAATATTGTGACGATAACAAAAGTATAATAGAACTACAGAAGAGTCATTTTTTCATAAACCTATAAGTAGAATTTAGTGAGTGTGTGGTAATGTAATTTCATAAAACATACCAACACTACAACAAATCCAGATACATACTAAATCATAATTGAATGGCGCGCCATTGGCGCGCCTCAATTTCTAGTTGAATGATAATAGCAGTGGTCATTCCCACCCCCTTTGCCAAAGAAGAGACAACCTGATGATTGTATCCTCGGTGCCGAGGGGAAGGAGGATGCATGTGGCAAGGCTCATCCGGGCTTAGTGCTAGTAGCGGCTAAAGCCCAAGCTTTTGGTAGCACCAAAAGTTGACATTGGAAGAGTACAATACTATGATACTATATTATCTCAATGTATTGCATTGATTACATCATTTTTTTTTGTAAATGGGCTTTGGACATAAGTGTGGGTAAGATAACTATATAGGACTGAAACAAGAAGATCCCTCTTGACCTTTATCAACTCCCTAGAATGTACAATTGGGGATAACTTATGGCACCTAATCAAATACCATACATTAAGGACAAAAAATCATTTTCTAGAGAGAGAAAAATAATTATTTAAAAAAGTCATATAATTTTAGTTACACATTACGGTCGAAACGAATGTCAACACTTATTAGACTTAAATATTTGAAAATAACACGTGTAAATATGTCAATGAGAGACGTGGCATAAAATTGTATTTTTAGTTTTCCACTAAACTGCATCATTATAGTCATATTGTAAACAACATCTGAGAAAGCAGCTGGGGCTGAGCTTGAACTTTTCCACACAGAATAAGGACTACCCGGGGATGCAGATTTCACACAAAGATGTGTAGTTGTATTCACCGATCGCCTAACAAGCGTTAACAAGAAATAAAGAATCATTTCTTTAACGTCTACTAGGATAGTCGCAATCTCTAATCTTTGTTGTATACATCATGATGATCATATAAGATTAGATGAGATGAGCTGTCAGATTCACAGTGGTAACGAGGTGTGGCCGTCGCTAGTCCAGGGATGCATGGAGGTGGTGAAGACCGTGCTTCAAGGGGCACGGAAGCCAGGGTTCTGAGATTATAGAACACACAAACCCAAAACTGTTCATCTTTTTTTTAGTCAACAATGCTCATCTATTATTTAAGGTGCTAAGCCCAGCTTCATGTTTCTTTTATGATAGGCAACTTCTTTTATGACATGCGACAAATGTGTTTTGTAATTTTAGATCACAAAAACCTAACAATATGTGTTTATAGTGTAATAATCGGACAAAATTGCATAGTGACTCGATGCCGCCTCTGTTTCGTAGATGGAGAGTCGCGGCCATGAACGTTCTGGTCTCCTCCTCGAGATAAATACGCGTTTAGTTGATGTACACATAATCTAACTTCCGGACGGGATCGCCTGCCTTTTCTTTGGCTTCTTCCCTGATCCCGACAAAGAGAAAAGCAAATGGCGGACGGGATCACCTGCCTTTTCTTTGGCTTCTTCCCTGATCTCGACAGAGAGAAAAGCAAATGGCGGACGACTCAGCGTGTCAAGAAGAGTTCCATGGCAATGGCACTCAAAACATTGAACGTACACACAGGGAAGCCGGAAAAGAGGTACGAGGCGATAGCGACCATGATGGGCACTAGCTCTTATTTTTCAGATTTTACTCCCTGTTCATTTTTTTAATTTCTAGTTTTGTCATGTGAATTCTAATTTACATTTTGTTATGATGGCATACTCACACTTGAAACTTTTTACGGTTTACATAATAAATGGTAGGGCTATGACACTATAGTATCTCAATATACTACAAATTTCCCAATTTTATTAATTGAAAAAATGTCAGTAACTTCTTTTCTCCTGGCATATTTTAGTAACCATGATTCTGTGAAGTAAGAAAAGTATCAAACAAGAAAATCCCGCCTGATCCTAATCTGACACTCATTGCGAGACTTGTCAAAGTCTGTAGAAAAGTTAATCGTTAAAACTTATTGTATGTCATCCATCGTATGGTAGGAAAATTGAAAGTGTATCTAGGCCCCATAGTGGATTTTGATTAGTAAAGGAAGAATCACTTAAGGTACTAATCATATTTGTGAGCATGTGAAAAGTTGAAAAAATACAGAAAGTGAAAATGAACGGTGGAAGACTCCCCAATCCCTTGACATCTTTTGGAAGTCTTTTCTCATATGAAATATACTTTTTTTGACACAACCATGATCATGGACATGCCGTGCTATAAAAGGGGGTGTGGAATGTTGCATTGTAGGTTCCAAAACGTCTCTACAAAAACTTGTCAAAACTCCCGAATCAAGACTACCCAATATATGCCCCTACATCATATAGAAAGTTCCTAGCTTGACTTAGTTCCAGAAAATCACACCTGGCTAGGAAGTTCCTTACTTACTTGTTCTTACTTTGTAATTGAAAGTTGGCTAGGGGGGAGGGTGAATAGGTAATACTAAATAATTCCTGAAAACCACAACACTAAACAAGCGATCAAACCAGACAGGACGGAACTTCCGTCTTTCACGGAACTTCCATAACAATGACGGAACTTCCGTTCCTGGTAGAAAGGTGAGAAAGAAAGAGAGAAGAGATCGGAGTCTCACAAATCTAGTTGAAGACAATCCTTCCTTGATCGCCGAGGAGTGTTCCACCTGCAGGAAAGTTAGATCCAAACACTACACACGTAGATCGGCCATAAACTTTTACAACCGCAACAAGAACAATAAAGCAAGAACAAGAACGAGAACAACTCAAGAGAGACACGAGATTTATTGACCGAAGTTCGGACCCCCCACAAAAAGGTTTCTACGTCTCCGTTGAGGAGCTCACAAAGAGCCGGGTCTCTTTCAATCCTAATCCTCTCAAGTGACCACAAAGGTCAACTTGATTTTCTTCTTCTTCTTGCTTGATTCTTTTCTTTCCGGAGGCGAATCAAAACCTTCACAAACTTTCCAAGGCTCACCACAATCTTGGGAGCTCAAGGATGACACCTAGCCAATCTAGGAGAACAAGTCTCCAAGAGAAACAAGTGAATTAGGGTTTGCTTGCTAAGGGAAGTTGTGCTCAAGGTTGGGGTGATGCTTCTAAAGCTTGGATTTGGTTTGGGGCTCTCACAAATGGACTTGATTCACAAGGGAAGTGAGGGAGAGGTGAGAGCAAGTGCTTGAGGAAGATGAGAGCTGTTCAAAAAGCACCGAGCAACCTCTCAACCGAGGTGGAGAGGTCCTTTTATAGAGGTGGGTCCAATAAGAGCCGTTGGGAGGTGTGTAAGTAGGATTGACCACGGAAGTTCCGTGGAGACTTGACACAAGGTAGAAAACAGGCAGGACGGAACTAGAAAGTTTCGTCCAGTACTCTCTGGAGAAGACCGACGGAACTTCCATGCTCCCCACGGAACTTCCGTGGGTACTTGGCAGAACCTCAAGTTCCGGGGACGTAACTTGGAAGTTCCGTCCGGAACTCTCCGTAAAGAGATAAAATGTGACGAAGTTCCGTTGACCTCACGAAACTTCCTTAAGATCTCGAGTTTGGTGGATTGACATCTTTTGGACTTTAGAGGTTTTGATTTGATCCAAGCTTGGGTATGTAACTTTGAGCACACATTCCCTGCAAGAAAGACTAATGCACCTATCTTTATAGTAAAGGCAAACCTAGACTCAAAGAGCTAAGAAACTAATTGAAGCTCCGCTTTGGGTCCATCTTTTTGCATTTGTATGAGGGGCTATCAATCTTACTTTGTGGGTTGGTTAACTTTGATATCCTGCACATTAGCTCAATAAACCATTAGTCGCTTTAATTATTTGTCATTTATCACCAAAACCCACTAGGGGGCCTTGTTGCATCTTCGATAATGTTCTAGGATTCATACAAGTATTCTTGCTTACATTGTTTCGGTCTCATCGAAAGTTGCCTAGAGGGGGGGTGAATAGGCAATTTAAAATAATTTCTGAAAAACACAACACTAAACAAGCGATCAAACCGGAAGGGGCGGAACTTCCGTCACACACGAACTTGTGATGGTCACGGAACTTCCGTTCCTCCTAGGGTAAACAAAGAATCTAAAGAGATGAGATGGAGATCTCACAAATATGGTTGAATATAATCCTTCCTTGATCGATGACAAGTGTTCCACCAGCAGGAAAAGTAAATCCACACACCACACACGTAGATCGGCCACAAACTTTCTCGAGAGAAACAAGAACAAGGAAACCATAAACAAGACCAACACGAAAGGAGACACAAGATTTGTTGACCAAAGTTCGGACCCCTCACAAAGAGGTTTCTACGTCTCCGTTGAGGAGCTCACAAAGAGCCGGGTTTCTTTCAACCCTAATCCTCCCAAGTAACCACAAAGGTCAAACTTGGTTTCCTTCTTCTTCTTCTTGTTTGATTCCTTTCCTTTCGGAGGCGAATCACAACCTTCACAAACTTCTCTAGACTCACCACAATCTTGGGAGCTCTAGGGTGACACCTAGCCAATCTAGGAGAACAAATCTCCAAGAGTAACAAGTGAAGTAGGGTTTGCTTGCTAAGGGAAGATGTGCTCAAGGTTGGGATGATGCTTCTCAAGCTTGGATTTGATTTTGGGCTCTCACAAATGGTTTGGGATCACAAGGAAGATGAGAGAGAGATGAGAGCAAGTGCTTGAGTGAGATGGGAGTGTTCAAAAAGCACCAGCGAGCTTGCTCACGGGTTGGTCAAAGGTATATATAGGAAGAGGCCAAAAAGAGCCGTTGGGAAGTGTGAAAAGGTGGTTTGACGGAACTTCCGTGACCCCGATGGAACTTCCGTGAGACTTGACCTAGGGTACGAACAGAGCTGGATGGAACATGGAAGTTCCGTCCTACACTCTCTGGAAATAAGCGACGGAACTTCCGTGGGCTCCACGGAACTTCGTGGAGACTTAGCTAGTTCACAACTTCCAAGGACGGAACTTGCAAGTTCCGTCCTGCACTCTCCGGAACCACTTAGGAGTTGACGGAAGTTCCGTGAGGTCACGGAACTTCCGTGAGTTCTGGTTTTTGTGGTTTGGCTTCTTTTGAACTTTTGGTGGATTTGATTTTATCCAAGCTTGTGTATGAAACAAAGAGCACATATTCCCTGCAACAAAGACTAATTCACCCCTCTTTATAGTTTTGGCATGTCTAGACTCAAGGGAATAAAAAAAACTAAGACACGCGCTCTTGAGTCCATCTTTCAACTTTTTGTATGAGGGGCTATCAATCACATAATGTGGGTTAATCAATTAAGGTATCCTGCACATTAGCTCAATTAACTCATTAGTCATTTTAATTGTTTATCATTTATCACCAAAATCCACTAGGGGGCCTAGTTGCATCTTCATCTAGTCGTATGCTTATTTCTAACTTAAATTAATCATGAACTGCTTGTTGATAATCTTTGTAGTCTTAGAATTCAAGTAATTATTTTCTAGAACTTGCTTATATTTTAAATCTTGTAAATTTCATATTCAATAGTAACTTCCTACTACACAGAAAGTTCTTGTATTTAACTGCGCATTTGAGTCTTAATTTGCAAAAAAAAAAAGAATTGCTTATTCAGCCCCACTCACCCCCTCTCCTCCTTGCAACTTTCGGAAAATTGTTATGGATACTACAAAATGCTATTTTTGTTGTAAAACAATGTAAGTCTTGAATTTGGTTGTAGCACACGAAAAATTCATGACTCTTTGTTGTGCCACGAGTAAAGTAAAAAAAAATGTGAATTTTTGTTCTTATTAAAAGAAATATACTAGAAATGGAATCTTCACATAATAATATATTATTTCTTATTTATTTATATCTTGTTTACTTTGTAAAAGTTTTTAAACGGTTCACAAAGTTTGATTTACAAAGAAACACTATTCTTAGTAAAATTATATTTTGATAGTGTTTCTTTTTTTATATAAAAGAAGACATGTATTAATACGGACTAGCGTCTCGATCTTCCGAAAGGTTCGGATAACTCTTGATTTGACGAAGATGTGACACACGTCGATCCGGCTCCTGAACAACACGTTCGAACACCGCAATCGCAGCACCACGACTTCTATGGTTATCAACCCGGCGTTGCACGGTTGACCTCGCCAAGAAGGCTAATCCATACCTGCGAATCAAGAACACAAGAAAGAACAAGAAAGAACGCAACTAAAATTGCAGATGTATGATTAATCTCACGAGTTGGGGTCTCACAAACCATTGTATGGCGGAACTATCTAAGCAGAATAATCTAAGCAAAATCCAACCCTAACTTGGGTGGCAGCTACTGATAACATAGAGGTTAGAGGCGTGCAAGACCCTCTGGACGCACCCCTATTGGGCTCCAACACGATACAAAGCCCAAAGGCCAAATAACGGTGACGTAGCACCGGGACAGATTCTGGACCTCAACTTGTTTCGGGGATTTCTGTTGACTCCGGGCGAATTTTGATGTGGAAATGGTGCTATTGGAAAGGTTATCAAATTATCTTTCCATGCACATAAAGAACGTCTAAATTCGAGCCCGTATGGAACCTGAGAGACCGTTTTAGTGTAGACTATTCATGGACTCCGAATCAGACTTGAAGTCGACGTAGATTGGGCCTCCAACGTGGCTCGAACACCCTTGCTGTCCAAACTCTTCTCTAAATATCTCCTGGTCGTCTCCATGGTTCCTTATACAATATACTCATTAGATAGCAATCTATCCTCAAAGACATATAAGAAAGTGCTTAGGAATGAGCTCACCTCTAAATTCAATTGTCGTACTCGAGCTCTTGTGATTGGACCTTGGATATCTAGTGGTGGAATGTTGTGTGTATCCAAAGAAGTGATGTCCTCGTCATGTATCGAGAATAGAGCAATGTATCCGCCTCAATTTATAACTTGTGCAATGAGATATATTCTTTTTAAAAATATCACTTTCCCCTTCTTTAGTGAGCGATTAATGCAATGGCTTGGAATTTGTAGTTTGTTGTGCTAAATTCAAAACTTACAGTGTAATACAATTAAAACCATGATTTTAAGTGTCCCACAACAATTTTTAATTGCTTTTAAAAATCATTTCGGGTACATTGAATATTATTCTATGTACTAAGTACTTTTTTATATTTTGATTTTTTGTTCTTTTGAAAAGCTTTGTTCTGAACCAACATATTATTTTATTGATTCTCGGAATTCTGATTTGTTCGGATGTTTTTTTTCATATTGTTTAATTTTAAGTCAACCTTTTTTCAGAAATTGTGTCTAGTTGAGCTCGTTAGGTTCTTTGTAGTGGAACTAACCCATATGTATTCACTACGGGAAAATGGCTGTTTGTCGAGTGCCGGATGCACTCGGCAAACACAATAAACCACTCGGCACAACCTTTACCGAGTGCCGCACTCGGCAAAGGGCCATCGGCATACCTCTTATCGGCAAAAGGTACTTTGCCGAGTACTTTCATCGGACACTCGGCAAAGGCTGTGCCGAGTATCACAAGCAGCAGTACTCGGTAAACATTGTGGGGGAAAAATAAAAAAAAAAACATGATGCCACCATCGGTGGCCACCCCGACCTCACCGTCGCTGGCCATCACCTCCGCGATGCTGCTCGACGTCGGGGAGCCACCGCCACGCAGCACCACCGCACTAGACGCTCGGGCTTGGGACAACTGCCTCTTCAACTTGGATCCGCGGCGTCGCCCCGCGGTGCCTCCCTCGATCCGCGCTGCCGTGCTCCGAGAGACTCCGCGCCAGCCGCTCCTCGGGCCACTGCCGCCGCCGCTCCGCCCGAGGCCGCCGCCCGATGCACTCGACAAACACCGTAAACCACTCGGCATACTTGTGTTTTCCCGTAGTGATTACATTTATGCCCAATTATTTCTTTAGTTGAAAGGCAAGTCCCCGCGGAGGTGCTTCGTGAATCTCGGTTGTCAAGATCAACACAGTTGTCTTTTGGAGATTCTCTTAGGTGTAATGTGTATGGATGAGTTAATAGGGTATGTTTGCGAATGTATGGATTTGTATTGTTCTCATTCGTAAAATAACTTGTTATTTTTAAAATATGGATCCAACATTTCTATTTGTGGACTGAAACTTTCAAAAGATTAAAATTCACCCTAGTTTCTTAAACTTTTTGTGATTGGGCATCTAGGTCCATAAACTATATATTAAAATGAACATTTGTGTTCCTAACTATTTCAGGGAGGTTATCTAGGTCCATGAATATTATAGGCATCCCTTAGTTCCATGGTCTTTTCATATGGTGTCAACCATCAGGTCCACACCGTCACTGTCAAACTGCTCTCCACATGAGCACCCTTGAATCCATGTAACGACGCCAAGCTAGCAGGTGCACTCCACCCATTGCGGCCTTACTTTCCCGCATCTATGCCCAAACCCATTACTCGTTAGCCACGACAACGGCCTGCCCTCCCCGCTTCGTGTCCTTTTGCACGTGACAAACCACGGTCGATGTCACCCTGGTGGGCAAACAGACATGCTCGTGGGTAGTGGGCACAACTGGTAATATGTGCGAGAAGGTGAGGCCATGATGGGAATATTGATGTCAGATGGGAGGGTAAGATCACCACTAGTGGTGAGCTGCTGCTAGCTAGTGTCGTCACGTAGGCTCAATGGCTCTCGTATGAAATGACTGTGTCTGTTCTGCATCTAAAATTTGACCATCGGAATCTTATTGTTTATGGATATTTCTGATTCAATGGCGCATTGCGATTGGTGCTAATTTTGGATGAATCTAATGAGCTCAATTGAATTTAGGTGTTGTTAGAAGTATGCTGAGGCTCGTCTCAATGGACTTAATTAACCTCATTAGATTCATCTCATGGTAGAGTGTAATTATCATAATTAGACTGTATGTAGTCTGCTCTAATAGTAGATTCACTTATGATGTGACTCGCTCAAGTTTAGCCCAGAAATGAACTCTAGGAGCGGCGTTAGGTGTGGAGAGTAGCTGGGTGGCGATGGTGTAGACATAATTCACACAATATAAATAGATTATGAATCCGGGAATAGTTTAGTAACCCATGTTATTATTTTAAAAGTTTATGGACCTACATGACTGCTTTTAAGTAGCTTAAGAATATGTGATGCATTTTACTCTTTTCAAAATAATGAGTTAAAATGCTACTTGTTCATCTAACAATCTAGAGTATTAATGAGCAAATAATATTCAGTTTATTGGAGGTGGTCTTGTTTCAAAGGTTTGGTTGCTACAAACATAAAGTTGTGATCAGTTTTTAATTTAAAAGTTTGGTTTATGATTTTTTTTAACCAAAATCCCGTGGTACAGGTCCTTCTCTGACCTCCCACCTCATCCAGGTGGTACGCGTCGTCCATTTAGCGGCGGCTGTCAGTTCGATTATAACTCCAGTTCGATTGGGTGTGGAGCGGGAATCCCGTGGCGACCTGCAATTCAGAGTACTATAGTTTGTTGGCGCACCGCATGCAAATCCTTCCGCGGTTGCCCAAGCACCGAATTCAAATTCTTCCGCGGTGGTCCAAGCACCGGATTCATGTTGGCGGCGCGGTGTGGGACTCCCGTAGGCAGCATTGGAGTTGAAAGAAATTAAGCTGACCACCGACTCCATTTCTTTTATCACAGTATGTAGGTATAGTAATATAACCGGACGGCGTTCAAATGGAGCTCTCGCGAGCAAGAGACTCGATTCCTCTCCGGTTTCATAGCCGACGTGTAGTCGAGGTTGTGAAGATCGGTCTTGCAAGATAATAATATTGAGCTGCCGATCGGCTACACGCATCGTGTAACCAACTCTTCCAACCTGGGAAACCACCTGGCTAAGGGGCTTCTCCGATGATCCCGATGGAGCTACTAGATCTTAGTTTTTTCATATAAATCTCGGGATTATGACATTATATCATCTCAATATATACTATATTGATTACATCCATTTTTTCCAAATATATTTTTAACAAATTTTAGTAAATTTTTTAGCCTAATATATTCTAGTAACTGTGAAGTAAGGAAAGTATCAAACAAGACAATCCTGCTTGACCTTAATCTGGCACTCATCATGAGACTTGTCAAAGTCCCTAGAAAACTTCATTTTGAAAACTAAATTTATACCCTACAACACTTCATGTACTTAAATATTTGAAAGTAACCAATGTAAAACACGACGGTATGAAACATGTCACAATAAAGACCACTGGAATTTATGTTTTCATTGATATCCAGCGTGCATAAATACAAACATTATTTTTCATTAATAAAAATCTGATGATCATATGAAAATCATGATGATCATTTTTTAAAAGTCATATAAGCATCATGATGATCATATGCAAAAAAAAAGAGATTTAAAGAGTCATACAAACATCATGACCTTAGATAACATGTACTATGCAAAAAAAAAAGGAGAGATTTAATGATGGGGGATAGATTTGCTAATATATTGTTGTGGGTGTGCGTGATGACTTTTAATTGCATAGTTTTGCATATGACCTCTGTACTTTTTCCTATGTCACCCACCACATTGTACATATTCACCTCGTTTCCATTGGCATAAGCTTCTTATTGCAATAAGACATTCGGATATGATGACATGAGAGCATGTGAGCTCCATGAGGGTATGATAACATGTGTCTCGCCATTTGCTGGTTAATCCTTAACATTTATTGCAATCATCGATCCATTTTACAATAGGCAAATCTGTTGTGAGACACTACAAAATCGTGGTTGTAGTTGTTGTACAATGTAGACCTTGAATTGGTCGTAGCACACTCCAAAATTTGACATTTTCTATATTATTACAAGAATACACTAGAAATGGAAACTTCGCATAAAAAAATACATTGTTTGTTATTTTATCCATGTGTTGCTTTCTGCTACTTTTTAAAAAAATGCTACATGAAGTTTCATTTACAAAAAATATATTCTCAATAAAATATTATTTTAGTACTTATTGATTTTTTTCAAAAAAAAACACATGGGTAGAGAATAGAGCAATGTATCAGTTTGAATTTGTAACTTGCGCAATGAACTATATTTGTTTTTAGAAACTTCACTTTCCCCTTCTTTAGTAAGCCATGAATGGAAAAGGATGAGTATCTGTTGTTTGTTTTGCTAAATTCAAGACTTGCAGTGTGATACAATTAAATACCTGATTTTGAAGTGTCCCACAACAATTCTCCTTTTTTTAATTGGTTTATTTTTAAATAATCATTTCAGGTACACTGATTATTATTTTTACAGATTCAGTATTTCTAATTTTTATATTTATTCTTAAGTACCCAACTATTTTATGGATTCAACATTCCTACTTGTTTGGATGATTTTTCCATGTTGTTCAATTTTAAGTCAACCTTTCTAGGAAACTGAGTGTAGTTTAGCTCGTTTGGTTCCTTGCAGTGGAACTAATCCATTTGTATTGAAATCCTAGAGTTGGCATATATCCTGCATTTATGTCCAACTATTTTTTTCAATACAAAGTAACGTTCCATTAAGGTGACTTTGTGAATGTCAATATCAAGAGGGGTTTTTTTCTTTTGGAGGTTCTCTTAGGTGTAATATGTGTATGCATGTGATTATAGGAGTGGGTATGCGAATGTATATGTTGTTCTCATTCGTAAAAAAATCAATATGTTCTAAGTATAGATCGAACATATCTATTTGTGGACTAAACATTTCAAAATGAGTACCGCTATAGGTCCAACCCGATTGTCCTACTCATGTACAACTCAAGCTATTATAGAAACTATATATCACCATTTAGAAATTTAAAACACTTGATTACCATATATTCATCCAGGTGGAACAGAGTTGAACATTCGGTTAGCTCTACAACAATTCCCTTTCAAAATATTGAGTAAGATATTACTTATTATTCATGCATGTGACATTCTAATTTATTAATGAGCAAATAATATTCAGTTTATTGGATCAACATGTATAGGTTTGTTGTTAGGTCTTGTTTCAAAGGTTTGGTTGCTACAAACACAAAGTTGTGACCAGTTCTTAATTTAGAAATTTAGTTTTTTTAAAAAAAAGGGATCAGGAAGTACGCGTCCTTCTACGTCCGCGCCGCATACAAATCCTTCTGCTGTGGCCCAACCGCCCGAGCGCTGGATTCATGTTGGCGGCGAGGTATGGGACTCATGTAGGCAGCCATGGAATTGGAAGAAATTAAGCCGCGTGACCGACTCCATTTCTTTTAATCACAATATATGATATAGTAATATAATCCGATAACTTTCAGACGGGGCTCTTGCGAGGAAGAGACCCGATTCCGCTCCGGTTTCGTAGCCGACGTGTAGTCGAGGTCGTAAGGATCTCCCTTGCAATTGCAAGATAAAAATATTCAGATGCCGATGGCCCTTCAAGAGAAATCATCTGACTCTTCTTGGGCTTCTTCTTCTATCCCAACAGGTGTAGCGACAATGGTGGAGGGCTCAACGCCACCGAAAGAACCCAGCTTCCATGCCGACGCTGACCGGGGCACCGGACACATAGGCGGCGCCACACGCAGGGAACCGGGAAAGGAAAAATGCAATGGCGGCGACCGTCTCGAGATGTCGCTCTTGCCGTTGAAGAAGAGGGCATGGAACGATAATAGTAGTAGTGGCCCTAAGGGAGACCCCGATGATTCATACTCCACTTTGGCCAAGATGAAACGGATTGACGATTGTATCCGCGCCGAGACGACGGACGATGAAGAAGCGGAAGGCCGCGAGGCTCCGGTTCCTCGCCATCAGGACTCGGTGCCAGCGGCGGCCGCAGTGTCCGAAGCCGAGAAGTTGCGTTTGAGCAAGGGCAAGTGGAAAGCCACGGCAAAGACCAGCCCCGTCGATGAGCCGTCGGAGAAAAATAAGCAGAAACTCTTGCACGACGGGATCCGAAGCGGCGCACGGTTCAACGAGCGCTTCCTCGACCCCCTGAACGCGGACAACTCGCACGACCACAATACGCCGCCGCGCGTCCACGCCGAGGCCGTGCTCGGCGAGGAGGTGCGCGCCCGGCTCGCGGAGCTGGGCGCGACGCGGCCCTGGTTCGTGTACCGGAAGAGGTTGGAGAAGAGCGACGTGTGCCCGAACCAGAACCGGCTGCTGGTGTCGTGCAAGCGCGACAGCCTCGCGCGTTGCCCGATCACCCGGTGCTTCTCGCCCCTGGAGATGCGGCGCGTCGAGGACAAGAGCGTGGGGCTGCCGGTGACGGTGCTGGACGGCGGCGGCGCGGGGTTCCAGTTGACGTGCAAGTACCTCGACTCCAACGAGAGCTACCGGTTCATCTCCGACTGGAAGAAGTTCCTGATGCGGAACGGCCTGGTCCTCGACACTAGGGGCAGGTGGACGCGAGACGTGGACATCGAGCTGTGGGCGTTCCGGTCGCGGGCGCTGCCGAGGCAGCCCAAGCTCGGGCCTAACGGGAAACCGGTGGAGGAAGAGGAGCCCGACCACCTCCACCCCGATGGCTCGCTCGGCCTGGTCCTGCTGCACCACGAGCAGAGGAGAGAGCGCGCCGAGCACGAGGAGCGCAAAGGTAAGCAGGTTGCACGGCAGCCGGTCGGCGAAAAGAAAGATGCCAAACGGCAACAACGTGATAAGTCGGCCGCCATTGACACGACCACTACGTCCTCTGAGGCGGAGATGGTTGCGGCGTTTGGGAAGCCAACGTCGCTTGCGGTGATTGGGATGCTGAAGCTACGAGGTGCTATGATGGAGGAGAGGAAGGAACACGTCGAGCGAGGATGTACCGATGAAGCGCCCACTAAGGAGGTGGCGCCCGAGTCGGGAGAAGGAAATGTCGCACAATCTTAATGGGCAGACATCGTGTAAAGGAAGTTTCAGTGAGGTACTTGAATTGCGTTGGTTAGGACATTTCGTCCCTTCCAGTTATCTCATTTCACGAAAATTGTTTTTTTTCCACAAGTTCAAAACGAAACAGACGATCTGGATATAGAGCCTCTGATATTTAAATCATATTTGGGTTTTAAAGTACCAGTTTGTCACCGAGATCGCAGGATACATTACAAAGTACAGAAGGCGTGTTTGTCGTGACGCCCAACTCTAAAAAAATACTGCTGTAGCGAATGCCAGTGATCCTGTTCCCATTCATCGAACTCCTTTGAGGATGAACGGATGAATTTCAGATCGATATCCTCAACATTCAGCTCGCCGGTCACTCCAAACACCATTAGACCTTATAGAAGGATCTGCTGCTGGCAAAGCATCACCAATCGACTGCTTAACTTCCTCTCGAATAGGCAACCAACTCTCGAAGGAAAGCGGTTGTCGAAGGAGAAGTTTGCTTGGATAGCTATTGGTGAATGGACTCGTTGGAGTCTTTTAGAACACAATTATATGATTGATTCATCCACTTTCATGGATAATATTGCAAATATCATAATTTTGTGGCTAGGGTTCCGAAAGAGGGAAACTAAAATTGAGAAACAATCTGCTAGTTAGAATCAACTTCAACATGGATGATATGGCAATTTTTTTAATTTTAGGTTATGGTTTGGAAAGAGGGAAAATGAAACTAAGAGGTGACTAGTCAGCGGTGGGAGGAGAGGCGCGGGCAGGCGTTGGAACGACAGCTACATCGTCTGAGGCAGGAAGCGTTGAAGCGCAAGCGCCTAGTAGGGAGGTGGCGCCCCATTTGGGACAAGGAAATGCTGCAAAATGTTAGAGCACGAACATCATTTGTGATAACGAAATGCTGCAAAATATTAGAGCACGGACATCTGTAAAGGAAGTTCAGTGAGATACTTCAGCTATTGTATTGGTTAGGACATTTCATCACTTTCAATTATCTCATCATGCTTTCACAAAATTTCTTATTTCCACAAGTTAGAAGAGAAACGAATCTGGCTCTGGTAAAATAGCACCTCAGATATTCATACCGTTTTGGGGTATTAAAACACCGGTTGTCACCGAGATCTCAACCTCAGGTAAGGCAAAATATAGAGACTTTTTATGTTATTCATATGAATTAATGGAACACAACATAAGCTACGATACGACTGAACCTCAACAGTCAGAGTACATCTTTTTGCTACTGTAGTATGATTCAGAGGCCACGTGTTTTGTGGATGTATACTTGGAAAATTACATCAATAATGAATAGGGAACCAATTCACCCTCCAAAACTGTTCGTACTCATTCCTGACTAATACGCACAGATGCAGATGTCCTATACAGTTATCGTGAAGAAATAGAGTTTCAGCAAAACGGCCAGTCCCAACTGCAGCAAGAATATCCCAGCAACAATCAGGACCCATCGCTCGCCAGCATTTACAATGTGAGCTCTGAGATTCATAGCAACGAAGGTAGCAGACATGAATCCAGCGACCCCAGCAATCACCCATCTGAATATTTCTATTGGCACAATTGAAAGAAGCTGCAACATGTAAGGTACAGGTTAGGCTTAGGATCAGAAAACTTCTTTGTCATATTTTAGCACAGGATCATGTTGTAGAAATAAATCAAGATTCTTTACGATAAGGAGTTCCCCCACCCCACATCTCAGAAGATAAAGGTCCAAAAAGTACAGCAGTTTAAGATACTGTGTAGCAAAAGAAAATGAAACACCCTCAACCAATAATCATTCTATCTCATCTTCGATTAGTAGATTCAGGGTTGAAAATCGATCAAGATAATTTGAGCAGACATTCCGTTAACAGTGTGTAAACAAGATCTGTAATGTAATAGAAAAATAATCGCTGTGACAAAAATGCCAACTTCTATTTTAAAACATATGTACCACATAGATAATTACTTTGTAATCATAACAAACTGGTATTGTAAATTCATCAACCACTTTTATTTTCTAAAATATATATAAACTATATCCACGATGGTTAAAATAGAAACTTGCTGGCCATAGAATGCTTAAAAATAATTCAAATTAGAAGTCAGAGGTAGAAACTGTTTCATCGAAGGACTAATATCATTCTGAAAAAGAAGCTCAATCTAAAACTGATTGACTATGTGCCACGACAGCAACATTAATAAAAAAATGTACTTGTAAAAGCTAAGGTTACACATATTTAGTAAGTTACTTACCGATGCTGGGATGAAGATGAACAACGAATATCCATACAGGCACCACAGTTGAACCAATCCAGCAGGTGCTGAGAAGTACTTCAGAATAACATACAGGAGAAGGGGAACAAACGTCACATAACCATAGAATAAGCCAGCAGACCAGGTAACCAAGTTAATATCATAGTTCCACTCCTTCTTGTGCCATTTGTGTGACAGGTAGGTGACGAATGTAGCAATGGATGCAGCAACAAAGATCAGGGTGGTGCACGTCCAGAATGGTCCATAACTACAGAACACAAAAGAAAATAAGACAATCACTAACAGATCAGAAGTTATTAATTAATGGTACATGTAAAACCGCCCAGTAATTAACATTCGCCAAATTATACACATCTTCCCATTGTATTCACAAAGTTACCTAATACTCAATGTACATATGATCCTAAATTGGTACATAACATAAAGATCAATGTTAGCTTTTGCAGGATAAAGCATTCAGTGAGACTTCTCAGGCATATTCAAAGCCTCCTTCATGCAGAGCCAATGCAATAATACAGGAAATCATATACAACATAGCTATCAACTGAACCTGCATGTTCAGGCTCAGATCAGCACTAGAAAAGAACTATATTAACAGGATAAAGTAGTTCTTCCTGACCAGCAAACAGCCGAAATGAAAAACATGACGTTTCATTAAAATAACAGAGTACAAAACATGAATCTTCAAAGGATGGTGTGCTTTGTAATTATAACACAAGTTTTAATAGCCCAAGATTAAGGAAAGAGTATCCTATAGGTCAACTGAATTGTCATGAAATGCTTCATTTGTGCACCAACAGAAAAATGAACCTCTGGCATTTGCCCGGTGGCCAAAGGATTATGGCCGTCGACTATTCTACTCCATTGGCAAGTGTAAATACTCTGTACCCAGTGCAACATTGGTGTCTAAATTTCAATCATCTGAAACCAAGATAATCATGACAGAGAGTGGTCACCACTAAAGATCAGTTCTACCTTAGAGCAACACACCGTGCTGCTTCACATTCGCAACAGTAGTTAGCTACCAATGCGTGAAGCTACAAACCGCATTGGCTGGTTAATACTGTGTTACCAGAATTCTAACATGAATGAGCTGCCGCATTGGCTACCAAATCACAATACAACAATGCGAAGCTAAACTACGTTCACTGAAAGAAGGGGGCAGAGGCAATTGAAGCATACAGGTCGGGGTTCTCAGAGGTCTTCTCGGTAAAAGTGCCGCGGAAGGGAAACACGGACTCCCAGATCCTCTCGACAACGTCGGAGGTGTCGACGTCGAAGTAGGGCTTGTAGGCCGCGACGGAGAACATCCGGAACCACCCGCTCTGCCCAGCATCGTCAGCCCCCGCGCCACCGGCGCCTCCTCCTCCTCCGCCTCCGACCTTGGATGAGAAAGTAACTGCGCGAGAAAACAACGAACAGGGCCAGGTCAGCCAGCCAGATCCGAAGAGAAAACGGAGGGAACGCGGGGCAGGGGTCGCGAGATCTGACCGTCGGCGTCGGTGGGCGGGCGGTAGGCGCCGGAGATCTTGCCCCTGGTCTCGGACGGCGGGAAGGTCTGGAGGTTGGAGTCGGTGAACCTGATGGCCGGCGGATCTGGCCCCGTCGCCGCCTGCGATGCGAGAACATGCGAGGAGTTAGCCGGGTGCCGCGCGAGAGGGGGCGGGAGCGTGAGGCGGGAAGAGTGCCTGCTTACCGGGACGGATCCGGAGGCCTTTGGGTCGTCGAGGGCGGAGTACCCACCGCCGGACATCATCTTCGCCGGCTACGGCAGCAGCGGCAGCGGCAGCGGCGCGGGAGAGGTTTCTCGCGGCGGGAAGGGGATGGGTTGTGGGTTACCGGGTCACGCAGGCAGGCCGGCCGCGTGAACGACGAGAGGTGGGATGGTCTGTGCGGGATCTTACCGCGGCTTCAGCTCTCGTTGGATTGTACCGACCGGACCCACAAACCTGACGGCTGGCACGCGCCGCGCGTCGGTGCTGTGAAGTGTGAGCTTTGCTTGCACTTGTCAGCTTAGCCCGTCGATCGAGACTCGAGAGGTCGGAGCCCTGAAGATGCAAATGCAATGCTATTTTGCTCGTAACTTCGCATTTTCACGAGCATACACTACAATCAAAAATCTTAACGTGCCCACAATCAGACTATCAGAGTTCTACATACAGAGTTCCAAGAGCACACACACGGTATCTTCTAACTCTTGTGCGCCAATTACATACCTAACTAGGAAACGCATCACTGAGGAACCATCACGTGCCGGCACCTATAGTACTCCGGGAAAAAGAAAATTAGATGATAATGCTGTCATGATAGACTAATTATGTCATCAGTACATGCATGAGCTCTCGTTTCGTATCTCGAACTGGGTGATACCTGAGTATCATCGCCATTTCGTTCCACCGTATAGACGCAGGCTTTCGATTCTCAAAACCAAACAGGCGAACGCAGCACATTGGAGGCCATACAGAGGAAAGGCCATGAGAGGCTGGCCCATGCAAGTACGGATGAAACAGATCGCCAGAAAATACTATCCACAGCCCAGACCAAACTGAAAACTGAAAAGGAGCCATCCACAGAAAGCTTTTGACTCAACCGATGCATTCATCGGCTTATGTACAATTTGAAAATGTGCCGGAAAAAAAAAGAATTCAAGCACTAGACGAGCAAAATTTGGTTCCAAATTAGAAAAGAAATGATTATTAATGCTTCTGTAGACTATTCTTTCTCTTGATGCATGTGTTTCAGTATTCACTAACGTACAGGTATCTTCTCGTCCCCTTCAATGTGTCATTTGGTAAACGCTAATTCACAGGCAAGGGCGATGTGATCGCTTCCCCATTTCTGTTAAGCAACATGAATAGCCTAGATTAGTATGCCGCCCTGGTTGATGAAAGTGTAGAGTAGAAAAAGAACTATGGGCAGTACCTTTGTGGGGAACCCACTTGTTTGTTTCAAAATTTCTTTGGGGAATGTATCCAAGACACTCACAGTCTGCAGATCTTCTGAGGCCCTTCAGTATAATAAGGTTGCCAATAGACGTAATTAGATTATTGGACCCTGAGGCAGGGTTGCCTTCATGAGTTTCAGAAAAATATTGACTTACCATATGTAATCCACTGTTCCCATAAATCTGCTGTTATAGCTGGTTACTAACGGCTCCCTGTTGGCATCTTTCGTGCCTTCAAAATCCTGTTTGACCAACAGCCATTCACCAAAGAAAAATGAGTTTCTTTTACTGAGTAGAATCTTATCTCTAATTGAAGGACAGTGTTAGCTAAAAGAAAACTACACATTCTAAGAGTTTCAGAAACTGCACATATTTCTTAACTGAAAAGATATAGATAAAATCACAAAACGACTTTACTTACCTCCACATCTGTATATGCACTCCTTAATTTCAATTTGTGTTCCACATAAGTGCATTCGTCCTTCCCAGTAGCAGCTCTGATTTCATCCGGTGTCCACTTGAATGGATCATAAGAATAACTTTCATTGGAAAGAACCATCTGCTGCGAAGATGATGAACCATCTGAAATCGATGGCAGTTGACCTTCCTCTTCAAGTAAGGAATCCTTAACACCAGTTAACTCTTCAAAGAACGTGGGGTCAGAATTTTCGTCTGTGCAGAAAACTTCATTAGGCTTGTCTTCAGACTCATCTCCACGTGAGATCATCACTCCAGAAGTACATTGATTGCCACAGGCATCTGAAACAGAACCATTTGACTGATGTACTGGTTCTTCTCGTGATTCCAGATGAGTTGCTCTGGTGTTACTATCTCCTTCCAGCCTCATATTACTCATACGGTGTTCATAAGTAAAACTCTGAGAGCCAATGGAATTAGAAGACTCTGGCTCATTTCTTGTGCTATTGTCTTGACCAGGCAACATGGATTCTAAAGACTTTTCCTTTTCATCAAGATTGTCTTTTGAGATGGGCAGCAGTTCATCTGATTGGGTTTCGTTTTCTTCAGAAGCACATGTAAATTCTTCAGGTACCACATCAGAGGGAGAGTCTCTGTGGGTGTGTGAAACCTTGTTGCCACCTACTAATTCTTCAAGGGTATCCTTAAGCCCAAAAGATTCATCAGAAGGAAGCAGATGGGTTTTATTAACTGTTTCACTTGAACCTGACTGAAGAATTTCACCAATCATTGTGATCGGAGCAGATGGCAAACCTGTAGCTTCAGGTTCTTCTCCAGACTCGGTTCTGATCATTCCAGTACACACTGCACTGGAGGTTTTAGTGGGCGTAACTTCTTCACCTTCAGTTTTGTTTGCACATGCACCAGTTCCAGAAGCTTCCAAACAGCTCAATAACTCTTGTTTGTCAAGATTAGTAGATCCAGAACAAGGTACCATGTTGCCACAACTGTTAATTGATTCAGTGTTGCCAGATTCCAAAGAAGAGTCAGCTAAGATAGGTCCTTTTCCAGTAGGGCTAGAATTTTCAATCATCTTTGTTGTCTCAGTTTGAAGCTTACGCCCGTTGGGAAGAGCTATATTTCCCTCTTTAGTATTAAAAGGTGGACGGGATCTGTTGTAGATAGGAACAACCAATGAAGTGCAAATCTATGCAAATACTGTAGTTGTATAGATATGATATAATTTTCTAGAAAAGAACAATAAAAAAGTATTCAATATAAGCATTTCCAACAAACAGAAGCTTTACCGGGATTTATTAGGTCCTGTATACAGTCCTGTTGGAGCAGCACTAGTCTGCTGCCCAGATATAGTGCTTTTCGCAAGGCCAGACAAATCCAACTGCACAATCCAAATGACAAATGTTAAGTTTCGGCTCTTCAAAGTCGGAATTATCATGTGCACTACCAGAATACTCTACCTTTAGTTCTGATATAAAATTGTACAGCGGACTCTGAATGAGAAAGACAAACATTTGTACCATGTTAGTGCTGAGCATGAGAAATAGCACAAGAAATACATGAAAATCCTGAATAAATAAATAGTCCACGAATTAGAATATTACCTTGGGTGTAGAGTTGAAATCTCCACAAAGTACTACTGGAGCATTGGTCCACGTCTTAGATACAGTATAAGCTCTGTCAAGAAGTATCCTAACCTATAGGATAAAAAATTTATTCACAAATAGTATACAGAATCATTAATAAAGTGCACAGGTTCAGAGAGAAACTCATATCATATATTGTGACCAAGGATTGGATAACATCAGTGAAGATATTTGGGCTTTCAGGAGGAAATATTCAACGAAAATGGCACATATTTCAGTGTAGAATAGGCAGTAAGCAGAATATAATATTTTGGCACATGAGTCCTTGTATAAATGGTTAAGACTTAAAAGATTCAAGAAATCTTAGATACAGTATAAGCCTGTCAAGAATATCCTAACCTATAGGATAAAAAGTTTCTTCGTAAATAGTATACAGAATCATAAATGAAGTGCACAGGTTCAAAGAGAAACTCATATCATACATTGTGGCCAAGGATAGGAATATAGGATAACATCAGTGAAGATATTTGGGTTTTCAGGAGGGAATATTCAACGGAATCGGCACATATTTCAGTGTAGAATAAGCAGCAAGCAGAAATATGATTGTTTGGCACATAATGCTTGCTAAATAGTCAAGAATAGAAAATACAAAGATTCTAGAAATCTTAGAAGTATCAAGATCAATATCAGCATATGCATATTTCGGCATTTTGTACTAAACAAGATTACAGGGTATTTTGATTCTAGCAAACTGAAATGCTTGGTCAAGCTGCAATCTAAACCAAGAATGAGGATATATTAAGATCCCAATACAGCTATATCCATAATATAATAAATCTCGATTCTAGAAAACTGAAATGCTATCAAGCTGCAATGTCAAGAAAGAATGAGCACACTATAGATGTTCAAAAGCACCAAAAGAAGTACAATGAAATCAGGAAACTGAAGTAGCTAACTCAGTTAACAATCCAGCACAAACAAAAACCCAAGGAAGACAAAAGCATAAAAATAATAACAATAATCACAGTGAAATGCAATGTACCTGGCCAAGTTTGATGTCCCCTCTCTTTGGATTATAAAGAACATGAGTATTGCATACAACAATGTGCTTAGCTTGTTCGGGATGGCTAGGGCCGTAAGAGTCAGTTTGTGCATTTCTTGGAACCACTGACTGAACAATGGAACAAGCAAATAAATTGGAAAGACTTAACATCGTGGAAGATTATTAGCAGTTCAAATTTTTATAAATGTGGTTCAATTTTATCGCACCTCTAAAACACAGATCTGTGCAACATTGTCACGAAGTCCATGCTTGTTAAACTCAATGTCCTCTTCATAACGCAACTGGAACCTGATAAGAAATGTTTTCATATGCCCAGCATGAGGGAACAAACAAATCAACCTTCTGGTTAAATTAAAAATAAAAGGTGGTATTTATTACCTTGTTGTTCTCCAAAAGATTGCACACCCATCAGCAGCATTTCCAGTTCGCATCTGATACAAGTTCAGCAAAGCATGGTTATCATGAAGTCCACATTGCAGAAAAATAACATTCCTCCTTTCTCAATGTTATAATCAGTAATCAAGATTCCAGCCGCACAACATACTCAATTAAAAGCATCATTATATCAGCGCAAATGTTTTATAAAAAATGTCATATTGGGTATTGCTGGAGTAAAATAATGTCATATTGGGTATTGCTGGAGTAAAATAATTCTCTGTTAAGTAACATCATATTGGGTATTGCTGGAGTAAAATAATGTCATAAAGTGAATAAACACTGATAACATTACCTTCCATATTCCCTAAAAAAAATTACCTCCCATGTTACCGAAAAAACATTACCTTCCATAAGCCGCTATAGCCTCGCCTTGACAATTCTTGTTCAAGATCTGTAAATCTGTCGACCTCCTAGAAGTATAAACAAGGAATAGAATACCATCATGTATCAAGATTACCACGGAATGCATAGATACGCGACTAAATGGTAGCAGACTCCAGTCAACATTAAAGGAACGTTTTGCGCCATTAAAGTGTATAAAGAAACTGGGATGTTATACTATACGGAGTATATCGTGTCCATGACTCCATGTCATAGAATTGCTAAAATCATGTGAAACTATGCTCGCAAACTTTTCATATATAAACACTAAAAGAACAGCAGGACCAACATAAATACAGTACAGATGTAATTTCAGTTATTCTAGTGAACTACCTGAAGACACAGGATATCTGATTTCCATAAGCCAAACTCAAAGAGCAACCTATCCTTTCGGTAGGTCCAATCCAGCATGTGCTTTGGTATTCCTTCATAAAGAAATCTATGCTCCTGGGCCAAATAGTCCGCTAGTATATTGTATGATAGAACACTAAATCTCTCTGCACAATCAGAAGTGTAATGCTTATAATGCAAAGTCAATAATGGTCTTAGAGTCAATACTGTATACAAATATGGTAATTAGAATAATGAAGATTCTCACATACATATTGGATACTCATGTATGAAATACAGATGTGCAGGGAAGATAGCAGGGGTTGTGATTTAATAACACATTCAATTTTCATAAGCAGGTTGAGACCAACTACAGAAAGTAACTATTCACCAAACTATAATGTTTTAACATTTCAATAAACTGCCACTAAAAGATGTGCTGTTGGTTGCATTCTCATCTCATAAAACATCAAATTGAAGGCTGAGCTAGGAGGAATTCAAAGGTAAGAAACAAAACTGTGCAAACAAATTGCCTATGGAATTCTACAGCAGACACACAGTACCAATTGAAACGGAATCGTATCACCAGCTGTGGAAGATGTTACCCGCATGGTGAGGTGGCCACTGCTTCGCTTTCAGCCACCGTCGGCGGTACTCTGGCAGCCTGGGAATCGGCTGTGGTGCAGCGGGATTAAATCCAGCATTCCCTGGGGCTCGCCAATGCTGCTGCGGATGCGGATGCCCGTGAAAGTAGGGATTCGGAGCCCCGTAGCCATAGTGCTGTGACGGCGGCGGCGGCTGCTGCGGGTGACCGTAGTTGTACGGCACAGCCCCGTGAAGGGGGCCCGGCTGCTGCGGTTGGTCGTCCCCGTAACCATAGTGGTACCCGAATGGCGGCTGTTGATGAGGTCCCTGCCTGTACGGCTGCTGTTCATGAGGCCCCTGGCTGTAGGGCTCCTGCTGGTGAGGTCCCTGCCAGTAGGGCTCCTGCTGGTGAGGCCCCTGCCTGTAGACATGCTGCTGGTGAGGTCCTTGCCTATAAGCCGGCGGAGGTCCAGGGCGCCGCGGCGGCGGAGGGAGTCGTTGGTGGCGCGCACCGCGCTGATGTGGGAGTCACCGCTGACGAACCCGGCGCCCCAGTCGGGGTGCGGCGGCCGCGACGTGTGGGAGGAATAACCGCGGCCCCTGCCCCGGTTTCGGTTGCGGCTCGGGTAGCCTCCTCGCTGCAAAGTAGAGGAGACGATGTGAGGGAGAAGGTTCACAGGCGAGAGATTGGAGAGGAGAGGGCAGAGAGGACGTGAGTTGAGGGCGTACGCCGTAGGAGGAGGACATGGCGGCGGCGCGGCGTAGAAACGCGGAGGAGGGGAGGCGCATCACTCTCGCCCAAGTCGGCGGCGACCGTGGGCGCGGCCGAATTAACCGTGGGGCGGTCACGTGGCTGGTGGCGGCGACGCCGAGACGGGACGGAGACGGTGGTGACGTCACACGCGAGCGTTTACAGTTTTCCCGTCTTCTTGTGCGGAAAGCAGGCTCCGGTTGAACGTTTTCTCGTATTGGCGAATTTTGTCGAAAACCACATCATTTCGATACAGCCGTATTGCCTCACACAAAACAAATATGCATACATCACTCCAAATCAAATTTCTTATTTGTCTTTTGGTTCCTCCCAACCAAGTAAATTAAATGCACATACTAGTATGTTGGTTGTTATGGTGGGGCTTCCAATGTTAAATAATCTCACTCATATCACAGAAATAACATTTCTAACTCCCATGCTAATTACGCCTAGAAAGATTATCATTTGTTAATGTAACACATTTATATCTCAAATGGTATTTTTAATCTAATTTTTCTAGCACCCTTATAGGACCTGAAAGGACATTTATACCTTAAATAGTACATTGGGAGATTACTCAGTACCAAATTTGTTAAAGTAAATCTGCCCCCAACATATAACATCTTATTTTTACATGAGCTAAGACGTTTTTGGAAGCGTTCCTCTATGTGTTTCGTGTCTATATTAGCCAGACACGAGAACACATGATATGTTCTCAAATCATCTTTGTTAATTTGCAATCCTAATGTGGAAGCAGTAGATTTGCAATTTTAATGTATGCCATGATCGTCGGCACCATTCATGGAGATGACCAAAACAAATCCTGAATTGTTATAGATGAGGTATCTTAGTAACAATGTCTTTGGATTGCACCTTGCCCACCAATCTCAACCGTCATAAGTGTTCATAGTAAAAAATTATGTGTTCATAGTAAAATTGATTCATCTATAGTGATCAAGGTTTTAAATCTCCCGCGCTATAGTCCGCTATAACCTTTTGAGACATGTAACGCTATTGGTGTTCATGTACAGTATAACCGCTATCTCCCGCTATAGCCCGCTTTAGCTCCGCTATTAGCTGATTTTGAGACATACCGCTAAACCTCGTAACCCGCTATTTAAAACATTGATAGTGAGTAGTGACACATCTGCAATGATTTCATAAATCTTACAAACCAGGTGTTCGTAAGATGGATATACGTTCTTCTTTCACAGAGTAAAGATGTGTGCATGCTTAATTATGAGCTGCTACATGCCTACATCTGAAACTTCGTCGATAAAGGAGAACTACCTAAATTGACAACATCGAGATGGGCTTCATGAATGGAGATGGAGGTGGTCATGACGAACTATATCTCAGAGCTCCAAGTTGAGAGCTGGCGACGTCGCTGCCACGGCTCCGAGCACAGCAACAAGCAGTACCACCAACCATGACGTGCCCTCTTTCCCGTCGTCGGCAGCGCTTTCCTCCGGGAACCCGTCCACCGTCAGGTTCCAGTCCCGAACACCGACGATGACGTCACGGACCACGCCCGCGAAGAAGCCGATGTACGCGGTCTCAGTAGTGCGGCGTCCGGCGAAGAGGTTGAGCGGCGCGTCAAGGAGTGGTTTGGGCGGCTTCGTATCGCTGCCATCGGCGACGTACACGGAGAGGCCGTGCGCGACGGCGTCGTACTCGATCCACACGGCAAGCGCAGCGCCCGGGCTCCGGGTTCCCCGCGGCGCGACGGTAACGTTGAGGCCAACGTCCCCGTAGTAGTCAGGGTTGTACGACCTCACCGGGCCGACCTGCACTGCGGCGGCATCGGACGACGCCGAGGCCGTGGAGTTTGCCTCGCCGTGGAGCCTGCCGTCATCCAACGAGATGCTGTCGAGGAGGACGACAAAGGCAACTGGTTTGGCACCGCCCAGCGTGAAGCTGCTGTTGAAGGAAGCCTCGAGCGCCAGCTGCCTTCCCGCGCCGCCGGCGCGCCACATGCGGACGGGTCGTCTGAGGAGCACGAAGCCTTCGGTGCGGTCGAGCATGGCGTTGTGGTGACGGCCTGGCTCGAAAGTGAAGACGGTTGAATTGGTGGTGGCCAGGAGGTCGACGGCCGCAGGGGCGTTGAAGGCAGGGATGCGGTAGCTGATCACCCCGTCGGCTGCGCCGCCGGAGATGGCTGCGGCGCAGAGGCAGAGCAGCAGAGCAGGACTGATCTGCATCGCACTGAGATGAGATTCTACTAGCAGACGGGAAACATGTTCTGCAAGAGTGGCGTGCTGTGCACCCAGCGATAGCCTTCCGGTAGACCAATCCTTGCAAGTGAGGTGAGTAGCAAGGTTACTCTGCAATTTGTAGCTAGCTTCGATGTTTGTGTAGGACGTTGACAAAATCAGTCGTAGTAAATGCTGCAAATTGTCCACATGGGCAAGGAGCTAGTAGCAGAATGGATGTGCTCGTCGGTCAGAGGTACGGGAGTAGTAGTACGTTTTTGAAGGCACTCGCACTCGCACGGATTGTCAACGGCCCGATCGGTCAAAGAAGAGGGTAACCAATCAACTGCTTGTATGCTGCCCGATCGTATGGAGGGATAACAAATCAGACTTTTCATGTATGAGAACCAATCAACTGCTTTGTACGTAGTATAAGTGAAAACGGTTGCATTGGTGGCGGCAACTACTTTGACATGCACTTACATCCCTCGGGCATCTAATACAATCCAAAAGGAGGGTTTGAATGAATATCAGAAAAAGATTAAAAGACGAAATAGATCAACACTGACACATACACACAACCTCTGCTTAGTGCTTGATTACGGCAGGTAGGAACAGGCACTACCACAGCGCCAAGAGCTGCATCAACGCCACGAACACAGCTGCCACCACCGCTACGAAAAAACAGACTTTTTCAGGTAGTTTTTATTGATTTTTGAAGGAGCCAAGAAAAAAACTTTGTCAACTACTTTATTCCATAAGGTTATATGCTGTCTGGGATCAGAACTATAAATCATGTTTTGTTACTCTAGCAGTAACATTTCAATCATCACGGGTACCATATGATATTATTTATTACAGATCTTATTCCAACCGGATGCTAAGGATTGGCTCATGTTTTTTTCGTGATATAGGTTGTTTTATGGACCCTGGAGCATGCAACGCAGTATTGGGGCAAGATGGGAGAAGTGGCAGAGTGAAGAGCAGTTGCCAATCAATTTTGCTTCTGCCTCTACTAAAAGTATGGATACAGAAATGAGGCAGGGGACTTGTACAGAGTGCATGAATAAATCAGAAATCAGAAAATGTGCTACCAACGAGTTCACAGATAACAACATCATGGCCGAGGATGAAATACGGTTTCCAAAAAGTCTTTCCAAGGGATAAGCGCTATTGGGAGGGCTTTAATATTGATATTACTGACCGTAGTGAGAGTAAGTGATAAGACTCTTTTCCTATTCATTATCCTTATTCTCAGATAATTTATATACAAGAATAGGCTCGGAGGGTTTTGATGTTCATATTATTGACCATATCAAGAATAGGTGATCAGACTTCCTGTTCATTAGTAAGCAATGTGTATATTTTTGGGCAGATCAACTCATCAGAAGGTAGTAGTCCATAATGATCACTCTAATACAAACTCAGATTTCGCATTTGATGTAGGGCTTGTTCAGCCCAACACCCTAAGGTATTAGAGATTTTTGGCTGAGTCATTTTGTTCTTACTTTAGACTAAAAGTAAAATCTAAAACATGTTATTGTATAAATCTTATAGACTTAAGATCTAGTATGCATCTCGGAGTTAGAGCTGTCCCATGGCTGGTGGGCAAGGAATACCATGATGTGCTGGAATCGCATAGGGATGTTATGGGGGCTAGAAGAACTAAGTTAATGAAACTCTTTTCGGTTCATCGTTTTATCTCTTCTTTCTCTCATATGTGACTTATACCTCCCGGGCTGTCCTTTTTCATCCCTTGTCCACTGTCCAAACTTGCACATACAGAAATATGTTACTCCCTTCGTTCTTAAATTGTTGATGCCGTTGACTTTTTTATTACGTTTGATCATTCATATTATTAAAAAAAGTTTAAAAATTATCAAATATTTTATTATGATCTTTTTTATGACCAAATGAAGTTGAAACATGAGTTATAATTTTACATATATGAAAAACTATATTGAATAAGATGAAGACCGTGAACAATTTAAGAACGGAGAGAGTACACTACTGCACCCATGAGTGGTTGTGTTTGCGTGTCTCGAAACTACATCATTTCTACTACTGCCTTAGCAATTGAAACCAGAAGAGTTTCACAGAACATACCCCTCGATCATTTTCTGTTAGTCATCTTATATAAATATTGTTGTAGAGCTTTGGAAAGTAAAATGAATAAGGAAAACTCTCAAAAGTATAAAGTTACGCAACTTTAGATTTGTGAAATATTTTGAAATTTTCCATGCACACATTGAATTAATTGACAATTTTCTTTAGGCAGTGGTTCTTAACAGCATAGTGCAATTATACGGTGTGAACCAGAATTTCTTCTTTGGTACTATGGTATTTTTGTTGCTTTATTAACTAACATTTGTTATCTTTGATGAAGCTTTGTTGGAGCCAATGATGCAAAATTGTGTATCCCAGGTAACATGATGCAAATTTTCTCAATGACACTAGTCGAATGTCCTATCGGCATTGGTCCAGTACAATTATATGGATACATAGCAGTGAGGGATGACTGGGATTATAAGGAATTTGCTCATCATTATAACTTAGTTGTTTGTTTCACGGCATGACTGGGATTATGAGCTGAAGTCTATGCTCTTATTTATTTGGAACTTTTGGCACATAATTAAATAGTATTGATGTGGTTAATCTTTAGATCCTGTCTTTTTTATCAAATATAATAATAAAATTTTGTAGGCTTCTCCTATTAAAATGAGTGGCCCTAAGAGAAGCATCGAAATGATTTGCCCTGTTCTAATGGAGTTCGACGTGTGGGTCAAGAATGCTGAGGAGGATAATGATTTGCAGCTGATTGACGGGGTAGTAGTATGCAGTGAAAAACCATCACGGAAGCCACTGTAATATCGCATTTGTGGCAACTCTGGTGCGGTTGATATAACTTGGGCAGTTGTTGAGCACGCGGTGGAAGCCACAATAGAAGTTGTCATATCAGAAGTGCAGGCTGGTTTCAGTTTATCTCTGAGTTCTTTTGTTTACATTATTACACATGAATACCAAGAAATTCAACTATTCCATGGCACTATTGGTGAGTCATGTGCCTTGAGAAGGTTTGTCGTTGCTGTCACGGTTGATACATTTATGATTCTGGAGTTTCAGGTGGTGTGATAGCAATGAGAACTTCATGACCAAAACACATGGATGTGATAGGCAGAAAATCAGTTTTGAGCACGCCTATGCCTCACTGAAGGTGATTTGGTCGACCTAGAATAAATACCTCCTGTTTGGTGTTCTGTATTATTTAAACATGTACTACTTAATTTTAATCTGCTAAATCTAAATTCGACTGTATTTGTTATTCTGTAGGCCACCTTTTTTTTGCCACTATATCAGGGTCCATGATTTTGTTTACAGTGATCCGTGGTGCAACGATCCGTATGACGTTTGTTTAGAGGGTTTCAGTTTATCTGTATGTTCCTTTGTTGACAGATGAATACCAGGATTTATTTATCATTTTAAAACTTTTAGACACGAGTATTAAGGAGCGGTGAAAAAATGGATGCAAACAAAGCAAAGAGGAGAGATAGAGATAGACATGTCTTAAAAGATAGAAAGATACATTGAAAAGTGAGAATAATAAGTAAGACTACTCTCAGTAGGAGTTTTATTTTCAATAAATGAGCTGCCATGTAAGTAATTTTGCTGATGTGGCAGAAAATTAATAAGGAGAGAGAAGAAAGGGGTTTCATCTAGAGAGTTCGGCTCCTGTGCAGGGCGCCCTGCACATATTCGGTGCAGGGTAAATAGCTGCTTGACACCTATCTTAGGTGGGTCCAATAAAGATCGATAATCGGAGAACTAATCTTACTATACGGAGTATATGCACGGCCACTGCACCAAATACGCGCGCCCGGGCTCTCACGCGAGAAACAATGTCGCCGCCGCCACCGTCGAGATGGAATGGAACTGATCATTGCCGAGCCATGTACAAATCTAGTGAGAACTGGATGAGGAATCCGCAATATCCTTTCCGACTCTCTTCGAGTCTCTCCATATGAATCAATTCCTTGGAAGCAAGATCAGGATCAATTCTGATGAGTGTTAACCTAGTAGAGGAACAGGGGAGCTGTTGGGTTGTTTACAGAGAGGACGACAACAATTATCTCAATGACAATAGTGGTAGTGAGGCGCATGTATTTGGCATGGAGGCCACGTTTATCCTTCGTATACTCATATTAGATCCCGAAAATTAGTGATTTTATTGGGCCCACCTAGGACAGATGTCAAGTAGCTATTTGCCCTGCACCTAATATATGTAGGACGCCCTGTACAGGAGCCGAACTCTCATCTAGATGAAACCATCTCTACCCTATTTTCAAGACATTTCTCTCTTGCATGTGTTACCTAGGAAACAACAAAATGGAACTATACATTGTATGAGGTATTTCATTCACCCTTGTTGCTTATGTGGCATCTTGGAAACGATGAAATGAAACTCCCCGTTGGGAGTAGCCTAAGGAGAAAATTCCTTCCGAGCCATTAGAAAAAAATACAATCCCCTATGAACCATTAGAAAAAGTTTTCATCCCTTCTAAGCAAGCCATTGGTGTTGAGATTTTGGTTCCCTCCTATGCCACTCCTAAGTATGAAAGACAATATTGCCCTTCACCCCTATTTGGACCAGCCATGTCGTCCTCTTGGAAGGTCCACATATCGTACTTGTGCCATCAGCTATGTGCTCTCACGTATAGAAAACGGAAAAGCTTCATCCAGGCCTGGAGTTTTGTCGTCGGCACGAGCTGCACGGCACTTCGTTCACATCGATGCTTGAGCCAGCCTGCTCGGTCGGTCGCCCGTCGAGCTATAGCTCGCTCCATCAGTCGCCCGCCCACTGGCCTGTGGAGCTCGCACGTTGCATCCGCCGCCTGCCGATCATGCTCATCCGGCGCACGAATGCCCCAGCCCGGCAGTCCGCTGAGATCACGCTCAGCGTTCCAGGCCCGCCGCACGTGTTACCTGCGCTAGCCATGCCGGCCGCACCTCCACGCGCCTATCCTGTCTTGCACGTTGGCCGCGAACGCCACGTACCCACCTGAGGCACTGTCGGCGCACCTGCCCGCTGAGCTCGTCCGGTCGTCCCCCGCCCGCGGCGCTAACCCTCGTGTTCATTGTGCGCCTACCAACCACGCACATTGGCCATGCCAGCTGCGCTCGATCGACCGCTGCGTAGGTTTGCAGTGCACACGCCCGCCTACTACACTCGCTCGCCTGCCGAGCGTGTTTGACAGGCTCACCACATGCCCTCGGAAAGGCGCTGAACTGCCGGGAGCCAGGAGCTCGCCGCTTGGCATCCAAGAAGACTAATAGGATTACTAAAAGTTATTTTGGCAAAATAACTGACGTGTGACAGTGCTGATTACTGTCGGGAGTGACATAGGAGGAAAAAAATGTCAACTAGTGGCTCAGAAGGGATATAAACTTTTTTGGTGGCTCATATGGGATCACAACTTTTTCTAGTGGCTTAGAAGGAATTTTCTCGTAAGTAATTTGAGTATTTGACAGATGCTAGGGTGAAAGTAATATGGGATTTCAAAATAGTTGACAATTATATTCTGTTATCAGTTTTCTAAAATATTTTCTATTCTTACTTTTCGATGTATTTTGACCCCAAGAAAAAGGTGGGGGCACAGTACCGCTTTCAATCAAAATACAACTTGTAGAATGATACCACCAAGTTCAAATTTAATAATAACTACAAGGGCCCCTACGTCAGCTAAATTCAAAAAGAGAATACAAACCATTTATAGTTTGGTTCACAAATAAAACACTACAAGTGAGCGCATAATAAACATGTAACAAAAAAGTCTCATTTTTGCATCCACGCGTAAAGAAGTCACACGGTATCTACTTCTCCCCCATTTGATGGTGAGTGAACTTCACCAGAGGCGCATGTACTTCCCCTACTAGATGTAACATGTTTCTATATACATATATTTCTGTACACAGACTTGATCGAAAGAAAATATGAGGTAAACTATGTATGTCAATCATTTGTAGAAATGGAAACTACAAGAGCTGCAACATCTTCAGGCGCTGCTCATGCTCTGGATCCATCTTTGGTGGTGTGTAATCCCCTCGAAGATCCTCGACGACGTATTCCTGTGCACCATCAGATAAAGAGAGTAACTAACTGGTTTCCCTTTTTTTTAGAATGAAAGTAATTTACCGGTTATGAACAATATATTTGACTGCTATCTCAGACTCAGAGTGAACAATAAGAAGGCTAGCTTGCCTTTGTCAGCTCCTTCTTGGCAAGTATGTGATAGTGTCGCTGCCAGATCCGCTGGATAGCCAAAGTTGCAGCAAAGAAACCATATGCAATTCCAAGGATGGCGAAAATGATAACAAAGATGACAACAAAAGCAAAACAAGCTTCCATTGAAGCTGGAAGGCAGTCCAGTAAACCCCAACCATAGCAACAATTGCGGCATCCAGCCAAGCACGGATCATTATTGTTGAAAGATGAGCAGTGCACCATTAGCCCAAAAAATCCAACCAGTACAAAGAAAACCACCACACCTGCACCCATTTGAAATTTGATTCACACATCCGCATTCAAGCAATATGAAGATCTATTAGTACAATACAAATATGTTAAAAGTACAATCCAGAATGCCCTGGTCGCATAGCTAGCTTAGGAAGAGGGAGTTTGTTATCATCTACTACCATAGTACCATAGCATTTTGAATTTGAATTACAATAATTTTCTATTTCAGTTCACAGGAGAACAAAAGTTAGATCTCAAGGGCTAGCATCTATAATGTTAGCAGTGAAGCAAGAGTCCAAATGATCCTAATGTTAGATCTCAAGGACAACATGATGCATGCATATAATTTATATGGTACTTAATGTGTATGTATTTAGCATTCTGACTGAATAATCACTGTATTAGCAGTTAGCACTCTGACTCAGTAAGCACTGTGTTATCAGATCATATAAATCATCTTAACATGCAGTTCAAGCAGAGAAATTAAAAAAGGAGTGAGCTTACCAACACAGTAGTAAAAGGGCACTGGATGCTTTGACAGAAACCGATCCCAATCATCAGTAAAACTGTTTCTGAATTTTCCGTCTTTATCCAATAAGTATGCCATAACACCTATTGCAGCAATGGCCTGAAAAAGCCAAGAAAGTGCAAGGAAGATGCTCACTCTACACAAAAATACATGCTTGCTGCAGTAATTCAGGTTCACTCAGCTTTAATAGAAATAAATAGCATGCAACTGATTTGCAATTCAATAGCACCAAAACGACTATGGATAATAAATGATAGGATAATAAGAGAGAAAGGATATCTTACGGCTTGCATAGCAAGGAATACAAGTAAGACATCTCTAGCAACAAACAATCGAAACTTCAATCTACGACACAAGTCATCTTCCATAACTTCAACCCGTAGATGGAATCGTGCTTTGCATGTTGTGCATTGTGAAAAGGCAGACCCTTCCTGCGGAGACAATATGTCAAGGGAATAAATAAATTTAGTGCTACAACACTGACCGTTAGATAGTAGTAACTAGAATTACCAATGCTAACACTATAAAAAGTACTTAAACCCATAAGCATTGTAGCATGTCATCTACTGGTATATGATAATTTACTGAGTTTATGGAGTTGAAGAATTCCCAGAGAATCTTCCCGAGGATAATAGTAGAGGATCATGCAAACTTGAATGATGAAGAAAGTGCATCCCACAGAGAATTCAACACATCAGACGCCACTAGCAAATAGGTATTACCTTAACAGACCTCCAATGATCAAGGCAGAAACGGTGCACAAACTGCTGTGTGCCCTTGCACATACAAGGGGATATCAACTCATCACCTACACCAATACCAAGAGAAGCAGTATCCATCAGCAGCAGCGTACCAGGATCAGCACAAAGACATACCAATATATATAGAATCACGCATTCTGTACTTGTTAATGATCACACTCACAAAGTGACTCACAAAGTCATAATTCTGTACTTGTTAACGATCACATTCAAAAAGTGATTCAATCAAGGTAAATTTCTAAAACTGAACGGATCACCAAATATAATAATAAGGTATGAAAAGACGCATAGGCCAAACCAAAGCTACAAATTGAACCAAATTAGCCAAGAAGAATGGACAGGGAAAGGGGCAAGAAGCACAAGTCAAACGGGGGCCGGGGCTTACCAGGCTCGCACTCTGACTCGAGGCAGATGCGGCAGCAGGCGGCGGACGCGGCATCGATCTCCTCATCCGATATCTCCGGTGAACCCCTGCCCGACGGCGAGGGCTCGGGAGGCGGCAGCTGCAGGAGGGGGCGGTCTCGGCGGCGGGGTTCTGGCCGCCGGAGTCGCGAAGCATGGGCTGCGGCTCGAGCATCGGTGGAACCACGACGCACCACGCGAGCGGAGCGGCAAGGGAGAGGATTCGGTGTGGCTTGTGGGGACTGGGGAACGGCAGCCAATTTCTTTCTTTCTTTTTTCTCGTTTTTATTTATTTATTTTTCTCGGTTGGTTTGTGGAGAGCGAGCGGCAGCGGTGAATGTTTCAGACTTCGGGAAGCTGATGTGTCGTATGAAACCCGAAACAAACAACGCAGATAGGAAGACCATAGCTCAAATGACTTAAATTTGTGATTGCTCACTTATGAATCGTAGATTTGAAAACTACGTATTTCCAAAGTGGAAAAAAACAAATACTCGTAGATTGTATGATAAGTATTTCTTGAAAATCATTTGTCATCTGTACAAACCCATTTTTTCACTGTGAAATGAATGGACGAACTAAACATTCACCTTTTTTTACATAACGGAAAAGTACCGGCCACTAAACATTCACCTACAGAGATTATCGTGTTAAAGATATTTATGAGCGTTTATCGCTAAAACGTGTGATGTGCCGATGTCCAATTCAGCTACACATGAATACATACACAGAATTATTAGTCGTATAAGACAATATTTTCCACAAAAAAAAAGGTAGTAGTCTAAGAGAAGAAGCCCACAACAAATGCAGCACACAAAATTATGAACAAACAGTTGTCTTCGATTCATCTGTTTTCTACAGTCTATACAAACAAACTTCACATCCGGTCATGTCGAGCCTCAAGGATAAGCTTCCATCATGACATACACAAAGCCACTGGGACCAGAAGTTTTTCTCTTAACAACAACAGAATAACAAATGAGGGAATTGCAGGAAATACGACCAGAAAAACAAGCTTGAAGAGCACTTAGTCCACTAAACATGACAAGGGAGTAAGGGACTTAATCCATCCTAAAGACTACAGATGCATCTTTCAAAATAATGGCTACAGATTCATAAGCAGCAGTTCTCAGAAGGTTACTTGGTGTAATAAATAATGCCAAATCGGAGATTCCATAAAGATTAAAAAGTATTAATTATGTATGCTTTTGGAAGAAAATGTTCCTTTTGGAAAGAACAGAAATTGGATGCAGTTGATGTCAAAGCAAACAACTAGCCATGCAATTCATAAGTGAAATGAAAGCTAAACTTTAGAGCGACCTGTGCTATAAATTTGTCTTAACTAGTGAAGCAAATCACCACTGAGAACTCTAGCAAGACAGCAAGGAGTGTAACCCAATAGTAAGTAAAGCATACCTCATGTAGTAGGTATAGCTGATAAAAGCAATACCACCGATTGCAACAATACCTAGTACAATAACCAATGACATCAACCACGCTGCCATTCCACTTGCCTTGGAATTTGTTGGCTGTATCGTCTCTAAATCACTACAGATCTGCTGATTACATTCTTCCTCTCGTGTAGGCTGTTGAACAACAAACAAACATTGAACAATGAGACAACTTACCAAAGCATCATCAGTCATCAATGCATCTCTAGAGACGAATTCACTTCATACTAAAGCTCTACTTATCACTAAAAACGAGCTAATTGTGTACTCTATAGTCTGGCTTTGAAGTGTCCAGAGCGTTCGATAAAAAAAAAGGTTTAGTGTCCAGAGAATGTGGGGATTTCAGATAGATGAAGACTAATCTGTTTCCTCTGATGCATGTACATACAAGAATGAGTTATTTTCTGCCACTTGCTTGCTTGCTGCTGCTGCTGCTGTTACTTATACTAGGCTGTAATTTCACAATGAACCAGAGTTCCATGTACAACATATGAAAAATAATAAATTACATATGTTAAGAAGAAAAGCTAAGTTATGCATTTACTTTGTTTTATGCATATCGTGTGCACTTGTGCAACCTAGCAAAGGAACTCCGAAAAACTGCTATAGTTGAGGACTGCTCTGAAATTTAAATTTCATTTGGTAAGTACGTGATGATTACATCAATGCAGTTTGAACGAGTGAAAAAGCAACAAAAAAAATATCCATAACTGTAATTTATATCTTCTGAAAAGATTGATACCATTTCATCTGCTGAACAACTAGCATCATGTACAGGATAGTGTTTGATCGTGGCATCATCCAGACTTCCGTAACAAGCAACATCACGATAACGAAGTCCGCCATCACATGGAGAGGAACACTGCATCCATGGGCCCGCGACCCAGTGAAAAGTTTCTGCGAATATTATCGGTAGTTTATTGTCTAATAACATAGCAAACCTTCCAATAAAATTGATCAGCATACTTTCAGCAGAAAAGATATGAAAAGTTATGGAGAATTTCACATTCCACTTTCATGATATTTAGTCTCATCACTAAAACAGCCAGACTTATCTTAAATAGTAAAATGTGTGTCCAGTAGATTTGTTAATCTGCAGCTTCGCCTTGTATGATCTACACACATACCATGTGGTTTTAACTGCATTGTTAACTCCGCACCACTCTTGCAGTAACCCAGCTTGCTTTCTTTGTCCATAATGGTAGGATCGGAGCAATCAGAGCAACATATAAATTCTTTGCCAAAATCGAGCTTGTTCTTGCAATGTCTGCACTTGTTTGTAACTTTGGGTGTACCTGTTCTTTGCAATGTGAAATTCAAATTTTGCATCAAAATGCTGAAGTAACTCATGAAATGTGACAATGAGTATCTATTTTTTTCTTCTCGAACGCATAGGACAAAAGTGCATCATTATATTAAGAAGAAGAAGGAAGGTCCAAGAGGACCAGTACAATAAGTATCTTTCTTATAGTAAAGAGCAGATATCTCCAATTCTCCATATGTGTCCTTATACGAATTCAACATGGAAATGCAGGATGTCGTAGATCACAGATAGTTTTGAGTCATAAAAATATAAAGAAAAAACCCGTACAGACCTGGTATGCAGCAATGGTAATGAGTGTGGAGTGGAAGGCATGGTGGGCTTTTTGACTCTGTACAAAGGCCACTACAATCATCTGAATGGGAATCTAAGAAGTGGCCAGCAGCACAAACTCCAAACCATTTGCTCTGGCACTCGTCCAATAGCAGCCTGCATGACAAGAACAAAAAACAATTTCAATTCACCATGACACAAAAGGTTATATGGACATGCGGTCGAAGTATGTGACCGGTTCAAAACTATGGAGTTTTTACATCCCTTCAGTTCAGAGAATTATAGTGAATGTGCATAGAACCCTCATCTCTAGCCAGTCCCAACTTGATTGGGACTAAAAGGCTTTGTTGCTGTTGATGATGATGCATACAAACCCTCAACTATGCATGTGCCAGTGCAAAAAAATTAAGCATTATGTACCAGCAATCGGGTTGAAGTATTGAGTTCTGAACATTTTGTCAGACTACATTTCAACATACATAAATTGAACCTAATATGAGAGAATCATTCCAGCATCCCTCCAAAATTTATTACCAATCGCGCCATCCCAGTGCACCGAAGCCCACATTGGAAGCAGATCGAAGAGCTAACCGGTAGCCACTACAGTACTGGGTAGCACTTGTTCCGTCGAAACAGCCAAATTTAACAGTTGCGCGGCACCGAACTGGTTGGCCAGACCCCTAGTACCAACTCTAAGTCTCTGTAAGTTTCAAATCCATCTAGACTCCAGAGAGATGTCCATGACATTTCGAGCAAAAAGCTCTGTCGCAGCACAATGAATCAGAAATAACGTCTCTATCAGCGACCCCCTAGGTAGACCAGCATTGAGAGATAAGATGGCCGTCCTCTGGCTAACAAGTTGCGGGTGAGGAGTTGGGCGCGGCGGTACCGTGTGAAGGGACGTCGACGCAGGCCGCGAACGCGAGGAAGGGGAGCAGCAGCGCGCACAGCCGCGTGAAGGCCGCCGCGGCCATCTCTCCGGACGGCCGCAGTCGCCGCCGAGGAGGGAGGAAGAGCTTAGCAGTTACTGCGGGCAAAGGGGACGGCCCAGCTTCCAGCTAGGCGAGCGGAGTTGGCGCGGGGGAGGTCGACGGCACGTGTCGGCGGGTGTCGGCGTCGGGCTTGGGCGGGGCCGCGCCGGAAGCGGAAAGTGGGTTGGCTGTTTTCGTACGAGGGCGCGGTGAGTGAGCGAGCTGGGCTGTCGCGTCGCGGCGTCGTGATGGCGTTATGGGCCGAAATCACTTTAAGGCCATAGATCCTAAGTAGTTATGTCCAGACCATGCAACGCCGAAGGCCCATGCGTACAGCAGCCCATCCGCCCTCAAATCTTGCACGAACTTACTGCTAAACATGGCCACGAAAAGGCCCGGCCCATTTAAATTACGGGCCGGCACGACACGAAATGACTTACGGGTCTTGCCGTGCCAGTCCACGGGCTGACCCCTCAGCCGTGGCACGGCACGAAATGTGTTCAACGTGCCAGGCCGGCCCGTTAGGGCCACTACAATGACGGCCCGAAATCAAATATGCAGCCCATTAGTGAGAATAAAGGAGTAAAAACCGAGGGAAGAAGGGGGATTTGAACCCGCAACCTCTTGGTTGAGAGGAAAAAGCCTTCCCACTTGACCGAGGCCCCGTTTGGGACAGATTGTGGACCACTTCTATCGGATATAATCGGCTTTGGGACCCAAACGCGTCGATTCCGATGGGCTTCGTCGGTGTGTGAGCACACCTCCAAATGGGGGCCTGTCAAGACTCCCTTCGGATAGGCTCGGGGAAGAACGGATTTGCTCGTGCCTAGCGTAGACGATTCAAGCGAGCAAGAACACGGAGAAATTACCCGGGTTCGGGCCGCAATGGATGCGTAATACCCTACGTCCCGCTTGTGTGTGTATTCGAATCCCTTCTTTACATGGGAGTCTCCCTCCTTTTATAGGGTAAGGAGCGGAGCACTCGTACAAGTACCGGGGGTACCCGGACGCCCGGTGGGGGTCCGGTCCTTCCGGGATATCCCGACACGATCCCGACCAAATCCGTTGCGATCTCTTCTCCTCGGTTCGGGCTCCAAGTCTCTTCCATCCTATTGGTCGAGAGTCCTCCCGGCGCCGTAGCGGCGCGGCTTCCGAGACGCGGCACACGGGGAAGACGCGTGCACGTCCTGTCGGGCTGCGGCGTCGCCGCGAGCACTCGAGTGCCGCATTAACCCCGGGTGGTTGGGACGTCGGAGGAAGCTACGGGAAGCTTCGTCCCCCGACGCTCCCGCTCCTCCGGTCTTCATGGGCCTCGTGGGCTTCGTGGGTCTTGAGGACTTCCTCATCCGCGGCCGCCGTCTTCGTCCGTGGGCCGGAAACGCCCGTGACCGGTTAGGGGACCCCGATCCCCCTACACCGACGCCTTCCAACGCGAGCTTTTGTGGATGAAACGTTTTTTGCCTGCGACACGGAATCGACCTCCCCCTCGATTCTCTCCGACGCTATCGGATTCTCGGATCGAAGGAGTCCCCGCGCCGGAAGAGAGCGTCCGCTCGTCCTCCACACCCTCCCCCACGCCAGCACCGGTCGGCTCGGTCCGCTAAGGAGCTCCGTCGTTGGTCGACCGAGCCGCCGAGAAGCTCCGCCACCCCTTTGGCCCCGGGTGTCATGCGCAGACACGGCCGCCGCTCGCTCCGAGCCCCTCTCGGCCCTAGGCCTCTGTCGCTGCACGCACGCCGACTCGTCGGAGCACGGTCGCCCCACCCGCTCACGCTAGTTGACGTGCTAGAGGATGAAGAAGAATGGCGGCCGGAGAAACTCGATTTCCGATGATTCTAGTGAAGGAATTGCATGGGAGATGGCTCAAATGGTCGTGTATAGAGGTGACTCGGATTCTTATGCGAGGAATTGAACCAAAACTCATCGTGGAGGAAGAATTTGGTGATGAACTTGCTGCAGCGACGAGGTGTGCGTTTGGTGGAAGCCATGGTACCAAACGACCTGGTTTTGTTGAATGCGATTTAGACCGGAGCTATGTCTCGAGAAATCTGGATTTGGAGAGAAGCGTGGTGCACATAAGTTGTTCCAAATGGGGCTGAGTTTACTCATTTGAGTAGACAAAAATATGTATTATATTTAATATCAAAATTTCGGACCGTGCCGTGCTACCCATCGAGCTGTGTCCTCGGCCCAAGCATGGCCCAAAAACGTCTCGTGTCGTGCCAAAAACAAGCGTGCTTCGAGTCCGCCCGGATAGCCCGGCTCGTTTGGCCATGTTTACGTATCGCTGCTGGTCATGGGCCTCATGGCACAGCTGAAACCGATCAACCACTTTGCTGCCGTTTCGCGGTCCGGGTGAGGTGAATGAGGCCGACGCCGAGACAGGTCCAACAAGGGGATCCGTACGTGCGCGGTACAACCAACCCGCCGCCGGGAGCAGCATGATGAACCGTCGCCGGAGAGCGCATCGCCTCCGAGTCGCTCGGGCGGCACGGGACGCCACAAGATTGGCGATGTGCTCGGAGAGGTCACCCGGTCGCTCCTTGCCATGAAGGCGGCCGTGGAGGAGACGGATGCGTCCCTAGAGGATCGCGAGGCCGCGGTGGCCGAACAGGAAGCGGAGGTTGCGGAGGCCCGGAGAGCCCCGGAGACGACGGTGAAGCCGGCCGAGCAGCGAGCATCGGCGCCGCATGGAGGAAGTCCGAGTGAGTTGGACCAAGCTACGGCGTCGCCGATCAAGCCGCCGAGAAGCTGCGGGACGCGGAGACGAAGCTCCGCGCCGTCTTGGAGCGAGAACGTGCTCGCGCAGCTCCACGGCGCGCAGCTGGAGGAGGCGGAGGCCGACATGGCGCTCGCGAGGCGGCCGTGACACGCCGCGAGGCGACCGCGGCGGCTCGTGAGGAGGAGCCGAAGGAGCGCGCCGGTGCGCTTGCACTCCGGGAGGCGGCGCCGGGCGAACGGGAGCGGGCCGTCGGAGCGGCCGAGGCGAAGCTCCGGCGCTTCGGCGACTCCGTGGCCTCCCAAGAGGTGGGGCCGAGGCAGCGCGAGGATGCCCTCGCTACCCGGGAAGAGCAGGTCCGGCTTCGTGAAAACGAGGCCGCTGTTCGAGGGAGGCCTTGGAGACGGAGGCGGCCCGTCTTGCCCGGGCCGAGGAGCAGGTCCGCGGTTGTTGACGGTCGTTACGGACCAATTTCGACCAGTCAATTAGTCAAATAAATGAGAAGGACTAGGCATGTCTTGCATGCATTTTACTTAGAAATAACCTAGTTCCACGTGTACCTCTAGATTTTTAGTGTGCGGGTGGAAAATGATGAATTCCGAGGCCCGAGGCGACAAATCAACACTTTTACAAAACTTCCACTTCGCCGCGGGAATCAACTCCAAGATAAAAGGCCAACGACCACGAAATCCAACACAAATAAGGCCTCACGCACCTGGATCAAAGACCAACATCCGGTGGGGGAGCCAACCGCCAAAGCCCGGCCCGGGGAGGGCCGGTGGCGGTTCGGCCGAACCAACAAGGCGGTTCGGCCGAGCCGTCATGGTGGCCCCACGGCCCACTTTTCTCCGGCGGTTTGCCCACCGCCTGCGGAGGTCGGTTCCACGCGCATTAAATGCCACCGACCTACGAAACCGCCTCCGGGAGCCGACCTTTCAAGCCTATATAAGGAGGGGTACCCCCCTCCTTAACACACACAACAACACAAGGATCATTCTCTCCTCACACTAGAAGTTTAGAGGCTTTCTAGGTAGTGCTAGGCTTAGTAGTGGGCTGCCTCATTGCTCCCAAAGTCTTGTGGAGAATTGGGTATAGCTCTTGTATCCTCTCTTTATGAGACTTGATCATTCATCTATGGAATACTTTCGTTCATATCCTTGTCATGAGCTTTATAGAGTAGTCATGATCTTGTTTGATCGTTCATCGTTCGTTCATATGAGTTCGTCGTTCGTTCTTCGTTCTTCATTAATAGAAGATGAACTCATATCGAATGTTCTTCGTTCGTTCATACTTGATCACCGATTACTCCTGATCTTACTTGATTAATTGCCGTTCGTCGCTCATTCTTGAGCGACGAACGCTTTACATGACTTAGTGCTAGCTTTGATCCTTTCGTCTAGCGTATGCTAGTTAGGCTAGTGTTCTTATGAATAGGCTTCGGGTTCATCGTCCCGCAAGGGTGCTCTAGATTTACCACCATGTCGGTGCCTCGAGGGATCTAGAGTTGTGGTTAGTGACGCCGGCACGGTCTTTGGGGTTATCTACCCACCGTTGAATGTGCTTCGTGTCCCACGGTTTGTAGAGGTAGGTGACAAGAAGTGACGGCCTTGTCATCCAAAGTAATCCTCCACGTTCGGGCATGGCATAGGAGTCTAAAAAGCCGGAGTCGCGAGGCGGACCTCGCGTAAGACGGATCTCCCGATGATGCCTAGGCATTAGACGCTTGCTTGCGCTTGCATGATCTTGGATGTTAGGTAGAAGCTGCGCACTCATATGAATGTTGTATCATTAGGAGTAGTGGTCCGCTAGTCTAGTTTAGCTTTATCTAGGATCGCCTCTATCCCTTTTATAAGAGAATGCATCGCCTTGGTGTGTGTCACACTATCCTCAACTTATTGCTCCTAACCCCTGCATTGGAATGTGAATACTTCATCATTCTTTTGTAACACCATGAACATAAGTACTCTTATCAACCATGTCTTCCTTTGGGAAAATATAAATACGATACCCTTGAATACTCTCGGGTGAAATGCTACAACGGGTTATCCGTCCGCTTGCGGATATTCATGACCCACCTTATAATACATATCTAGTACTTGTCTTGGATGTGGATTATTTGGTTAAATAGTGCAAGTGACTTAAACCCTTGGCTCTCCCGCGGTCACGTGTTTCTTTCCGCGTGACCTTAAGAGATGCCAACAAGCATTTACGGCGCCGTTGCCGGGGAAGACATTGGTTAATAAGAATACAATGAATGTTCATGATTACACTTGATGATGATTTAATCATTGCCCTTGCAGAGCTAACCTTGATCTGTTTTCTCTCAAAGGTGAAAACGAGGATAGTGCATGCGTGGATTCGACTTGCCGGAAAACTTCGTTGATAATCCCGAGGCTCTTGCGAGAAAGACTCGACCTCGCGTCGTTGTCTCTCCTCAAGAACCCACGACAAGCGAGCCCGCATCTTCCGCACCATCAACCTCAACACTCATGGCTGAAAGGACCCTTCGTGACTACTCTGCGCCCTCCGTCGCCAATGTGCCCATTGGGCCCAACGTCGACGGCTGGTGCTGCGAGGACTTGACATCAAGTCCAGCCTCATCACTATGGTGCAAGCCATTCCCTTTTGTGGAAAGGCCTCAGGGACGCCAACTCTCATCTCCAACGGTTCCTGGAAATATGCAACACATCGGCCACGGCGGAGCCAACCAAGATGCTATCAAACTCCGCTGTTTCCCCTATCCCTCCTTGGGAAGGCGAAACGGTGGTTTTATGCCAATCGTGCAAGCATTGACACTTGGAACAAATGTTCCACGGCGTTCCTCGCCAAGTTTTTCCCGATGGGCAAAACCAATGCCCTTCGTGGAAGAATTGCAAGTTTCCAGCAAGCGACAAACGAATCCATGCCCGAGGCATGGGAAAGGCTTCAAGAATACATTACGGCCTGCCCTCACCATGGGATGGAGGAATGGCTCATTCTTCAACATTTCTACAACGGGTTGACACCAACAACCCGTGGACATATGGATGCCGCTGCTTGGAGGAGCCTTCTTCTCCAAAACTATTGCCCAAGCAAAAGAACTCATAGAGAAGATGGTCTCCAATCAAGGGTGGAGCGATGATCGACTCCAAACACGCGCAAGAGGCGTACACCTGTCAAGGAGGTGGACATGCTTGTCCGCCAAGGTTGACCTCCTCATAAAACGCTTGGACGAACACAACGCAAATGGTGGTGTTCATGCATTGGACTCACACATGACGTGTGAGGAGTGCGGGAACATCGGCCATATGGGGAAGGATTGCCCCCATACCCATGAAGAGGTGTTCTACATGAACAACAACAACGGGTATCGTCCAAACGGAGGACAAGGGTACAACCAAAACCGACCATCATATCAAGGAGGTAACAATTTTTCTGGCTTTAACAATAATCAACCTTCCTTGAAAGATTTGGTTTATGGCCAAGCTAAAATTAACGAATCTATCAACAAAAAGCTTGCTGCCAATGATAAAGTCTTAGAAAACATAAGCTGCACAAATAGAAGGTTTCTCCTCTGCTTTCAAAAATCAGCTGAGCTTTAATAAAATGATTGAAACCCAAGTTGCTCAGCTAGCTGCTCTTATTCCTGGTTCTAATTCGGGAAGATCCGGGGCAACCCGAGTCTTCTTTGGAAAATGTTAATGCGGTTACCACGAGGGAGGAAAATCCACTCGGGATCCGCCATATCCTAACCATGCAGCAAAGAAGAACGAGGAACGACCTGGAGGAGGAAAGCCCTTCTATTACCAAAGAAAAAGAAGAAGAACCGAAGCCAAGTGAAGGGAAGAATGGAATTGAATTTCAAGACACAAGCTTTTTGCCATTCCCTCACGAAACGAGGAAGCCAAAGGAGGATGAACAATTTGCTCGATTCGTCGAGACCATCCGAAGGATTCATGTCAACGTGCCATTGTTGGACATGGTGCAGGTGCCCACATATGCACGCTACCTTAAAGACATCCTCAACAACAAGAGGCCACTACCCAACGAGGAAATGGTCAAGCTCACGAGAGGAGTGTAGCGCAGCTATACTCAATCGGCTTCGAGAAAAGAAGAAGGACCACTGGCTGCCCCACAATATCATGTTCCATTGGGGCACACCACTTCGACCGGGCCTTATGTGATCTTGGGGCAAGCGTCGGCGTGATGCCCAAAGAAGTCTTTGATCGTTTGAGCTACACAACCTTGACTCCTACACCAATGAGGTTGCAATTGGCGGACTCTTCGGTCCGCTACCCCGCGGGAATAGCCGAAGACGTGCCGGTAAAAATTCGAGGCAACTTCATACCGGTGGACTTTGTGGTGCTTGAGATGGATATCGACAAGAACACGCCCCTCATTTTGGGACGTCCCTTCCTCGAGCACCGCAAACGCCCAAATTGATGTTGGGAATGGAGAAATCCGATTCCACATCAATGGGAAGGAGGAAAAGTTTGAGTTCCAACCAAGAAAAGAACAATGCTCAATGATCAAGATCAAGTATGGGCCAAATCCCTCAAACATCCGTGAAGTTGAAGTGACGCCAAGAAAGACGGATAGTCTCGTCGCCTTTTGGAAGCAACTTGACAAAATTGAGAATCCGTCATGGTACCAACCCAAGAAGCCTGCAACGGCAAGGCCGGGATTATGGGCCAAGAAGCCGGTCCTTCAAGACACAAAGCCACCTACATCAACAAAGACCAAACAAGTGTGGCAAGTGAAGAAGGTGCAGCCATCTTCATCCTCTTCTCCGGGGAAAGGGCACGCACCACAAGGATGAAAAGAAATGGAGAAGTCCTCGCTCGCTGGACTTAAAATGGCAAAGCCACTGGTCGACGGGATAAATCGGTATTATCTTTCGATTTCTTTTGATTTTTGTTTTCCACCACATGCATCTCCCTGCATATTCTATTTTATCACAAGATAATTTTCATTTCATTTATTTGGATTTTCCATCGAGCATATTTGATTTTTTTCTCACTCGCCATGCATAGAAAATTTGAAAACCAAAATCCTTTTACGTCCAAATTTTCCTACTTTGTTTGAAACTTTTGGACAACCCTTGTATCCTTATACAAAATCCAAAAACAATTTTTGCATGTTGGAATTTTCTCCAACACTTTTTCTCGAGATTTGATTTTTCGAATAAAGCTGAATTTGAGGCAACTTTCTTTGGATTTCTTGAGCAAAAATTTCGAGGAATATCCGGACGTAGCAACCATGGTCAATGATCATTTGGCCGTTGGGAGCTATGGGCCAAAAGGGGAGCAAAAGGGACCCACGAGCAGGTCGGCCGAACCCACCTCCTTGGTTCGGCCGAGCTGCCATGACCGTTGCTCGGTCTGTCCTTTTCCCAACGGTCATATGCCCCTCCTAACGCTCAAAAACGGCTACTTCGTGAGCTATAAGTAGAGGTGGCCTGGCCGGAGCTCTCTCCCCCTCTCACACTATCATTTCCACTCCTCACTCACTTCATTCTCATTACTCTCAAGTTTTCCATTGTCCTCACTTGCTCATTGCCTAAAAGTTCTGCATAAATCTTTTGCTCTTGGTGTCGTTGTCTAGTTTTTGGTTTGATTTGTTTTTGTTTGGTTTTCTCGAGTTGCGATTTCTTGCTCACATGAACAACCGACGGTGTCGCTAATTTGATTTTTTCCCTCACATGACCCGTTCGGAATTTTTGTTCTTGCATTCTTGCTCTCTTTGTGTGCAGCCATGACCGGTGCCAAGAAGCTGTTCGGGTCAATCAAGAGGTCCTTGAGCTCACGCTCAAGTTCAAGCTCTTTACGTCGAAGCACCCGCGCACGCCCCGTAGTCGAGTCACCGCCAAGTTCACCACCACAAGTCGAGGAAGAAGGGCAAGAGGGCAACATCGAGCATCGTCTCCTCACCGACACCGACCTCGACTTAGTGGGCGAGCACGAGACAGCGCACCTACACGCTTCTCCAACACCGTCTCTTTGCTCCTACGCGAGCATTTGACACGGAGCTGCTGCACAAAATAGGTATGGATGCTGAATTTGCTCAAGTATTTAAAGCCTTAGGGTGGACAGATTTTGCTAGTGTAAATGAGCCGGATTCCCGCTTGCTTACACTTCGGTTTTTATGCACCCTACAAACGGTAGATGAAGGAATTTCTTTTCGGTTTTTCCGTGAATCCTACCGTTTGACTTGGAAAGAACTTAGCACTCTTCTTGGCTTTAATACTCGCTGCAATACCGACTTGGATGGTGCCCTTCCTCGGTTTTCAAAGCATGCTTTTGGGAAAGGATTACGGGTCTTCCTAGTTGCGTGCGACCTAGAACTAATCACATCCATCATCCTACCTTGCGTTTTATGCACATGTGGATTGCTATCACTCTTTTTCCAAGGAGTGATATTCGAATTGTGCGCGAGGATGAGCTAAAAATTCTTTTTGCTGCGGTCGATAAGATTAAGATTGCTCCCGTGAAAGCCATGATTTGCCAATGGATAGAAAATCTTGGGACGATAGGACCAATTGAATGTACCTCTCTAGTGACACGAATTGCCATGCGGGTGGGAGCTTTACATGATGCTAATGTTGAATACTTTGCTACACCTCGCTCTCTTATAAATAAAGATTATCTTATTCAAGGTCACTCTCTTAAGAATGGTCGAACGATTCCCTCATATATTATTTTGTGGGATATGCAAACGAGTTTCGGTTACCTAACCCGGACCTTCGTTTGTATACTCTCAAAAATCTAACCATTGAGCTCCAAGAAGCGCAGCGGTCTCGCAGGAGTGTATCTTCTCGCGAGGGCGCACGGATCGGAACAACCATCTACCTCCGAGATGCCCACACCGCACCCCACGACTCATGGCGAGCCGGAGTACAGCCACCCGGGTTTTCTCCGGTGGGTACCCAGCCCCGCCACCTCACATGGCCGGGGATCGGCGTGGCAAACTCCGGGATATGGCCCGGGGCTGTTTTCTCCACAACAACAATGGGAGGAACACTCCACCGACTCCGGATCAGCCCAAGGCTACAACTTTGTGCAGGAGATGAACAACCTCTCCTCACAAATGGGAAGACTCCAAACCACGGCGGAAGACACCGAGTATGCGCTCAACCAACACATCTTGCAAACTCATCAATGGCAAGAGCGCACCGACACCCAGCTCACCGCCCTCACCAACATGACGGAGCAACAACGAGCCGATCTTTTGGCTTACTTCCGTCACATGGGGTTCATTCCACCAAACCCATGAGCAAGAACAAGCTTGGGGGCAGCACCCCCGCTAAGGTATCATGTATCGCAACTTGTATCCTTTATTGTCTCTTGTTTTTGCTTGTTCTTGCCTCTCATATGAAAAACAAAATAAAAATGATAAAACTAAAAAGAACAAAAAGAAGTAGCTTAGTTCCCTTTTATACGCTGCAAGTATGTTGCTAGTCTTTCTATGTTGAGATGATGAATAGTTGCTCTGTTTTATTTCTCTCATGTGCCTAGTCTATAATTTAGAACTCTCCTAGTTTTGAGTTTGGTGGCTAGCAAAACTTGCTTAGAACCTGAAACTTGTGGGCTGCACATGCTTGAGCTGCACCTAAGTTGTTGTGAGATGATGATATGGTAAAAAGAGCTGCTATGATCTTGTCCTAAGTTGAGCTTAAAATCTCCGGAATTCTGTTCCCAAAAATTGCAAAATCTATAAGTTCCCAAGTGATGATAAATTCCTACCAAAGCCATATGCAAATTTCCCTTGAAAACCTTACTCATTTGCTACTTGTTACTTCATTGAGCTTTATCAAAATTGTGTGACCCTAGTGAGATGCTTTTCATACTCTCATGATCAAGATCACGTACACACTCCACCTCATATGCTACACTTCTACACCGGAAGTTAGCAACATGTCATGCCATCCACCCAAAATAAAGACACTCCTCACATTTTATCACCTCTCTTAAAATATCAAAAGAAGGCATGGCTATGCAAAAGAAAAAGAAAATAAGGCTCACAAAAGATGAGCAAGAAAAAGATGTCTGCTCTCATTTCGAGCATGGAAAAAGAAAGAAGAAAAGATAGCCATGCCCAAAATCCAAAATAAAAAGAGGTGAAACAAAAAGAGGAGTAGTCAAATACACCACCACCATCATCTTCACACTTGCACATCTTGATCTACGATTGTATGACTTGCTATCTCCATGGATCCACTCTTTTGGTTTCGCAAAAATATGAATGCAAGTATGCCTCATTTCATACCCTACCTTGAGCTCCACAAAAGCCTATTAGATGTAGGATGAGGCAATACACATGCCTTGGTGAGGAATATAAACACCATTAGAGCGATTCGAGAGCATCACTTGTGGAACGTGGTTTTACTTGAAAAAAAAAAAAAAAAAAAAATATTTTTTGAAAACGTCCGGAGAATAAAAAGCAAGACAAGGGAAGAGAAAATAAATGCTCTATACACCGTTCTCTCTCTCAACCGCCCAAGGTAAAGTGAAAAGCACAAAGCCCCATGAGGACTAAGGGGAAGGGTGAGTCACCATTGCCAACTTATTCAACTCAAGGATGAGTATCTTTGTTATACACTTGGTACCTTTGAGAAGTAGGCATTGTAGCAACTCCCGATCAACAACCTAAAGTTCTACTACTTGCTCGGGACGAGCAAGGGGTAAGCTTGGGGGGCTTGTTGACGGTCGTTACGGACCAATTTCGACCGTCAATTAGTCAAATAAATGAGAAGGACTAGGCATGTCTTGCATGCATTTTACTTAGAAATAACCTAGTTCCACGTGTACCTCTAGATTTTTAGTGTGCAGGTGGAAAATGATGAATTCCGGGCCCCGAGGCGACAAATCAACACTTTTACAAAACTTCCACTTCGCCGCGGGAATCAACTCCAAGATAAAAGGCCAACGACCACGAAATCCAACACAAATAAGGCCTCACGCACCTGGATCAAAGACCAACATCCAGTGGGGGAGCCAACCGCCAAAGCCCGGCCCAGGAGGGGCCGGTGGCGGCTCGGCCGAACCAACAAGGCGGTTCGGCCGAACCGTCATGGTGGCCCCCCGGCCCACTTTCTCTCGGCGGTTTGCCCACCGCCTCCGGAGGTCGGTTCCACGCGCATTAAATGCCACCGACCTACGAAACCGCCTCCAGGAGCCGACCTTTCAAGCCTATATAAGGAGGGGTACCCCCCCTCCTTAACACACACAACAACACAAGGATCATTCTCTCCTCACACTAGAAGTTTAGAGGCTTTCTAGGTAGTGCTAGGCTTAGTAGTGGGCTGCCTCATTGCTCCCAAAGTCTTGTGGAGAATTGGGTATAGCTCTTGTATCCTCTCTTTATGAGACTTGATCATTCATCTATGGAATACTTTCGTTCATATCCTTGTCATGAGCTTTATAGAGTAGTCATGATCTTGTTTGATCGTTCATCGTTCGTTCATATGAGTTCGTCGTTCGTTCTTCGTTCTTCATTAATAGAAGATGAACTCATATCGAATGTTCTTCGTTCGTTCATACTTGATCACCGATTACTCCTGATCTTACTTGATTAATTGCCGTTCGTCGCTCATTCTTGAGCGACGAACGCCTTTGCATGACTTAGTGCTAGCTTTGATCCTTTCGTCTAGCGTATGCTAGTTAGGCTAGTGTTCTTATGAATAGGCTTCGGGTTCATCGTCCCGCAAGGGTGCTCTAGATTTACCACCATGTCGGTGCCTCGAGGGATCTAGAGTTGTGGTTAGTGACGCCGGCACGGTGTCGGGGTTATCTACCCACCGTTGAATGTGCTTCGTGTCCCACGGTTTGTAGAGGTAGGTGACAAGAAGTGACAGCCTTGTCATCCAAAGTAATCCTCCACGTTCGGGCATGGCATAGGAGTCTAAAAGTCGGAGTCGCGAGGCGGACCTCGCGTAAGACGGATCTCCCGATGATGCCTAGGCATTAGACGCTTGCTTGCGCTTGCATGATCTTGGATGTTAGGTAGAAGCTGCGCACTCATATGAATGTTGTATCATTAGGAGTAGTGGTCTCGCTAGTCTAGTTTAGCTTTATCTAGGATCGCCTCTATCCCTTTTATAAGAGAATGCATCGCCTTGGTGTGTGTCACACTATCCTCAACTTATTGCTCCTAACCCCTGCATTGGAATGTGAATACTTCATCATTCTTTTGTAACATCATGAACATAAGTACTCTTATCAACCATGTCTTCCTTTGGGAAAATATAAATACGATACCCTTGAATACTCTCGGGTGAAATGCTACAACAGGTTATCCGTCCGCTTGCGGATATTCATGACCCACCTTATAATACATATCTAGTACTTGTACTTGGATGTGGATTATTTGGTTAAATAGTGCAAGTGACTTAAACCCTTGGCTCTCCCGCGGTCACGTGTTTCTTTCCGCGTGACCTTAAGAGATGCCAACAGCGGTATCGCCGGTGCGTTGGCGCATCGCGTGCGCGAGGAGACTCTCGCTAAGGCCCGGAAGGACTTCGCTGTCGAGCTCAAGGCGGTGGAGAAGAGCCGGGACGACTACCGCCGACGCGTCGAGCGGTTGGAGGCCCGGGTGAAGAAGTCGGGTCATGGCCCTTCTGCCGCCGCCGGTGGCGACGACCTCCGGCGGCAGCTTGCGGAGGCGCGGTCCCGGCTCGAGAATTCCGAGGTTCGGCGCGTTGAGCCGAGCGAGCGGGTGACCGATGGCTTCGGCGGCGCGGTCGCAGGCCGAGATCGCCGCCGAGGTGCACCGGCGGTCTCGTCGGCACCGTTCGAGGTGGGTCCGCCCCGTTTTCCCGAGCCCCTTGACCGCGGCGCGGCCGGGTATGCATTCGCCATGCGGGGGTGGTTGACTCCCCGAGCAGCCCGAACACCCGGGTGGCGGAGGTCCCGGAGGAGGAAGGGCGGCAAACCATAGCCGCGGCCCCGGAGGAGGTGTCGGCGAACGCGCCGGTGCCGGTGCCCGGGTTCCCGCTCCCGGCCGTGGTGAACAGCGATGTCCCCGCGGGTGATCATGCCGCGGCCAAGGCGCAGTGCACGCGCCGTCGCTCGTGCCTTTGCCGAAAGCTTCAAGCGGGGCTAAGTGCCCGCTTCCTCCACCTCGCGAGTGGCCTCTCGTCGCCTCGTGCCTTTTTTGTTTTTATTAAACCTGTTTTTCCGTATGCAAGACAGAAGTTAAGTTTAAATTTCAATGTTGATGAAAAGCTTAAGCCCGTTGTTCCCCTTCCGTTAGGTGCGATTGTCGCCGTGCGCCACTTAGTCGTAGGCCGTCCGGTACTTTGCAGCCTACGCTTAGAGCGCGACTTCGGCGCCCGAGCCTTAACCGGACGTGACGCCTTCCGACTTCGGGCCTAAGTCATAAGCCTTTCTTACCCGTCGGAGGAAAGTGACGACTTTGACATATACAACAGACGATCCTACGAGAAGTAGGGAAAGAAGCAACCGGGCGCTGTTTTTATTCACAACACGTTAGTACAGAGTGCCGTGGCGATCGTGGCCGTGGCGATGAGACTTCGGGTACTACCCGGGACCATTGGCTACGGAATATTCTAAGGGTAGAATTTCTTTAGGTGCTCAATGTTCCAAGCGCTTGGTTTCGGGTACCCGTCCTCCGACTCCGCACGAACGGATCCCGGCGGGTGACGGCAGTGACGACGAAGGGCCCTTCCCACATGGGAGTTAGCTTATCCTTGCCTTCACGCGTCCGAGCCCGCCGGAGGACGAGGTCTCCCGTTTGCAACTCCCGGGCGCACGCGCCGCCGGTGATAGCGGCGCAAGCCCCGGAGGTACCTCGCGCTTCGCGATGAGTACTCGTCGTCTTGCCTCCTCGAGGAGGTCAATGTCGTCGTGCCGCCGGTGCTTTGGTCGGCTTCGTCAAACGCGGCGACTCGGGGGCCATTGAACAGGATCTCCGTGGGTAGCACCGCCTCCGCACCGTACGCGAGGAAGAAAGGCGTTTCGCCCGTGGCTCGACTCGTCGTGGTGCGCGGGGACCAGAGCACGGATTGGATCTCTGTTACCCACTTGGAGCCTTTCTTCTTCAACGGGTCAAATGATCTTGTTTTCGGACCCTTGAGGATTTCTCCGTTGGCGCGTTCGACTTGGCCGTTGCTTTGTGGGTGGGCTCTTGAGGCGAAGCGGATCCGGGTGCCGAGGGAATCGCAAGTACGCCGCGAACGCGTGACTCGTGAACCGGGTCCCGTTGTCCGTGATAATCCGCTGCGGCACCCCGAATCTTGCAATGACATTCTTCATGAATCCGCTCGTCGAGTTTTGGTCTATCTTTGTCACCGCCTCCGCTTCCACCCACTTCGTGAACTTGTCGATGGCCACATATAGCCACCTGTACCCACCCGGGCGATCGAAAATGGGCCTACAATGTCCAAATCCCAAACCGCGAACGGCCAGGATAAGGGAATTGTTTGAAGGGCTTGAGCGGGCGGATGCGTCCGCTGGCGTGAAACCGGCATGCCTTGCATTGTTGCACCAGCCTGGTGGCGTCCTGGAGGGCCGTCGGCCGATAGTAACCCTCGCCGAAAGGCTTTCCCGACCAGCGTGCGCGGAGCGTGGTGCTGCCGCACTCGCCATCGTGGATCTCAACGAGTATGTCGTTGCCTTCTTCCGTCTTGACGCACTTCGCAGAATGCCGTTGGCACTGCGCTTGTACAGCCTCGCCATCAACAATGGCATATCGCTTGGCTTGGCGGGCTAGGCGTTCCGCGTCCGTGTCGTCTTCCGGAAGGATGTCGTCACGCAAGTACCCGAGGATGTCGTCCATCCAACAGGCGTCCCGCGGCTCGCCGGCAGCGCTTCTTCGCTATTCTCGCGTGTGATGCAGATCCCGCGGGTGCGCCTGCGCTTTGTTGTTGCTGTCCGGAGCTCGGTCGGCGTCGGAGGCCGAAGGGGATGTCAAGATCTCCATGAACGTCTCGGGTGGGATTGGAGCTCGAGTGGAGGCCACCCGGGACGGTTCGTCGGCAATGTGATTGTCGCCCCTAGGTACGTGAAGCACCTCGAGGCCGCCGAACTTCCTTTCCATCCGCCTCGACCGCCGCGAGGTATGCGGCCATCCGCGGGTCGTTGCACCGGTACTCCTTGGATACCCGGTTGACGACAACTTGTGAATCCCCTTGGCGAGGAGGCGTGTGACCCCAAGGTCGGCCGCAATCCGCAACCCCGTCGGGAGAGCTTCGTACTCGCCATGTTGTTGGTGCACCCGAAGTGTAGCTGGACCGCATAGCACAGCTCATCGCCGGTTGGCGACAGTAGCAGCACCCCGCTCCCGCACCGTTGAGGGTGAGGGAACCGTCGAAGAACATCGTCCGGTGGTCGCCGGGTGCGTCGTCATCGCTGCACCCGGTGCTCGAGCTCTTCACGCTCGATCTCCGGGGTGGGCGTCCACTCGGCGATGAACTCGGCTAGAGCCCGGCTCTTGATGATGTGTGTGCCGAGGAAGGACAAGTCGAACTCCCCGCCTCCACGGCCCACTTGGCCACTCGCCCGGCCGCTTCTCGTTGCGCAAGTATGGTCTCCGGCCGGTGCTGTCGTTACCATCCGGACGGGATGGCCTTGGAAGTAGTGCCGTAACTTCCGGGATGCGCCAAGTACTATGTAGAGCATCTTCCGGCACCGTGGGTACCGTGTCTTGGCGTCCCGCAGAACTTCGCCGATGAAGTATACCGGGCGTTGAATGTGCCGCGCCCAAGATTCGGATTCTAGGGAAGCGGGGCCCAGCTCGCTCTCGCTTGTCGTGGGAGCCGGGCCGGAGCCCCGGTGATGCATCGATGACGCGGCGCCGACGTCGGGGGTAGTTGGAGCGGATCCCACCCCGCCCATGATGCGAGACGTGGTCGGAGCCGGAGCCCCCGGTGGGGTGGGATCAACGCGTCCATCCTTGCTTTCCTGGCCGTGGTCCCCGCTCGCCCAAATCATGCGACGAGGTCGGAGCCGGAGCCCCCGGTGAAGCCGGGGAGCCACACCGTCCGCAGGGTCGTCGCGCCGGGGACCGCCCGGGTGCCCCACCCGGCAGGCGGAGCGGCCGCACCGCGTGCCATGTTGTGAGTGGGGGCGTCCGCAGCCCCGGGTGCTCCAGTGCTCGCGAGCTGGTCGTAGGCGGAGCCCCCGGTCCGCTTGGGCTGCCGCCTTCGAGCCGTCGAGGCACCCGCGTTTGCTGGTTCGCCGAGAATCGCGAGGCGCCGGCTCCAGCCCGCTCGACCACCGGAGCCGCACCGACCACTTGCGGGTTAGCCGCTATGTACATGAGCGAGTGGTTCACCCGGTTCCGGGCGACTAGAACGGGCGCAGAGGACAGATAGCGCTTGAGGTCTTGTAAGGCTTCATCGCCTTCCCGGGTCCACTCGAATTTGTTCGTCCTCTTCATCGCCTTGAACAGGGGGAGGGCGCGTTCACCTAGGCGCGAGATGAATCGGCCAAGGGCCGCCATGCTCCCGGCCAGGCGTTGCACGTCCTTGAGCCGCCTTGGGGGTGGATTTCTTCGATGGCCCGGATTTTCTCAGGGTTTGCTTCGATCCCGCGGTGCGAGACCGGAAGCCGAGTAGCTTCCCCGCCGGTACGCCGAAGACGCACTTCTCCGGTTGAGTTTCACCCGGTTGCGGCGCAGATTGGAGAAGGTCTCCTCTAAGTCGAACAGGAGAGACGGTGCCTTGCGGCTCTTAATGACCAAGTCGTCGACATACGCCTCCATGTTCCTCCCGATTTGCGAGTCCAGGGTCAGGCGCATGGCTCGTTGGAACGTGGGGCCTGCGTTTTTGAGACCGAAAGGCATGCTCACGTAGCAAAAGCTCCCTACGGGAGTCATAAAAGCAGTCTTCTCCTCATCCTCCTTAGCCATACAGATTTGGTGGTACCCGGAGTACGCATCCAACATGCAAAGCAGGTCGCAGCCTGCGGTGGAGTCTACTACGGAATCTATCCGGGGCAACGGAAACGGGTCCTTCGGGCACGCCTTGTCCAGGTCGGTGTAGTCCACGCACATCCGCATCTTGCCGTTATTCTTGGGCACAACCACCGGGTTGGCGAGCCACGTCGGGTGCGTGACTTCCTGGATGAACTTGGCCTCCAGTAGCCTCTTGACTTCGGCCCGGATGAAGTCTTCGCGCTCGGGGCTTGGCGCCTCGCCCGCCGCTTCACGGGTCTCGCGGCGGGGTCGACCTTGAGTTGGTGCTCAATCACCCTCCCGGGTATGCCCGGCATGTCCGAAGGATGTCAAGCAAAGATGTCGCTGTTTGCTTGGAGGAAGGTGATGAGCGCGAGTTCCTATTTTGGGTCGAGGTCGCCACCGATGGTGGTGGTCTTGTCCTCCGAGCCCCCGAGCGAGATCTTCTTGGTAGACACTTCCCCGGAGCCGAAAGCTTTGCCCGCTTGGGGCCGGATTGTGCAGCGGGCTTCTCCGGGGTGTCGCGCGCTCTCTTCCCGCCGGTGTCCTCCTCTCGCTGCCATTTCGGCCGCCAAGATGTCCTCGAGGCAAGCCATCGCCTTGACAAGCATTCGCCCTCTCCACGATGACACCCTTCGGGCCCGGCATCTTCGGCGTGAGGAACGCGTGGTGCGGGATGGCCATGAACCGGTTTATGCCGGGTCTCCCAATGATGGCGTTGTAGGGGAGGCCGATGTCCGCGACGTCGAAGAGGAGCTTCTCCGTGCGGAAGTTGTTCCGGTGCCGAAGGTGACCGGGAGCTCGATCCTCGCCCAAGGGGCGGGAGCTGCCCGGAGCACGCCGACGAAAGGGCGCGAGGGCTGCAGCTCGGCACGCGCCCACCGCAGAGAGTCGTAGACCTTCGGGGTGATAAGGTTGAGGCTCGCGCCTCCGTCGATGAGGGTGCGCCCCACCTTCTTGTTGCGGATGGTGGGCGACACGACCGCAGGGATCTTCCCCTTGGTATTCTCGGGGCCCACCATGTCGCTCTTGTCGAAGGTGATGGGAACGTCCGCCCACTTCAGCAGGGGAGCCGCGGCCTTGCCCTCGGTGATTGCGAGGACCTCGCGGCGGAAGTGCTTGGCCTCGCCTTTGGACGTGAAGCTCGAGGAGCCCCCGCCGATCACGGCGATGGAGTCGTCCGCGCTCCGGTATGCCTCGACTTCCTCTTTCTCCTCTTCCTTCTCTTTCTCGGCCTTCTCGGCCGCCCGCCGCTCGTCGCGCCGCTTGATACTCGCCTGGATGTAGCGGCACTCCGACCGGTCGTGGTCGTTGGTGCGGTGGAAGTGGCACGCGAAAGTACCCGGGGATTTAGCCGGCGACTTGCCGCACCCGCGGGAGGTGGGCGCCGCGCCCCCGGGGGACGGGCCTCCGCCCGCGGCCACTTCTTCCGCCCTACGCTTGCGCGCGAGGTTCTTCTTCTCGCTTCTTGGAGAGGGTGCCCTTGGACTTGGGAGAGGAGGTACCCGGGTTGGACTTCGCCGGCGGGTCGTGCCACGCTTGGGCTTCCCGGCGTCGGGCGCACTTGTCGGCCAACCGGAAGAGGTCCGTGACCGTCTCCGGCCGGTGTACGCCCAGCTCGCCCAGGATATCCTTGTCTCGGACGCCATGGCAGAAGGCGGAGAGCACCCGGGAGGGGTCGATGCGCGGTATGGTGTTGCGAACTTGACCGAAGCGCCGCATGAACGCTCGCAGCGTCTCGCCCGGCTTCGGACGATGCGGTCCAGGTCGATCCGCTTCCCGGACGCTTCGCCGTCCCTTGGAAGTTGGCCATGAACTCCCGGCACAAGCTCTTCCAGAGCCGATGGACTCCGGCGCCGGGTTCATGAACCATGACCGAGCCGAGTCCTTGAGGGCCGGTGGAAGTAGTTGGCCATGATGTCCTCCGAGCCACCCGCGGCTTTGACGGCGGTGGAGTAGATCCGTAGGAACTCGTCGGGGGCAGCGGTGCCGTCGTACCTTCTCGGAAGGTCCGGCGGAACTTGCCGGGCCACGTGACGTTGCGCGTGCGCTTTGAGAGGGCCGCGCAGCCCCCGAGGAACGAGGGGTCGAGCTCCTTTCTCTTACGCTTGGGGTGGCGCTCGGGGACGTCTCCGCCTCCGTGCCGTCATGGTTGTGGGCGGAGGTGCGCTCACGCTCGCGTCCCGCTCGCGCGAGCGCTCAATGCCGACGCGTGCATCTTCCCCTCACGGCGGCGCCCGTTGAGGTCGTTGCGCAGGTCGCGGCGCCCCGCGCTCGCGGGGAGTGGACGGAGAGCGAGGCCGCCGGCGGGCGCGCGTCCTTGGCGCGGTTGGCGCGGCGGTTGTTGCCGGTCGGTGGCTCGCCGCGGTTGGCGCGACGGTCCCGCTCGGCGCTTGGCTCCGCGCCATGTCCAGGAGCTTACCTACTCCGGTGAGCCACTCCTTTGCTCGCTCTCCCCGCCGCCCCGCCGGCGGGTTGTTGAGCATGGTCTTCACGGCGGTCAAGGGGTCGTCCCCTCTTTTTCCTGGAAGAGGTGACGCGCAGCTGGCGCGCTCGGACGCGAGCGGCGTGACGGCTCGGGCGTGGCGGTCGGCGCCGCGCCGGTCGTCTCGCTGCATGGTTGGTCGCCGAGGTGCCGGGACGGTCGCCGTGAACGGAACGGCCCGCGCGACGACGGTCGCGGCGACGACGCCTCGTGGACGCCTCGGGCCGGAGACGCTATCTTCCGTCCGCGGCGTGTCCGAGGATCTCTCGCATGGTTGCGTGGAAGTTTCGCAGCGCGAGCGAAATCTACGACCTTCCCCTACCCGACGCGCCAAATGCTCGGTGTGTGAGCACACCTCCAAATGGGGGCCTCGTCAAGACTCCCTTCGGATAGGCTCTGGGAAGAACGGATTTGCTCGTGCCTAGCGTAGACGATTCAAGCGAGCAAGAACACGGAGAAATTACCTGTGTTCGGGCCGCAATGGATGCGTAATACCCTACGTCCCGCTTGTGTGTGTATTCGAATCCCTTCTTTACATGGGAGTCTCCCCTCCTTTTATAGGGTAAGGAGAGGAGCACCGTACAAGTACCCGGGGTACCCGGACGCCCGGTGGGGGTCCGGTCCTTCCCGGGATATCCCGACACGATCCCGACCAAATCCGTTGCGATCTCTTCTCCTCGGTTCGGGCTCCAAGTCTTTTCCATCCTATTGGTCGAGAGTCCTCCCGGCGCCGTAGCAGCGCGGCTTCCCGAGACGCGGCACACGGGGAAGACGCGCGCACGTCCTGTCGGGCTGCGGCGTCGCCGCGAGCACTCGAGTGCCGCATTAACCCCGGGTGGTTGGGACGTCGAGAGGAAGCTACCGGGAAGCTTCGTCCCCCGACGCTCCCGCTCCTCCGGCCTTCATGGGCCTCGTGGGCTTCGTGGGTCTTGAGGACTTCCTCATCCGCGGCCGCCGTCTTCGTCCGTGGGCTGGAAACGCCCGTGACCGGTTAGGGGACCCCGATCCCCCTACACCGACGGCTTCCAACGCGAGCGTTTGTGGATGAAACGTTTTTTTGCTCGCGACACGGAATCGACCTCCCCTCGATTCTCTCCGACGCTATCGGATTCTCGGATCGAAGGAGTCCCCGCGCCGAAGAGAGCGTCCGCTCGTCCTCCACACCCTCCCCCCACGCCAGCACCGGTCGGCCTGGTCCGCTAAGGAGCTCCGTCGTTGGTCGGACCGAGCCGCCGAGAAGCTCCGCCACCCCTTTGGCCCCGGGTGTCATGCGCGAAGCACGGCCGCCGCTCGCTCTCGAGCCCCTCTCGGCCCTAGGCCTCCGTCGCTGCACGCACGCCGACCGTCGAGCACGGTCGCCCCACCCGCTCACGCTAGTTGACGTGCTAGAGGATGAAGAAGAATGGCGGCCGGAGAAACTCGATTTCCGATGATTCTAGTGAAGGAATTGCATGGGAGATGGCTCAAATGGCTGTGTATAGAGGTGACTCGGATTCTTATGCGAGGAATTGAACCAAAACTCATCGTGGAGGAAGAATTTGGTGATGAACTTGCTGCAGCGACGAGGTGTGCGTTTGGTGGAAGCCATGGTACCAAACGACCTGGTTTTGTTGAATGCGATTTAGACCAGAGCTATGTCTCGAGAAATCTGGATTTGGAGAGAAGCGTGGTGCACATAAGTTGTTCCAAATGGGGGCTGAGTTTACTCATTTGAGTAGACAAAAATATGTATTATATTTAATATCAAAATTTCGGACCGTGCCGTGCTACCCATCGGGCTGTGTCCTCGGCCCAAGCATGGCCCAAAAACGTCTCGTGTCGTGCCAAAAACAAGCGTGCTTCGAGTCCGCCCGGATAGCCCGGCTCGTTTGGCCATGTTTACGTACTGCTGCTGGTCATGGGCCTCATGGCACAGCTGAAACCAGTCAACCACTTTGCTGCCGTTTCGCGGTCCAGGTGAGGTGAATGAGGCCGACGCCGACACAGGTCCAACAAGGGGATCCGTACGTGCGCGGTACAACCAACCCGCCGCCGGGAGCAGCATGATGAACCGTCGCTGGAGCACGCGCGGACCACGGCCACAAACGCCGCGGCCAATTAATCTGGCTGGCTGCAGGGCACGAGACGGCGACGGCGGCGAGAGATAGATCCGCACCCGCGGCTCGTATCGAGCTAGCCCGTCGGTGCACAGCACCTTCCAGGATCGATGGCCGCGACGGCGACGGCAGATCGATGTGTCGGCCGGCCGGGGCCCGGCGCGCGCTCGTCGTGTCGGTCGCGCCCTCCGCCGCGTCGTCGCAGGGCTCTCCTCACCTCACATGGCCGTGTCGTCGACGTCGATCCAGAGAGCTGGGTGGGTGGGCCCGGCGTGGCAGCGGAACCGACTCGGCATCGCTCTGGGGACCCACGCGGCAACACAGTCCCATGCACAGGCCAGAGAAGAAACCTCGAGGCCCCCATCCGATCCAATAATCCATCATCATCCATGGATGATGGGTTCCACTTCCGCGAGTCTTATCCAATTCGCAGTTATTCTTTTCTCCAGAGACGACGAGTCCGAGCACGCGGGCACGGGCGACGGATCGATGGGAGTACGTCCAAGCTTTGTTTGTTCCCCTGCCGTGATCTTGCCCTAGTATATCGTACAGTACTTGCTACCTTCCGAGTCGGGGACACAAAAATTGATCGATCGTTGCGCTCTGTACTAACTGTGAGAATGAAGGAACCTCGCCCTGCGCCAACAGTGTAGCACGTCGTCCCATTTTCACTGTGCCATTGAAGTAGGAAAAGGCAACAATACTAGTACTAGGATGGGAGAAGAGACAGATACGCGTACCGCACACTCCTGTCTCCGTTGTTAAGATCTAGTATCCAGACCAACTCGCTTTTGCACCCAAAAGCCGACACGATCATAACGGAGCCGCGCGCGAGTCCATCCAACGATGGAGACACCAGCGGATCCAAGCAAAGCAAGCACAGGAATGGAACTGCGGTTGATGGGCGCTCTGATTGTTGACCGATTCCAAGCGGTTGTCTCCGCACGCCTGCCCTGGAAGTTATCAGGAAACGCGTCGCGTCGCCTCCATGTGCGATGCGCCTCGCCTGCCTCTGGCGCGCCGTATCCGTGGCCAAATGCGTGGCCGCTAAAGAACCGGAGGGCAGTGAACTGTAGGAGCGGTAGTACGTGCCAAAATGGCAAGAGTGCTTAGCTCGAATCGACCGGTTTTGGTTCATCCGAAAGTTGTAAAAGTCACGGAGATCTGCTGAACCGTCCAACACAGGGGTCGAGCCAAGAGTAAAAAATGGAAAAGGCAGCACAGGATCATGGAGCGACTGCATGCAGCCGAAGGGTGACCTCGGTGGGATACGTGACTCCGTCACCCAGCTGCATCAGTCGCGCAAAGTTATCCCGTGGGGAAAGAAAAAAGGCATGCACGGCGCTCGGCGCATGTGCGTGTCCTTTATTTGCCTCCGACAGGGAACATATACTTACGCGCCGTGCAGTTGGCCGGGATGGCGTGAACTCGCCTCAAGCCGTGCGCCGCTGCACGACATGGCCGTTCCCAATGCTCTGTTTTGGCGCCGGGCGGTGTATCCTAGAACGAGTACTCCACGCGACGGATTAAACATCAGCCTGCGCTCCATCCATCTGTACCTGTATCACCTGATCTCAATAATTTGTTAAAGATTTGCGAATTCCGTTCGTTCGGTGTTCCAGGGTTTATCACTTACTACCGCGGCAGGGCGGTAGTATCTCACTGGCAGGTTGGGCTGTCGGCTGACCGGGGCAAAGCTAGAGCGAGAGGGCGACACTGATTACTACTCAGATTAGAAGAACGACCAGGCCAGCGCCGACCCACACAAGGATCTGCCAGTGATGCTCATCCACGCGGGTCCAGGCTCCGAATCGGCGCCGCGGAAAGAAAGCACATGGGCACGCTGCGTGCGGCTCCAAAGATAAGATCTGGCCCGGGCCGGCCGGGCCCCCTTCATTAACTAAACGGCCGCGGCAGAGGAAGCACTGAAACTGAATCAGAACCTCGCACATGCAAGAAGCATCATCACCACCTGATTTGTTATGGGGGCGTGCCGTGCTCTCCAACTCGTGTCGTGTTGTTCATTTCTTTGGTGTAGTTCGCGTGGCGCGATCTTCGTCTTCGGAAGACACGATCACAGCCTTCCGATCTTCGTCGGTTGAGTAGGGCTATGCGGCCCTTGGCGTGCAGATCGGCCGACCTCGCTCGCTCGCTCGCTCGCTGTTCATCCCGGCTGCAGGGGCTGGCTGTGGAGTGCAAGCGACCGTGTTCGTCGTTCCTTTCCTGTCGACACGCTGGGCGTTCTCTGTTTACCGGGAATCAGTCGCATGACTTGCGGCGTACGTGCACATGGCTCCATGTGTCGCGTGAGGTTGACGAGTGTCTTCCTTCGGCGACGACGATTCTTCCTCTACGTCTTCTTCCTGAATTCCAGATCAGCCGATCTCGCCGTGATCCTTGCCGCGCGTGCAGGAGCTTGAGTCACAGAACAAACGGTACCGGCGCTGATCGATGATGCCGGCCACCGCGCGCGAGCACGTCGCAATCTCACGGCCATGAACCATCATGGCGAACATTAACCCCACAATATTATTTACTCAGACGCAAACACGTACGAAACCGCGGTCCACGGAGCGGCGACGCATGTCTGCATTCGGCAACTACCGACACGGCCCAACCTTCTGAAATGACGAGATTAGCCTCTCCATGGCTGGCCACCGCCGCCGCACCCTGTTCCTCCGATCGATCGTGTACGAACCAGCGAGTTCACCTTTGCCGTGAACAGCGCGAGACGAATTGCCACACCACGTATCCACTCATCAGGCCCTCCCCGGCTCGATCACCGGCGCATCACAAGCTCACGGGCATGCATGTGAGCCATGAGCACGAGCATTAACTGAAACCCATGATTGCATGAGCCGCGGTCCACGGAGGGACGACGCATGTCCGCGACCGACACGGCCGAATGACCCCTACCCCATGCATATGCACGGAACCCTCAAGCAGCGCCCGTGTCGTGTGAACCGGCAACTGGCCACGCACCGCCCGCGCCCAGCCATGTGACCGCACGCACCGGCTGTCCCCCACGCCAATCCGCCCGTTCGTCAGCCGGGCGGGACACGCGTAGGGCACTTGTTTCTTCCACCGCCATGAACGCGCAGTGGCATTCCCGCTATTAAGCGACAATCCAGAGGGCGTTTGCCCGGGGGCTGCTCTATAAGTGCGGCCGCGCCCGCGGCTTTGCTCGTCGTCCCAAGCTCCGGCCCGGCTTTGCGAAACAGGGGAGGAAGCTAGCTGTGTGCACATCAGAGGAGGAGAGAAGAATAGCATGGTGGGCCGCGTCGCGCTGTTGCTGCTCGTCTGCGCGGCGGCGCGGGTCGCCGCGGCGGCCGTCTCCGACGGTGAGAACTCTTCATCACCCGCTTCCTGCTTTCATGTTTTTTATTTTTTGTCCCTCCAGTCTTACACGCATGATGCTCAACGAGTACTGCCCAGGATATACCTTGGCCATCAAAACGTAGTAGTAATATCGACCAGTGAGCCCGTCGTCTTACAACCCAGTTTCCTAGTGAGCTGCTGCATACAGGACAGTTTTCTTAATTAGCAAATTCAAATCGAAAACAACACTTCGTATTCTCCCTACTGTCTTTGTAACTGACCGGTAACTTAGCGTCCAGTACTTGTACGTGCTCGTCTGACACGGATACCTCACCATATGGTCCATGCATAAGTAAATGACGAGCGTTGCTCCATGGTCCATACTATATACTAGAACTGGACCGCCGACCAGTTTGCTAACTTACACACCAGTGAGTGCGCAACCTGCTAGGCTGCTAGTACTAACAAGCACTCCAGTTCGTCATTTATCATGCACGTGATTAATGGCGGTCCGGTTACGGTGCGAGATCTGAACCAAGCATCACGACGACGAAATGATTCCCCGTCGCTGTCGTGTGGACGGATCGACCATGCACGCACCAACGCTCCCGATTTGATTATCGGAAGGCCCGTGCGCGCATCAAGACCCTTGTATCCTTGGTAATTATCCGTGGACCCTGCACGCACATGTATTGACGACGTGGACACATACACCTCACATGGCGCGCATGTCGCCGCTGTTCCCGCGTAAACTAGTATAGCTTCTTGTGTCCAAGCATCGCATGTTGGTCGAAACAGGATTCGGCCAACCTGGGGCGATTTGTACTAAACCAACAGCTGTTCCAGCGTCCAAAGCAACAGTTTATAATAATAAAACAGGCCGACAGTATCAGTGTGCTGGGCCTCTTGTTCTTCGTCGAGAGTTACTATTGCCTGGCCGGTGTTGATCTCGAAAGAAAAGTGTTTGATCTGGTCTTGCTCCGTGTGTGTGTGTGTGCACATCTCTGCATGTGGTAGATAGAGTAGGCGTGAATGCGTGGCCAGGCCGACACAGCACCAACAGAAATCTGGTCATACAGTCACTCGCGCAGGCCTGTGTGCCTGCAAGCACTGGATCACTTTTCTGCAATCACCGGCCGGCCTGCACTGGGTGGTGCCAAAATCTGACAGCATTCGGCTGTGACTGGTAATTAGTGCTCTGTGAAAAGTGAAGTAATTACTAATCAAATATTCACATGTCTCGTGTTCAGGTCTGCTCCCGAACGGCAACTTCGAGGATGGCCCCGCCAAGTCGCAGCTGGTGAACGGGACGGTGGTGAAGGGCGGCAACGCGATCCCGCGTTGGTCCACGTCCGGGTTCGTGGAGTACATCGAGTCCGGGCACAAGCAGGGCGACATGCTGCTGGTGGTCCCGCAGGGCGCGCACGCGGTGCGCCTGGGCAACGAGGCCTCCATCACGCAGCGCCTGGCCGTCACCCGGGGCGCCTACTACGCCATCACCTTCAGCGCGGCGCGCACGTGCGCGCAGGCCGAGACGCTCAACGTGTCCGTGAGCCCCGAGTGGGGCGTGCTCCCCATGCAGACCATCTACGGCAGCAACGGGTGGGACTCGTACGCGTGGGCCTTCAAGGCCAAGCTGGACGCCGTCACGCTCGTCCTCCACAACCCGGGCCAGGAGGAGGACCCGGCCTGCGGCCCGCTCATCGACGGCGTCGCCATCAAGAAGCTGTACCCGCCCGCGCTCGCGCGCGGGAACATGCTCAAGAACGGCGGGTTCGAGGAGGGCCCCTACTTCCTGCCCAACGCGTCGTGGGGCGTGCTCGTCCCGCCCAACATCGAGGACGACCACTCGCCGCTGCCCGCGTGGATGATCGTCTCCGCCAAGGCCGTCAAGTACGTGGACGCGGCGCACTTCGCGGTGCCGCAGGGCGCCAGGGCCGTGGAGCTGGTGGGCGGCAGGGAGAGCGCGATCGTGCAGGAGGTGCGCACCGTGCCCGGGTGGCGGTACCGCCTGGCGTTCGCGGTCGGGGACGCCAGGGACGGCTGCACGGGCTCCATGGTGGCCGAGGCGTACGCGGCCAAGGCCAGCGTCAAGGTGCCCTACGAGTCCAAGGGCACGGGCGGATTCAAGCGCGCCGTGCTCGACTTCACGGCCATCGCCGCCCGCACGCGGGTCGTCTTCCAGAGCACCTTCTACCACATGAAGGCCGACGGCACGCTCTGCGGGCCCGTCATCGACGACGCATCGCTCGTCGGGCTGCGCGGCAAGAAGCCCGCACGACGCCTCATGTAATGTAACAACCACCACTACGAATTCTCTCGCGCGCGGTAATGTAATATAATGTAGTAATGGCCTAATGGGCGACGACGACGCGTCGTGTGGTGTGGCTAGTAGTAATTGCTCTTGGTGTGCCTACTGCCTAGTACTAGTAATGGTTGCGGCTGTGTGCCTTCTGTGGCGCGGGTTGAGTGTTTTCATTTTCTCTTCTTAATTAATTTCCTGCAAACAACCGGGGAGGCCAGACTCAAGACAAAAAGGATTAATGATCAAATGCTACTACTATTTCTGTTTCACATGCGTGCTTTATTTATTATTACAATTCAATTCAATGGATTATTCCGTTCAGAAAACATTATCAACTGAAAATGTATTATGGACCAGCCCGAACGTCTACGCTATTGCGGCGGCGACGGACCAGCCCGGAACAGCAGCTCTTCCAGACATCGGTTGATGTGACTCCCGGCGTCCGCATGGACGGCTGAAGCGCCAGCACGGTGCTGCGGCAGGGAGGGAAGCCGTAACCGCCAACGCGATTGACTATCTACAACGGCCCAATACAGAAATCGAGCCCAAGTATGGGGCCGGCTGACACATTCTGTTTCTTTTCTTTTTCGAGCAATTCTCATCTGCCTGTAAGTTGCCGATTTTCGATGCATGTTTTGCTGAGTTTTTTCATGCTACTTTCACTCTGTCTAGTTAAAGATTAAAAGAAATAATAAAAGGCATCCTAAAATTTTATTCAACATCTGAAATTCTGAACCCACCGTAAGATGAAATGGGATTGTGTTCATCATATATGGTAATTGGTATCACAAAGGAGCTATAGGGAGCCTACGCAGGCATGAGCTGACATAAGAATGCGTCAATAAACCAGAGGTGACAGCGACTACAAGAAATCAAGATTTGGAAGGGAAACCAAAGCATCTATATCTAATCAAACCAGTCACAGAAAAGCAGCAAGTTGGAGTGATCCATAGAAGTAATAAGTTGGAGTTAAAGTAGCAAGTAGTTCTGAGAGGTTTGGCACACCCATGACCCATACAGCAGTTGAGCAGGGCATACCCTACTGGAAAGTTTAAATTTAGGTGTACTATACATTCATGACTACTGGTATTTCTCCAACGCTATTCCCAGCAGTTGAGTCAAGGAATAGTTCTGCAGTTACTTCCGAAGGAGAGATGCCACATCTAGTGATCGCCACTTCCTGGACCTGCACGATGTTGATTTCAGGATAACATTCAGTATTCTCTAGATCAAACAAGCCTGGAAATTCCTTCTGTATATCAGTATGGGGCAGTACTAAGTTACCAGCAAGTTCCTCGTTGCTGGCAATCCTTCTTTTCTTGGCAGCCATGGTGTTGCAGCTGACCTGGTTTAGAACCGTTCCGTCTTTACAGCCAGCTCTGCTGTTACTGCTGACTGGAGTATCTAGTGAACTTCTGTTCTTGCAGCCTGTTGTCTTCTGAAAAGAACTTGCACTGTGCGGCTTATCCGCTAACAAAGACATGAGGAAATCATCAGGTGGGATATAACCAACTACCCTTCCCTTGGATAATCTGCTTGCTTCCTCTGAATTCTGGTTTGAACCTTGATTCGATGAAAGATCATTGGATGAGGCCATAGCAGGCAAGCCCTCATATGAAAGGATGGAAGCGATTGCATGAATGGATGCTTTTAGAGCACAAGGGAGGACATCTTGTGGATTTTTTACCTGTAGGAAACAGTATCAGAAAAACATGAAAATAAAATCAGTTTAAAAAGGATCACAAAAGGTGCATAAAAGAGACAAATGTTGACCACAAAATCAGCATGGACCATAAAAATAGAAAAAATCATATCAAATAATTATCAGTATATCTTTCTTTAGTGTACTTCCCTAATTTCCTATGGTAGCTAAAACCAACAGGTTACTATAAAATACTATGTGGTTCTGTAGGAAAACAATGCAGAATGAGTTTTTATGATAAGTTTCCTAATGTGGCTGACACAAAGCATGACATATTTGATAATATATAACATAACACAGAAAGCAAGCAAAGACAAGGATATATCCAAGGCACGGTGATCTTACTTTAAAAAGAATAGCAGATGCTAGACGTTCTCTTAAGCAGTATATCTGAGCAACATCTAGAGCCATAGCTTGAAATCGGAGCCACCGATCAACAACAACTGTAACAGTGTTATCAGGAGAAGACATAATCTCTTTTTTTTGCTGTGTGTTATCAGGAGAAGACATAACCGCTTTTTTATGCTGTACCAAAGATTTTTTCTCAGCTTCACCCCCACTGTAATGTTTCTCCCCTCCATCACTATCATCAGGTGGAGCAACAGCCATTTCTGTGGCAAGCAGAAGCAAAGCACAAGATCCAACAACTGAACAGTTTCTAATATAGCTTCCATTGTCGCCTTGAGTAATCTCATCATATATCACTAATGGATTCCCAGAAGATTTGCTAAATGATTGGTCAAAGTTGCAGGAACGTGGATGTAGGCGAACTTTGAGCCCACTTGCTGTTTCCAAGGTTGGTTTTTTAGCATCTTTGCGAGGTAACAATCTTGCTACCATTGGGTAATCACCAGCCATAAGAACAGCACGCATGATACCTAACAGAGTTGCAAGTTACTTAAGTGCAATGGAACATTTCAAATCGACACACAACATAAATCTGAAAATATATTTAAACATAGTTACACAACAAAAAAAAAAAGTTACAGAATGCTTTTTTTCTTGAGGTGAGAACGAGATGGGGCAACAAAAATAAGAAAACGCATCAAAGTTTTCATTGGGATGTTAAATTACTTTTAAGTTAGAATGCACAACTTTAAGAACAGAAGAAACATGAGATCATATCTGCATACCAACCCAGTGCTAACTGTGCCACTCTTATTCGATAATGTTAAGGACAACAGGCATATAAACCATGAATTCCCGACGTATAAGGTACATGATAAACTACACATGGGAACATTCCTGGCATTTTGATGCATGCATAGACGCATAATTTCCTAAAATAAAATAACTCAAAATTGTACATATAGCTTCCTGCCTAGTGTTCACATAGCAAAAAGGAGAATCAGAATAATTCAGAACTTGAATTTGCATAGAAAATCAACGACCTTTATCTTTAGAGTTCAAGCTGCAGGCAGATGCATCTGCTGGAATAAACCCGCTTCCCAACAGTTCATTCTTTAGCCGTTCCCTCAATTTTGATAGCATATTCATTATGCCTGACGAGACAAAATACTTTGTACAAAACTCAGATTCTAGGCCCCTATCTTTGGCACGGCTCCAACAGTCAAATGCCGCCACAACAGCAAGCTGATCACTGAACCCACCATACAATGAGGCAAGTTCAATTTTTGCTGTGGCAACTCTTTTTTCTTATCTGGTTCCATTGGAACAAGGAATGGATCTTTATAACCTGCGACACATGCCAATGTCAATGCTGGATCCACACAATCCATCAATACAGCAAACAAAAGCATTCTGGTTGCTGATGGATGGAGCGGAAGGGAACCCATCTTTTCTCCTAATTCTGTTAATTCTTCGTCCTGTGTTAAAGCGCCAATATCCTGAAGCACACTGATAGCATTTCTTATAGTTTCTATAAGTGGAGGGTCTAAGGTTTTATTCAGAAAGTCTGCTATCTTGCAGTTTGAATCAAGCAGTTTGACCTGCACAATGGAGATTGGATCAACCAACAATTACCAGTAAACCAAAAATTATTCTTGAAACTAAGTGGAACATTTCATGATATTATTTGCACAAGATTGGGTACAACATTTAGCATTGTACCTGCAAACAAAGTTCCTCGACAGGCATTCTCTTCATTTCGGGAATTTGGTAATCTGGCAATGATGCTGCTCTAGACCTTGAGTAAAGATGATAGCAAGTCCCTGGCTGACAACGACCAGCACGGCCTTCACGTTGCTTTGCACTAGCTTTTGAAATCCAGGAAGACTGGAGTATTGACACATTATTATGTGGATCATAGCTTTTCTCTTTCATTCTCCCACTATCTATGACAAAGACAACATCATCAATAGTCACAGATGCCTCCGCAATATTGGTTGAGAGAATAATTTTACGAATCCCTGCTGGTGGACGATTAAAAACGTTTTTCTGCTCAATAGATGGAACCATGGAATGAAGTGACATCAAAAGAAATTTTGACGAGTCCTGGAAAAAAGGAGAAGCAAGTAACCTTTCCCTTAATCGAATTATATCTTCCCAGCCAGTAAGAAACACCAAGATAGCTCCTTCACTGGAATCCACACAAATTTTTTCAAGCAAACGCTCAATTAGCACAGGTTGAATGTGCTCTGGATTCTTAGTTGCCAAGTTATTAAGCAGTTTACTATCTTTTCTTGGTTTTAGCTGACTATCTTCTGTTTGCTTTAGCTCACTATCTTCTCTTGGTTTTGCTGAACTACACTCCATATGTTTCCTAATTATCTCACACACCTCTTGGTGATTCTCTTGTTGCGCCCAATCTAGTGCAGATTTTTTATCATGGTCCCGTGCTGAACAATCGACACCACAAGATAGAAGCATACAGACATCACCAAGCAGACCCTTTGCAGCAAAAACCATCAAAGGTGTTACGCCAGTTTCTGAATGATGGTAGTTGTAGATTGCTAGGTTCTGCTCTGCAGAAATAACCTCAAGAAGAGGATCAAATTCATCATTGATCAAAGCCATCTTAATAGATTCATCCATTGAACTTCTCAAATAGTCAGTTAATGCACATTTCTTCTTCAGATCACAAGATGTAGAATTAAGACGATTGTCGCCTGCAGAGTGCAGAATAGAAAGCACATCTTCCAAATAGAAAGTTTTGACCTGAGGGGAGGGGAAATATATTGCATCCTGTCAATAAAGATTCGAGATGATTTCAGATATTTAAACTGAGATTGTATACTAACAGGATAGGTAAACCCAGGGACTTGAATAATTGGACATCCATTAAAATATTTTGAAAACCGCTCTGCATCAAGTGTAGCACTCATGAGCACCTGTTAAATACATTAAACATTAGTAATCAGTATGGAAACATACTCGGATCAAGTAAGAACGCCAACTTACAACTATAAACAGATTTGGAATTTAACAGACAACTTGTATAACATAATAAAACTACTCCAGCCAGAGTTAGTGATATATCAATATGATATTGAACCAGACACAACCAGCAAACTCTTTAGGCAGCCAGGTAATAAGTATAAAAACACTCCAACAAGAGTTTATGATAGTATCAACATTGAACCAGGCGCAACCAGAAACCCCTAAGCAGCCAATGAATAAGTATAAAAACACTCCACCAAGAGTTATTCACATATCAATGTTGAACCAGGCGCAACCAGAAACCCATAAGTGACTTTTATGTTTCAGTATGGTGACTAAGAAACAAGAAACTGAACAGTAGGGAAGTGTGCTTACTATACGAAGATGAGGGTACAACGGCAACAAATCTCTGCAGAATATCGTTCACAAAATTTTGTTAGTATGTTACTATGTCCATTTATATATCAAAAAGTGTGCCGAGTGAGTTGCATTATAATACCTTAGAATAGTCAGCATGAAATCACAGAAGCTATCCCTTTCATGGATTTCATCCTAGAAAATTAAAATCTAGATGAGCTCATAACATTAGAACACATAACCCAAATAACAATCACACGAAACAATAAGATATTATTTTTAAATAAAATTGCATTGTGCAAAAATTTTGAGGAACAAGTGGAAATTTGCAATTCACATGCCCAAGCAATAAGCTGTACATTGATCATCCTTCATAATACTAATAACATTTTATATCTCATAAAAAACTATGTACCTAACATAGGGTTTAATCTCTAGCCTACCCAACTTTTCTTTGAAAATAGTTGTATTGTTGTTATTCCATTGTGTGCAGAAGATCTGGACTCCTTTAAACAATGAGCATGAAGATCCACATGGAACAAGACTACAAGAGGGCATTTATACATAAGTACTTGATGAAAGGCCATCATGGCCAAATATAATGACGCTCGTAATAGTGAAGCACATATTTTATTTTCATAATAAAATACAGTTAATCTTAAATTGTAAATTTAATCGAATATTATATAAATGCAGTCTTCCCAGTGGTTACACATATAGTTAAGCAGGAATTGTAAATTTAACAGAGTATCATACTATGCAGAATGTTAACGGATGCTAAGATAGCATAAATAAATACTATGTTTTATCAGATGTTGTGAAAGCACTGACAGTAAGGATAACCACTTATGGAGCCATGATAGTGGTCACAACTATCAAATTACTACTTCATTCTGGAATTGATGTCGTTTAGGACATCCGATTTACACTGGCCATAGCTCTCTTTTTTCTGTCGGAACAACATCAATTTTGGGATGAACGAGTAGGTTGTAATTTGTAAAGATGCCACATCCAATACGGGCGATTTGTCTTCTTTAAAAAACACTGCATGTTTGTAAAAATAGATGCCCCAGTCTAAAGATCCAGATACTTCCCAGGTGGCAAATTGATATATAGAACTACAGAATGCTTTCAACTTTCAAGAATATATATATGGAAAAGAAATTGCTGAATAATCACCTGACAGCATGTGTATTCAACATAATATGAAAATCTTAGTATGAGGCATTACCACAATGATGTGTGTTATTTGTGAAACTGCATCATTACTCAAGCGCTTCGAGTATTGTTTGTTTGATGTGTTGTTAGTTCCTCTTCCTATCAACAGTCGCAAAAGAATGCCATTTGTGCAGAACATAATTGAAGAATGCCTCCCTCCTTTTGATTCCAAACGTATCTTCAATGGAAACAAACAATAGTATAAGACAAAAAAGAAAACATATTACGACATATAGTGCATAAATATGATCTGGAAGCAAATATATTCAAGAAAGGGGAAGTCGATGGAAAAGTGCAAACTGAAAGGAGAGTCCCAAATTACTTCCTGAATTCAAAACAAAGGACATTGGAAATTAGAAGTAATAGGAATATTATTTTCTCCCTGGAGTTTCTTGATCAAAGTTGAGCTTCCACACAAGCATAAAACTGGTCCTAAATTTACTGAGTCCAGAAATGCATCATTGAAAATTGTAGCACAACAGCCTGTTAATACCTTATATCCAACTGTGTCACCAACAGGCTCTCCTCTTTCAGCGGATACTCGCTCAGCAACTGGATGGCACATAGAACACGGCATAAATAGAAGGATACAAACTGAAAAGCAATATTTAATGGAAGTGTGAGCCAATCATACCTGAAATAGCTGATATTCGACGTGGTTGAGTGCATATGATTTTACATGATTCACCTTTCCCCCACATATGATCTAAGATGTATTGAGGAACCTACATCAGAACATGACCAGTTAGTGAGATAGCAAAAATATCAACTCTAGGCTACCATATACGAACAAATGTACATCATTTTATTCTGGAAGCAGTCTATTTGAGCATGCCTCTGGCAGTTATATAAGGACTTAATGGCCATTTCTTGTTTTTTTTTAAGTCAACTGCTTTCTTGCAAGATTCTTAGAAATGGGCACAAGGACACGAAGTACGTTTTGCTGATATAATTGCAAGAAAATCAACAGCTTTAGTGCAATAGCCAAGCATATTTAACAGGTAGAATATAGTAGGCAAAGAATACAAAAACATTCGCCTAGAATGTAACGCAGGAATGAAAAGTGACATTCGCCTAGAATGTAACGCAGGAATGAAAAGTGACATTCATGGTTCAAACAGTAAATAAATTGTGTTGAAAGACTTGGTACCTGAGTGGTTTTACCGCAGCCTGTTTCTCCAGAAATAAGAACCACCTAGCAAGGGGAAAAAACAAGGATCAAGTTGCCATCACTCATCAGATGGCGGTGACATCATGCAAGCTGGCTAGTTGCTAGTGTGTACAACATGTAGGAAACCACATGAACGAAGTGATGAAAAAGAACAATTCAGCACCCACCTTAATGCATGTAACATATTCTGAAGCAAGGATAGAACTATATTACTCAACTCGATTAACTTACCCTTTTTAGAATATTGCATGTCAGGCATAAGAATTGATATGTAACAAAAACTCAGGACAAAAACAATACCTGGTGATTTTCCAAAGTTGAGCATATGACATCCTTGAAGGATGCAATAGGAAGTTTGGATCTGTTCTCAGCAACCTGTATAACATATACAGGTAAATACTTCAGCTATCATTTTACAAGTAAACCTCATATGACTCAATCTCAATTAACTAATAGGAGTCCTTTATAACTATAAACACAAAGAAAAGGAAGATAAGATTATAGCCAGATGCCAGAATATAGCAACCTTCCTCAATTGTTTGGATCCATTCATTTTATCAGTAACCATCTTAACCTTCTTTTCTATATCAGGTTTGCGCATACTTGGTCTGCAGAATGCACTATCTTTGCGTCTGAAGTTTGCAGCCTTATTAGTAGAATTCCTGAAGGCATCACCATTTAATTCGGCATCATCAGGAGGATAATGAGCAAACAACTCCTTCAAAACATGTCTCACGTCTTCAGAAAATCCAAAGTGGTTGGGGACCTCTTCTGTGTCAGGTATTTTTTCCTGTTCTTGTTTGTGAATAGAAAGATGTCTCTGCTTCCAAGACCTGTCGTTGACAAGTAAGATTCACAACGACTATTAAGCATAGTAAGTACTGTAAAGATAACATCATGATGCCACAGTAGAAAGATGCACCAAGCACAGTGATAGATTCCTTATAAACTTTTTCGCTGTGGCAACTCTGCATAATGAATTTCGAATTTCTGGTGTTCTTACTCAGAACTTCTGGATTTCAGGTCCATTTCGTTGCACATCTCAAGGATAGGAGCTCGGTCTTTATTGGACAAACCAGGCCCAATGTACACTGCAAGGTAACATTTTATAGTTATCACCTTGTTTAGCTCACATCATAAAAGAAAAAAAGAGACCAGTGGGCATTAAGTCTTATGCGCATTCTTAGGGAAAAAAACTAAAAATCCTGAATCATGCAATAAAAGAAGCACCACCGAGCATCAACAACTGTGGATGTAAAGCCTCAGTTCACAAGCAAACCTAGGGCGCGAACTTTGAGTTACAGGCATACTAAGGATTATAGGCGCGTTCCTGTGAAGTTAGAAACAGCAACGATACTGTCTATCAGTACTGTATAAAAAACTAAAACACTTGATCGCAGCTCGTAAACCAAAGGACCAAATGACGCAAATAAAAGAAAAATACAGCCAAGGTCGCATAGCCCCCCAATCGCGGCTTCGAAGTGCTTTTAACAGACACCAAAAGAGAAAGACAGCGAATGGAGCGAACCAGGAGGGCGAGCCGGGAGCGCAAGACGTCGACGGCTAGCCGGAGAAGCGCGGGGCGCGGCGTCGATGGCGAGCTGGGGTGGGGATGGGCACCGCGGGCGGAGATGGCGCCGGTCGGGGACGGGCCGCCTCGTTCGGTGTGGCGCGCCCGGTTCGGCTTTGGCGGCGCCGCGACGCGACGGCGGCGCTGCGTTGCGTGGGAGCGGGCGGCGCAGGAGGCTTGGATGGACCGGCACGATTGACATATGGGCCGTGATGGTCGGCGAGGGTTTCCTTCCTCGTATGGTCGCTGGTCGGTCACGGTTAGTGGAACAGTGTGCAGATGGGCCACAGAGCGAACTCAAGCGTTCCAGGCTTTAGAAGGCCCAAGAAGCCGTGGAACAGACATTCCTCGCGTCGCTACAGCCTACAGCTGACAACCGGGCGCTTCTGAGTTCTGATGTGGAGAAACTCCATGAAAGCCGAGAAGGTACTGACAATGGTGAAGATGTCGAAGGGAACCCTTCAATAAAACTTACCGCCACAACCGATCGAAAGATTTCAACATCTTCTGTTCAAATCCTCAGCAGTTCTTAAGATTCGACCGAAAGATTTCAACATCTTACGATAGCTACCTTATGATCACTAGCCACTTTTACCAATTTTTTGAGCTCTTTTACCGAAACAGTGTTTAAATAATGTTTTGCATGCAATTTTCCAAAAATCCATTCGCCACTGGTAGCTATTGCCCCCACTTCAAACTATACCGCGTGAACTAAATTTGTGCAATTCTAGAGATAACAACTTCGGCTGCACTTTTGTCCAGTACACAATCATTTTTTTCAACCTAGATAACGTCAGCTCTTGTTATCCAGTCTTGGGCAGTACCTACAGAGGTACTTAGTATTAGTAGGTATAAGGTACAATTCGTTTACATAGATAATCGTCCAGCTTTACATAAATGTGTTCCATCATAATAAGTATACCTAGTCTAAACTTCTGTCAGTTGATATATATGGCCGGGTGCCAAACGATTATCAAACCAGCAGCAAAATTCCCCAAAACATCAGATGCTTAAGCTATCTTTGCACCCCCACAAAAACCTATGAAAGTTGCGTAGCCACACCTACACTACATGTCAAGAACTCTTTGTGAGCCTACAGAAGTTATGTGTCAGTTGGACCTGCAGCGATGGTGTCAAGAGCAGTTTCTTGGGCCTTCTCCTCCTGGCCAGCTACAGTACTATCCTTATTCTGATCCCTTTCCTTCTCACCAGCTACAGTGTTTTCTTTATCCTTGCTAGTTTCCTTAAGGTGGCTAGCCACAGCACTTTCTTTATCTTCACCCTTCGGGGGAGAGACAGGAAAATCTTCCTCTGGTTGCCGCCGCCAACGAAAATTAGCAGCTTCAATCCATCGGGGGTGGACCAAAAACTTCTTGTTGGCAGCAGCCCACTGGGCCTTCTCTGTTGTCGGATCCAAAGCCACGACGTGGGTGACTGTGGAATCCATGTCTGCACAGCAGACGGCACCCAACTGCTCAGCCATCTTCCAGATAAACTGATCCTGTGGGCGAGCCTTCTGTGGGAACACCCGACTGAAGACTAATTTGCAGCCTTGAAGTACTTCCTTCCGCACCGCCTTAATCACCTGCACACAGGATGATACAGAAAACAGATAATGAATTGCTAGTAAGCATTTACTTCGGTGACCATTTTTGTCACTTAAACCATGTATATACATACATATATATATATATATATATTAAAAAAATTGCAAGTGAAGATGAGTATAGTAGTACAAATTCATGAAATAGTGATGACAATCAGTAATGCCAACATGGAGGGTCACAAGTCCAGTGGCTTACCGGTCTTACATCCCGTGACAAAAGATCAGTTCCAACATCCTACAGACAAGAAGTGCCATGGTAAACAATTAAATCTGCAGAGACAGTAGAAGAGAAAAATATGGAACGTGATAAAGTCATGTACTTAAGCAACCTACCGAATCAAAGAATATCGTGTGTATGTGTTTCAAGACATCTAAAATTGTAGCCAAAGCACCATCACTCTCCCTTTCATCGAGCATCGACTCTGACAAAGATCTAACACCATGGGTAAAGCCAAACTGCTCACGGCTTGAAGCAAAGTAATGATATCGCTCCATCAGAATTAGGTTTTCTTTATGCTTCTGCCAGACCTGGCACAAAATTTCATTTTAGGGTGAGAACAGTATGTTCATACACATTAACAATATGGTTATGGCAAAGCTGTAATATATCATTCAAACCCAAAATAACCAGTAGGAACCAGCTCTACAGTGAAGCAATACCAAAGAAATGAGGATGCATGATCAACAACAACAACAAAGCTTTTTATCCAAAGCAAGTTGGGGTAGGCCAGAAATGAGGATGCATGATCCTCCTGTTAAAAGTTTATATGTTCAAAGGAAGTAAAAACTAGTAGGAAACATAGAACAATAACTGCCCAATAAAACTTATAATGAACAAAGTATACTAGTACAAAAGACATAAAAGATCTGCCCCTAAAAAAAAGACATTTAAGAATTAACTTGTCATGAAACTTGATTAGATGGGCCTGGACCCAAGTGGTACGGCCTAGATGCTGCTGTAGTACTGGGCCGTGCCACAGTTGCCGGGCTGTCACTGCCTTATAGCAAGCTGCCCACAACATAGCTTGAGCATATGAACTCAAGGAAAAGAACTTGATACTTTTCTATTATTTATCCAGTTAACAGTGAAGTCCAATTAGGTAGAACATACACATAATCACCGAAAATAATACTCCATCTGTTTGTATGTTTAGATGTTCATTTAGATATTTGAACGTCATTACTCCAATTAGGTAGAACATACACATAATCACAAGAAAATCAGGCTCATTTAGATATTTGATCATTAAATCACTGGATAGAGTAGTATATTATGAACATCAATTATAGATTTAATTAATGATAACACTTACATACTCAGTGTCATCAAGAATCACTGCAACACTTTCAGCTCCAAGGACCACATCAAGACCTTTCTGGTGTCGCTGAGTGCAATCCGAGTTTGAAATGACTTTTGATGAGAAATATATGTTATCAGGGTCAAGAAGCTTTGCTATTTCAATTGCATAAGCTTTGTCACCCATTGTGTATATGTACATCTCAAACATACTGCTTGCTTCTTTCAGAAACTTTTTGACAAAGGGTCGTAATTTTGTGAGCATGTGCATTGAGCCCAACGAGAAAATGCTCTTGTTCGGGTCATCTGCATTCAAGAAAAAGTTATTCACTTGCTATGTTTATATACACAACAACAGTTTCATTTAGCAAGGATAAAAGTGTACTATTTCACTTGCCATGCATTAAATAAGGATAAATCTGTCTAAACCCTGGATATCAATGCTACATACTACATACGTGGACCGGAGGTGGTACTGGTACCATAAAAACAAATTTAAGAAGTTTACAGAACAATCGGAACATATTACCTTTTGAAGCAATATTCTGGATACCCAACTCATTTTCAGCATGACTAATATGTTGAAGCTTGGTTGAGTTAATCAGTGTATGGTCCAAATCCAAGATAAGCACCAGCTTTCTTTCACGCAGCAAATTCTTCAAATTATCACCACGTAGTCTATCAATTTCTGAAGTACCTAGCTTCAGTCCCTGCAATTAAATAATTTATTTCATTTTGAAAAATCCTACACAGATACAGAAATGTGCAGGGACAACTGGAACTTAAAAAAATATAGGAAACACCTGGGAAGCTAAAAATGCTAACATTGGTACAAGATATGTTCCCATACTCCTAAGTTCAAATATTAGAGTAACCCTAACAATATTTGTTTCATTTGATTGTACCTTGTGGATGTAACCAAAAGCAACTCCTGAAACATCTTCCTCAGCTTGTGGCTGCCCGCATATAAAGCAAAGTCCACCAAAGTATCCAGGGTGCGGACATATCTCAACCTGAACATTTTTGGATGAACCTGCTGCAACATTTATTGAATAATTTAACATCGCAACACTTGTGGATATTCAATGCTCAAGGTATGATGATTTTAAGCTGAGGAAAATTGTGATAACGAAAAGGAAGCTACATGTACGGAATAATTTTAAAACCGAAAAATGAGAATGGACCGAAGACAACTCCAGAACTTTTTTTGTAACAAAATACGGAAATACAAATAGCCACTAATCCATTATCCTGAATCAGACAATAAAAAGACGACCAACTATCCAATTTGGTACATTATAACAACACGGGTATCCGAGCCCAAGTGTGGAATAAGATAGCTGTGTGAAACCTAAGGCTATGTTTGGATGGACCAGAATTTTGGAACATCCAATCAAGGCCTATTGAAAATAAATGGAACAACCAACAGTCCAACAGAATGCAGACTACAAAACAGATTTTGAACCACCAACATTTGACATGCAAATATAATCATGCCACAAAACTGTTAGCTACTGATAAATGTGAAAAATAAGACTAACAAGCATACCAGCAGTATCTTTGTCATGTGTAACTGCTTTTTCTTGATCTTGGTCCTCCACTCTACGCCTTTTGGTGCTGCATTTTGCATGCAACTGATTTATAGTATGAAATATAGAAAACAAATTATCACTAACATAATTCCAACCCAAGTTCCTTTTTTGTGCCCCTTTTCCCTATCTCCCCTAAGGTCAAGACATTACCCATTTGTCCTTAAATGATAACTAAGTACTCTTACTACTAAACAAGAAAGGATAACCCACTTTATACCAACCAATTTACACTAATATCAGTATCGTATTTTCCTTGCCATAACAAATTTGAAGTCATGTGTGCAACACTGATCTAATAAATTGTTAGACGATATTATAAAGCAAACTGACTTAGTGTAAATGTGACTACTATTCTAAAGGGAGATCTCAATGCCAGGCACTACTTTCCAGCCTAATAACTAAATGCCACATACGCAATCAGAGACTCACAGTGTGGCATGCTTAGCTTAGGCCCAAATATTTTATTACACTGACCCTGACTCCACTGATTCCACATGAGCCTTTTTGGATGAGTAGGATTCTTATAGGATTTAGATCAAATTAAAATAAATTGTAAATCCTATAAAGACAAATGCCCTGCTTTATCACATGCCACATTTAGAACCTATCAAACCCTAGAGAAAACACATGAAAAAGGGCCTCTGAAGTAGTCCCTCTGAACCTCTTTCAGTGGTGTTGCTTAGCCCAGATTTGAGCTAAAAGATCGGAGGGAGTGGTCTCATATATCACAGAAAAAATAACTCTTATATTGCCTGATTGTCTTCCGAAGTGGAAGAAAGTCCTTGTTGCCTTCAGCAAATAAAATCCCTAGGAAATATTACTTATTTCAACAGCGATGGCTTTTAATTCCATTAAACCAGACAAAAATCCACTGAGAAAACAAGTTTTTGTAAACCATTGAGCGCCAGCTAGCTCATATAAACAACCGATCTACAATAGGAAGGGGATGTTTGTTCTTCAGTATAGGCTTTTGTTGCTCCAATAAAATGTTAATCATGTGGATTTTAGCTAACAAAACCAAGAGTTTGAAGACCTAAAGGGTTTCTGGTTGAAGGTTTAAGCGTTATAATAAGCTATGAAGCACATTAACATGTCACGTCCATTTCATCTTGTAAGCTTATATAAGCTTTAGACAACCAGAAAGCATACCGCCAGATATTCAATGGTAAATTAACCAGCGATTTGAACCTAAGGTTTTCACGAACAGCAATTGAGAAACGTAAAATAAATTAACAGAATGGTTAGTACTAACTCCAGTAAACCCAGGTGAATAAAAACCTCCTACTTAACCAAATCTGTTGCAATTAGGATTTACCTAGTCGCACTCACCACAATGCAGGTAAAATCAAAGGAAAAACTAAGAAACAAATGTTTTACCCAACCAATTAATCGCACAACCCTAAAAAACTTCAATTCAGACAAATCTGCCAATCCGAGTCCAACAGCGAAGCTGATCATACAGCTACAAACGCGCATCGAGCACAAGGTTCCGACCGCATAGCCCTAGACTGCCACACCCAATGGCCTGGAACCAGTAAGGGACGGAGGGGGTGACCGGGACACGTACCGGTTCTGCTCGAGGGCTTCAACTTCCACCACCACCTCGTTCTCCTCGTCATCCTCCTCGAAATCCTCCTCCTCCTCGCCGAGGAGAGCCGAGTCTGCGGCAGAAGCGAGCTCGAGCTCTGCGTCGAGGAGCGCGGCGAAATCGTCGCTGCCGCTGGATGACGACGGCGACGGCGACGGGGACTCAGCAAGGCTCATGGCCGCGGCGCCGAAGTGTCGGGGAACTTGGAAGAGGAGACGAGCGAGCGAGAGACAAAGGGATGAAGAGGGCTTGGGCTTTGATACAGTGAAGTGTGAATGGCAACAAGGTACAGCACTTTGGGAAGACGATGTGTTGGGCTTCAATCTCTAGTCCAGCTAAAATTGGGCTCTTTTCGGATTCCTTTTCGGAAATCACATGAACTTTCGGAAACACCATTGTCACCAGTGCATATGGCTGAAACCTCATTGTCCCTTCTCGTGGAGTCGTGGTATAATGGTTGTTCAGATTTAAAAAAATAATGATAAATTTGTAAAATCTGAAAAGCTATGATGAAAACGTAATAGGACGGTAAAACCATGGTTGTTATGTAATAGCTCATAAGCACAATCTGTTTGGTTCCACAACTGTAAGGCTTGATTTATTTAGTTTTGAGCTGGCATGGTATAACTTTTTTACCAGGCCGTGTCGTGTTGGCCCACATGCCTGAGTGATGACCATGGCACCACACAGAAAATATTCTTGTGCCTAGCTAGCATGTTAGGTCCGATAAGCATGTTAGCCTCAATGGGCCCGATGAGATAAGCATGTTAGGCTCGATGGGCCCGATGAACACGACAGGAGGCATCGACGGTCGCCACGTGGTGAGACAGAGGAGGAGGCGGTGTCTACGTCCTCCACACGGTGCGATGAAAGAGGAGGAGACGTGATGAAGGCTCACACTTGGGGTTGTTTTATATTATATTTGGATCGTGGATGGGCTGCACTATCGTATCGGGCTTTCTTTTCAGGTCATGCTTCATCGAGCTCTTAACGTAGCATGTTAGGGTTTTAACGGTTCGTGGTTGTGCCGCTCGTCGGGCCACCTTCTCGGCCCACTGGTCCTAGCACAAAAATGAATTATAAGAAGGAAACAGTTACTAAACCTTTTTGTACCTAGGAGTCCCATTCATTTTAGAAGTGTCGCTTATTTTGCACAGCTTTTGTAGTCACCTGGCTCATGAACATCTCAAACAAAAAATAATAATTAGTTTTATGTATGTTTGGAGCCTCATGACTAATTGTTCATGAAATTTGAGGAATTAATCCCCATTAGTTACTCATCTTTTTCAATATTGAAAGGACTAGAGACCCGAGAAAAGACCCAACAACCGAATCAGCTGAATTGTACTTCAACATTACTTGTTTCCGGTGGAAAAGAATTACAACAGAATCAACTCAGTTCTTTGGCAGGAAACTTCGGGAGCTATGATACTCCTCTCTGTGTATGCCAGTACAAGATCTCGAGCCAAGTACTCCTCTGCCCTATTCATATGTTCAGACATGTTGAGGTAGTTCACTTTTAGGCTCTTGTCCGAAACAACATGAATAAAGGAAAGGAGGAGTAAGTGTGCTGTATCTACAGCAGCTAGCGGTCATATATACTACTCGTGTATCTGGGCGATGATGATGACGCGTGGCAATCCTTCAGTGAGTAATCAGGAATCGCCCGGCCGTCCAAACCTTCTCCCCTTGCGGTTCAAGACCGTATTGATCACCTGCCGGTGCTCATCGGTGGAGATGTGGAGATGGTTGCGGAGGTCAGTGAGCAGCTCCACCCTCTCCCAGCTCAGCACGTCGCTGGACGCATGGAACGCCCTGGTCAGCGCAGTGTAGGCCTCCAGCTCCAGGCGGTGGATCTGGTCCTGCACCACCACCACCTTCTCGTCGTTCAAGGGCGGGCGTCCCCAGCTCCCGGAAGTTACGGCCACGTCATCATCACGATGATCTTCCGCGTGGAACGGTTGCAGCAGATCGGGCTTCTGATCATGGTCCTCGTCGCGAGGCGCGGTTACCGGAGCCGCCGCCGCCGCGGCACGAGCGTCGCCGGCGTTGTCGCTTCTGGTTCTGCTGTCGCTGTCACTGCTGCTTTCGTCGCTGTCGCTGCTACTGTCATCTGAGGATGAAGCGGACTCGCTGCCACCGTGGTGCTGCAGCTGCTGTTGCTGTTGCTGCTGGTGTTCCTCGTGATCAGAATTGCTGCCTGTTCCAACCACCTCTTCTTCCTCTTCCTCTTCCTCCTCCTCGCTGCTGCTACTGCTACTGCTGCTGATCTCGTCCTGTTTGTTAAGGAACACTTTTGGTGTGTCGATCACCTCTACTTCGAGTTTGGGCTCTTCCCTGACACACAGCTTCTTGTTACGGGCGTCCTCAAATCTCTGGCCATTGGCAACTGGTGGTTTGGCGTCGCCAGGGCTCCTCTTCCGCAAAATCGGGTTGAAGCTCTGCGCCACGGGCTTGTAGTTGCCGCCGCCGTTGCCATTGCCGCTGGCTCGTAACGGCGTCGCGCTCTGGCCGGCGATTTGGTTGTCCTGGAATCAAAGAAGCAAGGCGCAACGGTGTCAGGGATGGAACGGTTATGCAGGCGCAGACGAACCCGCGCCGCCGCGCAAGAAGGAGAGAGAAGGCCGCGAATTCGCCATTACCTTGTGGAGCAGGACCCAGACATCGTCGTCCCGGAGCATCTGCCGGAGGCGGAGGCGGTTGGGCGAGACGGTGAGGGCCTTGGGCGCGCCGACGACCTTGACGCGGAACTGGCGGGGGCCGCCGTCGCCGGGCGCGCGCTCCACCTCGGCGCACTTCCAGAGGCAGTCCTCCTCGTCGAACACCTCGACCATGTCCCCCGCGTCGAGGTCCGGCCTGACGGGCGCCGGCGGCGGTCGCGGGCGGACGCTCTTCCTCGAGATGCGGCCCGAGTCCGGCCCGCCGTCGTGCCACCGCAGGATGTACGAGTGGCCGTTGCCCCACTGTACCTCGCCGCCGCGCCACGCGCCCACCGGCGACGCCGCCTCCTGAATCCACACCTCCACCTGGCTCCCCTTCCGGATCCTCATCGCTCGCTGCCGCTGAGCCCTAGCGCCGCCGCCGCCTTTATCTTTCCCCCGATTCTTGGATCAATCCAGTGCTCCCCCACCAATACGAACGATGCCGAGAACTCCCAATATGCAGCCAAAACAACGCGACGGGTGGAGATATATATAACTCGCCGAGTCGCCGACCTCCCGATTCCTCAGCGGAATTAAGCCGAGTTCTTGGGCGGCTCGAAGTCCAACCGCGCGCGTGTATGGAAAGGACGCAACTCGAAACGGGTTGGAATACGAATCGATTAGGAAAAAGGAAGGAGCGGAGCAATGAACGAGGAAACTACGCAGCAAACCTCGAGTAGTGTTTTGGCGACGTGGTGGAATTTGGCGAGTACACTCCGGCAGTAGGAACTCGTCGGTCACGGCGATCTCGGGGAGGCTCGCCGGCGTGGGGTCGGGTCCAAGAGCTGGCTGGCTGAGGCGGTTGGAATGGCGGCGCCGTTTTACGTGCGGAGTCGGATCCGAAATCTGAGGGACGGCGCATCTACTCCTGCCAATCGTGGGCTCTAGTTAGCAGCCGTGGGCACGCCCTCACAATCTTCGATTATTTTTACATGTTGGATGTGATTATTAGTGATCACTGATCAATGACATAGCTCATGTTTTGGATTGATGATGACCGTGCTAAAAACAAACAAACAAAAACTGCAAAAGAATTCACATGCTTACTCGAGCCACAAACGGTTTACAAAACTGCTACAGTACATGAAAAAAAACGGACAGTTAACTCAAAACTGAGCGTTTTTCGACTTTGTTACAAGAATAGGGTTCAGTTTTTGTGAAAAACCGGGCGTACAGTGGATAGGTTTCGCGGTTACCGCGAAAACAGTCTAGTTTCCAATGATTTGTAAAACGCCATGATTGGGCAAAGCTCTGTTTTACCCAAAAAGTTGGCGAGGCTCGAGCACGAAAGATTTGAACAGTTCCTCAAACCCCCAAAGATTCATGTTTTCAGCAGAAAGCCAAATTCCCGGTTCCTATGCTGAACGTCTAGTTGATGACTGGCAATTGGATTGGTTAAAGGCCGACGCTCTAAATCGAACGCTTGAGGTTGCTACGAGACTCATGCAATTCTTTTAGGACACTATATCAAAACTAGCCTCTAGAGAGTAGCACACGTGGCACAACAGACATACCATTCATTTGCTAATTTATAGGTGAAAAACAAAAAATGCTCATGTGCATCTGATATTTCTTTTTGAGTAATTTCTTTGTTAAGAAAATATGATGGTTTTAGTTTTATCATGTTGCTACTGTTCTTTATTGTCATGTGCTAGATGTTCAATATGAAACCCAAATAGGTGAAAAACAAAGTGTGAATGCGCAACAATGTGGACATATTCACGCGGAAAAGAATTGAATCATTGTCGTCCAATAGTGTAACGGGAGGAGTGGCAATACTAGTATTTTGGATAGAACAGACTAGAAATAGCCATGTATAAGGATCCATCACAATTCACAAGTCCAAGGAAAGGGAAAAAGCAACAAGAAAAGACCGCGCGCCTTTGGATTACCAACTACAGTACTAACAAGGCAATTTTCTGTCACATTTCACTTCTCAACTCCCTTCTTCTTATGCCGTTGGACTTGTCCATTGGATCCGAATCTCCCGTCGTCACCATGCTTGAGCCGTTCCAGCTTGAACTCGAAGCACTCTTATCGGTCACTAGCTTGGCACGTGCCACTGTCTTATCTATCAAGACACCCACCTCTGTAATTGACATGCATACATTACAATTACGTTATCAAGTTTAACAAAAGATATAAAAAAATGTAAAAGAGAAGAGGTACATCAGGGCATACTAGTAAATTAACATTTCCAGCAAACATTGATGTCAACATCATCATGAGCGAACCATAAATGAATTTTACAAGAAACAGATGGATTTGTTTTGCTGAGAAATGACCCTATTCAGTTTTTAAATATATAACTCAAGGATAATTGTTCTTATCATACTTGATGAACCGGAGAAAATACAATTCGAGTGTCAAGGATTGAAGCTGCGTTTTTTAATGCGCCAAGGTTGGACCGTTGGATTGATTTCTTTTCGACTAGTACTACTGAACGCTGGCAGTTTTTGGAGAAATCCTCGATCAAAACAAACAGGCGCGATGATCGAGTCACGTTAAATCCGTACCGGGAACGTCGGTGGCGGAGAGCGACCAGAGGAGGAGGCCGCAGAGGAGCACGACGACGGGGACGACGTGGACCAGGGTGCGTGCCAGGCCGGCGCGCGACGCGTCCAGGGCCTCCTTCTTGGCCGCGTCCGACCGCGGGTCGTACGTCGGCAGCTGGTCCACGTCCAGCGCCCCCGCCGCCGCCGTCGTCCCGCTCAGCCCCGATGACGACGAAGCCCCCGCCGTCGCCGACGACGCCGGCGACGACAGGTAGTAGCTCGACGACCGGTGCATCTCTTCCTCGATCGTCGCGCGGCCCCTGATCCCCTTCGCGCGTTGCGTCGGACGTGGCACGCTACGGTTCGGAAGCCGGATAGGCCGCCCTCTTGTGCCGCGCGCATGCAGCGGAGGCTCTTTGATCGGCTGCGCGCGGGTGTCGCCCGCGACTTGCGCGGCACCTGCGCCATATACCGAGTACTAGTGCCCAGTGCGAGGCTAGCTGACATCAGCGCTGATAGTGGCCCCTCCTGTCAGGCTCACAAGTTCCATTATCAATAAATCTAATGCTATCTGTATATCATGCTAAAATCTACTAGTAGTGTATATATATATACGCGTTGTCCTGTACCAGTTGCGCTGCGGCTTGGCCATCGACGGGTACGAGCGCGTCTGTTGTGGGTACGTCGTCTAGAACCTGTCGATAGTTGGATCAGGTGATACTCGCAAACATAAGGGCACGTACAACGGGCGTCGATAAGACGTCTCCTGGTTGGCATTTTTCTAAAAAACTCCCCGCTTCGAAGGTGCAGACGAGGCCGCGTCGCCTCGCGAGACGACGGTCCTCTCGCGTGCTCCAAGGCGGAGGAGACGACCGCGGCACCGTTGTAGTCCTCGTCTTCCTCAGGCGACGCCACAGCCGGATCCCGCGGGGTGCGCGCGCTCGCGTGAGCGCGGGAGTTTGCCCGCCAAATCGCCTAGCCTGTGTCGCATCTTCTCTCCCAAATCCTCCTACCGTCTTCTTCCCCAATCTCACTCGCACCAACTCGTCGGAGCCAGCGCGACACCCTCCTCGCGCCCTTGTCATCTCGATGCCGGCCGTGGTGGCGCGCCATTTGTGCCTCCTCGTCCTTTTGGCCGTGGCATCGACCCATCCTCGGAGCCATCTAGGATGGGCGATCTACTGGTGGCGTGCTTGACGCCGCGCGGCCCCGCGGATCTCTTGATGGACTCGATTCTCTGCCGCCTGATCTGCTCCCTGAACCTGGCGATGAACTCCTCCGCCTTCTTGTCCACCTCGTTCTCGTCCACCTCCGGCATGGTCTCCCTGGTGGAGTACGCGCTGACGCCGCTGCTCTCCGTCTCGTCCGAGGAAACCGTAACGCCGCCCAGGATAGGGTCGCTCACCGACCGCTCGTACTGGAACCTGGGGATGGACTGGTAGCTTCTTGGCTTGGCAAGCGCGGAGGAGTTGGCACTGGCTGCGCTAGTGTTGTAAGCTGAGGTGTTGAAACTGCCTACTCCTGTGATTATTTCTTGATTTACTGTTGATTGTACTAGTTTAAATGTATCCAGTGCATGCAAATTAGAAGGAAATCAGCATAACTTGAAAACTGACAGACACTACTAGTTCAGGTAAAATTGATTGCTGTAAACTTATTCTGGCTGATATTGATAGTGGAATTTGGAATGATATTGCATTAGGGAAACAAACTCTAAACTAAAACTTATAGTGACGTTTTTCTTTTTTGTCATCTGAAGCTTTTCCCTACAACTGAATGAACAGGTCGATGCTTTGTGTTCTGTTTTTATTTTCCTACTCATGTGAACAGGATGATATGTGTTCCATTTTTGTTTTTCTAGTCAATGTGAACTTTTAATTTGCTGGTGAATGTGAACAGGATGATATGTGTTCCTTTTTTATTTTCCTAGTCAATGTGAACATTTTATTTTGCTGGTGAATGTGAACAGGATGATATGTGTTCCATTTTTATTTTCCTAGTCAATGTGAACATTTTATTTGGCTATCAGAGCTCGACCAACACATATGAAGCTCAAGAAGGATCTAATCGATCACATATGGCAACGCTATGGCAACAAAGAAAATTAAACAAAAGGCATTGTAAACCATATATAATATAGTTATTATATTATGCTTTGTAAAAAAATATAACCATGTTGCTCTTATTTATGCTTGATAAATTTCCTATCAAATGGCCACAAAATGGTATGCATAAATGATCTTTAGTTGTATGTGCAGTATTAAATTGCCTGCAGACAGTAAAGTCGTCTCTAGGTTGTATGAGCTGTCTATTCAGCTGTCTGTATCATTGATTAAGAGACAACCCCGTCTCACCGTTGTACATGACCTAAGACTACAACGGCCCAGATTAAATAAGTAGTCTATCTACACTTAAGAATGAAATGGAACACATCTGCTGTTGATATCTGCACATTCATTGTTACTACTTTCATATCCATAGTCGATGCCAATGCAACCTGTGAATGGTTGGATCACTGGCGCATTCAGCAATCCGTGCAAACTGTGGCATAAACATAAAAATTTAAGGGCCAAGTTTGTATTTCAATATGTGGAGGGGCCCATCTTCTCAGAACTTCTTTCATGCCTACTCCATGGTTCGGTACTATGGGTCCAACTGAGAATAACGAATAACTACATTATATATCACCACAAGAAGCTCTGCTCTCTTTATTCTAAAACGAAAGAAACTACTCGCTTGCAATCTTCTAACATAGAAAATTTTACGAGTGCTGTGGATAATGATACTTCACCATTTTAATGCGATGAAGGGAGATGTTGAACTTCTCTGCAGTTTTAACTCAAACATCTGTCATCCACTTTAGTTCATCTATGAAAGTATCCAAGCACCCTCTTTCATATGTTCATTGGCCACCATGTCACTGTATGGTGGTACAACAACCATTCCTACAATTGGGTCATCACCTGCAATTATATTGTTTAAAAGCATAAGGAAACACATTGCGGATACCTGCATGCAACAAGCTGAACAAAGTGTGAACTTGCCTTTCAAGTCTCTAGTAGTTGGTACTTAAAAATAGGGTGTAAATGGTATCAGTGTAACTGAGTAAACAAAATCGTAACATAAATGATGAATAAAATAGATCATGGCATGATCAAATCATTGAAATAGCTACATTAACAGGATTTAACTTGTTTTTTATGTATTAAGAACATTCTAGTGGTTGAAACAGTATGATGCTTAGACTGCTTTAATGGCGCACAGGTAGATGGGGTAAATAGGAACTTGACATGTTTAGTGTTATATAAGATGCTAGAGTAGGCATTGTCCCAAAAAAAAAAGATGCTAGATTAGCAAGGTGTATACAGGCCTGAAAGTAGTGAACCTGATAACAATTTTATGAATTCAAGAGGCAGCTAATGGGGATGTCAAAAGTTCTGCTAATGCAAGAGTGCAAGAATATACACTGTTTCTGAAATGTGACGCAGTTCAGTTATAAAACGGAGAACAGAGGAAGGTACTAGAGAAGATGGTTGTTTGTATAGCTATTCATGCCCCTAACCAGTTGAGCTAACAGTCTACAACCAATTAGCTAATCAGCTCTTACAATGCACAAATAAATCAGCTCACATGACAAAGAAGCGCTGCTGTTCATTTCAGCAACCACAACACACTGATCTTCAAAAGTGTCAAAGCGAAGAAATGCAGCTGCCATCACGTAACAGAAACATCACATGTCGAGTAATGAATAAATACTAATCTTGACCTTTGCTTCCATCTGTACTTGCACAATTTCACTCTAGTCACAGTGCACGTTTGACTGTTTTTCATCTCAATGATGCCGAATGTAAACTTCAATCTTGATCAAGCCTTAAGCTACAGTTCTTTATTCTTAACTGGATGGACTTACGATAGGATTTCCTGGATCATCAGGACAGTGACTGTTACTTTCTGAAAAAATTGGGGTAATTAAGTCTTTTGTTGTATCATCAGGCTTGATTCCCTTCTCGAGCATTTCATCATTCAATTGGAATGCCTCTTGCAGCTTACCATTACGGATGTATGCATTTATCAGCATGTTATAGATAAGAACATTTGGGCGCACATCTAATCTCCTCATCTCATCCAGCCACTTCTTAGCACCATCAATGTCCCCATTACGGATGAATCCATGTGTCAATGCTGTGAAAGTCTTATCATCAGGAATATTGCCCTTCGCCAACATCTCTGAGTACAATTCTGAAGCAAAGGTCACATTGCCAGCTTTAGAGAATCCATCAATTAAGGTTGTATACATTGCTGTATCAGCGACAATTCCATCTTTCATCATGGTGAAAAAGAACTTGTAAGATTCTTCCATCATTTTTAAGCTTTTGTACCCTGCAATGAAACTATTGTAGACAACAATATTTGGTCTGAAACCATCTTTCAGCAGAAGAACAAGAAACTGGAGTGCATGAGACATATTCCCCTGTTGGCAAAATCCATTTATTAAGGCACCATATGCAGCAAGGTCAGGTTGAGGGCCTTTGAGTCTCAGATAATTTAACAACTTCAATGCCAGATCGTTGCAGTTAGTTCTACAATAACCATCAATAAAGCTGGTATATGTTGCTGCGTCAGGCTGAATACCTTTCGCACACATCTGCTGATACATAGCAAATGCAGAGCTCATCATACCACCTTTCACAAACCCATTGATAATACTATTGTATGTCAATATGGTTGGAACAAAACCTTCACTCATAAATCTCTTCAGCATTTCATCAACTTTACACATGTGGTTTACCATGCCCATATGAAGGCCATTTATCAGAATGTTATATATATAGTCATTACAAGAAACTCCATTCCGATGCATTTCATCAAGGAGGGCATAAGCCTTGTCAAAATCCCCCTTCTTAATATATCCTCTCATCAGAGTTGAGTAAGTGGTAGCATTAGGTGTGAGTCCTTTCTCAAACATCTCAGAGTATAACTTGACAGCCTCATCCATGTACCCTCTCACACAATAACCCAAGAGTAAGTTGTTGTATGTTACAATAGATGGTTCCACTCCTGCTTCCTTCATCTTCTCCCACAATCTCAAAGCTTCACGGAGTTTGTGATGCAAAGAGAGCCAATGGATTATATAATTGTATGTGGAGACATATTTTACCCCAGCCTCAACCATCTCCTCAAACAATCTGATGGCATCCTCCCATCCCCTGTCTTTCAATAGGCCATTAATCACTAAATTCAACTCAGTTGCAGATGGTAACAATCCCTGCTGCCTCATCTGGCAACATAATTCATACGCCTTATCTGTCATCCTCTCTACAACACAACCTCGGATCAGAACAAAATATGTCACATTATTTGGCACCAGACCATCTCTGACAGCCTCATCAAATAAATCCAGCGCTTTCCCAACTTCACTACGCACACAATACCCATGCATCAAGGACGTAGCGAGAAACACATCCATCTTCTTCCCAGCAGCCAGCATTTCATTCTTCATCTGCAGTGCTTCCTCCATCCTCCCCGCCTTCACTAGAACATCAACTACGTAGTTGTAAGTGGTGACATTCAGCTCGAGTCCTGCTTCTTTTATCTCTCCTAAGAGACGCAGGGCACGGTCTGAGTCGCTCATCTTGCAGAGGGCACAAACCGTGAGCGTATACAAACGCTTGTCAGGCTGGATCCCGGCTGCTGTCATTTCATCGAACAGCCTGACCGCGTCCCCGTTCATCCCTTCCTTGAAGCATGCCCGCATCACCACGTCGTAAAGCATCGCGTCCACGGCGTGTCCATTGCCCCGCATCTCTTCAAACAGCGCGAGCGCGTCCGCAGCCGACGCATCCCGCGCGGTGGTGATGAGCAGGTGGGCGCGGGACCTGGTGTCCGGGACAACGCCGCGGGCGACCATGCGAGAGTAGGCCGCGGCCGCGCAGTGGTGTCTCCCACGGGAGAGGAAGGTGAGGAGGCGGCTGACGAACTCTGGCGCCGCCGCGGGGGCGCCCACGTCCGCAGCGGAGAGGACGGCGTCGACGAGCGCGGCTGGCTCCAGACGCTCATCCTGGGCGGCTGACCTCAGAAGCGGGAAGATGCGCGGGTGAGTGGGCGAGGAAGCGAGGAGCTGGCGAAGGGAGGAGGCGAGGACATCGGCGGTACTGGTCGCTCCGGCGGCGGGGAAACTGGCGAACTGCGCGGAGAGGGTCTCGGCGGGATGGGGCACTGGGTTGGAAGCTGGGGTGGTCGTGATGGTGGTGATGGCAGAAGTGGCGGTGCAGAGGTGGTGCCGTCGGATCGGAGCCGAGGCGGCGGCGGGGAGCCGTGGCGGGCGCATGGCGGCGCAGCTGGGGTATAGGTTTTTGATGGGAATGGGATGGGCTGGAAAGAGCTGTTTTGGAGCTCGGGCGGTTCTGTTTCCCTTGTTTGATCATATAAATTACAATTTCCTCATTTGAGTACACAGCTGATGAGTGAATTGCATTCAGTCTCATTCAGGTCTTCATACTCCCAAACTGCTTATACTTGTTGAAAAGTCCCATATAAGTTATTCCTAAACTGCGAAATCGACGTCTTTCAACTTGTCCTCAACGTCCGATCCAGATCTAAAACACCCATAGTGGTCACCACTACGACCACTGGACTCTGCGAGCACGCATAAGAGGTAGTTGGAAAGGAAGTCGTCGCGTTCTCGAGCTCAAGGCCACAACGACCATGTGCCCGAGCTCTCTATGTGGACAGCTCGTTTCCTTTTGCCTGAGCACGGTGGACAGTGGATGCCGGCGAGTAGCAACGCAAGAGTCGGGCGACACATGGTGGCCCAAGAAAGTTATGCCTCATGTGGATCTACACTTACCTAGCATATCCATTCACGCCCCGATCAAGCTTGGTATTCGCCATCTCCGCCGCCACAAAAATCTCAAGTAGCCCCGAGCTCGGCATCTCTTGACCTCGTTCACGAGCTTGACGTCCCCATCTCACCGCCCCTCTCCTAGCCTCCCCAAGTTGCAAGGTCGAACTGAGCTAACCTTCTATCCACCACCTAGATCAGCGGTAAGCCAACCCCACGGATTGGACTGCGGTGCCACGCCGCTCGAGCGACCTCGTGGTGCTTATTTGCAATTTGAGAGTATGAGGACCTAGATGAGATTCAAATACAAGTTCACGAACTTCCATTTAGGAGTTTGAGAGTAGAGAACCTAGATAGGACTGAAGTACAAGTTCAAGTGTTCGGATGCAATTCACTCTAACTGGATTGTTAGAGGGCCAACATTAATTTAAAATGACAACAAACAACCGTCCAAATGCCGAAAAGCTACTGCGGTCTCTACATATTGTGCTTTTGCGTGTACTGATTCTTCTTTGTTCCCCCTAGTAGACCAAACAATGGCCCTCATCAACCCTGCAATACGAGAATTACAGGATGATAAGAGGAAACGAAAGAGCATGTTTTTTTAGAACTGTTATAGGTCCAACCAGATTGTTCTTTTGACACAATGATTAGAAGAACGTATTGCTCTTTTGACACAAACCTTGCTTTAAATTAAAGCATGACAATTGACCAGCAGCCGGAAACATACCAATGTGTTAATGCCAGGTAACTACGATCAGCTCGCTGACCAAGCTTTGCTATGCCTCAGCAAACAGATAACGCAATAATGGACCGACAACTGCCACACTGAGACTATTACCCAACATAGCATACCTGCGAAATGCATATTTCTCAGGTTTTATCAAGCAAGAAACAGAGATAAATTAGTCTGATATGACTCATTAATTCTAACAAAAAACAAACACCTGTACATCCACGTTCTTATGTGAATTGCAGTTCAAATGCTCCGGATGATAATTGAATTATATTAGAAATTAAAGAGGAACTGAAACTCACTGTTGCCTAAGACTTATATGGTCCGGGAAAGAGAAATTTGAAGGGAAAGAATGCAAATTAGCAACCTGAAAATTATATGAACACATGTAAACCTTAGCCAGCAGAACAATGTAAAAGCATATTAAGTGTAAAAAAGATTTGCTACCTCTCGAGGGGTAAAAAATCGAAGGCCCAACTCCTTCAGGGATGAAATTTCAAGCTTCAGTTCAGGAATCTCTTTAAGATTCTAGTATAAGATGTAAATTATCGTAGAAGGTCATGACCCATGAGAACAGTAGGAGGCAACACCAGAGGGTGTGTAAATAGTGACAACTAAGCAAAAAGGGAAGTGTGTGCCTTACTTCAGATATAGCCAACAATGAGCCTGTACCCTTCACATAGCGATAGTAACTTTTAGTGAAACAGCAGCACCTCTTTGATTCAGAGTGCACAATATCTTGGAAATAGTCAAGGACCACAATAAAAACCAATGATAGTTGAAAGAAGATTAAAAACACACACACACACAAACTATAACTTTTAATTTTAAAAAGCAACTGGTCAAGGATTCTGAATTTTGATACAAAAGTACTAGCAAAATAATTACGAAGAGGACCCAGTATAAAGAAATATTAAGGATACCCATAGCACTTCCCCACCTTTCTATCAAGTTTGATGGAACTCTGTAATCTTGCAATAGTGTTTCTCTTCGAACGTCTCCATCAGCATCCTTAACTACATAAACAGCAATGATGTTACTTATTAGAACTTATAACCAAATTGATGAATCAACTTTTTTAAACAACATCCTAACAATATAAATATAAGCTATAGGCCTCATGTTACTGTTACACCTGGTCATTGAAACAATCCTACTTACCGAGAAACTCCTTTATTGGCTTACAGACTAGCTCCAGCTGTTCTTCGTCCTGGTCATGGTTGCTCGGTGTACTGTTAAATGTCAAGCTTAGCGCCAACGGTGTCCGGAGCAATTTCTTGTTGACTGATGGATTTTGAAAGCACAAAGGTTCTCGTTTGGCCTGTAGATATAAGTAATGCACCATAGTTACAGAATTGCTCAGCAAATCCAGTTCCTTAAATTGATGAGCAAATGGAATGGCATCGGAAACAGAGCTGTCAAAATGACACGACACAGCCCGCACAGCATACTCAACTTACCAAACAAAAGTAACGGGGCCTAGAATATGGGATACCAAACTGTAAAGGACTAAGGATGAATTCTTGTGTGCTAAATTTGAGACTTGAAAGGACCTCCAGCAACTGGTCATGTGTATCAGAAACCTAATATAAACAAGTAAAGACCAAGACTCATCCAGTGTTTTAATGCTGTCAAAAACTAATCTTGAAAGAAAATTTACACCAACCTCAAACCCAACTACATTTTCCACAAATAACATTTGTGGAGGATAGCTCATGTTTTGCATGAGGTTAAGAATCTTGATGAATGAAAATGCACGAGCATCAGCTGAATGCTTCTGAAGTCCTACAAGATGGTTCATCCATAAATCAAACTTTAAAAACGATCTGGTAGTGAATAACTATGGTATTTGAGAATCGAACCTTGCCGTGTGTATGGCTGACATGGAGGAGAAAGAAGCCATGCGTGTGCCTTGTATTTGTCTAGGTCGCTAGCAGTGAGTGTTTGAATGTTACCCTGTAATTATAGAAAGAAACATATTGGCCACTTAACGAAGTATCAGAGCACCGGCCAGTAAATCAGAATCTAACCAAACATTTCCAGCATTACAGTAGGATCCAAGCCGAGACTCTTGAAAAATTGTCAAATTTTATTAGCGTTCCATGGTCATAGCTAAATTAAACTGCAAATTTGATAATGGATGGTTCATAGCCCTGATCAACTTATACAAAAATGCTACATGCGTTGCTAAGCATAAACATGAAGTAAACTCTGTCCACATCGTCGAGCACACATGCATGAAGTTTAATTTCACAACTGCACTATAAGCCCTGAGGCGAAGGTGCATTTAATCTTGTGTTGCTACTGATCACCCTGCAATTTCTAGCCTAAACTGGTGCCACCACAAACCTGACTAAGCAAAAATCATTTCGCCTGGGTGCCTAGTTTTCGGATTGCAAGGGGACAGAAAATTTTGGGGCTCAGAGCATACCTGGCAGGGACGGTGGCCGAAGTTCAGCTCGTAGACGTCATTGGCGACGTCATTGATGTCGAAGGCCTCCACCACCTCTGCCGGAACGCCCGACGCCATCAGTGAGTACCTCTGCGAGCGCAGCACGGGAGGCGCCAAAACCCTAGCAACCGTTAGACTAGGTATGTGGAAGGACGAAGAAAAGGCGAGCACAGGGTTTAGAAAGTACCAAACCGCCGATGCCGCTGTAGAACTCGAGCACTCTCCATGGTTCCGGCGTCTCCATCGCCTCCGGTACACGCGGCGGCGGCGGCGGCGGCGTGGAAGACTTCCGCTAGGAACGGAGGGCTATCGGGATACACTGAACCGTTCATAAAAAATCGGACGCCTCGCTTTCCTCGGGCCCTCTAACGCATAACAGCGCGAAGCCCAGTCCGGCCCAACGAAGCGGTAGTACTGTCAGACAACAATGTCCATGCACACAACACTTCTCCGCTGCCCGCCTCGCCTGGAAGCCCCGAACAGCCCACTCCCGCAGCCCATTTTCATCTTCCGGTTTTCCGATCACCTCCGCGGCTCCGCTACGGCCGCCACCGCCGCCGCCACTCGAGGAAGAGAGCCCCAGACCCCACGACCGCCATGTGGCGCCGCCTCAGGACCCTAGGCCCCGCCCTCCAGCGCGCCGCAGCGACGGCGCCTCCGGCCTCTTACTCCTCCGTTACCGCTCGGGCAGTGCCGCTCTCCTCGGCCGCCGCGGCCTTCCGCCGCACCAGCCCGCTCCTCTCAGGTATAAGCCCGTCCCCTGGCTCCTCCTCGGATCTCGCGTTATCCCGCAGCGTCGGGCGCTGACAATTGGTTTGTTTCTGGTCGTGGGTGCGTGTTGTGCAGGAGAGAAGCCGGCGAGGGTGGAGGATGTCATGCCTATCGCCACGGGGCACGAGCGCGAGGAGCTCGAAGCCGAACTCCAGGTAAGGCTACCCCTGCGGGTTCAGTTGGGTATGTTGAATGACTCGTTTCTTGGAAACGGGTTCTGATTCCTCGATCTGGCGTATGTTTTGCAGGGAAAGAAGCGGTTCGACATGGATCCTCCCGTTGGTCCCTTCGGTACTAAGGTGAGGAAGACCCTGATTGCTCTTCCTTTCTGATTCTGAAGTCGAGATCAAGGTCATGTGCTGCTTCTTGTGTTGGGTATTGTCTAGTTGCGAAGGGGTAGGGATGATGTTTTGGGCTTCACTCGTTGTAGCCAGCCCCATTTCGACCAATAATAAAATTATTAAGTTCCATATATTATCTACAGGAGTAAGTGGACTAACTCAAACATTTGATGTCATGTGGATGCTTGTGTGCTTCCTTTTCCACTTGAAGTTGTTTTTCTTTTATTTTGAGTGGGTGTACTCTGCGTTTAGCCGTGCTAGTTTGTGCAAGGAAAATGCTGTAGGAACAAACAGTTTGTCCATCCGAAACACAAACAATGTTTTTGGGCCCATATAGTGCTATATTTTTGTATTGGTTGGACGATCATTGGATAAATTGGGTTGGGACCCTAGACAGCCATTGAGCTCACTGATATACTAACCTCTAATTATAATCTTAACTTTATTAGTATTTTATGCACTGGGAGTATGTTGTCTATGACTATGTCCTACTGCAATCTAATGAGTTTCAGTCCCATCCTGAATTTAAGATCTCTTTTTCTGTTAAGTACCTTATGTCAAGGTTACCTTGGATGAGATATGCTCTATTTGAGTTTCAGAGCTTGTTAATGCTGGTGAAGAATTACAGAATGTCCTTTCATAACTTATTATGATTTCAACTCGAGAGATTCAACTTTTCTGTCCTGTCATCTGTTGCACTAATATTGCTGTCTGAAAGTTGTGAATGGTCATGTGGTCCCGTGCCTAGTGTTAGATAATTAATTATGGAAGTGACAAGTCAATCAAAAATCTAACGAGGCTCTCAATTGTTAAATGTGTTTCCCCATTTTCTGTATGACTTATCATCATGTTCTCTTCAATATCCACATGCAAGTTATATGGGGAATTTGTTCATTTGTCACTGAAAGTTCAGAAATGTGGTTAGGTTCTATGAAGGTTCGGTGAGCTGCAGAAGTCATTCATGAGAATCCTATCATGTGACCATCTGACAGTTATACTGTATTGCATCATGAAATTGAGGTTGTTTCAAAATTCAAATCACGTGGGAGATTTGAAGCTCCTAAATTTTAAGCTTTATTTAGTTAAGTACCATATTTTTTAACATATATTTAATGCATACAACCAACACATCAAGTTTGATACAAAGGATGGATATGATGTTGTGATGATGACCTTCTGGGTAGCTCCATTCTGAGTGTACACGATCATTCTTGTTGCCTGTCACTTCCTATCACCCCCTCCTTTCGTCTTTGCTTTATGTCATTGAGTAATTTATTTATCCTCTAAGTAGAACAACCAATTGTTCTTCTGTTTACTCCCCGTTTAAGCTAATATATGTGCAGTAGTGTTTTATATGCTATTTATTCTGTGTACGGGAATACTAACTTGATTACAGCTCGTAAGTACTTTGCTCCATGTCACACTGTTTCACCTCGATGCTGTCCCTGCAGGAGGAGCCTGCTGTCATTGAGTCCTACTATAACAAGAGGATAGTTGGTTGCCCTGGTGGTGAAGGAGGTAAGTGTTTGTGCCCTTTCTTTTGTTATATAGGGTGCAACTGAAAGGGTATAACACCGATGTATAATAATTACTTGCTGGTTTACTTGTTTTTATTTTTCACCTGCTTTATTTGCAGAGGATGAACATGATGTTGTGTGGTTCTGGTTGAAGAAAGATGAGCCGCATGAGTGTCCAGTCTGCTCGCAATATTTCGTGGTAATTGAAATTACTAACGTTTTTTTTTTTGATAATTCGTTTTTGTTTTGTTAAACATATTATGAGTTCATTGCCATCCTCTGCAGCATGTGGTTGATAGGGACTTGTATTGGTCTTAGGTCATTAACAAGACTTTTGCGTTCCTTTCTTTTTATTACAGCTTAAGGTCGTTGGTGATGGTGGAGATCCTGATGGGCATGATGACGAAGATGGTGAACATCACTGAGGCCCTTGGTCCTTAAAATAAGATTTTGTTGAGGCAGTTTCTTTCTTTTTCTTTCCTTCTTTTTTGGCACTAGACTATTCGACGGTGTACTTGTCTATGAATGAATTTATGTATTTGGCCATCAAGTTGGTGGTAGCTTCGACCACGGGGATTGTGTTCAAGCATAAGCATTGTGCAACATTGAGAACCTCAGTTTAAATAGAGATACAGCTCATTTAGGATTTGCGCCTTTGTGCCTAAATTACATGGTGCAACATTGCATCACCAAGTGAATGATTTGAAGACTGGAATATGCTCTCTTTTTTACCGAACCATTTCATTGACGTGTAATGCCATCGTCTCCCTGCGCTCGAGCCGTTTTTTTTGAGACAAAAAGCCTTGTATTAACCACACGATTCAGGCAAGTCGCCCGAAACCAGTTCAGTTACAAGGCCAGGTGCGAGGCACCAGAATACACGCTCGCCCTCAGGCAACACACAACACCCATGGGTAGCAAGCCGGCTACTTTGTTACAGGATCTCGGCCGCACTGAAATCCAACACACATCAAAATTTAGAGCTATAAAAAGCCTAATACGCTTGAACAGGCCTCCCTCCGGGCACATGTCCAGTTCAGACGATGAAAGAGCACGCCCCAGGTTGGCAGCATCTGTTTCCAAAATAACTGATGACATCCCCACTGCAGCAGCTCTCTCCAGTCCGTTCCATGCTGCTATCGCTTCTGCATGCAGAGCTGATGATGCTCGGATGATGTTGCCGGCACCACCATCCAGAAAGGTGCCATGCTCGTCTCGTGCCACATAGCCCCAACCACCCTTCCCTGATGATTGTAGAAAGGATGCATCAATGTTCAATTTGTACATATTGGCCACCGGTGGAGACCATCTAGCTTCTTGTCTGTGACTACTAGCATCAGTCGGCTTCCCTATTTTCTCCAGTTCTTGTAAATGGAATTGAACAGAGCTGCAGATTTCAGTCGTGCTCCATTTTCTTTCCTTCACATCTACCTTGTTCCTCGCACACCACCACTTCCACAGGAATATTATGATTTTGGTTTGCTCCTCAGCCTGGAAGCTCCAAATCTTTTGCAACACCTCTTTACCTGACTGGCACGCCATCAGTTGTGGCCGGAATCGGTCCAGGTTCAACACTCTCCAACACTCTCTTGCTTGCTTACATTTGAAAAAGAGTGCCCACAATCCTCGTCAAATCTAGAGCACATTGGGCATACAGTGTCAGTCTTCACTCCTCGGTGCTTCAAAATGCGTTTGACAGGTAATGTATTGTGAGCAAAACGCCACAGGAACATATTGATTTTATTGGGAAGTTTCTGTTGCCAAATTTTGTGCCATTCAAAAGGTTTGCCCTGGCTTGTTGTGGTGCTGGATGGGGCAGCTTCCAAGCCCAGTTGGTTGTCCCTTTGTTGCACAGCCACTTTATATGCCGACTTTACCGAGAAACGTCCAGCTTTATCATAGTGCCATGCTGGCCAGTCTTCCATGCCGTTGCCGATCGGGATTGATAGGATTATTTCTGCATCTTCTTCCCAAAAAGTTTCACGAACCAGATCTTCATCCCACTCACCAGAAATTGGGTTGATAAGCTCCCTCACTCTGGTCAGCAGTGAGTTCCTTCTTGGTGTAACCGGCCGGCGGGTGGTGCCCCTAGGGAGCCACGGGTCCTCCCAGATTTTAATGGAAGCCCCGTTTCCTACCCTCCAAATTAGCCCTTCCTTCAACAGTTCAAGCCCGAACAGTATGCTTCTCCAGGAGTAAGAGATACCACCTCTGGGCTGAGATTGTAGTAACCCTGTATTTGGGAAATATTTAGCCTTGAGCACTTTGGCGCACAAAGTGTCCGGGCAAACTAGCAGCCTCCAACCCTGTCTTGCGAGCATAGCCTGATTGAACAGATGTAGATCTCTGAACCCAAGGCCCCCTTTCTTTTTAGATCGAGTTAGCTTTTCCCAGCTGATCCAGTGCATTTTGTGGACTTTGTCTTGTTGACTCCACCAATACCTTCCAATCATTGTGCTCAGCTCATCACACAAGCCTTTGGTGATGTCAAAACATGACATTGCATATGTGGGAATCGCTTGGGCGACAGCCTTAATAAGGATTTCCTTCCCCGCCTTTGAGAGGAGTTTTTCTTGCCAGCCCTGTACCCTGGACCAGATTTTATGTTTAATGTATGAGAAGGTTTTCTTCCTGGCTTTCCCTATCGAAACTGGTAGGCCCAAATATCTTTCATTCAGCGTTTCCCGCACAATTGATAAGACTTGCTTCACCTGGTGCCTAGTGTGTTGCTCTGTATTTGGGCTGAACAAAATGGATGACTTGTCACTGTTGATCATTTGTCCTGACACTTGTTCATAAACTTGGAGGATCCTCTTCAGCTCATATGCACTTGCTACATTTGCTTTCATTAGCACCAGCGAGTCATCCGCAAAAAACAAATGGTTAACACTTGGGGCCCCTCCTCTAACTTGAATTCCCACAAGCTTCCCTTCTCTTTCTGCCTTCTGCAACATGCATGAGAGCCCCTCTGCACGAGAGAATGAAAAGATAGGGGGACAACGGGTCCCCCTGCCTCAGCCCACGCTGCGGGATAATTGAACTTGTGAATTCTGAGTTGACTTTGATTCTATAATTAACAGATGAAACACACTTCATTACTAGATCAACCCAGGTGTGGTGGAAACCCAACTTTCCCATCATACATTGTAAGAAACTCCACTCAACCCGATCGTATGCTTTGCTCATATCCAATTTAATGGCTGCCACCCCTACCCCACTCCTCTTGTTCTTTAGATGATGTGTTAGCTCATATGCTAGGAGAACATTATCACTAATCATACGCCCAGGAACAAAGGCACTTTGAGAAGGAGAGATAATATCAGGCAACAACACTTTTAATCTGTTCGCAATCACTTTCGAGATTATCTTATAAAGCACTGTACACAGACTGATGGGTCTTAGATCCTTTAGCTTTTCTGGGTTCTTTACTTTCGGTATCAAGACTACTATTGTATCATTCCAATCCGCCGGCATGCATTCCCCATTGAGTACTGCGAGAACCTCCTGTTTGACCCGATCACCAATTAGATGCCAGAATTTTTGTAGAAAACTGCCGGCATACCATCTGCACCCGGAGCCTTAAGGTCACCAATACTATCAAGAGCTTTCCACACCTCGTCACCCGAGTATGGCGCCACCAACAATTCATTCATGTGACGTGTAACCTTGCGTGGGACACAATTGATGAACTCCTCTAGATTACCACCTGCATGTGAGATGAAGAGGTTTTGGTATTGGTTAGCAATATATTCTTTTAGTTGCCTTCCCTCCACCACACTCCCATCTTCCGCCACCAGTTTTTTTATATGATTTTTCCGCTTCCTTTCGGAGGCGAAAGCATGAAAAAAATTTGTGTTCCGGTCCCCCTTTAGAAGCCATGCATTGTGTGCACGCTGCTTCCAATACACATGCAACTGGTCCTCTAGCCTTTCAAGCTTATATTTCAGCACATGTTCCCTATTTACATTAGCTTGGGAAATACCCCTCCTCCTACACCTATCCAGCTCTCGTCCGGCAGATTTCACACGCTTCTCCAACACACCCAACACCTCCCTATCCCACTCCCACAACTCTTTCAGCACACACCCTGAAGTTCCAAAAGGCTATTCCCCCGCCTACCAAAGCCACACCCCAAGCCTCCTCAACCTTAGCAAAACAATCTTCCTCCTCAAGCCGGCGAGCCTCAAACTTTTTGAGCACCTCCCGCGGTCCCTCCCACCTCCGCACCTCCCTCCCCCTACATCCACAATTATGGGGCGATGATCGAGTGTCGTTGGTCGCCGTTGATGACTCGTACAAGGGGAAATTTACATCTCCATGATGTGCTGGCCACCGCTCTGTCCGGACGCTCTTTCACAAAGCTGGCAGCAACATGATGGTTGTTACGCCATGTGAAGGGATCGCCCACATACCCCAAGTCATGAAGGTCACAATCCTCCAACGCCCTTCGGAAGTTTTCCATCATCCGGTCAGGTTTTGGAACCCCCGCCTCCTTCTCATGTTGGAAAAGAATTTCATTGAAATCCCCACTGCATAACCAGGGAATGTCGGATTGTCCCTTTAGCATGCGTAATGTGTCCCATGTTCTCTCTTTCTCCTCCGACTTGGGTTCCCCATACATTCCGGTGTACCTCCATTCAAAACCATCCTCTTCCTCTATGAACATGTCAATATGACACTTTGACATACTCTTGACCGTGAGGTTTATTTCCTTTTTCCAAAACACCGCTAGCCCACCACCTGTTCCATCACTATCGCGGGCCACCATATTAGTCATCCCCAACCGCCACCTCGGCCACTCCATCCATTTCGCTTCATGTTTGGTTTCCGCCAAAAAAAGCACATCGGGGTCCTCCTCCTTCCGGACGTCCGGAAGGCCTCGAATTGCCGGGCCGTTCCCCAATCCCCGGCAATTCCAAGCTATAAGTCTCATTTATCTAGGCAGGACCGGCCCTGCCGTCCTGCCGTTTCCATTCCAAAATCTTTGAATAGCGGATCAGATCCTCCCTTACCCTCCTTTAGCCTTTTGCACTCCAAAGCAGTACCTCCCCCATCACCCTCCTCCCGACAGACTTCTTTTCTTTTCCCCCTTTCCTCCACCAGCACCCCCTTTCTCATCTTCGTTTGACCCTCGAGTTGTCCTTCGACGGCGCTTGAAAGTGCCCAAGGTGTGACCTTTACCAAACAACACGCTCTCCTTTTGTTGCCCCTCCCTGATCATGTCATTCTCCTTAACCACCCATTGTGTGCCTTCAGAATCTATTATTGTCTTGTCTTCATTTTCCTGCAGTGCAACATCCACTTCCATGTGTCTATCCTCCATACGAGTCCTGCACATGGCCTGGGTTTTGCATTGGGCTACGAACTACAGCATTTCCTGTAGACTCTATGATGGACACATCGCCTGTTTCCTCCTCATGATCTTTCTCTCCTTCATTCTTCTCATGATGAACACTCCCCACTTGCTTTTCACACCCTTCAAAAGTGATTGAACGTGGCTGAGCTCGGGGAGCAGGGCTATGGAGCTCCCTCGTCTTCACCGGGCTTGTTCCATCATCCTGCAGCTCCGGGTCCAGTCTGGTACCCGTCCTCCACGATGCTGCCATAGACCTCTCCTTCTCCCTCCCCTTGTTATGTTTCCAGCTGTCACGACTGCGCCCTTGTTTACTTCCACCAGAGTTGTCCCCTGTCCACCGATCACGAGAGTCGGAGGTGCTTTTCCCTCTTGCTGGCACTGCTCGAAGCCAGTCACCAAACTGTCTTTCACCCCCTCCTCATGCACCTCGTCACATTCTTTCTCCACATGCCCCAATCTGCCACAAGAGTAACAGAAATTTGGCAAGAACTCGTACTGGAAAGGGCACCAGTCCCCCCGTCACCTCCAATCTCCTCCAGGACTGTCCCTCTCAGCAGCGGCTTACGGATATCAATCCGAGCTTTGACTCGGAGATAAGCTCCCACTGCAGAGCCATCCCCCTCTGCATCCACCATCAGCGACCTGCCCAACTTGTCCCCAATTTCTCTCCCAGTGGTCGAGTTCATCATTCCCAGTGGGAGATCAAACACCCGAACCCAAACTGGAATGTGATGAAATTCCAGATCCTTCAACCTCTTTCCACAATCAAAATCCACAACTATCAGTAGATCACCACCAAATTCCCAGGGACCCTCCATTACTGCTCTTCTCTTCCCACCCTGTTGCAGGAAAGTGAAGAGAAAAAGGTTTCCACCGAGCTCCTTGCATATCTCGGAAACTTATCTCTGCACGGATGGAACGGCAGCTGAGCACGCGATGCAGCAGCTTTTGGCTCGTCCTCGATCACCACGCGTCGCCCACACACTGGCGCGCTGGGAGTTCGCCTCAGCTTTTTTCTGAATTTCGCACCGCGCAAGTAACCTCTGACGGTCTAGCCTCTGCGGCTGCAGCTCCGCCCCGCGGCCACCACTTCTCGCTGCCAAAGTTCGCCACCTTCCGTGGGCCACCGGTGTCATCGAGTCATAAGCAAGCGATCTCGAGTACAACTTCATGAGAGTGAGGGGCTCTCTGCGCCGCTCGGGGACGGTCGAGCCCGTGGACCGTGTGTTGGTGTTGGTACGCCTGAAGAAAAGTAAGGTTCGCGTCGCCTGCCAGGGCGGCCGGTGCACCAACGCCAGGTCCTCCTGCACTGGAGTACTGGCCCAAAGCGGCAAAGGACAAGCCGACAAGCAAAAACCCGGCAGCTCCCCCGCGGCGCGGCGCAGGCTTTCATTCCATTCTCCTTCCTCCTTCCGACTGAAGCTTTTCGGCCTCACCACGAGAGGAAGGCGATCGAGGGCGAGGTTGCCGAGGCCGAGCCATGGCGGCGCCTTTCATCTACCGGCACACCAACGTCAGCGGCAACAGTACGCTCCCCAGCCCATCCGTCCCTCCTGATCCTGATTCCTGACCAAGATGGTGGCATGTTCTAATGTTGATCTCGTGTTTGTGTCCGCGTGTGTGCAGGTGAACTCGCTCTCCTCAAGGCCGCCATGGACGGCGACCTCGGCCGCATCAAAGGTAGCTGCTACATTCTCTTCCCCAAATCGATCGATTGATTCCCTGTTATGTAAAAGTGACGCCTTTCATGCTCCAGTGCTTAATGTCTTAAACTCCTAGCTTAATTTGGTACATGGTTAATGGCGCTTAAAACCCCAAAAGAAAAAATAGCTACTCTATTGTGGACTGCAGGGGTTCTGCTAATGCTACAAGTATCATCTCGACCTGTTGATGGAAATTCTCCTATTTTCCTCCTTATTTCTGTGATGTTGGATATGACTGCCCTGATTTCAGTGAGCCGTGCACAGATGTTATTCTTTTACCTCCTGGATGTAAGACCGTGCCCTTTGCTCCTTTGTTCCTAGAACTGAACCTGATAACAAGCAGCACAATGGCATTTGTCTATTTACACGAAATAATTCAGCTCTCAAGTCTTTGTAATGCGAATGTTATGTTTGTTGCATTTTGCCTCTGTTCATCCCTTCAAAAAGAAAGTTGTTTATGATTGGTGTTTACGATTTTGCCTACAAAAAGAATGTTTGTTGTTTATGATTGTGTATTACATGAATGCTATGTTTACTGCATCTTGCTTCTGTTCTTCCCTGCATATATTAGTGAGAATACTGTTCTGTGTTGGCTGTTCCGTTCCTCAGTGTAATGATTCTTTGATATTTTCTTTTGGTGAAAGGTATCATAGAGAGTTTTGGCAAAGGCAAAGGCAACAAAGGACCGGTTTTTTCTCTTAAAGATGGTGGTTCTGCGGTGCTACACACTGCGGCCTGCATGGGCCATCTGGAGATTTGCAAGTACTTGATGGAGGAACTCAGGGCTGATGCGAATATGATTGCTGGTGGTGGTCCAATTGAAGGTCTTTCTCTAACAGGATAACTCGTCCTCCCTTCGAAAACCTGCCACTGTCATGTGTATTGAACTACATTGATATGAGTAAATTGTGCTTCTGTGCTTTTTCATTGTAGGTGCGACAGCATTTATGGCCTCTGCTCAGTCTGGCGATATTTCTACTGTCAAGTATTTTCTTGAGCATGGTGGTGATCTAATGAAAGCAGATGCAAAAGGACGCACAGTTCTACACCATGCTGTGTGCGCAGGTTGCTCCACTTCAGTTTTGTATTACCAAGTATTTCTCCTGAACCTGAAACCGCAGTACTGCTGTCCCATTATGAATGTATTGCTAACTAGAAATCACCTGGTTCCATTTTTTAGGTTAATCTTGCTACTTTTCTCTCTGTTACATATTACGTCCCAAAAGTTTGATAAGCCTGCTCTTTAGACCAATTCAGTTCTGTCACTACTAGTTGTTGATTATTATGTAGTCTGTTTATCCTGTTGGTCTTGACTTATGGACTAATCCCATTTTTTCTGTAGGTAGCTGCAAAGTAACGGAATTCCTTCTTTCAAAAGGAATACCTGTTGACATAGACTATGGCCATGGGACACCACTCTATCACGCTTGTATCAATGAGCAGGATAAGACTGTGAAGATTTTGCTGGACCACCATGCAAATGTATGTAGATCCACTGCTTCTGTTTCATTTTCATTTCATTTTTCGGAGTTAATATGAGCAGATAAAGCTTTCCTTCACAACTACCCAAAATGACGTGGGCAAGTCGTGTTTAACCGGTGCTAGTTTGATTGCTTGGAATGGATCACCCTGTCCTTCCATTGTAGTCCTTCATCCTTTCTTTTTTGTGTTTGACTCTTGACATGATATTACATTATATGATGCCATCTGAGAGGTTCCAGTAGATATCTCTATCATATTACTTATCTAACTTATTATTTGGACGAAATATCCCAAAACAAACCTTGTTTGATAATCTCTTCCAGCAACCCTTTAGGGTACACCTAGGATATGGATTATACCAGCGGATCCAAACAGTCAACATGTAAAATGGTTTGACTGTTCGCATCTGATCGATATTTCTCTTAAAACATTTTTTTTGATAGAAAGCGTGGACGTTCTAAAATAATCCTTCTAAAAAGGTGTTACATTCAACAAAAAAATCCCTTCTTCTTATACCCTCAACCTACATTGTTTCCATCAGCATGTTCCATTGAGTACATGTTCCACAAACTAGGCATGACAATGAAAAGATCAACTCTGACTGTGTTGTATACTTGCTATCTGATGACGCAGTAGAAGGTAGAACCTTGGAATTATAATATTTCTCCACTATGTTGTGCCGTGTTTGTAAATTAAGAGTTCCTTGGTCATGATGCTTCTGAAGGGAAATACTCATATTCTTCTTTCAGCCTAACACCATTTTCTGTGGCGTCGGTACTCCATTGAATGGTGCTCTAACTTATCGTTCGTTGAAGTGCATGAAGCTACTCATTAAGGCTGGTATTTTGAAGATTCTTTTTGTTTTAGTCTTAGCTATTTTCTCTACTGAAACCATCTTTGACCTTTTTCACAGGCTGGTGCTGACGTCAATGGTAAAGGTTCGGTTATGTCCCCTCTAGTGTTCGCCACAGGACATGGAGGGTACACTGACTTCATTCCGTTACTATTAAAGGCTGGAGCAGACCCTAATCTTCCAAATGATGTATGTAATTTTTATATATGTAACTACATATTTTGCTAGCAATATATCGTAAAAGTGCAGATTTAATATGCATGAGTATCATAAACTACATATTCTGCACAACATATGTTGATAAGCTGAAACATTTGGTTTACTTATCTTTGCTCATAAGATCTGTAGTTTTGCAGTAACATGAGTCATTAAATCTATATTTGCAATACAACTCCTTAAAGTAGTTTGTGATAGTTTTGCTAAAATATCTTTAGTTTTATGTTAGATTTTTCTTGAAATTACTACCTCTGGATTTGGATTGTTATTGTCCGGACAGGAAACTTAGCTTAATTTTAGCTTAATCGTGCTGTCGGGATGTCAAGTCATCAACAATAGAAATAAGGAGTCAGTACTGTAGACTTGTTTTTTATGATTATTAACAATTGTCTACACAATAAACTGATGACTTTTATGAAGCGAAACAAATAAACTGATGACCAAACCTCAATTTTTGGGATTATTCCAAGTCAAGCTGCAGTTAAAATAAATGGACTTACTAAAACATGCTTTGTAAAGTTTGTATTGGATATATCACGGAGTTTGCGTCGGATGTTATCATGGTTGTTAGTTGGTGTCAAGATGCCAGTAGAAATTCCTGAATTGTCCTGGAGATGCATTCGTTTTAATCCTTGCTGATAGAAGAGATGTATTTCCCCCTGCTGATCATACACATTTGTTATTAATATCTTTAGCAGTACAATTGTAAGCTCTTGTAACAAATTTAGTTTTCTACCTTAATGAAATGGCAGTGCTCCTGTACCTTTTTCGAAAAAAATTTAGCAGAGATACAAAGTATGCATTATCTGCAGTTTGATTTTCCTTATAGAAAATTTGGACTGTGTGCGTGTTTATTCTTCGAAAACGAAATGTGTGTTGGGCCAACTGCTAGTTGAAACTTCTCGTCCCAATATGTTAGTTGGACCATACGTATGTTTCTGATTCACAGAACTTCTCACTGTCTATATAAAGTCTCCCTCCTCCATTCCTCTCCTTCCCCCTCTCCCTTCCTTCTACTCTTTCGGGGTAACTCATTGATACTATGTCGTTGATACAGCTGGGCAAGTTACCAATAGAGCTTGCTGCGTCACGCGGTTGCAGAGAAGAAGTTGAAATGCTGTTTCCCTTGACTTCACCAATTCCAAGTATCCGGAACTGGAGTGTAGATGGAGTAATTTCTCATGCAAAATTGGAAAGTAAAGAGCCAATGGTATGCTATGTACCTCTGAAATGCTCTTTTCATTAGAAATATTGCTTAACTACTTCTGATAGACTGTTGTATTCAATATTTCTATGAACTAGATGTGTGTTTACTTCTCAATTACGATTCTTGTATTTGAACTTTTAGCTTGAATATCTTGTGGTTGAGTAACTGGTCTTGTAAGACTATGCCTGAAAATATATTGAGTTAATTTGCCTTCTAAACTATCATTGCCCAAATGTTTTATTCTTGAATTAAAGTATTCGTTTTGTATCCTCATTTCAATTATTGTTTAATTGTTTATTTAGACTGAAACACAGATTAAAGGAAGGAAAGCCTTGCTCAAATCACAAGCAGACCAGGCTTTCAGGCGAAAGGAGTATGGAGTGGCATCGAAATGTTATAGCTTGGTAAGTCTTTGCATTCTAGATATAATGGCTTATTAAAAGTTAGACTATTTTGAATGTACAAAGGATGAGAGATTACTTTATCTTGGTCACCAAATTGTATTTTTCTCTAATTTCCTTCAGTCATGGAATAAACAATGCTGTGGTAATTGGTCTGAAAATGATTCTGGGTTTCTTTTTTTTTTGACGCGAAGGGTTTCTTTATTTCAAAATGATAATGTATTTTGCTACAATTATGAGTAGATACCATTATGGTAAATTAAAGTCTACGGTCTTGAGCTCTTAGAACGTCCCCAAAGGTAGAGACGGCACTAACTCTTCACCTCATCTAAGAGTCATCTAAGAGGTAATATAAAAGTTCATATCAACTCTTAGGGTGCGTTTGGTTGAGTGTCAACGAGGATGGGACAGAGTCATCCATGGTATCTTGGATGAGCTCATCCATCATGGTGTTTGCTTCGATGGATAGAGTCATCCCTATTTTTTGTTTGGTTGAAAGGACGAGGACAAGGGGGACAACAATCATTATCTAGTTATATTCTTAATTTATTAGTAGTAATATATAAAATAATATGTAATATCACATGTTAATGTTATCTAATCATTAGCATCTCTAATCAATTATAACAATTTCTAATTAACACTAATCATACTTAGATTAGTTAATAAACTACTCACCAACTAACATGTTTGCACTTATAAATGCTAATTATTTAGTATTATATACTAACTATTCATTTAACACACTAAATCTCACTAATCTTTTGCTAATAAGCGTCATCAGCAAAGGTGGATGGCTTCGTCCCACCAATTTTGAGGGATGACTTCATCCAAGCATATTGAGGGAATATTCCTCCGAGGGATGACACTATTCCTCCCGAAGCAAACACCAGCAAAAAGGGATATCCCTGGATGACACCGTCCCATCCCTCTTCGTCCCTCCAACCAAACACACCCTAAAGTAATAATTGGACCCGCATGTCAGTGCCTCAATAAATGTTAGAGGCTGCCTCTTGAACAAGAGCTAGCAATCTTCTCTCTCTTCTTTTTCTCTAATAAATAATTCTATATACTTTTAACTATTCATATTGATATCCTTCTCGGACAACCTTAAGTTCAGGAGATTGGGAAACATAAAATTTTATCGACCTATCCTTCTAAAGGCTGCAACACAACTGTGTGATGTCTAGAGTCTACAGCTAATTGCTAAAATCCTGTTATCATTTGTTACCACTTGGGTTGGGTAAATGTAAGTGCCCAAGCTGTCATGTTTGACTACAGGTGATAGATCATAAACCAGATGCAGCGACATATTCAAACAGGAGCCTCTGTAAATTGCTAATGGGTGATGGGGAAGGTGCTCTTTCAGATGCTTACCAGTGCAGGATGATGAGGCCCGACTGGGCAAAAGCTTGCTATCGTCAGGCTGCTGCTCACATGCTACTGAAGGTAAGATACAATACGTCTCACTTGCTAATTTGTTTATTGGCTTCATGTTTAGCTGGGGTTTCGATGTCCATATACATTTTGTTGCTACGGCCAGGAGTACAAGCAAGCTTGCGATGCTCTCCTGGATGCGCAAAAATTGGATCCTGGAAATGATGAGATAGAGACAAAACTAAGGTAACCTGCTACTTTTTGTATCCGTGTTCCAAAAGGCAGAAATAGTAGTGGATGGATCATAATAATCAGAAGCTGTCGCATTATTTACTTGCCGTTGTACTTTGACCTTTCTGCGATTTTACAACTGAACAAATGTTTTGGCTTTTTTTTTTTCGTTCATTTGATTTTTGCAGTGAGGCTATGGAATTAATGAAGATATCTCCGAATGAAGATCAGCAGTGAAGCGTGTCTGTCTGACTTCACTGTGTGTCCACCTGCAGCAGAGAAGCGATCAGCTTATTTTTATGTAGTCAGGGATCAAACGTTCTAATCTGTTTTGCAAGTAGCCTTCTGTGAGGTACCTTACGAACTGTACGGTGCACGATATTTTCTTCTTTGTTTGCTCGCAGCAACTCAAACTGACATGGAAAGCTGGAAATTTTAAGCAGATTTCTCAAGCTTAGGAGTCTGGTCACGGCCAGTCCATTTCTATCAACATAATGGCAATTTCTACGAACTTGTTGCTACAACTGCCCCAAATTGTTGTGTGTGATATTGTCTTTTGTTCCCCGCACCGTGCTTCTCAGTCCCTTCAACCTTCTGGTCAAATCAGGTTGCTGCTCTCTTTCTTCCGTTTTCCAAATGTTCCATCTCATTTTCCTTTAGCCAGTGCTTGCGAGAGGTTTAAAACATCTAGCAACTTTGCAGCACGATAGTCATAATCGTTGTAATGCTCCTGTTATATCAAGAATTTTGTCCAAGTTCAGCCTGAATTTGAACAATACTACCTTCGTTGGCACGTGAAACGGCGCCTTTTGTGACTACTTCAGGCGACGAAGGTCACAACGTTCGTTTGTATTTTCTCTGAAAATTCACACGCTGGTTCACCTCCGAATCATCTCCTCTTTTTTTTTTTTGGTAGACAAGGAATGATCTCTCATATAAAGTTTTTTTTTCTTTCTTAAATCATAAACTGAAGAATTGGACTACTCTGAACTACTCCCTCCTTTATTAAATTGTTGTCGCTATTGACTTTTTTCGTGGCGTTTGACCATTCGTCTTATTCAAAAAATTTCTTTAAATACAAAAAGTAATATGCTATATTTCAAGTTTTTTTAGTGATAAAACATATTTCAACAAAATATATGACATTTATTAAACTTTATTTGAATAAGATAAATGGTCAAACTTAATAAAAAAAATCAATGACGACAACAATTAAGTAAGTAAGAAGTAGTACTCCGGAGCCGCTTCATGCGCCGCGTCGGGGGTGGAGATTGGAGAACGGTGAGTGGCCGAGACGCCGAGTGGGTATGCAATAATCTCGTCGCATCACCGCTCACACGAATCTTAACGTAGCGCCCCACCTTCCTGGCCTCGCCGCCCGAACAGCCCCACTCCCCCGTTCCTGGTATTTCTTCCCCATCCCCTACTTCGCCGTCCCCATCCATCCCCGGGTCAAATCGAATCGACCACATCTCCATTTCCGCCGCCGCCGCCGCCGCCGACGAGCGAGCCCCGACCCCGCACACCGCCATGTGGCGCCGCCTCCACACCCTCGCCCCCGCGCTGCGCCGGGCCGCGGCCTCGGCCGCCCCCGCGGCGCCAGCCGCCTCCTCTGCAGCCCGCGCCGCCCCGCTCTCCTCGACCGCGGCAGCCTTCCGCCGTACCAGCCCGCTCCTCTCAGGTGAGCCCGCCCCCGTTCCGAATCGGATCTCGCGTTTTCTGACGGCATCGGGCGCTGACAATCCGTTTGGTGTCCGTGGTGGTTTCTTGATGTGCAGCGGACAAGTCGGTGACGGTGGAGGACATCATGCCCATCGCCACAGGGCACGAGCGAGAGGAGCTGGAGGCCGAGCTCCAGGTGAGACGCCCAGGCTTCTGCTTTCGACGTTGGGGCGGGGGCCTACCGTGCATTCGGTTCTGGCTGGGGAATGTGTTCTGATTCCTCGATCTGGTCTCGGTTTCGCAGGGGAAGAAGCGGTTCGACATGGATCCTCCCGTCGGTCCCTTCGGTACCAAGGTGAGATGGCCGTGGTACATTTGATTGTTGTTTTCTTTTTTCGTCGAGTCTGAGATCGGGATCCTACGATGCTGCTATATTCAGGTCTAGTACTGTAATTTGGTACCTCCGTTTATCTGTAGTTTAGTTCTGAATTGATGATACTTTTGGTGATTGATCACGTATGCAGAGTTTAGTATATTGTGTTGTTCTTGGTGAATGGTGCATCTTTTGTTACTAGTGATGTTTTGTTTGGTACATTGTTGGTTATGTGCTCTATGCTATGACTGATGTATTTTCCATCTGCTTTCTGTTGTGTCTTTACATAGCATGTATGCCTCTGCAATGTTTTCTACCAACTGGTTGTTAGTGCTCATCTTATACATATATAAAAAAACTGGTTGTTGGTGCTCTTAGTGCACGTTTGCAAATCGTTCACTTGTTCCTAGCTATTTTTATGACTGGTTCTGTGAAGCTGCCAGCTGATTATGTGATTTCTGGGGGATTGATTGCTTTCACATATTTGGATATATCATAATTTTGTTTCTATCCCAGCGCTAGACTTATACGTGCGATTCACATTCCAAATTAAAGCCTGCACGTCCTATTGGACTTATACATGCAATGCACATTCCAAATTCCATGTTATATCTAACATGAGTAACTGCCTATCTGAACCACCGTGACCTTATTATTGCCCTGTGAACCGCATATGATTGCACAAGCTAGATTGTGGTTTGTGTTTACAATCTTAATTGCTGCCAGTTAGCAATTCTGTTTGCTTTGCAATAATACTAAAATTGATGAATCCTGGAAACTAAAGAAGATCAAAGGGTAAATGACATAAGGGATGAGCAGGCCGTATAACTTGATCACTTTGCCACCATGGTTGTTCATTTTTGTTCTGGTCATATAAGGGCTGACTGGTTTTGAAGGGGAAGGGAGTGTAGTAGTGATTTCATTTAACTTTACATCATATGAAGAGGGAAAGAAATGGCTGGGCCAGCTATTATTGTCCTTTCCTTTATGTGGTTTATTAAGGGGCCTGAAGTAGTGTATTATGCATTTGCATATTATATTGATTAAAATGGAACACAATATTTGGTTTTGCAGTCCCAAGAAGTATACATACAACTTAAATTCCATTGAATTGGCTTCCCTGTTCTTTGAGATGTAACACTAATATCATAATCTAATGTTGTAATTAGCCATGCCCATGTTAGTATCTTGCCCTTAGTAAACGGTTGTATTTCTTCAGAACTCTTCCTTTATCACCCACCAAGAATGGGTATGTGTGCTATCTTTTCTGAAGACATTTGGCATGTGCTGTTAAAAAAACCCATTTATCAGCGAAATTCTAGGATTATGGTTGGTGGTGCCAAAAAAAGGGAGTACAGTGCATTGTATTTAGAAGCTAGTGATGTTGACAACCAGATAGTATTAGATCATAAAAAAATACTCAACCTTCAGGGGAAAGACCTCCCTGAGGCAATGAAACTTAGAATAAGCACCCAAAACTAGTGCCGACAAAGGTCATGAAAGCCAGTCTCCCTACACAAGAGGCCACCCCCTATGGATATGGTCTTAATCTGTGATTTGAGTCCCCCTGTTACATACTGCCTCCATTCTAAAATTGCTGTCATTAGGACAACAGCTCTAGTTCATTTTCGAACTAAAATTCTTGTCCTAATGACAACAATTCTAAAACAGAGGGAGTACATCTACACGAGGATCTGATCTCTATAGGTCGATTTTTAAACCATTGAATTGTGAATACTTTAAATTCAGATTTTGTTTTTGCATAGATGAACCTCTTAGCTTGTACCGGACAGACACCTATATTTCATTTTCATCTTATCAGATGACTTTTTTGTATACTTTTCATGTCTTTTATAGTTTGCTCAATCAAATTTGTGCACTGGTATTGGGGTTTATCATTTCAGTGTTGTTATACCTTACCTCTTTTTTCATCTTGCTTCTGTGCTTGACATTACGTACAACTGTCCTTTCTATTTTGCATAAATGCTGGTCAATTTACCAATTTTATTACAGTACCTCATGACGACATGACCTGCTATAATATGTAAATACTTTCTTATTAAGTAAAGGATTGTTTTTGTTGTTTTATAGAGTACCTCATGACCTGCTATTGCTTTTGTGCCTGACATGTGGATTGCTTTTGCGCCTTTTCTATCATGCTTAGCTGAACTTGGTCTCATTAAACTAACACTTGCAGGAGGAACCAGCTGTCATCGAGTCCTATTATAACAAGAGGATAGTCGGTTGCCCTGGTGGTGAAGGAGGTAAGTCAGTGATTTCTTGTTTATTCTCTTGCATCATGAACTAACTGACAGGGAACAAAAGTGAATTTAGTTTACCTGTTTTCCTGCTTTACCTGCAGAGGATGAACATGACGTTGTGTGGTTCTGGTTGAAAAAAGATGAGCCACATGAGTGTCCAGTCTGCTCGCAATACTTTGTGGTAATTGAAACTGCTAACCTTTGATTGCCATGCTACAAGTTTATCTGCTTTCTCCACAATGTATATTATCTGGTAGTGTGCATAATTGTTTCTTGCTTCATGCAGCTTAAGGTCATTGGTGATGGTGGAGATCCTGATGGGCATGATGATGACGATGATGCACACCACTAAAGATGTCTCATGGTTCGTGAAATAAGAATTTGATGAGACAGATTTCATTTAAAATTTTTTAGCCCAAGTACCAGACTGCTCAACGGCGCCCTTGTTTATGAATATACATTTGGCCATCAAGCAGGTGGTAGTTTTCCCCTAGGATTTTTTGTTGGAGCAAACCTTCAGACGCAACCTGTGGTTTTCTTTCAGAGCATCATCAAATAAAAGATGACTGCGTTGGATTGTTTTCTGTTTTTTACGTAATGGCCATCGGGTGAGATGGAATTGTAATACTCAGTCATGCATCAGACCTATTTCTCTATTTAGTGTCGAGCAGTTTGAGAACATCCTGCTAAATCTTCAACAATTTTCCAGCCTGATTAGGGTGATCTATCTCTCCCTTGCTACAAAGTGCCCATTATGCATTTTTCGTGTGCAGTTGTTTTCATGTTTTTTTATGTCTGAGATTCTGGTTATTTGTGACAATATCCATGAGTCTGTTTTCGTTGTGCTAGTAGTTCTATCTTCTTACCGTCATCGTGTATATTGGCGTGGTCTATGTTGTTGGTTGATCTTGCCATCACCGATCGAGTGGATTGATCTTGGGTAGACCCCATCATCTTTTAGCGTTCAGAATTGCGTGACCCTCGATGCATCTGCTGGGGAAGTGAAGAGAATACTTGACTGAGCCAAGAACAGTGTACGCCTGTTCAATCACAGAATGTAAAATTTTAAATAACTGTGAGAGTAACAAAAGTCAGTGTAAATTTAACACACGAACAGCTCATAAGCCCAGGATTGGTTTGGAATAAGGTGCTGCCACACCAGCAAGTTGCGACATTGACAATTGAGCACAAGAACAACGGTCCACAACACTTAAAAGGTAAAAGTTCATCACTATTTGTTCCTCGTCCTTACCTGTCGTTCTGGCATGAACTGCATAACAAACTCGGTTTTCGACGAATAAGAAGGCTTGTGGAAAAAGGGGGACAATCTGTTTATCTTTGTTCTGTTCTTTTCATCGCCTTTTCCAATTCTTGCAAAAAGGTCTCTTTTATCGTGTGTAATGTGAACCACAAAACAATATCTTTTTTTCCTGGCAGCAGTGGCCGATTTGAGTTGCTAATTGGTCTGTCTGCTGAATCGGATACAGCTCCTCAGCCACTCCAAAAGGGTGGAAAGGAGAACACCTCTCCTCTGCATTTCATACTACCTACCGGACATCTGCAACTTCATTCCACAGCACAGACATCAACTCGTACACTGTCAGCAGTGGGCTTTGCTACACATATGCTAGCTACACTCATCTAATTCTTCCATTAACGGTGATGTTTTGATCAGGCCAATCATGCTGCGATATTCCCTTGCGCTGTGGAAAATCTGAGATAGCAGGCCAAAGGATTCCATGCCGGTGATGAAATGATCATGATGTTACTAAAGCGATGTTCTTGGACGGTTGAATGTGACAAGGGCACTGGATTTGGAAGCTCTAGAGGAGCGTACTTGCTGCCCGTTAAAAGGCAATATGCTCTAGGCTAACGGGGCGAAGTGGAGAGAGCAATGTTCGGACAATGCTCCGCCGCTGGTGGCAGATCATCAGCGACTAAGGCGGCGACGACACGACATCGGCAAAGAATTCGGTATGAAGCAGATCAGATTCTTGACTAGGTAGGCGACTTCTGATGTCTGAAGTGCTCTGTAGTTCGTCCTTTGCTAATACAAGTGCTGTCTAGCTGTTTGATGTTCTTCCTACTGCCCTTCCTTTCTCAGCTGCTGTATGTACTGAACTTTCCTATGATGTGCATGAATTGACACTTCTATGAGTTTTCGAAGAAAAGGAAGGCAAGAACGCAAAAAAGGATGTGCCCGAATTCCCCCTATTCCATAAGCTTCCAGCTAGTGCTTTAGTGATTCAGAATAGTAGCAAATAGACGCAAAAAGAAGGGTGCCAAGAACACAAGACAAATTCCCGCGGTTACTGCTGTGTCGGATGATGTTGACAAGTTCACTCTCTCATTTCATGTCATGTTATTTTCAGGCATTATTCGTGACGAGGAGGATTACGTATGCAATGTATACTGCTTCGTTGGCTCCTACGCGTTTGCAAGGAGCCATTAAAGTTCATACCGTTTGTCACTTCAGTGACTCCAGGCCGGTTCATGATTCTTTCGGACGCAAGCCAGACCTTCTGAAACTTAAGTAGTAAATGAGATCAAATTCTCCTTTCTCTTCTGATCTGGACGGTATAATAATTAATAGAAATCTGCACCACGAACGGTTCCTTTCATGTGAAGGAATGTGTTTAAAATATAAGCTTTATACACATCATCATATTCTGTTGGAATTTTCATTTTTACTAATACATGCGTCCAGCCGGAGTTACTGCTACCAGAAAGGAGCTTTTAGCCGCGAGTTTCTGTGCCTTTAAACTCATGGAATGCTCAGCAGACAAAATGACAAAATTTGGCAGAAAAGGAGCACATAGAATTGTTCCGCAAGATGGAACAAAATCCGATATATTAAACCTTTATAATATGTGTGCTCATGTGAAAAGTTGATTTGAAGCTAAGTATTATAACTTTAGCTTTTTGATGCCGTGTTCTTTTTTCCTTAACATGCAAAAACCATTTGTGAGACAGCTGAGAAGTATATGTTCAGCACTAAATCCACTTTAATTTCCTTTTGTCTTACCAAGGCGCTTTTAAATGCCTCAAAGTGTAAACACTGAATAAAAGGAAAAAAATCAAATACACAAAAGAAACGCTAGAGAGTTAAGTAGAAAAAGAAAGTACGGAAGCAGGTTTTCTCGAGAATTTTCAGGTGAGATCTTGCAATTACAACCGGCAAGAGAATTTGGAGACTTTTTAGATGGCATTATTCCTTCTTTGAGACAATGTTGGCCTCAAACGCCTCTCTTTATTTTTGCATCATTCTTTGTTGCAATTTGGTCGTTGACCTGTGCTCATTAAGCCTTGATGTGGACTGAATTCATACAAACACCCGTCTTTCCGTTGTTTTATTCAGTGGGTGATGATAAACAACAATAGTGTACTTAATGTAAGAGAAATAAGAAGCATATACTAAGTCATCAGCAGTATCATCTAACCTCCGCGATAAAGGAAGAAATTAATATATGACACTGCGTTGAAGTGTGTGATCATATATTTCCATCATGTTGTCCTTGGCATATTAATCTTAAAGCTTTACATATTATAACTTTTGTAGATTCGTGTGTTCAGAAAATTACAATTCATACTTACAAGGTCAAAAATTACATTTGTTTATCTAATATGTCATCTATCAAATTATTCTAATTCTCAATTAATCATAGCACAAGAATACCATATCTACACCATTTCAGTAAAAAGGAAATTACCTCTAAACAAATGAAGTGCTTTCAGGGTGCCGGAGGTTCATTCATCTTCTTCCTTTGGAAAAAAACATGGTGCTTGAGGTTATTAATCTTCTTCCTTTAGGAAAAAAAAACAAATAAGTTGCTGTTCTGAACAGATGGATTGATACTAATAAATCTGTGTTTGCATAGAAGGTATGTTACCGGAGATAAATTGAAGAAGTAATTAAAAAGAGTATCCAACTAACTGTGTAAGCTTTCCAATGACGACAATTGTTCACATTTCACTCGTGCAGCCATTTCGGAACACCTATTTTTATAAAAACAACTTTTTGATGCCTTTTATTTCATAGGATAGGAGCATCTGCAGTTATAAGAAACCTATGCTAAGTAAGGAAAAGGTGTGAATATGCAGCCTCTAAACCCTACGGTGGAACACAATCATGGCCTATAACCCTCTAGCAAGGAGCAAAGATTAGGTAGTTAATATCCTTGTCTCCATGGGAAATTTCACCTAGTACCCTCTGCATCTGCAGTCTTTGTTCTCTGAACCAAAGATATAGGGACAGAGACCACGCATAGCTCACATAATCTAGCTCAAATTGCCCCCACTGCTAATCTTAGTGAATTGAAAATTGAAGAGGTGTAGTGCATATGATTCTTCCTGCTGGACCTGTCGCACTTTGAAATGAAAAAAAAAACGCATTTCCTTTTCATTATTCCGTTATCGCATACACTTAGGGGTTACTAGTAGTTTAGATTTGACTTAGACATTTTTTTATTACGTTTTAAATTTGCATCGTCGAGAAGGGATCGGAGCCTACCTCAGTTCTGCAGCAGCATTTGCAAAAGGCACATCACTTTCCTTTCAGGCAAGAACCTCAGAATAGCAGCAGTTTGTTATGCATGTCGCTCATCAGGAATATTTTTGGCGGATGTAAACGTGACAGGATTTATAACGGAGATGTAAGGATCACGAAAGAAAAGCAGGAAGGTGCGCGAAAATTCTTCGACAAGTACATGTCCCTCTAGCTAAGTGTTACTGTCATTTTTTCTTTCCAGCGATTTGTCTACAGGACACTAAATAATATTGGTTTTGTCCGGAAGACACTAAATTAAAAATTTTGTCTGCTGGCGGAGTCTTGCAGATAAAAGTTTTTAGTTTAATGTTGCACACAAAATCAATATTATTCAGTGTTCCACTAACAAAATTTCCTTTTTTCTTAATAGAACAGTTTAAGTGTTACTGCCATTTTTTCATAATATACAACAGTTTGTGTTACTGTCAGTTTATCACTTGAATGTGTACTCATCTAAGTAGGCACGACACACATTATTCTTGAAACAATATGCCAATTATACTCTCAACAGAAATTTAGCGCTTCACAGTCACACTAGACCTGCCCTAGCGCTTCACAGTCACACTAGACCTGCCCATTCCAACTTCCAAGTTTTGTCCTAGAAAATGTATCTGTTACTAGTTGCCAGCATCAATGACACCTTCAAGATATTTCCAGAATCGTCTGGCTGCAGAGTTCTGAACTATATTGTCCTATTACAAGAAACAGTATCATACAAGAAAAACCTTGTATTAAGAAGGGGATCACCGAAGTCTAACCGTGAGGTGGTCATAAATTCCACAATATGGGATGCGGACACCAGGATTTGAACTCTGGTGGTCAGCCTCCAGCCTCCCAGCCGGTAGACTTACCACACAGAACTATCATCGGTTTAGTGCCTATTAAGTGCCTGAACTGTATACAAGAAGTACAAGTATTTACAAACGTTGGAGCGTTAGATCGTGATACAATAGGAGGGTGAAAAACAAGCCTCCCTCAGGGGAAAAAGGTGCCAAATATTCCGCCTTTTCCTGCTAAATATGGGTGTTACTCTTGTCCACAAGAACCTTGAGACAGTGAGACATTCACCACCTTTTATTATATTTCATTTCGTGTTTTCAAAGGGAATAGGAAAACCGGTACACACTTATGCTTATTCCGCGTCATTTCGGTTAAGGTTATACATAATTTAGGAATTGTGCGGGACTAGTGGGCATTAGTTCCTTATCAAGATCAAAATTAAGGGAGAAATCGGGTGGTTAAGCTAGGAACGGCTGAAAGGTGTTCCTAAGTAATAATTTATATTTTTTCTTTCAAAAAGAAAGTAATATTTGTATATCTATGGTTCCCTGCCCACTGCGAAGGGTGCATCTATTCCAATTCTCCTGTCCTGTGCGCTCCTGCCCAAATGCATGCTCCCTCCCCTCAGTTCTGCATGTCAATGGCTTGGCTTGTAGCTTAGCTGGGAATAATATGGATAGGCCCTGTGACCTGCGATGCTGCTCACGCCGCGCCCACCCTGCTCCCTAGCTCGCAATACACGCTACCTTTTCTTTTACTACTTAAATTAAATTATGGAATAACGATCCCTGCCTATGCAGAAATGTATGGTACGTGCAGATTAAAATCCTTGTCTCTCTATCACATTGCCATCACACATACACACACCATGACACAAGCAAGGAGATGCATGGCGGCTCTGCTAGGTGAATGAGATTCTTCTCTCATCTCCTTGCCTCTTGAGCAAAAGGGCCCAGTCTTTTTATCCTCCTCTCCCACACAGGATGCCTTAGGTTACCGCGTAGCCGATCGATAGCAGTGTAGTGCTGTGTAGGTGTAGCAATCTCTTTCCACGCTGCTCCCGGATTCGCTTCTCACTCACACGGCGACCTGCTGCGACGCATGGCGGCCAGCTGTTACCGGGTGCGGATTCAGCAGAGTCTTTGGTGGCCGGCTGTTCATATTATTCCCTCGCCCTCCGGCCGAGCTCATCCTATAAATAGAGGTCAATTGGGCCTGTGCACTTCGTACTTGCAACAGCAACAACACAACCAACAAGCCAAAGCTTTAGCTTTTACTTGAGCGTGCAGCTGTTGAGATATATCTTTGGCCGGTTCTTGCTTGCCAAACCGTCTTTCAGTTTCAGACACCATGAGCTATGGCGGCAGCGGCTCTTCTGGTCTGTGTATTGTCATTTATTTCTCTTTCCTTCTGCGCCTAGCTCCAAGGCCAACCATGGCTCTGGCTGCAACTGCAAAGATCATCCGTGACTGACGATCGAGGCCATGAACAAATGCAGGCGGGCGCGGCGGGCGCCGAGTGGAGTACGGCAGGACCTACGTGGTGAGGCCCAAGGGGAGGCATCTGGCCACCATTGTGTGGCTCCATGGCCTCGGTGACAATGGTGCAAGGTAACCACTACCATTACTGTCAGTGTGATATTTTTCGTAGAACTGCACAGGCTAGTCCCAATGCAATCTAGGCTGTGGGTTGTCCACATGCTGGCGCGTTATATTCTCCCGGCTGCTAGAAATGGCTGATAGGGCCGCACCATTTATGTCCATGCGTGTGCATATATTCCTAGGATTTAATTTGCTTTGCTCCAAAGATGGTGATCTCCTTTGTGTCCTGTCCCTTGCTCGCTACCAACAAACAACCATGGACGATGCACGTCTAGGGACTATAGCGGCCGGGTGGGTGCCATTTCGCTTTTGTGCGCAGGAGAACCAAGGCACTCTTTCCTTGAAAAAGAACATCCAACATCTCATAAAACACATTGTCAAAGTTTTGTTTTGCCCCACTTATTATTCACGGCTGGGTTAATATCTGTGTGTGTTTTGCTGAATGAGAGTGTAAACCCATGCTCTATCCTCAAATTGAAGCTTTTTTATGGACTAATAATACAGATTTAAAATATTAAAGAACTAGATGTGCGGGTGAGCTCATGCAAGGTTCTGTCTGCCAACATGACTGCACGGAGCACCTCAGTTTTATGATAGGGCAATTGATTACTCGAAATTTTTCGGGCGTTGTCCTGCTCTCTGAATTTTGGGATCAAAGCAAAGAATATGCTTGTCATTGAATTGCTTTATTTCCTTCAATATGCATGTGCAAACTGTCAAAGTGTCAGCTCCAAATGTTCTTTCTCCACTTATCTGCTTTTTTAATCAGTACCGACTCAATGGCATGTTTCACGAGTAAGCTATAACTGTTTATAATTACCTAACTAATGACTCAACAGAAAAAATAATTAAAAATGAATTTTATGAGTACGTTTTCCTAGAACCCGTATAGTTCAAAATAATCCCCTCAAAAGTGGAAGTTATAAGATGTCATTTCAGATAAGTTTTGAAGTAAAAATATCTGCAAACACCATGAAGCACTGATTCTGCAAACTCTTACTCACCAGTTTCATGTTTTGTTTTTCTTCTGCAGCTGGTCCCAGCTCCTGGATAATCTTCCACTGCCTAATGTAAGAAACCATACACTTACCTTTGCAATTAAATTATTCATAACTTCATACTCCCATGCGACTAAACCCTATTGCCCTATGTAAATGTATATCTTCTATGCTCACTGATTCTGAATTTCATCTCATATTATTTGTGCAGATCAAATGGATTTGCCCAACTGCACCAACACGGCCTGTCGCAGCTTTCGGTGGATTCCCTTGCACTGCATGTGAGTTTCTGAACTATATACACGACTTGGTTGCAAATCTTGTAACGTTGCTTTCCAAAGCTATTTCTTTCCATGCCGCAACTTGGCCACAGATTCTGAGGCAAAAATCTAAAAAAAAAAGACTTTGATCTTTTTTTTCTTTTTTATTTGAGCAGGAACTGACTACTCCCTATTTAATTTCTGAATCTAAAATAGGGTTTGATGTGGAGGAAACTTCATTGGATGGCCGTGATGATATTGAAGGGCTCGATGCATCGGCTGCACATGTCGCAAACCTACTGTCTTCTGAGCCATCTGATGGTACTTATTTAAAAATTGGACTATAGAAAGCAAGATTAATGGAAATGACATAAAAGTAAAACACAGATAGTGGCTAATCTTCTATCTAACATTAATAAATTTCAATGTCAGTGAGGCTTGGGATCGGAGGTTTCAGCATGGGTGCTGCCACTGCCCTCCACTCTGCCGCATGCTATGCTCATGGGAGGTTCACAAATGGCATTGTTTATCCTATCACACTTAGCGCAGTGATCGGTTTGAGCGGATGGCTTCCTTGTTCAAGGTCTGGCTTCGATCTTCTATTCTCGACGTGAATACTTTTTTCTTGATGTCCTGAATTATAACGCTTCTTATGTCTACTTGTATAGGACCCTGAGGAGCAAAATTGAGAGCTCACCGATGGCTCAGAGAAAAGCTGCTGCCTTGCCAATCCTTCTTAGCCATGGAAGAGGTTAGCATTGCTATTGTATTGCAGTAAATGTTTTTTTTATTTGTTACTTACTGGAAATTGTAAAATGCTTAATACTTGTGTTTTGCAGCTGATGAGGTTGTCACATACAGAAATGGTGAGAGATCCTTTGAGTTCCTGCGATCCTCAGGGTTCCAATATCTGAATTTCAAAGCCTACAATGGGTATAAACGATATTCCTGAAATTTGCTCACCGAAGAATGTGTCTTTCATTTTTTTGATTAATGACACTCAAGGTGTTACTTTAATGCAGACTGGGTCACTATACTATCCCAGAAGAAATGGATGACGTATGCAAATGGCTCTGCTCGAGGCTGGGGCTAGACAGATCTCGCGGCTGATTTTGAAATACGCATGCAGCAAAATGGCTTTGATAGTGATATCTAAGAAGAGGTATTGACAATATACAGGAGAAGGTTGATAGGCTATGTCTATGTGAATTGTGACTTTCATGTCTCGATAGCTTGTAACAGTAACACCATACGCCTTCCTTACAGCTACATATCATGTTAGTTTACCGGTCATGTAAACTGTGTTACCAAAAGAGGATGCTTGTAATGTAGTATTGTATTGCTTGTTTGAATTTATTAGCAATAATGTTGTTGAGTCCCATCATCTAGCAGTTTTGTAATATGTGTGATCCATATGAGGTTACAGTATTTCATCCAATGATGCGCTGGAGGTTCATGCTATTGTGCAGTTTTGTAATAACATATCATGTTATTATGCAGTTTTGTAACTTATTGCATAATAATCATAACCATCAAAATGACACACGGGAGGTTCAGAAAGAAACCATAGCATACCCAGCTTCATTATTCATTTCTTAACAGTGATCACAAAGATCAAAGCAACGTATATTACTGCTTACTATAATAGCTCTAAATGGAGCAAAACTCATACCCACAAAGGGCAAATATACCTATATTCTAAGGTATTCTTCTATATAAAGATCAATTTCCACTGGGGCCGTCTTGGCTACCTCTGTTGATATTAGGGTTCAACAGACCCTGTGGTGTGGAGTTAGCGCTACCATTTTGCAGAGTCTCCACGGAGCCTTGGTGCAGTACATCATGAACATTTTGAAACAAGCAGTCTTGATCAGGGAAAGGGTTGAAGAACTCATAGAGGTCACTAGCACTGCACAAGAGAAACATAACGTCAGAATACACTTGTATCAGGTGCAATGATTTATACAAATGAGTTCCATAGCAGTCCCCAACTCTGTTTTCTTTACAGTTCAGCAAACACGGGTGAATTATATGAGTTCCTGCTGGTCTACAGCATGCTACTGAATTTTATATAAATTTTTATGTGAATTTTTTGCAACATAGAAAAATTGGTAACACGGTAACTATACTTTTAAAAAATGATCTTGTTAATATTGTTATGAAACCCTTTCTGAATGTTCTTTAAATTGTGTCTGTAATAATCAAACACGAAGTGCCATTCAGAAACCTGAATTGCTCCTGATTTTTTGTCTACTTCCTGTAGCCATATGTCGTGCAAGTTGTTCAAGAATAGATGAGGTTTCTACATTTAGTTGATCCGTCAATATATCTGAAAACATCGTAGTCTCTGTATCTTGGATAGCAACCCCCTCACGCGATTGGATGGTGCTACAGAGACAGAAAATAAAAAACTAGACCTGCCGGGGTAAGACCGTCCCAACGACATTGTGTTAAGAAGAAGGACCTTCTCACGCAGGTCCAGAAATTCCCGAACCTCCCTCCCCTTGACATGGTGACCCCCTTTTTAGCCTATGTGAGAGCTTTTATAGTGCAACGGCCTTTTAAATCGGAAGCAACGCCCGCACCGATTGGCTCTAGGCAGGGTCTTACACATGCTTTGGCTTAGGAGAGAGACGAGGGATTTTTTTAACCTAGTCTGGAAATTCGCTCCCACTGGGAATCGAACCTAGGACCTAGGGGGTGCTACTGAGACACCTTACCACTACGGTAAAGACCTGTTCGCAAGAGATAGAAAATTAGAAACCTAGATTCCATGCGCAAGATGATTGTGCTTGTTTTTGTGGAGGTTAGTACTCAAAGTTTGTCCTGGCCGAGAAAAAACTTATTTTTAGATATTTCCCTCGGCCTTCACAATGAACTTTAGAGTAACAGAGTTCAGCTTCAGTGTCGTTTAATTTACCAGAAACTTTCGTTGATAGGTTTCCTGGATTCCTTCTAAGGATTTCTACATAATTTTTAGATCCTACTTGTCCAATAGCTGAAATATGAAGCTTTAGTACCACAGTTCTGATTTCATAAGCTACTGCTGCTATAATTCGTTACAAGAAGTAAAGCCTCTCTAGTTATCGTTTCAAAAACAAATACATGTTACCTCAACCCTTATATTATATAAAATTATCAATTTCAATTTGTTCTCTACAGATGAATAGTTGTAATCACTTCAAGATCCTTACTCTAACCTTTTAAAATACTTGAATAAATTAATTTACTGTGCCTTCACACTTAACTGCACTGTAAGTCTGTAACCCCCAAACGACATGCATTTGACAAATGAAATAAACTGAATTAAATGATCTTGGTAAAGATCACTAGTATGACTAGCAGGCGATAAAATTGGTTCAGAATTCATACTCCCTCCGGTCTGAAAATGATCTAAACAAGTTATCCTAGCGTCAATGATAAAATACTAAAGTTGCACTGTACATAGTACCACATCTGACAAAATAAAAGCAATTTTAACTGCAAGTTACCTCGGTTCATAAACACATTGATCGATATTCAAAGGTTCCTCGAATGCCACGGCATCTTCCTCCACCATTGCAGTTGGAGAAACTGAGTCCTCGTCTGTAATCACCGCTGTTTCATTAGATGTCCCATCAGAACCGTCAGGTGTTCGACTGCCACCGTCAGATGTTCCATTAGAATCGCCGGATGTTCCGCCGGAATCGCCATTGTTTTGAAGCAATACCACTCCTGTTTCGTTACCAAACATACAAGATCAAAATTAAACAAGAGTAACACCTCCCTTTAAAAGTTTTAAGGTAAAGAAAGACGCAGGACATGTCTGGTGCACGCACCTCCCTTCGCCCCATGTGTGTTGGCACACCCTTCGCACTTGCATCTCTCGGTGCACGCAGCACGGTTCTTCAGAATCACAATTCCAAGCAGCAGGATTTTTCAGCAGCGTCACACGAGACAATCATCAGGGGAAAACATCAGAGCAAGTAGGTTCGTTACCTTGAAGCACTCGCAGTAGTTCTTCTTGCACTCGGACTTGCGGCAGGTGCAGCCCTTGGACTGGAACGCCCTGGACTTCCTGAGGTTAATCTCGGCGCGCTCCTCGACGAAGGCCTCCCTGGCATTGGTGTTGCGGCAGGACTTGGGGTCGCATCTGCAAGAGACGGAACAGTACCACTGGTTAACGAAGCAATGGCAGTACCCCTGGCTGCAGTGGGAGCTCTTGCAGTTGCACTTTGGCCTCGGCTCGTCGCCCATATCCGTAGCGACGGCTGGAGATGCTGGTTGAAGCAGATGCGGCCGCTCTACCTTGCAAGATGGCAGAAACTGCATCCAGCCACGAATGGCGGTACTGATATATGTACACGAGTTTTGAGTTGTAAGAACTCTGGTTATCAGCCTGACAGAGTCCACGAGAATTTTCAGCTCTGCAGTATCCAGCTCGCGTACGAGTCCCGCGCATAGCTCGGCTACCGTAGGAGTCCCTCGCAGCCCTCCCTCGGCGTGGAGGCGGATAACCGGATGTGTCGCGTTGCCGACGTAACAGCCGGCATTAGCGGATCCATCCTCCACTGATCCCGTCCTAGCAGTTGCATGGAGGCCTGTCAATCCTCGGGCGTGATTCATCCTTGCTGAACACGGTGAAGCACACAGGTAGTGAACATGACATTCCTGCAATTTGTGTGGTACGTGAATGTCTGATCGTGTGCTTTTGCGCAGGGCCTACATGCCGGTACCATCCATCCTAACCGCGTCAACGCCTACAATTTCTGCAACTACCATAGATGCTCCTGCAATACAAAGAACTTCGCGGCCAGGTACAAGCAAAATGCAGGGCAGACCACACGAGTAGCAGTTGCGCAATACTGATAAAGACAGAATTTTCGATGCAGAGAAGCTGCCAACGCAACTAAAATATATAAGGCTATAATACGGTCAAACTCAATGCAGAAGGAACCTATATACGAGAAGAGAATCGAACCCATCCAGACAGGTGAATACAATCAACCAATTGTTTTTTCTTGTTTTACTACAGATCCCAGCAAATACAACCCGACACTAGGCTCACCCCAAATCCCACGCAACAGTTTGAACCTATTCCCTGAGTTGCAATTTCCTCCCAAATTTCCTTCCGCGCAGACAGAACGTCCTGGCTACGAGAGATACAAGCATCCATGTTTTCTTCTCCCAGCAAAACGGCATAGGATGTGCAGCAGAACCGGCATGCCATGCTGGTCAGATCCTCAGAGGACGCCATGGCACCACCAACAAGCTCCCACCATCCATCATTGTGAAGGGTCACCATCTGCTTCTTCTTCGACGTCATGATGTGATGCCTCTGTCGATGGAGCAGGTTCATCACCTTCCTCGCTGAAAGGACCGGCAGCATCAGCGTCACCACCACCGCTGGCTCCTGTTGAAGACCGACTGACCAAAATGACTCTACTACGGCTTGATAGGTACTGCTGGATCGAATTGGTTGATCGCATGATGAAGATCATTGTTATGGAGTGGCCATGACCATGGCTGTGCACATTCCTCTCCATGATCTCCTCTTCACCTTCTTCACCGGCTCCAAGCCCAGCATCCTCCAGGCTGCTGCTGAATCCAGAACGCAGCATGCTCAGCAAGTCCCCAATATCACGCTGCTGCTCCATCCTGCGCCAGTCACGCTGCCGCACTGGGTCCACCTCCATTGGCTTCACCGTCGGATGTTCTGCCCTGGCATGCTCCCTCAGCTCATTGTAGGCACCCTTGAACTCACAAGCCTCCATGGTGCACGATCGAACCTTGCAGTTCATGTGCTTCCTTGCGTCATAGTCCTTGATCCAATGGCTGACAGGTCCACGGCACAGCGGGCACGAAAGATTCACCTGCGGTTGGCACTCACTGCACTCTGCAGCTGCTGCTGCTCCTGAATCCTTAGAAGATTCCTTGGAGGCCTTGCAGTACTGATCAAGGCAATTGGAATGCCGGGAGCTCGTGTCACACATGAAAGGGCGACATCCCTTCTCATGTGATGAGCAGATCAGCAGGACAGCATTGTGCGGATGATCCATGCACACAGGGCAGCGAACCTCTTCCCATTCTGCAGCCTGTTTTATTGCGGCTGCAGCTGCAGAAGACTCCTCGGACCGGCGAGAACCCCTGCTCTGTCGATGCGGTGATGAATTTTCTGCAGCTGCAGAAGATTCCTCTGACTGGCGAGAAATGCTGATCCGTCCATGCGATGAGAAGTATGGTGATCCACGAGACCGGCGGCTTTCAGAAGAGGCAACACGGGAGCTCCTGTCCTTCGGCATAGTTACCTCAAGTCAGTAATATGCAAGACTTGTTTGATTTTTTTCTTGTTCTGTAATCCAAAGCAAAGCAGCACAGAGAAGATACAAGGTTGATTCTTTATTTCCAACTCCAATCTCTGAAAAATGAAATCAAAACAAAAAGGGAAACGAGTTTTAATCAGATCGTAAGAATCAGCCCCGGTTACCCTTAAGATTATATACATATATTCAGTTATTATACATACAGCTTTACTGCTTTATCAAACATATACAAAAAAGACGAGCAGTTCTATCAGACCAACGCACCATCACTACTACTTGATTGCGAAAATTTTGATCCAAACATGTTGAACGTTTACAGCCCAGAGAGGTGAACTGCTTGCTTCAGAAGGCATATCCCAAAAATTCGAAAAAATATAAAAAGAATTTAACAGCCGGGCAGAGCAGCTAGAATTTGAAATCCACCAAGAATACGAACCAGTAGAGTCCTCCGAGGCTCAGGCCAGTGAGGGAAAGTGTTCGAGGCTCCACATCTAGATGCACGAAAAAAAGGATCTAGTCTTACGATTTCCTTCTCGGCAACAGTATATTCACGAATTCAGAAAAGAGAACAAAAAAACATCCAGCTGAAGACCGTCATATCCCATCTGATCTGCTGGAAAGACGACCACGCCGAAAAAATTTTCAGGCATGTCGGCACAGGCCGCGCGGCCAAGCAGGGGCCGGAACTGAATCGGATGGGTCAACGGCGGTTACGCCGCCAGATCGGCGTCGGCGCCGCCGGCGAGACCCTGCGGCGAGGAGCACGGCGGCAGCGGCGGGGTGAGTACGAGATGGGGTGAGTATTTTACCGTGGATTCAGCCGGGTAGGGACGGTCCACCCGCGGGCGGCCGCCGGCGTCGATTCGGTCGCGGCGAGTATGAAGGGGAAAGGTAGGAGGAAGGTGGAAGCGAGAAGGGTCGGGTTGGGTGGAGGCTGGCATCGCTTTATAGGTGGGCGTGACGTGGCCGTTGACGTGGTTGGCTAGGGTTCCGTCTCCACCGCATCACGACGCCCAAATCCCATCCATGTCGGGCGCCTCGCGTGAACCGACCTCACGGTGCACCAAAACTGGGCCCCGCATGTCGGTGTCATGAGGAGCGCCTCGGGCGGTACCGTGGGCCCGACTAGACCGCACCGACCTCACGATGACGGGTGGGCCCCGGAGAGCATGTGGGCGTGATGATGGGGTGAGCAAGAGTGAGGTGACCGACCGACGCGGAAGGTACATGATTCGCCACGTCAGCGCCTGGGTGTGAGTGCGACCTGCCTGCTGCGGTGCGCACGGTAAAGCTGCGCCGGCGGCGCCATGCTGGGCGGCCCAAACGAAAGGACGGTGAATAATCTCCTTGGTTCGATGACATGTGGGACCAACGGCGCAGGTGCGAACCCGGCTGCTCGCGAACGCGTGGGTGATTCGATTCTAGCTGGTGCGACGTTGGGAACGGGTGGGCGGGGAATAATACTGGTGGGACCCTGTGGAAAGGAGCGGCGCGTACGTCCGAGGACTCGAGGGGCATTAACTAGTGCGTCTGAGGTCTGACTCGAGTAGCGTTTGGAATTTGCTGCTTTTTCTTTGAACTCTTCTCCCTCGTTCTGCGAACCGGTTACCAGCGCGGCTGCGTGACTGCAGCACGGTACTTGCCTCGAACCTTTGGTTTTGGCACTTCAAAATTCGAAAGTCTCGACCCACGAAAGTCGCAACGGCAATATGGGTAATTCATTGCGGTCTTCCGGATCTTTGAATCGGACTTTCATACTGATCTCGCCAAAGAAAAAACAAGCCAAATTTGCGATGGCGTCACACGTTCACATGTTTCAGCATAAGAAAACTCTTATCATGTGTACTGAAACACTCTTGTTACACGTTCACATTTTTTTTTATTAATCTCAATTTGTCAGAAGCAAAGCCTTCAAAAACTGAAACAAATACGGCCAAGTTCATTTGTGAGATACTACTCTACATAGTAGGAGTACCTTTGTGTTTTTGAGCTTACTATCATAGTAGGAGTAGTAGGAGACTAGGAGTACTGAACTGCAGGAAAGCACTGACGAACAAAAGCAATGTCAGTGCACATTTCGCCCGTAGCAAATTGCCCGTGGGTTTGGTGTGCATCATTCCTCAGCGGAAGACCCATATGGCGATATCCATGGGCCGCAAATGGGCTGCACAAGGGGCCGGTAGAAAACCAGCGAAATTTGGCCATCAAACAGTAAGTAACCCCTTCTTTCGGTGCTCTGCTCCGCAACCGCAATCTCTCTGGCATCACACCCTTGGTCGTCGCCGCCGTCGCCGGCGCCGATGGCGGCTTCACCGGGGGCGGATGCACTTCTTTCAATCGGAGATATGTACTCTTCTCCATCCCCACCTTCATCCCCTGTCCTTCCTCCCGCCCACGAGAACTCCTCCCTCACCACCGCCGCTCCGCCGGAACCGACCCAGCTCTATCACACCACCCCAACCCCGCCGCCACTTCCAGAACAAGACATGGCGGAGCAGTCCGAGCTGGGCGAATTGCCGCCGCCGGAAGACTGTGGGGACCTGGGGCCTTCGCTCCCTCCCCCGAGGCGGCACCCTCCGCGCCACGTGCGCTTGAAGCGGCCTCCCTGGAGAAGCTCACTTCTCCTCCATCGTGCCCTCTGGGAGCGCTGGTTGAGGTATTTCCCGATGTGCCAGCCTCCGCCGCGTCACCTCCTCCCTCTCCTCAATTTGGGGAGGCTCCACCACTGCTGCCGCCCCCGCCAGCTCCTCCGGTTACGAACTCACCACGTGCCGTTCTGGACTCTTCCACCACCAATGTGGTGGAAATGGCGTCCCCGGAAGCCGCGTCGCCGACACTTGCCTCGGAATTGGACTCACACAGCGCGCCCGCACCGCTGACTCCACCATTGGAGAGTGGACCAGAATGGTTGTCGCTACAGCAACGCCTGCGACCTGCATCTCCTGCAATGACGCCTCAGGTATGTGAGAATTCGGAGCCCACACAATCACAGCCTCTTCCCGCTGAAAGCGCACACATGTTGTCAGATGCAGTAGTAGATGAGGTAGCAGCTGTGGCCTCAACAGAAGCTGCTGGATCAACGCCTGCATTGGATGGGGAGAGGGATACTGCACCTCATTTGCTAGCGTCGTTGGATAGTGGGGTAGAAGGGGAGTTGTCACAGCAACAGGCGCGATCACCACACTTAGTAATAGTGCCTCCTCTATGTCAAAATTCAGAGCCGGCAGAGTTGCCACAGCTGCTACCTCCTTCAGCTGAAAGCACATACTGCTCACTAGAGGCAGTGGTGAATGAGGTCGCAGCGGTGGCTTTAGAAGAAGCTGCAGAGCCACTGCCGCCATTGGATGCAATGGGTGTGGAGGCGGCGTTGGCAAGTCAGTCAGAGGGGCCCTTGCAAGAACCAATGCAGACATCATCATCTCCCAAGATGGAAGTTGAGGCCTGTTCACCGGACATGGCACCTCCAGGATTCGAGAATTTTAAGTCAAAGTGGCTCCCACAGCCAGCGTATACTATGCCAGTTCAATCCACACACTATTTGGTAGAAGCTCCTGTGACTGACACTGCAGGGGTGATGCCAGAGGCAGCGGCTAGGTCACTGCCTATGCTGGAAACCATGGATGTGGAGATGGATTTATTAGCTGGCCAGCTGCCATCATCAAAGAATGCAGAAACAAGGCCATTATCTCTAACAGTTGAAGCTACACCATGCTCACCAGATACGCCACCTCCAGGCTTCGAGAATTTTAAGGCATCATGGCTACCGCAACCCACCATTCCCCCTCAGCTGAAACTGCATACTTGCCAGATGTCACTACCACCAAAGAAGAGCTTGTGGAAAAATCCTGTTCAGTGTCGGCATTGGATACAGTGTATCTGGAGATAGACACAGCACAGAACTTGTTACCAACATTGGAGAGTGGAGTACCCCTGTTGGAAGTGCCACAACCTAGTTCACCTTCTCACGAGATGCAACCTGCTCCCTCTTTACCAGATAAAACGCCTCCAGTATTTGAGAGTTTAACATTACCACAATTACAGTTCCGTTCACCTTTTGTTCAAACCTCACATATAGCGCAAGATTCAGCTTCCACCGGGCCTGTGTGTTTGACATCAGAGGATGCTCCTCAACCATCACCAGTATTGAAGTCAATGGATGTGGAAATGGATGCTGTACCTGCATTGCCACCATCATCGGAGAGTGGAGCACAGGAATCAATGCAACAGGAACATTTGCAGCTGCCTTCTTGCAGTGGGCAGGGTACCTGTTCACTAGAGATTCTGTCTTCAAGATCTGAGAATTTGGAGACCTTGGAAGATGCAGTGAACACAACAGTCACAGTAGAGGCAGTTAGTCATCCACTTTCTGTACCTGAAGGAACGGAAGAGGCCAAAGGCCATATTCTGTCACCACAACTGGAGAGTGGTTACGACGGGCGATTGCCATGTCTGGAGTCAAAGCCGTCTTCTCCTGCGGTGCAGGCTGTGACTGGTTCACCAGAGATAACAACTGCAGATTTTGAGAGTTTGGAGTCCTCTCAACAGACCTCTCCTTGTGGAGCTGAGAGGATAGATTCCCCCTCAAATCTACCTTTCACAAATTCTGTAACTTTTCAGTCAGAGAAAATGACTCAACCATCTCCATTGCCCGCAGCAGATACAGACATGGAAAGTGCACAAGTACTGCAGTCACCACTGAATAGCGAACAAAAGTCATTGCCACATCCACAGCATCAGCCTTCTTCACCCCCTGAGAAGGATGCACCTTGTTCCCTAGACAATGCTCCTCCTGGGTATGAAAATTTGGAGCCCTCGGAAGAGCTGCCACCCCCACGGCCTCTTTGCACAAATTTACCTTTCATAAATTCTGAAACTTTTCAGTCAGAGAAAACGACTCAGCCATCTCCATTGCCCGCAACAGATACAGACATGGAAAGTGCACAAGCACTGCAGTCACCACTGAAGAACGAACAAAAGTCGTTGTTGCATCCACAGCATCAGCATTCTTCATCCACTGAGAAGGATACATCTTGTTCCCCAGACAGTGCTCCTCCTGGGTATGAAAATTTGGAGTCCTCAGAAGAGCTGCCACCCCTACCGCCTCTTTGCACAAATTTACCTTTCATAAATTCTGAAACTTTTGAGTCAGAGAAAACGACTCAGCCATCGTCGTTGCCCGCAACAGAAACAGACATGGAAAGTACTCAAGTACTGCAGTCACCACTGAAGAGCGAACAAAAGTCATTGCCACATCCACAGCACCAGCCTTCTTCACCTCCTGAGAAGGATGCACCTTGTTCCCCAGACAGTGCTCCTTCTGGGTATGAAAATTTGGAGTCCTCAGAAGAGCTCCCACCCCCACCACCTCTTTGCACAAATTTACCTTCCATAAATTCTGAAACTTATGAGTCAGAGAAAACGACTCAGCCATCTCCATTGCCCGCAACAGATATAGACATGGAAAGTGCACACGTACTGCAGTCACCACCGAAGAGCGAACAAAAGTCATTGCCACATTCACAACATCAGCCTTCTTCACCCCCTGAGAAGGATGCACCTTGTTTCCCAGACAGTGCTCCTGGGTATGAAAATTTGGAGTTCTCAGAAGAGCTGCCACCCCCACCACCTCTTTGCACAAATTTTGGTCAGTATTTCTCCATCATCTGTTCTTTTTTCATTTCTTTACAAACTTAATTTTCTGTGTTGGATTTAATATTTTTCCTCATCATTTGCTGTCGAGGCTTCTTACCTAAACATAAAGGTTTTGTACATCAGGGTAATGTTACCATGTAATTTTAACTGTCTTAGAATGTAGTATGCTGACCGCCACCTCTGCCCAATATTAACAGTGACCCCTTAGAACTTATCTCAAATCTGTAAAATGCTGGCTGGCAGATAGCCCTAGCATCTTAAAGGTCCATGACCTGACTGTGTGGCTGCTGCACAGGTCCGTAGGAGATTGCAAAAAGTTGACCTTGTTTAAGTTATGATAAATTTCAGTTTTTAGAAAGAAGAGCAGTTTAAAAGAACCTTCTGGTATAGTTCAGGATATTTTATATCTAGAATTTTCAATCGGACACTTTGTTACAAAGTGTAATGCCAGATCTGCAGCAACAGTACTGTATACAAGCCCTTCAGAGTTTGATCCTGACTTGTGTCACTCATCTGTTTACTTATTACCAGTTGCTAATGTGAAGCACTGTACAAATGTACGGAACCTCTTATCTCAGCTATTATAGATACTAGAACATCCATATGTAAAATTATCGCTCTCTGTACTAATGAAGTAAATTGGGTGCAAAAAAATATGGTCTACCTGTTTGTTCTATTTTTAACTTTATTTGTGATTTGCACAGAAATGGGTCAAATGGTATGTGGATGCTGTCGCGAGCTTATTGCATATCCCAGGGGTGCTGCTCATGTTCAGTGTTTTGGTTGTTGGACAATAAACCTTGTGTTGGAAGGTTAGTATTGTTTCTAAATTTATCATTCTCCCTATTTTATTGACACCCTATTGCTGTCTTTGCCATGTAATTGTTATGTGTCTTTTTAAATTGTTCAGTGCCAACCATCTTATTTCTTAATTCATCTGAAAACTTCCATTCCTCTATCAATATCTAAATTTTACTCTAATATTTTGATTTGTCACGTATACCAGTATAGCCCCACCAAGTGAGTTCTGATCATTTAAGTTATCATTATACAGATCCTCTGAACTTTTGCTTTTTACACAGCAGCTTTGAGTGGTCTGAATAGTTATCTGATCAAAATTCATATTAACTTATTTTTGCAAAGTCAAAGCATAGACGTTATTTACTGTTTTCATGGTTGGTTGATGGTAGCCCTGTCAACCACAATGCAGGGAAACCGTAGCAAAATCAGCAAGTAAAAAAAGAACTGGGGGTGCTACTTACCACTTTGATAGTTAGATTTTTTATATGCATTTTCTTATGTTTTCTAGTGTGTTTAAGTTTTAGTTTCATTAATATTTTTATGGTTTTGCAGCACATCAAGTTGGTAAGGTGTATTGTGGACAATGTGAGGCATTATTGATGTATCCTTTTGGTGCTCCTGCTGTCAGATGTTCCAACTGTCTCTTTGTCACTGAAATTGGAGTAAGTAAAATGACTCATCACATATTTGACTTGCTATGTGTGTGCTTATTATATGCATGCAATTAGTTTGAGATGGGTGCTTAACATTTTGATCCACATTTTAAAGGATGGCCCACACGTTCAGTTCTAGAATAAATTCCCTGTGCATATAAATGAATGTTATGAGCTATATCCTGTTTTTCAGTCAGAAGGACATCACTTAAAGTATATTTGGACCATAAATCAGTGACCATAAATAAACTGTTCATTACTAGCTCCTTATTTGTTAGTTCTTTGGATTCCAATCAACGTATGAAGGTTCTTTCATCCCTCACCTTTGACATTCATGCTGCAAAATATCTGGTTACCTTGACCACTACAAAATATTTGTGCCTGTTTTAGGAGAACTATTTTTTGTAAAGTCATCAATTCAACATGGCTGGACTCAGGCCAGTTGGTAGCCCCATGTACTGACTATTATTTGCTTTTACAAACTTTTTCTCAATGTACCTATCAGTGAATTGATCTTTTCATGTTCCTTTGTGCAGGAACGTAATGTTCGACAACGGATGTCCGCAGAACAAGGCACACTACATCACCCGCAAGAGGTAGTTCAGGCCTAACCAGTTTGGATTGCAACCTGTACGGCCCCTACAATTCCATGCCGGTAGCTTGTTCTGAAGCTGTGGAGGTCTCGCAAGTCTTCCAGTTTTGATGAGGGTGAGATCTGCAGGCTCGACTGGTGGTGCTGTCGATATCTTCGGAGCCAGCCTGAGGAAAAGAAGCCTAGGAGAGTCGAAATAGTGTGCCCGAATCTTGAATGCGAAGTGTAAATATACATATACATTCGGCGGTGATATCACTGTAGCATGTCTGAACATGAACAGCTTAAGTTTGACAGGATCTGAATTAGGCTAGTGTACAATGGCTTACAGTGTCGGTATGGTTGTTTTAGATGTGGGTGTGTTGGGTCTAAATTTTATAGTTGTCATATCAAAAAGAATCTTATTATTTATGAGTATTAAATAAAGATTAATTATAAAATAAATTACAGGCTCTTAGACTAATTTACGAGACGAATCTAATGAGGTTAATTAAGTCATGATTAGAAGACGGTTACTGTAGCATCACTTTAGTAAAACATAGATTATTTAAGTTCATTAGATTCATCTTGAAAAATAGCACCAATCTGTCAAAAGGGTTTTGTCATTAAATTGATCAAAATATTCATAAATAATAAGATTCTCTTTGATGTGACAATGCTAAATTTTAGGAGCACCTTTACTGTGCTCCATGATACCAATACCCAGAAAGTATCATGTACACCATCTAACCGTTCATTATCAAAGGCTAATATGGTAATTAGTCTCTAAATAAATATTCTGACTAACCTGCTTCTATGGGATCGAATCCAACCCAGCCGCACATCATCGTTGCCGGGCACCGCTTGCCGCTGTTCTCGTGCGCTGCTTGCCGAGAACCCAAGTCCGTGCGGGTGCAGCCTCCCTTGGCTTGTCCCCATCGGATTATCGCCGCCAGCCTTCTCCAAAGAGGCCGTGAATCGGTGCGCCCTCCCTTCGGCCATCTCGATCCGTCGATTCCGCATTTTCCGTGAAGGCCGCGAATCACTGGAACCTCCCTTCGCCACTGGTCTTTGCGTCGTCATCCGCATCAAGTCGACCGCCAATCAGATCCTACCGAGTCTCTCGATCTGAATCGGTTGCAGAACACCATTCCGTTCAGGTCTGTCATCGTTGAAACTGAACATTCATTCCATTCGTTCAAGTTGACACGGCAATTTCGATATTTGAATTGGACATGTCTGACTATATGTTATCAACGCCATATGCTGAATAATTGCTTCGTAGCTGATTAGGTAGCTTTGAAGGCTCGTTTGTTTCTCGCTGATCTCTGCATCTTGCATATCTGTAGCAGCAGTAGGTAGTTTGTTTCTGTGTATCCCTTGGCTGTAGGCTTGCCATGATTCTCTAGATAATTAGGCAACATATCTTAAATAATATGGTGCATATAATTATTTTTGTAAGCTATGCTGGTGACTAGTGCATCTGGTATCCATACAAATATAAAATATAGAGAATTTTCTAATAGTTCAGTTTAAACATTAGTGCTTATGATAGCTCCACAAGTTAAATTGTCTTCTAATAGCGTATCTAAATCATATGTAATTATGTGGTGCGGAAGAAAACAATAGAATATCGAACACATGACAAGATTTCACACAACAGGCAATTCAGAAATCAGTGTTGTAAATATCAGGTGGAAATGGTTCCTTAAGCCTATAGTTATTTTATTTTTTATGGAATGATCTTGATGCACTTGTTTACCAATATTTTCCTTTTTTATTTGGGGATCATAGCAGCACAACAGTTAACTAGTACCTTAGTAGGCAACAGTAGGTAGTTTCTTTATGTGCATACAAGCTCTGTTTTTTCTTGTTGTCGTATCTGCAATACAAGTGTTTAGCGACAATAATTAATTTCCTTATCTCATTTAAATCATTCTCACAGTTATGTTTGTTTAATGTCTACTAGATTTAATTTCCTTAAGCTTGCTTTATGGAATCCTTTCTTGTGATAGTGCTTAAATAAATATTGCCTTGAGTGTCTGTATCTGTTTTTTTAGGGGAAAATAAAATTCTAATATGCCTGAACACAAATGAGGCAAAGAGATAACTTTTCTAGGAATACTTTTGATGTTCAATCATTTCTAAATTGTTCAGTTGCTTTCAAGTATGAATCGCTGATGTGGTCTTTTTTATATTTATTATGGTGTAGGAGCTGAAAGCCTGAAACTGAATCTGATGATGTCCAGGTGGAGATGAACTCTTTTTTATGGTCATCAGTTTTGAGAGTTTTATTTAGTGATGAACTGAGTCCTGTGTTCGAATAGTTTGAATAAAAAAAGTTGGGAACTTTCAGTTATGTTTGTATATATGCATTTGCAAACTGTTGATGCAAATCTTCTAGAAAGCCGCTGGATTATATGTATTGCCACAATTTTTTCTAACCGGATATATTTCTGCAAATAACGTTCATGAATCATGAATTAGTGAGATATGCTAACTGTGAAACTATTTTTGTATGAACTTGTGTGAAACTCTTGATTTCCATTTCCAAATAAATGTCATGAAACAGCGAGGTGAGCTAGCTAGCTATGGAAACTCATGATTTCCTTTTTCAAATAACATTCATCAAACAAATGGATAATAAATCGCTCCATTGTTATGGCAAATTGGTGAACTAATTCTGGATGTCATGCTATGCTGTCCAAAACAATTTGGAAAAGGAGGTCTGATATCGTAACATTATATATATTTGTTTTGATCTATTAAATCGTATCAACAGAGTGATATTGTAATAATATGATGTATATCTCTTCATTTCACCCTTCATGCACACACATCCTACAAGTCAAGAACTATTATGTGTATATATCTCTTTCATCTTTTGCATCTAGCTACCGCTCACAAGTCCACCCGCCTAGTCGCCGGCATCGTCAGGTTGCTGGAATCTCCACCGCCTGATACTGTCGTTGCGCCTGAAACTTCTCCCTCTATGGGTTCTCCGCTTCAAACCCCCCTGTTGTTCCGGCGTCTGCTGCCCCCATGGTTCTCCACTTTAAACCCCTGTTGTTCCAGCGTTTGCTGTTGTTGCTCCAAAGTCCCCTGCTCATCCAGTGCCTCAAACACCTACACCAGGCAACCCTGATATTAAGTATTCTGTCAAAATATGGCAACTTCATAACACAGATTCTTAGCGACGACCCAATTGTTCCTACTCCCAAGGAAATTTGTTCCCCATGGAGTACAAGAGAACAATAGAATCTGAAGAATTCCTTGCTGTTAAATATGATAATTTAACATGCATAAGCGTCTTTAAGTAATGCAAATCGAGATACATTGATTAGACACTTAAAAAGCATAGAGGAATGGTTGTGAGGCAAAGCTGCCGGTTCTATTGGTGGATTCCAACCTCAACAAAATGAGAAAGGGCGACGATCGGGAGAAAAAACTAACCCTGTAATTTTATTGTGAGAAGACCTGTCCTTGGGTCTTGGGGAGATAGGACATTCGAGCCCACATTCTATAGGGGAAAAACATTTGTGAGCAATCAGTTGACCTTATTTCCAATTCTTGAAGAATAAAACAATACAAATTGTCTTGGTGACGTAGTTCAATTTCAAATAGAAAAGATCAGGGGTACTTTTAGTGACTTCTCACAACAGCACTTAAATACTTATTTTTCTCCTTAATAGGTGTGCAATGGAATTAGGTTGCTGTCTCGGAACAATGATATACTCCCCCATGTTGAGTTCTTTTATTCATTGTTGCCAACAGATTATCATCAAATTAGTAACTGATCTCGGTGTGGGTCCAAATGTTAGGTTATATAAGTCGCAAAATTATTCAAATGATAGGCATTACCTCCCTAGCTGCATTGGCATTATCCAGGGCAAATCCCATTGCTTCCTTTATTTGGCTCCTCTCTAATGCCAATGCTCGTACCATGTCTTCAAATTCATCAAGTTGTGATTCAATCAAGGTACGCTCAATTTCGACACGCTGGAGAAGGAAACAACAAAGTAATCTTTTAAACCATTCGTTATATCGAAGCAAAAGAGCATCTGCCTAGTTCTAACAAAACACTTACCCTGCTTCTACCAACAGCAATATTATTAGTATATCACTGTGCAATGTGCACCATTATTACCTTCGCTTCCCGTGACCATAATGTATGCCTTTGTTCCCTATCTTCCCGCAAACATGTAGCGCCCAACATGTTTGCAAACATCAAAATTAAAATCAATGGTACTTCTAAATACCTCGGACTCAATCATTTCTTCGAGTTGAAGTCACCATTTGTTCCTGCACTTGATTTTTGTTGTAACTTTTTTTATGGGATGACTATGTTCCATAGCACCCTTCTTCACAACAAATTACTCTCAAAAGTCAGTAGTGAGTACGCACCCATACCTTCAGTATCTTCTGTTTGATATCTACAATTATACACCACTTGGACCATACTTGGTGAACACATCAAACATCTCTGTTCGGTTAAGCGTGCTGCTTAAATGTAACTTCGGCAGATCCATAAAATGGCAGTTTTCGGAGAAAATTCACATGCTAACTATGTCCAACCAATATATTTGAATAGCGAGGCAATGTTGATACAATTCAAAACATTATTTGACTGATATTGCATCTGAAAACTGGAAGGGCATCCCAACAAGCTGATGATCTCACCAACATGGAAAGCAATACAATCATCGTTAAGGTGCGGACGTACCGACGAGTAACCAACTGCTGGATTATGTCTAGCATAAGCCATGAGCAAGCGTCTTAAAGCATTTCTGCCATCTTCATCGATGGGGGCATGCGTGACGACCTTGGCGGCCGGCTCGAAGGTTGTTCTCGTGCCCGCGCCACCCGGATCGAGCACCGGGCGCCGCCCGCCTCCGCCCTGCCCCACCCTAGCCTTGACCCACGCGCGACCCAGCAGAGTCGCCATCACCTCGCCCGGTTCGGGACTGCGATCCATGGGGGCGAGCGCGACGACCTTGGCAGCCGGGGTGGGTCGGAGGAGGTTCCTGTGCCGCGCCTCCGCCATGCCCCACCACGACCCAAGCCCGCGACGCGGACGGTTGCGGCACGGATGCACGCCGCCGTTGCGGCACGGCTGCACGCCGCCGGATGTCCAGCCATCCGCCATCGCTCGCTGTCAACAGAACATGCCAAATGAAAGAGAAACACTAATTTTCATTTACCCCCTTACAAACAGAAGAATTTACAAAATTACCACCCTGCTTGATTACTAAATTACCCTTTGATACTTATGATACCCCTTAATGATACTTATGATATATGTGGGAACTAAAAGTATCATGGTGGTGATCTAAACCATTGGATCTGAAAAATGAACGGTGGACATTCATTTAGGAGTACCAGTAAAACAACTCAAATTTTAGAGGGTAGGAAACGAACGGGGCTCCTGGGGTCTAAATTTTATAGCTGTCACATCAAAAGAATCTTAGTATTTAAAAGTACTAAATAAAGTTTAATTATAAAATAAATTACAGGCTCCTAGACTAATTTAAGAGACGAATTTAATAAGGTTAATTAAGTCATGATTAGAAGACGATTACTCGTAGCATTACTTTAGTAAAACCTAAATTAATTAAGCTCATTAGATTCTCGAAAATTAGCAGCAATCGTCAATATGGTTTTGTCTTTAAATTGATCGAAATATTCATAAATAGTAAGATTCTCTTTGATGTGACGGTGTTAAATTTTAGAGGGTAGAAAACGAATAGGACCACTGTGTTCACAATCTGTGGTGGTGTTTGATTTCAGATTAGCGGTAACATGGCATGGCCTTCCAGATAAGGGAATATGCAAAGCTTTTTAGGCTCCAATTTGGCAGTAAAGTTTTACTAGTAGCTTCTTAACCTAAACTAGTACTCTGCCCGTACTTCGCTACGGAAAGAAAAAAATCACATCCCGCCTCCTCCCCAGCCGCGGAAGGACGCAGCTCCAGGCCGCCATGGTCGGCTGCGCGAGGCAACAGCAGCTACTGCAGCACGCACGGCCACTGCAACCAGGCAAGCAAGCAACCACCTCAACAGCGACCTCTCTGCCGATGACCTCGGGCCAGCGCTCGGCCGGACGACGCCGCAGGTTCGAAATCGAGCGGCTGTGCTCCACGGCGATGTCTCAGATTGTCCACGGCGAGATGAGGCCGCCGACGAGATCCCTATCGGCAGTCTGCTCGGCGTGCTGGGCCAGACTCTGATGGTCGATGCCAGCAAAGCAGACTCCGGCGGCTAGGAGCGAGGAAGCAGAGTAGGGGCGCGGCAGCTTCGTTCTCTAACCACCCACAGACAGCGGCACGGCCATGGAGGCAGGCTGTCGCGGCGGCAGATTTCTGTTGTGCCACCTCCTCGGCGGCGATATTGGTGGACTGGAGGCGGCGACGGCTGGACCGGTGGACAGGGACGACGGAGACTGAAGAACGGGGACGGGGACTGGCGGAGAATACTTAGGGTGTTCGTTTCCACGGCCTAAATGGGTAAAACTAAACTTTAGACTAAATTTTAGTTCTAGGAAATGAACGGGAGGATTAAAGTTTGGACTAATCTTTAGTTTTAGAGAGAAAGAAGAGCTAAAAAGAGGCAAAACTTTAGGCCTTCAAGAGGTGCTAAAGTTTAACCCAAATTTTAGAAGCTAAACTTTAGTCTCTAGAGAACGACACCTGACTAAGAGCTAAGGACTAAAGGTAAAGTTTAGGGCTTTCCTAAAAGTTTGCAAAGGTTAAACTTTAGCACTTTTTGGAGGGCTAAAGTTTTGCCTCCTTTAGTCCTTCTTTCTCTCTAGAGTAAAGATTAGTCCAAACTTTAGCCCTCCCGTTCGTTTCCTAGAGCTAAAGTTTAGTCAAAGTTTAGTTTTAGCACTTTAGCTCATGGAAACGAACACCCCTTAGCCTCAAGGAAACGAATATATGTACTAAAAGAGGCTAAAGTTTGACCCTTGAGCTAAAAGGTCGGGTAAAAGAGGGACTAAATTTTAGCCCTAAAAGAGACACTAAGGGGGTGTTCGTTTCCATGGGCTAAAGGGCTAAAACTAAACTTTAGACTAAACTTTAGCTCTAGGAAGCGAACGGGAAGGCTAAAGTTTGGACTAATCTTTAGCTCTAGAGAGAAAGAAGGGCTAAAAGGAGGCAAAACTTTAGCCCTCCAAGAGGTGCTAAAGTTTAGCCCAAATTTTAGGAGCTAAACTTTAGTCCTTAGAGGAAACGAACACCCCCTAAGGGGGTGTTGGTTTCTATGGGCTAAAGAGCTAAAACTAAACTTTAGACTAAACTTTAGCTCTAGGAAACGAACGGAAGGGCTAAAGTTTGGACTAATCTTTAGCTCTAGAGAGAAAGAAAGGCTAAAAGGAGGCAAAACTTTAGGAGGTATTCGTTTCCTCTAGGGACTAAGGGGTGTTCGTTTCCATGGGCTAAAGGGCTAAAACTAAACTTTAGCTCTAGGAAGCGAACGGGAAGGCTAAAGTTTGGACTAATCTTTAGCTCTAGAGAGAAAGAAGGGCTAAAAGGAGGCAAAACTTTAGCCCTCCAAGAGGTGCTAAAGTTTAGCCCAAATTTTAGGAGCTAAACTTTAGTCCTTAGAGGAAACGAACACCCCCTAAGTTTAGCTTCTAAAATTTGGGCTAAACTTTAGCACCTCTTGAAGGGCTAAAGTTTTGCCTTCTTTTAGCCCTTCTTTCCCTCTAGAGCTAAAGATTAGTCCAAACTTTAGCCCTCCCGTTCGTTTCCTAGAGCTACAGTTTAGTCTAAAGTTTAGTTTTAGCCATTTAGCTCATGGAAACGAACATCCTCTTAGCCCTCCAAGAGGTGCTAAAGTTTAGCCCAAATTTTAGGAGCTAAACTTTAGCTTCTGGAGGAAACGAACACCCCTAAGGAACTGTTCGTTTCCTTTAGCATGCTAAAGTTTTGAGACAAAAGTTTAGTGTCTCTTTTGAGGCTAAAGTTTAGCCCCTCTTTTGCCCCACCTTTTAGCCTCAAAGGCTAAACTTTAGCCTCTTTTAACCCACATGTTTGTTTCCTTAGGTTAAACTTTAGCCCTTTAGCCCTTTTAGCCTCTTTAGCCCCATGAAACGAACATCCCCTTAAACTTTGCCTCAAAACTTTAAGCATGCTAAAAGAAACGAACAGCCCATTAACCTATACAATTGCCACAGTAGCCAACTCGTCCAGCTGAAAGCACATACTGCTCGCTGGAAGAAGCATTGAATGAGGCAACAATAGGGCCTTCAGAGCAGGCTGCTGGGTCAGCATCTTCATTAATGGCAATGGGCGGGAGGCGCCATTAGATAGTCAATCAGAAGGGTGCAAGAACCATTGGAGACATCATCATTTCGCAACATGGAAGCTGACCTCTGTTCACTAGACATGGCACCTCCGGGGTTCGAGAATTTTAAGTTGAAGTGGCTGATGATACCAGCTCCGACTCTGCCGCTCAAATTCACACTCTTTGGCACAAGTGCCTGCAATCCCTGCTGTGGGTGTGATGCTGGAGGTAGTGGCTCGGCTACTGCCTGCATTGGAGGCCATGGACGTGGAGACGAACATATCTCCTAGCCAGCTGTCATTGTCAAGTGTCATAATCTCTGACAGTGGAAGTTGCACTGTCTTCGCAAGACATGCCACCTCAAGGCTTTGAGAATTTTAAGTCATCATGGCTATGACAATCCTCGTTTTCTGTCTCAGCTGGAAGTAAATATTGCAGATGTGACTAACACCAATGAAGTGGCTGTGAAGCTTGGACAAAAGGCTTGATCAGTGCCAGCAGCACGGAACTTATTGGGAACTTATTGCCAAAATTGGAAAGGGGAGCAGGATTCTTGCAAGTGCCACTGCCACTCCCACGATCACCTTCTCCCAATGATGCTAGCTGCTCCCTGATTGCCGTATATTACACCTCCAGGATTTGAGAATTTAACCATATCCCAATTATAGTTTTATTCACCTCTGGCGCAGATCTCATACATACTAGTACAAGATTCAGCTGCCACCAAGGCTATGTGTTTGACATGAGAGCTCAACCGTCATCTGCATTGGAGGCAATGGATGTAGCATTGGACGCCACACCTGCACTTTCAACATCACTGGAGAGTGGAGCAGGAAAATCACTGTCACAGGAGTCGTAGTAGCTGCTTTTATGTATATGCAGGTTACAACCTGTTCCCTAGATACTAGAGAATGGTTACGAGGGGCCGTTGCCATGCCTAGGGCCAAAGGCATCTCCTGTGTTGCAGACTGCACCTTGTTCACAACTGACCTCTCCTAAATTAGCTGAGATTATAGATCCCGCCTTACACAACTGCCACAAATTTTGTAATCCGTTGCAAGCAACAGATATAAACATGGAAAGTTCACCTACACTGCAGTTACATAGAAGAGTGAATTAAGGTTGTTGCCACAACATCAGTTATCTTAACCTTCTGGTAAGGATGTGCCTTGTTCAACAGACAATAGACAACCCCCCCCCGGTTATGAGAATTTGGACTTCTCAGATGACCTGCCACCGCCACACCTCTATGCACAAACTTTGGTCGGTATTTTATCATACTTTTGCCTGTTTACATATTTTTGCTTGTGATGATTTAGTATTTTTCTAGAGATCCATCAAATTCATGGCCCAACAAGGCTTATGGTGTAATGTAGAGCCTATGCACATCAGAGTAACATGATCATGTAATATTAACTGTCTGACATGTACTGTGGTGATTGCTACCTGTGCCCAACATTAATAGTGGCCCTGACAACTTTTCTTGAGGGCTAAGGCTGTTCAAAACTGACTGTGGCGTGGCATGGCGTACGGTGTTACTCAGGTACTGTTCGTTTCCTGCCCTCTAAAATGTCACATTAAAGAGAATCTTATTATTTATGAATATTTCGATCAATTTAATGAAAAAACCCTATTGACAGATTAGTGCTAATTTTCGAGATAAATCTAATGAGCTTAATTAATTTAGATTTTGTTGAAGTGATGCTACAGTAATCGTCTTCTAATTACGACTTAATTAACCTCATTAGATTCATCTCGTAAATTAGTCTAGGGGCCTATAATTTATTTTATAATTAAACTTTATTTACTACTTCTAAATAGTAAAATTCTTTTTGATGTGACAACTCTAAAGTTTAGACCCCAGGAAACGAACACACCCTCAGCCTCAGCTGATGTGGTGTGGCATGGCGTGACCTAGCTGCAGCACAGCTACTTTTTTTTCTGAAAATAACTGCAAGCTTCTTAGGAGATCGAAAAATGATCTTGTTTGAGTTATATGATAAATTTGACTTAAAGACGACACAAACCATTGTGGTGCATATTGATACTAATTTAATCAATGTAAATAGGACGAGGGCTCTGATATAATTCAGGGTATTTTGTTATCAGCTTATCAATGTAATACCACTTTGTTAGAATGAGGAGGCCGGACCGGGATCATCTGACTTCACGCGCCCGACGTCAGATCGAAGTCAGCCTCTCCTGAACCGTCCACGGTAATCCAACGTCCACGATTGTTGCCTGCTCGCTCTCTCAACTTGGGCCAATTCTTTTCTGGGTAAAGTGCGGCCCGATCCAGCGCTGCTGCGGCAGCGCGCCAACGTGTCTCGCGCTGGAGGGAAAATAGGGAGCCAGAGCACCGTGAGGAGGGAAAAAGTACCCCGTTCCACTCGTTTTGGCGCGTACGAGGCGAGAAAAAGAAGAGTGAACCCTACCATGCCGTGAAGACGCGGACAATACTTTTCTTGTAATCTCGTGAAGATGGACGGAGAGGCAAAAGCAAACCACTTTGGATCGAACCACTTTGTACTCTGCACTTATAGGCATCGTGTTCTTGTGTTTTTGTTAGGGAGAATGTGATGAACAGTTTGGTGCCAAAAGTTGGCATGCAGTTCAAAACTCTAAAACTATTTTTCAGCATGTACATCTAAAACTATTGCTACTTGAAACTAAACAGTCATTCTTCAGACTTTAGACAATTGTGAGCTCCTCCGGCTTAGGCATTAGTTTGCATTAGTTTGCATAGTGGGCCTTATTTCTGTCGTACTAGGCCTATTGGGCCACGAACAAGTCTGTTTCACGGCTCAAATCCACAGAGCGAAGCAATGAATGGCTGTGAACGTTGGATTTATGGTGAACGGTTCAGGAGAGGCTAACTTCGATCTGACGTTGGACGCTGGAAGTCAGACGATCCCGGTCCAGGTGAAAGATGGAAAAGATGGTATTGCACTCTGTTGTACTCCCTCCGTTTCAAATTATAAGACGTTTTTGACTTTCGAGAGATTATGTTTGACCGTTCGTCTTATTCAAAAAATTTGTACAAATATACAAATAAGTAAGTCATTTACAAAATATCTTTAATGATAAAACAAATCATAATCAAATTAATAATATTTACACAAATTTTTTGAATAAGACAAACGGTCAAACGTGAAGTCTGAAAGTCAAAAACGTCTTATAATTTGAAACAGAGGAGTACGTTGATATGCTTGGTTACAAATGGTGACTACAGTAGTACCTTATGTAAATATGTCACTTTCTGTACTTATGAAGCAATCGAGCCTATTAATACAATGTTACATCTGTTTATAGAAGGAATTATGGTTCTATAAAAGAACACTGTCCCCACACTGTCCGCGATCTTAGTCTTGTACCTTGACATCTGTTTCTTTGTTTTTGTTTTTAACTTGGTAATTTGTACAGAAATGGGCCAAATGGTATCTGGATGCTGGGAAGTCTTATTGCATATTTGAGGGATTCTATACTTATACAAACATACTATCCGTTGTCATAAGCCTGGAGCACCGAAGCTATCTGTGCATGTTCACCGTGATAAACCCAGCAGATTCAGCTTTTGCTTCCTGCAAACATCTTTTCATTTTTCAATATAGGATATGCTGATCAATTCAAAATGAGTGGATCTGAGGCCACTCAGTACCCCATGTACTGTCAAATGTTATTTGCTTTTGTGAAACCATTTCTGTGTGTACATAAATGTTTTTGTCAGAGACGTGTGCATCGCGGTGAATCAAAATTGCTGCACTTATGTTCACGCAAGTTTTACCCTGCGCTTATTGACTTGGGAATAACAAATAATGACCACAAAAGATCATCCAAATCGACCTCCTCTCACTTTTTTTTATTAATTTACTAATCTTTCCCAGCCAAAGAATTATGATTTCCGTACCACAACAGTGAGTTCACGGTTTCATGGTTAAACTTCAAATCCCAAATGGAATCTAAAATCGATTATAATCAGATTTTTATTTTACCTGCTGCGAAGAGATGACCCACCCACCAGGGACGAGGCCTCGAAGCCTTGCTTTAATATTCGCGCCACGCTAGACGACAAAACAAAACTAACCCCCCCCCCAAAAAAAAAAATTCATCCCCATCCAGCCCCGAGATTTTCAGAATTCACCACGGAATTTCGATTTCCGGACCCATGGTTGTGCGGCATTTCCTGCGAGAAGTGGTGGCGCGGCTGCCCCGACGGCCGCCGCACCGACCTTCGCCGCTACCGCCCGTTCCCTCTTGGGGTACTCGTCCTCTCGGGTCACCGGCGGAGGACGGAGGAGGTGGCGCCGAGGTCCGGGGAGGACGCGACGCGCACGAGCCTCGGGGAGGAACCCGATGAGGAGGGCGGAGGCGGGGGCGAGGAGGACTTCGCAACGTCGCGGAGGAGGGGTGGAGGAGCTCCCGGGGCCACGGTGGAGGGCGGCGCGGCGACGAGCTCACGGAGCCGCGACGGAAGGTGGCGCAGCGAGGAGGGCTCACGGGGCCGTGGGGAAGGGCCGTGCGGCGAGGAGGAGCTCGCGACGTGGGGAATGGGAGGAGGAGCTCTTGGGGTCGCGACGGAGGGCGGTGCGGCGAGGAGCTTGCGGCGTAAGGGAGGGCGTCGCGGTGAGGCGGATCGACGACGGAATCGGGTGGCTCGACGACGTCGTTGTCCAAGGCGCCCGACGGATAGGGTTTAGTCGCCGATAGCCTTATAGGCACCGGTAGCCATGGTTGGAGATGGTGGCGTGGGCCCTACATGTCGGTGGGACACAAGACAATGAGTCGCGGCTCACGTTGATTCCAACCGTGGCTACTGTCCTCCCACTAACATGCGGGCCGAACATGTCGAGTGGCACATGATAATAGCCACGACTCGTTTCAAAACGAACCGTAGGTTGTGTGCTATGCCCGCTTCTCATTGATAGTGTTTATTTTTTTATGTGTAATTTTTCTTTTACTTCTTCTACTTTTATTCTCAAAACTATAATGCCTTTGCATCTAACTTTTAGCATGCCATTGTTTTAGTTGTTTACAAACGTATATATATCTTTTGTTTTTTTACTCCATAACTTTTTAATATAATATTTGAACTACAAAATAGTTTTTTTTTACTTTTACATGGATCAAATAATTTAAAAAATTCCAACAAAATTACAATAGATTTTAATTGGTATGAGAGATGTGTATGCCAATTTTCAATTCAAAACTAATATAAATTCTCCTGGTACAAAAAAATCAAATGAAACCACATTTTTTTTATTATTTTGCACATTTATGATTTGCAAACTATAAGGTTGTTTGACCTATATTTTGGAATGACACTGTTTCCCTAGCATTTCAACTCATTTATATTTTATATAATTTTCTTTAAAGTTTTTACAGAAAAATTGTTCAAATGATACTATGTGTCTCAAGTGGAGTCAAGTTTTATACAACTAATGTTGTTTGATCCCAGGCATGTTTATATGTTTTAAAAAATTGAACCAAAAAATCCACGTGTGTCTTTCTAAAACTCATGCATATAGACCGAATGTTGAGGTCAAAATCAATACGGTTTATGGAATAAAAATGATTAAATAAATATTAAAACATATCATAAGTACATTTATTGATAATTAAAGAAAATAAGTTTGAGATTCTTACAAAACAAAGTGGAAATGGATAGACTGGAATTTTTCAAAAATTTAGAAACAAGAACCATTGAATTTGGACCATATTTGACTACAATATACAAGTTTTAAAATTTAAATAGAAATCAAAATAATAAAACATACAACCTTAATGAACTAGTGTATGAACTACTAATGAGCATCATATTAAGAGTTAGGTCCAAATCATTATTGTGATTTTAAAAAATATTGGTCAATTCATTTAAATTGTTAGAAAATAATTAAATTATTCTTAAATTGATTTAAATTGCTGGAAAATAATTATAATTTTCAAATTTGCTTCAAAAGAATTAATGTATTGGTAAATTGAGTTAAGTTGATGGAAAATAATTAATATATTGTTAAATTGATTTAAGTTTCGGAAATTCAAGGGATATTGTTAAATTGATTTAAATTGCTGAAAAATGATTAACTACTTTAAGTGATTCAGTGGGCCCAAGTATTATTAACTATTTTAATAAAAAATGGTTTTCCTTCTTATTTTCTTAAAAAATCAAAATAAGTAACTAGTGGACCCAAGCATTATTAATTAATTAGTTTAATAAAAAATAAGCTTTCTTTAGAAATTCAAAATAAGTGACTAGTGGGCCCAAGCATTATTAATTAATAACTCTTTCTTTTTATTTTTTGAAAATTCAAAAAAATTGACGTAATGGGCCCAAGCATTATTAATTAAATGTTTTAATAAAAAAATGACATCCGACTTCTTATTTTTTAAAATATTTTCAAAAAAATGACCCAATGGGCCCAAGCATTATTGATTAAATAGTTTTATAGAAAAATGGATCTACATTCTTTTTTAAGAAAAATTCAAAAAAGTCGGTCGAGAGGCCCAAGCCCCTAGACAGGGCCCCTACTACCGGAGCCCACCATGCAGACAAGCTTGGATTCGGTCGGCCCATGACCAGAGCGGCCCACAGAGCCAATGTAGGGACGGAGGAAGTTCTTTAGTAAATTCGAAACGACTAGCACGGCCTAATTTATAAGTTGGGGTGGCGACGTTGGGCGGGTGAGGTGGCACTAGAAACCCGTCCGCCACGCGGCTCGTCCTCTATAGCCACGGTTGAAGTCCCGTACTCGTGGCTATTGTTAAGGCCACACAATAGCCACGGTTCACAACACCAACCATGGCTATAGTGACCACTATAGCCACAAACCATGGACACGTAGCGTCGCCCCTAGTGTAGCCAAGATCCATTTTTCTTGCCGTGGCTACAAGATTTTAGGTGACACGGCTATAGTGCAATTTTGTTATAGTGGATGCCGACCTCATATGTTTCACTCACGGTTGCATCGTGGGTCATAATACCTCATCGAGTTGGGATGTTCACCGTGACACACGAGGTCCGTCCATAGCTCATGACCAAGTGGATCGGATTCTCTTGAGCATGTGCATTGAGCAAGGTGTCGGGAGGAGCGATAGTAATTAGGCTACTTCCAATGGGGAGTTTTATTTCATCATTTTTAAGGTGCCACATAAACAACAAGGTTGAATGAAATACCTCATGAAATGCATAGTTTCATTTTGTTATTTTCTAGGTAACTAGGTGAAAGTGCATCTAGGCCCCTAATTATGGTTTTGAGTGATTGACGTCAATACAATTAAAAAGGACTAATATTCTAAATGAGCTTGTGCGCAGTGTATAACTAAAATTCAATTGAGAGCAAAGAAACACAAAAAGGAAGTGGTCATACTCGCTCATACGTGCAAGATTTGAAAAATGGATCACTCATGCTCAAGATCAAGCTATGAAGCCTTTTATTTATGTCTTGAGTATAGGAAACACCGTACTATCAAGAGGGACACACAAGTATGAAGTGTGAAAAATGAAAGTGCTCAAAACTCATTCCAAACACAAAATATCATTTGGAGTCGGACATATCCGACTCACTCGGATATTGGACTCGGACTCCGGAGAGCTAGCCAAAGAAATTCCACATAGACTCGGACATATCCGACTCGGTCGGACGAGAGTCGGACTCCGGAACCGTGACACACTTTTGAAACCCTAGGAGTCGGACAATCCGACTCGGTCGGATATATCCGACCCTCGGGGTACTCGGACTTATCCGAGTTATGTCGGATTTAAGACTCGGACTCCGGAGCGAAATCCAATCTTTCGAAACCCTAGCGATCGGATGTATCCGACTCACTCGGACATATCCGAGTCGGATCCGAGCCAACGGCTCTTTTGAGTGCCCCGGCTATAAAAGTGGACCTCGTCCACTTTTGGCCGGTTGGCACTTCCCACACTCTCAAAAATACTCCCCAACTCACTCAAGCTCTCCTCTTCTTCAAGTTTGATTCCCCACTCCAATCCTTGGTGGATTTGTGAGAAGATTGAGGAGAAGATCGTTGAGCTTCATCTCCAACTCAAGAGCACTTGATTCTTTGCATCGCCGGTACTTGTTGTGTTTGTTACTCTTGGGGATTCATCCCCTAGACGGTTAGGTGTTACCCGGCGAGCTCCCAAGCTTGTGGTTGAGACTCGGGTCGTTTGTATTGCCCCTCCCTTCGTGGAGCTTTGATTTAGTGGATTTTAAGCCGGCCTTTGTGGCGGCTTGACGAGGTTTAGGGTTGAGAGCAACCCGGTCCTTGGTGGACTCCTCAACGGAGACGTAGGCTTCTTGGTGGAGCTGAACTTCGGTGAAAAATCGTGTGTCTTTGTGTCTCTCTTTATTTCTTGCAAATAGATGTGCTATAGCTCTAGGGTGTTCTTGCTTAAATTCCTAGATTTACTTGCATAGGTGGCTTGCTTGCTTGTCCCCTTGTAGCCTTAGCTTTCTAGTGTCTCTAGCTGCTTGCTTGTTGCTTTAATTCCGCGGATTTGTCCATCTTGACTCCCATTCCCCTTTCCGCACGAGGGAGTCGGATTTGTCCTACTCTAGTCGGATATTAGTCCATAGTCGGACTTATCCTACTATAGTCGGACATTTGAGTCGGACAAATCTCTCATGCGTATTTAAGTTGTTAAATTAAGTGTTTTTCAGGATTATCGCCTATTCACCCCCCTCTAGGCGACTTTCAATTGGTATCGGAGCAGGTATCTTCGTTGAAGCCTCACCGCTTGAAGATTAAAGATGGCAAATGAGAAAGATGCAACGGTTAGTGGTAGTGGTGAAGCACCACCTAAGGTAACCGATGAAGGAAGGCATGAAAACTCACCGGGTGATGCTTGGAGAAGGAAGTGGAAAAGGAATTGCCAAGGATGGAAATGTGCCAAGTGCTTTGCCATTAAGCTACAACAAAACACCATACTCCTACAATGACGGAAGAGATGAGCATATTGGACAAGGGTCCGGTAGACTACCATATTTTGATGGTCAATACTTTGATCATTGGAAAACAAAGATGTTGCTACATTTGGACTCAATGCATCAAAATGTGAGAAGTGTAACTCAAAATGGATTCTTGTGGGAATGTAGAAGCAAGCCAACCGCACAAGACTTGTTCAATGTAAGATGCAATGTGGCGGCAGCTAGTGCTCTAGTATCCGCACTTAGTCCCGCTGAGTATGAGAAGGTAACCGGATTGGAGGATGCCCATCAAATTTGGTTGAAGCTTGAATTGGTTCATGAGGGCATTGATAGTGTGAAGGAGTCTAAGCTAGAAGGGCTTAGAGAAGAGCTTAACTACTTTGTCATGAGGTCGGAAGAAGGGCCAAGGGAAGCCCATGATAGAATGATGAGGATAGTCAACATGAGAAGAGCACTTGGAGAGAAGGTGTTGGACTTGGATGTGAATAGAAGGTTACTACAAGCATTGCAGGCATGGGATGCAAACATAGTGTCCAACATAAGGGACAAAGATGGCTATAGATACTTTACCACCGATGAAGTGATTGGAAAGGTGCTCTCCCAAAAACAGCAAATTGATCAAGGAAATAGAATCAACGCTTTGCTTAGGGACAAGGAAAAGGCTAGTGGGAGCAAGAATGATTTGGCTCTCAACGCCGAACAAGAAAAGAAAAAGAAAGTGGTTGAGGAGAGTGATGATAACGGTGATGATGAGATGGCTCTCTTCGTGAAAAGATTCAACAAGCTCATGTCAAAAAGAAGCTTCAAGAAGGATGATCAAGACAAAAGCAAATCAAGAAAAGCCAAAAACAAGTGCTACATTTGTGGAGACAAAGGTCACTTCATAGCGGAGTGTCCGGAAAACTACAAGAACAAGCAAAACAAGAAGGGTGACAAGAAGTACAAGAAGCATAGAAAGTACCGTCGGGGTGAAGCACACATTGGGCAAGAGTGGAACTCCGATGGATCATCTTCCTCCTCCGAGTCGGAATCCGATGAAGAAAAGGGAGGGATTGCCTCACTTGCTATAGGGCTAACACCGACCAACTCCTCCTTGTTTGGAATCTTGACCGATGATGAAGATGATGGCGGGCACAAGTGCATGATGGCCAAAGGCTCCAAGGTGAATACTAATGCTAGTTCTCAAATTCCTAACATGTTTGATTTGTTGGATATTATTGAGCAGGAAAAGGAGAACAATGAGAGGCAAGAGGAGCTTCTTGAGAAACAAGAAGAAATGCTTGTTCAAGAGAAGCAAAGGGTGCTTGAACTTGAGAAGCTCCTAGAAGTTGAGAGGAAGAAGAATGAAGACTTAGTGAAGTCCCTAAAAATGGTTGAAAATGAAAGTGTGACACTTAAAGTCACAAATGTGACACTTCAAGAGAAGTGTGATAACTTGCAAAAGGATCACAACTCTCTTAAAGTGCAATTTGAGGAAATTAAGTGTAACACTACTTCCTCTCAATCTTCGTCTTGCCCCCTACTAGCATTGAGTGTTCTAGGTGTCTCAAGGTTGATGTTGAAGCTTGTACAAGAAACATCAAGACCATTGGTGACTTGAAGAAGCAAGTGCAAGAGCTTCAAGACCAAGCACAAAAGAAGAAGAAGGTCGTTGATGACGCCAAGGCCGAGTATGCAAGGGGTGCATACACCAATGTGAGACGGTCACATGTGAAGGATGGCATTGGGTACAAGCAAGGTGACAAGCATAATGCAAGAATCAACAAGAACGGCACCGAATTCATCAAGTTCACCAAAGAGAGTGGACACCAAAATAAGCAAGTCAAGACGGAGAAGCAAATCAAGAATACTAACAAATCTTCTCTTATTTGTGATTTGCGTACTAATGTGCCTAACCCCTCTTGTGCTCTCTTTAATGATTTTGATGCGACCTATGTGCTAATGAGAAACAAGTATGGTCGTGTTTATGCGAAATATGTTGGGCCACGCAACAAGACACACAAATCTTGTGTGTGGGTGCCCAAGGCACTTGTTACTAATGTGAGAGGACCCAAACAAATTTGGGTACCTAAAAACAAAGCATAAAATTGTTTTGTAGGAATACTCCTCCGGTGGCTCATCATGGGTGGTGGATAGTGGATGCACCAATCATATGACCGGAGACAAGAAAATGTTCGAGTCATTCGAGCCAAGCAAAGAAAGAAATGAATATATCACCTTTGGAGACAACGGAAAAGGCTATGTGTTGGGATATGGTAACATTCCTTTAACTTTTCCGCATTCACTTTCGAAGGTTATGCTTGTGGATAACGTTGACTTCAATTTGTTGTCTATCTCACAACTTTGTGGAATGGGCTACAATTGTTTGTTCAACGACAAGGGTGTGATTGTCTCAAGGAGAAGTGATGGCTCGATTGCTTTTGAGGGTGTGCTCAAAGGGAAGCTTTATGTCGTGGATTTTACCGCGGATAAAGCAAAACTTGACACATGCTTAGTTGCAAAGTCCGACATGGGATGGTTGTGGCATAGACGACTAGCCCATGTCGGTATGAGAAATCTTCACAAACTCCAAAAGGGCGGTCATATCCTTGGACTAACGGATGTTTGCTTTGAGAAAAATAAAATTTGTAGTGCATGCCAAGCCGGAAAACAAGTTGGAGCACCACACCCATCCAAGAACATAGTGACAACTACAAGACCATTGGAGATGCTTCACATGGATCTTTTTGGTCCCATCGTCTACATAAGCATTGGCGGTAACAAATATGGACTTGTTATTGTTGATGATTATTCTCGCTTCACGTGGGTATTCTTTTTATGTGATAAAGGTGAAGTGAAAGATGTACTCAAGACATTCTTGAAAAGAGCACAAAATGAATTTGAAGTGAAGATCAAGGCCATAAGAAGCGACAACGGTACCGAGTTCAAGAACACTCAAGTCGAAGAGTACCTTGATGAAGAGGGCATCAAGCATGAGTTTTCGGCACCCTACACACCGCAACAAAATGGGGTGGCCGAAAGAAAGAACCGCACTCTCATAGAGATGGCAAGAACCATGCTTGATGAATACAAGACCTCCGATCGCTTTTGGGCCGAAGCAATCAACACCGCATGCCATGCCTCAAATCGGTTGTATCTCCATCGACTCTTGAGGAAAACGCCATACGAGCTACTAACCGGTAAAAAGCCTAACATCTCGTACTTTCGAGTTTTTGGGAGCAAATGTTTCATGCTCAACAAGAAACCCAAGACTTCAAAGTTCTCCCCTAAAGTTGATGAAGGTTTCTTGCTTGGGTATGGGTCAAATTGTCACGCCTATCGTGTCTTTAACAAAACCACCGGTTGCGTTGAAGTTTCACGGGACGTGACGTTTGACGAATCTAACGGCTCTCAAGGGGAGCAAGTTGTTATTAACAATGCAGATGTTGAGGCTCCTAGGGAAGCAATCAAAAGGATGGCACTTGGTGATGTGAGACCGCAAGAACCGCAAAATGATCAAGATCAACCTCCCCCTCAAGTCAAGACCAACCATGCACAAATCATGATCAAGTTGATCAAGATCAAGAGGTTGGCAATGAAGATCATGCTCAAGGACAAGATGATGAACCCATGTCGCATGATCAAGAGGTTGAACAAGACGGCGGTCAAACAAGCTCACATCCACCACACCCAAGAGTGCATCAAAGTGTGCAACGTGATCACCCCGTGGAACAAATTCTTGGTGACATAGAAAAGGGGTAATCACTCGTTCTCGTGTTTGCAATTTTTGTGAACATTACTCTTTTGTCTCTTCTTTGGAGCCATTTAGAGTAGAAGAAGCACTCGAGGACTCGGATTGGGTGATGGCCATGCAAGAGGAATTGAACAACTTCACAAGAAATGAAGTTTGGACATTAGAAGAAAGACCAAGAGGCAAGAATGTTGTGGGCACCAAGTGGGTGTTTCGCAATAAGCAAAATGAAGACGGTGTTGTGACAAGAAACAAAGCAAGATTGGTGGCAAAAGGATATTCACAAGTAGAAGGATTGGATTTTGATGAAACCTATGCCCCCGTGGCTAGGCTTGAGTCAATAAGAATACTACTTGCCTTTGCCACTCACCACAACTTCAAGTTGTATCAAATGGACGTGAAGAGTGCTTTCCTCAACGGACCAATCAAGGAAGAAGTGTACGTGGAGCAACCACCGGGCTTTGAAGACCCCAAGTATCCTAACCACGTGTACAAACTCCATAAGACGCTCTATGGGCTTAAACAAGCACCAAGAGCATGGTATGAATGCCTTAGGGATTTCCTTTTGAAAAAGGATTTTGAAATGGGCAAGGCCGATGCAACCCTCTTCACTAAGCGTTTTGATTATGATATATTTGTGTGCCAAATTTATGTCGATGACATAATATTTGGTTCTACTAATCAAACGTTTTGTGATGATTTTAGCAAGATAATGACAAAGAGGTTCGAGATGTCTATGATGGGAGAGTTGACATTCTTTCTAGGATTTCAAGTCAAGCAACTCAAGGAGGGCACCTTCCTATGTCAAGCCAAGTACACTCAAGACATATTGAAGAAGTTTGACATGGACAAGGCAAAGCCCGCCAAGACACCCATGGCTACAAACGGCCATCTCGACCTCACCAAGAAAGACAAGCCGGTTGATCAAAAGGTTTTTCGCTCTATGATCGGCTCTTTGCTTTATCTTTGTGCATCTAGGCCCGATATCATGCTTAGTGTGTGTATGTGTGCACGTTTTCAAGCCGCTCCTATGGAGTGCCACATGGTGGCCGTTAAAAGAATCTTGAGATATCTAGTGCATACACCCAACCTAGGGCTTTGGTACCCCAAGGGTTCAAAGTTCAACCTAATAGGCTATTCCGATGCGGATTATGCCGGGGACAAAGTGGATAGGAAGAGTACCTCCGGGACGTGCCAATTCTTGGGTAGGTCCCTAGTGTCGTGGTCGTCCAAGAAACAAAATTCCGTTGCCCTTTCCACAGCCGAAGCGGAGTATGTGGCAGCCGATAGTTGTTGTGCACAACTACTATGGATGCGACAAACTCTAAGGGACTATGGCTACAAGTTGAACCGTATTCCACTCCTATGTGACAACGAGAGTGCCATAAAGCTAGCTTACAACCCCGTTGAGCATTCGCGCACAAAGCACATAGACATTAGACATCACTTCTTGAGAGATCATTCTATCAAAGGGGATATTGAAGTGAGTCATGTCGGAACCGATGAACAATTAGCCGATATTCTCACCAAGCCACTAGACGAAACCCGTTTTTGTTACTTAAGGAGTGAGCTAAATATCCTTGACTCTAGTAATGTGGCTTGAAAGCTTGCATATCTGCTGTGACTTAGAGTATTTGTTTTTGAAAAATAAAATTCTTGAAAACTCTTGTATGTTTTGTTCTTCGAAAACATTTGGTTCTTGATCCTTGGATCATACGGATTTGGATGTAATCATTGTTGGAATGATTGATTGTAGCTAGCTACATCCAATGAAGTTTTAGCACATGTCCTTAAGTTTAATTGAGATCAAGAGAGAGAAGAGTGAAGGATCTTTCTGCTCTTGGAGCAAGGCAGTTTAAAAACCGCAGAGTCGGATTTATCCGACCCGATCGGATTTATCCGATCGTCCCCGAGGAGTCGGACTATGTCCAACGGAGTCGGATATATCCGACTCCACGGGATTTTTACCTATAAGCCCGAATCCAACTTACCCCTTCACCCTATCTCCTCATTCAAACTCCAACCTTTCTCTCTCCTCTCCAACCGGCGGCGCAAGTGCATCTCCGGCGATCTCCCTTCTCCACCGGCGTTTTGGAGAGATTTGTGTGGGAAAGGCTCCTCCTACTCGGACTCTATCCGACTCCATTGTTGGCCTCAAGGTTTTTCCCCTATTCCCATCTTTTCACCTAGGGTTTAAAGTCAACTTCCATGGATTAGGTGTTCTAGTGTTTCCCCTGCCTAGATGTTGCATAGATGTTGTTCCTAGGATGCTATAGATGCTCTAAACGCAATATGGCTAGGAATGTGCGGTAGATCTATGCGGAATAGCGATTTTAGTAAAAATCCTGTTGTAGTCGGACATGTCCGAGTGAGTCGGATATATCCGACTCACTATGACTAGTCGGATTCTGTCCGACTCAGTCGGACATATCCGACTCCAACAGAATTTTCACTAAAGTTAGAAATTGTGCATTACTTCTATCCAAACTCAAATATCTATGCTATCCATCTCATACCATTCCTTGTTTATCTTTTGTCGGCATGGGTCGTTCATCTACCAACCCCCATCCGGAAAAGAGAGCAAAAGTTGCTGGAAAGAAAAGGAGTAGAACCATCCATCTTCCCATTGTTGAACCAAGGGAAGAAGAGGAACCCACCGAGATCCGCGAGGAGATGAGGGATGTGGTGGTCCATCCCGGAGTTGACCGTGTGATGATTGACTATATCAAAGGGGCTGAGGCAGCGGCAAGCTGAAGCAAGAGAGGTGAACTGGTTTGACATGGAACGGGAGTCTCTAGACAACCGTTTCCGGTCTCACTTTCACACGGATCGGTACATGTGTGCCTACGAGGAGCAAGGTGAAGCCCACAGTGCCAATGCAGGTACATAGATTGGGACTACATGTCAAGCGAGCACACAGCTTTGTTTGATGAGGTCATTGCTATGTGTGAGTTTCATGGACTCAAGGAGATCATGTGTTTCAAGTATGATTGGAACCAGGAGATAGTGTGTCGGTTCTACTCCACTGTGTTTTTTGACAAGAACTTGGGCAGGTTTTGGTGGATGACCGATGGAGAGAAGCTTTCTTGTACCTTCGGTAGATTTGCAAACATTCTTGGATTGAGGGACACAATGAACGAGTGATCTTCGCTTGCATGATTCAGATTCTCTCAACCCGGAGCTCATGAGGTACATGTATGAGGATGAGGACACGTGCAAGCCACCCTTTGCTCACGGTCTCAAGCCTCTTTATTTGGTCTTGTACAGGATGCTTCGTCTCACTCTCTCACCTAGGGGTGGCAATGCAGATCATGTTGCATCATATGCCAAGGATTTATTTCATATCTTGCCCACTCAAAGGAAATTCAATGTGTGGGACTTTATCTTCGGTGAGATGTGGCATCGCTCCGTGGACGCTAGACGTGCTTGTGTGTATGCACCTTTTGTGATGTGCATGATTGAGAAGATCTCCAAGAAGACCTTCAACAAGGATCGCACGCACAAACCCCTTCAGCCTAGGATGCCGGCCAATGCTCCTAAGACTTCATCTCGAGGCTATACCTCCAGCTTGCTCCAGCTGCTCCTGCTCCGGCTCGGACCCGTTCTTCAGCTCCTAGCTCTAGCACGGCTCCTCGTCCGGATAGAGCCCGTGGTCGTGGTGCTAGCACGAAGAGCAAGAGCGCTCTCTTCAAGATGCTTAAGGGTCTCTTCGGCATGTGCCGGCGGATTGATGCCAAGGTGGACGGTCTTAAGCAGGATAATGAGGTGATAAAGGCAAGACAGAAGATTATTCTTGATCATCTTCGGATCACTACTCCTAGAGTTCCCTCTCCGAGCCCGCACCTGCTCCTCCTCCAGTTGAGTATCCTTGGGACTCATTCACCCCGGATGAGTCGCTCTACTTTGGCTACTTTCCTCCTCCACCTTTCTCTTCGGGTTCCGGCTTTACCACTCGCTCCTACCGGCCCTAGCACCGGTACCTCCACACACACTCGGTTTCACTATGAGGAGGATGAGCCCGTGGCAGCAGCCTCCGAGGAAGAAGAAGAAGAAGAAGGAGAAGAAGAAGAAGAGGAGGACCCCAAAGGCAAGGGCCCCGCCGAGGAAGAAGAAGAAGATGACGACGACGACGACGAGGATTGGGGCGATGATGAGTAGGCTTCCTCTCCTCCTTTTTGGTGTTTTGATGCCAAAGGGGAGAAGTAAAAATTCCCGAGTTTCCGTTGTGAGTAGAGCAAGTGAGAGTTGCTCTTGTATCTTGTTTTACTTTATGGACATGTTGCTACTTTTGAGTTGTAATCGTGGTGAACTATGTGGTGTGTCTTTATTTGTAATAACCCGTTTTTAATTATTTATGTGATAAGCTATGCTCTATGAATGATGGATGGTGTAATGTTTTTTGTTAATTTCTAGTTGCATTTGTGTGATTCACATGTCATATGCATAGTTGTTGTCCTTTTGTATTATATGCCTTGTGAGTAAAATGCATGGAAGTAGGGGAGCTCTCTTGTTTTCTCTCAAAATATGTGCTTTTGGTTTTAAAATGACCAAATATTGAATTCAACTCATGCACACATTTAGGGGGAGCTCTCTTCTACTTGCTCTCTTGTTCAAGCTCTTTTTATACTTAATTGTGAATTTTAGTTGTATTGTCATCAATCACCAAAAAGGGAGAGATTGAAAGTGCATCTAGGCCCCTAATTATGGTTTTGAGTGATTGACGTCAATATAATTAAAAAGGACTAATATTCTAAATGAGCTTGTGCGCAGTGCATAACTAAAATTCAATTGAGAGCAAAGAAACACAAAAAGGAAGTGGTCATACTCGCTCATACGTGCAAGATTTGAAAAATGGATCACTCATGCTCAAGATCAAGCTATGAAGCCTTTTATTTATGTCTTGAGTATAGGAAACACCGTACTATCAAGAGGGACACACAAGTATGAAGTGTGAAAAATGAAAGTGCTCAAAACTCATTCCAAACACAAAATATCATTTGGAGTCGGACATATCCGACTCACTCGGATATTGGACTCGGACTCCGGAGAGCTAGCCAAAGAAATTCCACATAGACTCGGACATATCCGACTCGGTCGGACAGAGAGTCGAACTCCGGAACCGTGACACACTTTTGAAACCCTAGGAGTCGGACAATCCGACTCGGTCGGATATATCCGACCCTCGTGGGTACTCGGACTTATCCGAGTTATGTCGGATTTAAGACTCGGACTCCGGAGCGAAATCCAATCTTTCGAAACCCTAGCGATCGGATGTATCCGACTCACTCGGACATATCCGAGTCGGATCCGAGCCAACGGCTCTTTTGAGTGCCCCGGCTATAAAAGTGGACCTCGTCCACTTTTGGCCGGTTAGCACTTCCCACACTCTCAAAAATACTCCCCAACTCACTCAAGCTCTCCTCTTCTTCAAGTTTGATTCCCCACTCCAATCCTTGGTGGATTTGTGAGAAGATTGAGGAGAAGATCGTTGAGCTTCATCTCCAACTCAAGAGCACTTGATTCTTTGCATCGCCGGTACTTGTTGTGTTTGTTACTCTTGGGGATTCATCCCCTAGACGGTTAGGTGTTACCCGGCGAGCTCCCAAGCTTGTGGTTGAGACTCGGGTCGTTTGTATTGCCCCTCCCTTCGTGGAGCTTTGATTTAGTGGATTTTAAGCCGGCCTTTGTGGCGGCTTGACGAGGTTTAGGGTTGAGAGCAACCCGGTCCTTGGTGGACTCCTCAACGGAGACGTAGGCTTCTTGGTGGAGCTGAACTTCGGTGAAAAATCGTGTGTCTTTGTGTCTCTCTTTATTTCTTGCAAATAGATGTGCTATAGCTCTAGGGTGTTCTTGCTTAAATTCCTAGATTTACTTGCATAGGTGGCTTGCTTGCTTGTCCCCTTGTAGCCTTAGCTTTCTAGTGTCTCTAGCTGCTTGCTTGTTGCTTTAATTCCGCGGATTTGTCCATCTTGACTCCCATTCCCCTTTCCGCACGAGGGAGTCGGATTTGTCCTACTCTAGTCGGATATTAGTCCATAGTCGGACTTATCCTACTATAGTCGGACATTTGAGTCGGACAAATCTCTCCTGCGTATTTAAGTTGTTAAATTAAGTGTTTTTCAGGATTATCGCCTATTCACCCCCCTCTAGGCGACTTTCACTAGGCCTCGGACGTCTGGTTTGAAGCTCGCAAGCTAGCTCGGCTCGCTCGCGGCTCGGCTCGATTTAGCTTGTCTCGGTAGACTTTCAAGCCAAGCCGAGCTCATGTTTCAACTCGGTAGATTAACCGTGACACCCCTACCTTGCAAAGCAAGAGGGATTGTCGCACGAGATCGCATCGGGAGACTTCGACGAAGCGAACGTTCATTGCACATGAGTGATATATTTTACATCTGAAGTTCAAGTTATTATTATACATAGAGTTCGAAATTCAGATTTAATATGCATTAATATAAAATGAGCGGAAGCGTAAAGATAATCTCGACGATAGTTGCCTAAAATGTAACACATCAGCCCGTAGATGTGCCCATTCTTCTCACCAATCTCACCTGCACAAAAATGTTAACAACAAAGCCCTGAGTATCTAATATACTCCGCAAGTCTTACCCGACAAAAAAAAATGGTTTCTAAAACCGACTCCTAGTATGCAGGGGGTTGACCGGGTTTGCTGAAAATAGCCAAAAACAGCACCTATGCTAAGTCTAAAGTTTCATGTTTTAGCCATATTAAGAGGGTTGTGACATAATTATAAATTTAGTGAGCAAGGCTAACAAACATGGTTGCAATACATGAATTTAATACTTCAAAAACAGCAAGTTCATCATCATATTCCATGTCATTACTACGATGCGATCTGATCGAGACAAGTGGTACTCATCACCGCGAGGGACGGCGATATATATCGATTTACACCCTGCAGGAGAAACCCAAATGCACGACATACGCATCATTTAAGAACACGTATGACCACCTTTCACAAGATTATCATAGATATGAGCCGGGTCCTCCCTCCGAGTGTGCATTCCACATGCAACCACAGTAGCGTCGGGTCCAAGGGTAATAACACACCCTCCAGTCTACTCACAAACCCGTGCATCCATCGTGACCAACACTTTGCACAAAGGGTGGAGATACCGTCCGACACTACGACTCTCAAGTTACATCAGTTTACCAACTCCCATACGAAGGTACGCATTTGGTACACAACTCAATACTTGCTCGCGGAGTCACAACGAACGGTCCTTAACCGACACGCACGGGGCTATGGCAAACAAGGGCCAACCTTGTCACCGCTTTCCAACACATGCACTTCCCCGTACGGTCTCCAATTTAATCATGTGAGAGGTAACAATATTTGAAACATAAACCGAGAGGTCTCCAAACCACTCGGTGTTGCTACCGGTGACTCATTTAAGCATAGCCATTCTATCGAAAAAAGATTATACCTATCCAAAGACCATAGGCAATAGGGAACATAATGCAACTAGGATTACGATCAACTCCTAAACATAAGTGCACAATACATAAACATAGACATATGTGAATTTAAACCAAAAACTAAACAAGTGGGATTATGCACCGGGGCTTGCCTTGGCTTTGCTCGAAATTAGCCCTCTCAACAATGTTCAATTCAGCAGGATCCTTCACGTGATTTCTTTCTTCGGTCGGGGTCCCTATATGGATGCAATGCATGATGTGAGTATGGATGCATACACAGATATTTAGTTCATGGAACTTTCTCAATAATGAATTAAAAGGACAATGTGTTCATGCAATGAACATGCTTATGTATGAAATATGATGCTTGCATATGGATGATAGATCATGACTACATGTCAAGGGGACAAACTTCTAATTAAATAAAACATAGATAAAGCAATAGATCAATATATACCTTAGGTTTAAATGGATATTGATCATAGCATAATTTAGTGTATAACTTCTAGTGTGGTATATGATAAGATGAGCATGATATATGATGCATCGAAGATAAATACCTATACTCTACCTTGCTGTCATGTACATGAATTAGCTCATGATCGATAAGTGCATGCATAGACAAGTAAATATTTACATGACTTAGGCATATAGAACCATATGACAATATTTGACGCCACCACATTACTTAGTAAACCTAAATGAAGTAAAAGGTGCAACAAGCCAATTTTATACATGATCTATGTGAAGATGCATAAAAGAATCATAAATAACCATAATAACATTTATGCACTAAATATAGGGCTTTTCATGCATGAAAATATGTAGTATGACAACATGACATATCATGGCAATATGGAATGGCAACTTTCAAAATTAAGCAACCAGTTCTACAAAGCACTCCTAAACATAAATTCCATGGCAAAACATGATTTGCTCATGATAAGCACCAGAAACAAAGAATATGGTATTTTTGTATGCATTTTCCCTAATTAAACATTTATAGGCAAATATGTGCTATCTAAGCATATAATGATAAATATGATGAAAACATGTATGAATGCACAAAAGCCATGTACCAGAGGGTTCAATAGGTTATGAAAAGTGTTCATGCCAATTTTCATGAATTTTACATTCTTCAAGATTTAAATATGGGTTTTAAAAGCTTAACAAGATGCCATTTCTTTTTGCATAAAACTTTATTTTCTTGCACAGAAACATAGGTAAAACATTTGACCTTTGCAAAGTTCATGTTTCAAGTATTTCAAAACATTTTAGTTTGCATTTTTCTCATTTGTATTTTGGGAGATATGAATTTGTTTAAAGTAGCTAACAGATTTACCATTTTCTGGATTTAGGGTGTGCGAACAGTAAAAATAAAATCAGATTTCATGTGTAGCTTTGGATCTTCTATTTCCCAAGGATAGGGCTGTGATTTGAGCATAAGAGATGGTTGCAAAAGATGGATAAGGAAGTGATACAACCATGGTGAGCTAAAGTTCAAGAAAGAGCTCACCGGAGAAGCAAAAATCAACGGTGAAACTAGAAGTAGTGTTCATGCCATACCTAAAGGGAGAGCTTGAGGATAAACCAAAAACAAACCATGCAAGGGTTGGAGGGAGTCCAAGTGAAGGCCTTTACTGCCCTTGCTCATGCCAAGGTGAGCCATGGCATGGGGTTTGAAGGTGAGTAGCCATGGTGGTTGTTCTTGGAGAGGAGAAGAAAAGAGGAAGAAGATGAACACTTGACTTGGGCTCTTGACCAAAGAGAGGATGAGGGAGGGGAGTCTCTGGACGTGGTGCTAGCCTTAGGCTGGTTACTTGTTGTGTTGCTTGGTAGAGAAGGAAGCAAAGAGATAAGAGAGGAAGTGGGTCCTTCAAGTTGGAAAAATCTGTCCACCTTACTGTTGTAGTCAAGAGCAAGTCAACGCGATTTTTGTTGGGGTTGACAATTTTTGTGGTGGTGTAGAATGAAATTTGGGACAACTTTTGTATAGAACTTTTCTTGAGATTCGGCCTACAAAAATTAATAAAAAATCCTACACTAGAATCTGTTTTCTGCTTTTACTAAATTTGTTGGGCTATTTAACCTTTACCAAAAATTATGGTAACATCACTAAAATTACTATTTTTGAATACCCTTAATGATTATGTAAAAATATTGGTATGGTCATGTTAACATTTTTTTAAGTGTGTGCATAATAACCTATAGGCAATATTGAGAGCACTTGCATATGAGTTAAATATTGCAATACGACTATATGCCATTCTATGCACATTTTAACATAGCAAATTATAGACAGCAATTAAGCAATAAAACAATTCTAAATACAGTCCTCATGATGAAACATGACTTTTCTTATGATTGAGCACCAGAAGGAAATATGAATTTATATGAACTCTTCCTATTATGCAAATACAATGCACCATAATGTGCTTTAACCAAAAATGCTAAAAATCATTATGACATGCTCAAATGTACCAGAAACATGTGTGCTATGATGATTCATGCCAAATTAAAGAGTATGTTCAAATTTTGACTAAGTTTGTTTTACGACTTTGCTTCGATTCAAGTCTGTTTCAGCCTTAACATGCGGCCTACTTAAGGGGCTTAAAACTTAACTTTTCGCTATGAAACTTGGGTGAACCAAGCAGGGTCATGTAAATTCCATTATCCAGGGATTCCAACCAACGTTCATTTGCATCATTTGGATTTGTATAGCAAAAGTTATGGAATTTTTTAAATCCAAAGTTGTCACGGGCCCTTAATGGATTAGCACTTTCCAACAAGTGCTTGGTCTAGTACTCGGATCATTTATTTTTCCTCACAGAAAGTGCTTGGATTATGCCACCATGGCAAAGTACACATTCTCTACTTTCCAACAAGTGCTTGGTCTAGTACTTTGGATCTACGATATGAATGTTACGCAATTTCTAAAATGCAATCCTGTTAAGCTTCGTGACCGTGATAGCAACTTAGGGTTGCTCAAACTTTCATTTTCATCATATAAATATATATGTTCATTTGATTCATTTTAATGTGCAAGTTCGAACCTTTCCAGAATGTCTTGAATCGTTCAAATCCGAGCTCTAGAAATGAAGATATGCAATTTTTAAAATGCTTGAAGTTCACAATTTTTACTCTTGCCAGCGCGATTCAAAAATTTCTAAGTGTTGGTGCGCGGGGAAAGCTCGTCGGAGACGGCGCGGCGGTGCTCGCCGGTGGCACACTAGAGGACGTCGCATGGGCCAGGCTTGGTCGCCTGTGCATGGATTCAACTCGCGAGTCGAGTGGAGGGGCGGGGAATGGCGGATGAGGACCGGAGACTATCTCGCGGCGGCGGAGGCGAACAGGGGAGAGTCCGGCGTGGTGGCTCGTGATCACCACCGCACGGAAGGAGCAGCGGCAATGGCTGAGAGCATCACCTGCGTGTGCAGATGCGCGGTGTGGGGTGGGTGCAGGCGGAGAGGCTCTAGAGGCGGCCGGCGTCGACGGGTTGACGGGGTCCGGTGACCGACGGCGGGGAAGAAAGGAGAATCCGGCACCGCCCGAGCTTGGCTCGACCCGGGAATAAAGGAGAAGGTTAGCAAGGAGCTTGGCCACCTCCTAGAGGACCCATCAGCTCGTGAGCTCACCCGAGGCGGCTCCAATCGAGCTCGTCGGAGAAGTAGGGTACCGAAGCTTGTTTTCGATCCTTTGTGAAATTGAGGGTGTAGAGGGAGGGGCGGGGCTGGGAACGAGGGCTAGAGCTGCGCGAGAGTTTTGCGAGACGCGCGCGCACGAATGGGAGAGGCTGCGAGTGAAGAGGGGCGACGCACGAGGAAGACCTAGGGGCGGCGGCCATGGCGAAAAATGGCGGTCGCCATCGACGGCCGTGGACGATTGCTTCCGTTCGAAGGGAGGAGACGATGGCCGACGCGTGGGGATGGCACAGGGAGCAAGGACGGTACGGCGCCTAACCGGCATGGGCGCCGGCGGCGAGCTGCCGCTGGCGATGGCCCCGGCCACCGTGCCATTCCCTGTTCTAAGAAGGTTCCTACTTATTTACGGTTTTGCCATCGAGTGTTTATTTTGTTTTTGTCCACAGGAATTAATTCGCTTGGTATTTTTGCAAACCAAAATTTGTGGGGGTTCAGTGTATTATGATGAGCAACTTTTGTTATACGCAAAAGTTCAAATTTTTCTTGTAAAATTTTACAAAAATTCATGAACAGATGTTGTTTTTAATCATTGTTTGAATTTTTCTAGGGAATTGTGCCACCCTAAAAATTTGGGAAAATGTCCTAAAATCATGTTTCGATCTCCTCTACAAGGATATGCAAAAATATTGGCGTACTTGTGTTGAGGATGATTGAGTTTTAATTAGTTGGGTTTAAACTACATTTAAATTTTAAATTTTTTTCAAATACCCCAATGTTGGCATCTCTTAAGGTCACGCGGAAAGAAACACGTGACCGCGGGAGAGCCAAGGGTTTAAGTCACTTGCACTATTTAACCAAATAATCCACATCCAAGTACAAGTACTAGATATGTATTATAAGGTGGGTCATGAATATCCGCAAGCGGACGGATAACCCGTTGTAGCATTTCACCCGAGAGTATTCAAGGGTATCGTATTTATATTTTCCCAAAGGAAGACATGGTTGATAAGAGTACTTATGCTCATGGTGTTACAAAAGAGTGATGAAGTAATCACATTCCAATGCAGGGGTTAGGAGCAATAAATTGAGGATAGTGTGACACACACCAAGGCAATGCATTCTCTAATAAAAGGGATAGAGGCAATCCTAGATAAAGCTAAACTAGACTAGCAGACCACTACTCCTAATGATACAACATTCATATGAGTGCGCAGCTTCTACCTAACATCCAAGATCATGCAAGCGCAAGCAAGCGTCTAATGCCTAGGCATCATCGGGAGATCCGTCTTACGCGAGGTCCGCCTCGCGACTCCGGCCTTTTAGACTCCTATGCCATGCCCGAACGTGGAGGATTACTTTGGATGACAAGGCTGTCACTTCTTGTCACCTACCTCTACAAACCGTGGGACACGAAGCACATTCAAAGGTGGGTAGATAACCCCAAAGACCATGCCGGCGTCACTAACCACAACTCTAGATCCCTCGAGGCACCCCAACCCTACGGATCGACATGGTGGTAAATCTAGAGCACCCTTGCGGGACGATGAACCCGAAGCCTATTCATAAGAACACTAGTCTAACTAGCATAAGCCGACGAAAGGATCAAAGCTAGCACTAAGTCATGCAGATGCGTTCGTCGCTCAAGAATGAGCGACGAACGGCAATCAACCAAGTAAGATCAAGAGTAATCGATGATCAAGTATGAACGAACGAAGAACATTCGATATGTGTTCATCTTCTATTAATGAAGAACGAAGAACGAACGATGAACTCATATGAACGAACGATGAACGATCAAGCAAGATCATGACTACTCTGTCAAGCTCATGACAAGGATATAAACGAAAGTATTCCATATATAAAAGATCAAGTCTTACAAAGAGAGGATACAAGAGCTATACCCAATTCTCCACAAGACCTTGGGAGCAATGAGGCAGCCCACTACTAAGCCTAGCACTACCTAGAAAGCCTCTAAACTTCTAGTGTGAGGAGAGAATGATCCTTGTGTTGTTGTGTGTGTTAAGGAGGGGGGGGTACCCCTCCTTATATAGGCTTGAAAGGTCGGCTCCCGGAGGCGGTTTCGTAGGTCGGTGGCATTTAATGCGCGTGGAACCGACCTCCGCAGGCGGTGGGCAAACCGCCGCAGAAAAGTGGGCTGTGGGGCCACCAGATCGGTTCGGCCGAACCACCCCGGTGGGTTCGGCCGAACCGGTCCCGCCCCTCCCGGGCTGGGCTTTGGCAGTTGGCTCCCCCACCGGATGTTGGTCTTTGATCCAGGTGCTTGTGGCCTTCTTTGTGTTGTATTTCGTGGTCATTGGCCTTTTATCTTGGAGTTGATTCCCGCGGCGAAGTGGAAGTTTTGTAAAAGTGTTGATTTGTCGCCTCGGGGCCCGGAATTCATCATTATCCACCCGCACACTAAAAATCTAGAGGTACAAGTGGAACTAGGTTATTTCTAAGTAAAATGCGTGTAAGACATGCCTAGTCCTTCTCATTTATTTGACTAATTGATCGGTCGAAATTGGTCGTAACGACCGTCAACAAGTCCTCCCAAGCTTACCCCTTGCTCGTCCCGAGCAAGTAGTAGAACTTTAGGTTGTTGATCAGGAGTTGCTATAATGCCTACTTCTCAAAGGTACCAAGTGTATAACAAAGATACTCATCCTTGAGTTGAATAAGTTGGCAATGGTAACTCACCCTTCCCCTTAGTCCTCATGGGGCTTTGTGCTTTTCACTTTACCTTGGGCGGTTGAGAGAGAGAACGGTGTATAGAGCATTTATTTTCTCTTCCCTTGTCTTGCTTTTTATTCTCCGGAAGTTTTCAAAGGATTTTTTTCAAGTAAAACCACGTTCCACAAGTGATACTCTCGAATCGCTCTAGTGGTGTTTGTATTCCTCACCAAGGCATGTGTATTGCCTCATCCTACATCTAATAGGCTTTTGTGGAGCTCAAGGTAGGATATGAAATGAGGCATACTTGCATTCATATTTTGCAAAACCAAAAGAGTGGATCCATGGAGATAGCAAGTCATACAATCGTAGATCAAGATGTGCAAGTGTGAAAATGATGGTGGTGGTGTATGTGACTACTCCTCTTTTTGTTTCACCTCTTTTTATTTTGGATTTTGGGCATGGCTATCTTTTCTTCTTTCTTTTTCCATGCTCGAAATGAGAGCAGCCTTTTTTTTTTTTTTTTTCTTTTTTCTCATGCTCATCTTTTGTGAGCCTTATTTTCTTTTTTCTTTTGCATAGCCATGCCTTCTTTTGATATTTTAAGAGAGGTGATAAAATGTGAGGAGTGTCTTTATTTTGGTGGATGGCATGACATGTTGCTAACTTCCGGTGTAGAAGTGTAGCATATGAGGTGGAATGTGTACGTGATCTTGATCATGAGAGTATGAAAAGCATCTCACTAGGGTCACACAATTTTGATAAAGCTCAATGAAGTAACAAGTAGCAAATGAGTAAGGTTTTCAAAGGAAATTTGCATATGGCTTTGGTAGGAATTTATCATCACTTGGGAACTTATAGATTTCGCAATTTTTGGGAACAAAATTCCGGAGATTTCAAGTTCAACTTAGGACAAGATCATAGCAGCTCTTTTTACCATATCATCATCTCACAACAACTTAGGTGCAGCTCAAGCATGTGCAGCCCACAAGTTTCAGGTTCTAAGCAAGTTTTGCCAGCCAACAAACTCAAAACTAGGAGAGTTCTAAATTATAAACTAGGCACATGAGAGAAATAAAACAGAGCAACTATTCATCATCTCAACATAGAAAGACTAGCAACATACTTGCAGCGCATAAAAGGAAACTAAGCTACTTCTTTTTGTTCTTTTTAGTTTTATCATTTTTATTTTGTTTTTCATATGAGAGGCAAGAACAAGCAAAAACAGGAGACAATAAAGGATACAAGTTGCGATACATGATACCTTAGCGAGGGGTGCTGCCCCCCCCCAAGCTTGTTCTTGCTCATGGGTTTGGTGGAATGAACCCCATGTGACGGAAGTAAGCCAAAAGATCGGCTCGTTGTTGCTCCGTCATGTTGGTGAGGGCGGTGAGCTGGGTGTCGGTGCGCTCTTGCCATTGACGAGTTTGCAAGATGTGTTGGTTGAGCGCATACTCGGTGTCTTCCGCCGTGGTTTGGAGTCTTCCCATTTGTGAGGAGAGGTTGTTCATCTCCTGCTCAAAGTTGTAGCCTTGGGCTGATCCGGAGTCGGTGGAGTGTTCCTCCCATTGTTGTTGTGGAGAAAACAGCCCCGGGCCATATCCCGGAGTTTGCCACGCCGATCCCCCGGCCATGTGAGGTGGCGGGGCTGGGTACCCACCGGGAGAAAGCCCGGGGTGGCTGTACCCCGGCCCGCCATGAGCCGTGGGCTGCGGTGTGGGCATCTCGGAGGTAGATGGCTGTTCCGATCTGTGCGCCCCCTGCGAGAAGATACACTCTCGCGAGACCGCCTCCGCTTCTTGGAGCTCAATGGTTAGATTTTTGAGAGTATACAAACGAAGGTCCGGGTTAGGTAACCGAAACTCGTTTGTATATCCCACAAAATAATATATGAGGGAATCGTTCGGACCATTCTTAAGAGAGTGACCATGAATAAGATAATCTTTATTTATAAGAGAGCGAGGTGTAGCAAGATATTCAACATTAGCATCATGTAAAGCTCCCACCCGCATGGCAATTCGTGTCACTAAAGAGGTACATTCAATTGGTCCTATCGTCCCAAGATTTTCTATCCATTGGCGAATCATGGCTTTCACGGGAGCAATCTTAATTTTATCAACCGCAGCAAAAAGAATTTTTAGCTCATCCTCGCAGACAATCCGAATATCACTCCTTGGAAAAAGAGTGATAGCAATCCACATGTGCATAAAACGCAAGGTAGGATGATGGATGTGATTAGTTCTAGGTCGCACGCAACTAGGAAGACCCGTAATCCTCTCCCAAAAAGCATGCTTTGAAAACTGAGGAAGGGCACCATCCAAGTCGGTATTGCAGCGAGTATTAAAGCCAAGAAGAGTGCTAAGTTCTTTCCAAGTCAAACGGTAGGATTCACGGAAAAACCGAAAAGAAATTCCTTCATCTACCGTTCGTAGGGTGCATAAAAACTGAAGTGTAAGCAAGCGGGAACCCGGCTCATCTACACTAGCAAAATCTGTCCACCCTAAGGCTTTAAATACTTGAGCAAATTCAGCATCCATACCTATTTTGTGCAGCAGCTCCGTGTCAAATGCTCGCGTAGGAGCAAAGAGGCGGTGTTGGAGAAGCGTGTAGGTGTGCGTCTCGTACTCGCCCACTAAGTCGAGGTCGGTGTCGGTGAGGAGACGATGCTCGATGTTGCCCTCTTGCCCTTCTTCCTCGACTTGTGGTGGTGAACTTGGCGGTGACTCGACTACGGGCGTGCGCGGGTGCTTCGACGTGAAGAGCTTGAACTTGAGCGTGAGCTCAAGGACCTCTTGATCGACCCGAACAGCTTCTTGGCACCGGTCATGGCTGCACACAAAGAGAGCAAGAACACAAGAACAACAACTCCGAACGGGTTATGTGAGGGAAAATCAAATTGGCGACACCGTCGGTTGTTCATGTGAGCAAGAAATCGCAACTCGAGAAAACCAAACAAAAACAAATCAAACCAAAAACTAGAAAGCACACCAAGAACAAAAGATTTCTGCAGAACTTTTAGGCAATGAGCAAGTGAGGGCAATGGAAAACTTGAGAGCAATGAGAATGAAGTGAGTGAGGAGTGGAAATGATAGTGTGAGAGGGGGAGAGAGTTCTGGCCCGGCCACCTCTACTTATAGCTCACGAAGTAGCCGTTTTTGAACGTTAGAAGGGGCATATGACCGTTGGGAAAAAAGACAGACCGAGCAACGGTCATAGCAGTTCGGCCGAACCAAGGAGGTGGGTTCGGCCGCCTGCTGTGGGTCCCTCTTGCTCCCCTTTTGGCCCATAGCCCCCAACGGCCAAATGATCATTGACCATGGTTGCTACGTCCAGATATTCCTCGAAATATTTGCTCAATAAGAAATCCAAAGAAAGTTGCCTCAAATTCAACTTTATTCGAAAAATCAAATCTCGAGAAAAAGTGTTGGAGAAAATTCCAACATGCAAAATTGTTTTTGGGTTTTGTATAAGGATACAAGGGTTGTCCAAAAGTTTCAAACAAAAGTAGGAAAATTTGGACGTAAAAGGATTTTGGTTTTCAAATTTTATATGCATGGCGAGTGAAAAAAAATCGAATATGCTGGCGGAAAATCCAAATAAATGAAATGAAAATTTTCTTGTGATAAAATAGAGTATGCAGGGAGGTTTTTATTATTATTTTTTATTTTTTTTTTTTAAATGCATGTGGTGGAAAACAAAATCAAAAAGAAATCGAAAGATAATGCCGATTTATCCTCGTCGGCCAGGGCTTCGCCATTTTAAGTCCGGCGAGCGAGGACTTCTCCATTTCTTTTCATCCTTGTGGTGCAGGCCCTTTCCCTCGGAGAGGAGGATGAAGATGGCTGCACCTTCTTCACTTGCCACACTTGGTTGGTCTTTGTTGATGTAGGTGGCTTTGTGTCTTGAAGGACCGGCTTCTTGGCCCATAATCCCGGCCTTGCCGTTGCAGTGCTTCTTGGGTTGGTACCATGACGGATTCTCAATTTTGTCAAGTTGCTTCCAAAAGGCGATGAGACTATCCGTCTTTCTTGGCGTCACTTCAACTTCACGGATGTTTGAGGGATTTGGCCCATACTTGATCTTGATCATTGAGCATTGTTCTTTTCTTGGTTGAAACTCAAACTTTTCCTCCTTCCCATTGATGTGGAATCGGATTTCTCCATTCCCAACATCAATTTGGGCGTTTGCGGTAATCGAGGAAGGGACGTCCCAAAATGAGGGGCGTGTTCTTGTCAATATCCATCTCAAGCACCACAAAGTCCACCGGTATGAAGTTGCCTCGAATTTTTACCGGCACGTCTTCGGCTATTCCCGCGGGGTAGCGGACCGAAGAGTCTGCCAATTGCAACCTCATTGGTGTAGGAGTCAAGGTTGTGTAGCTCAAACGATCAAAGACTTCTTTGGGCATCACGCCGACGCTTGCCCCAAGATCACATAAGGCTTGGTCGAAGTGGTGTGCCCCAATGGAACATGATATTGTGGGGCAGCCAGGGTCCTTCTTCTTTTCTCGAAGCCGATTGAGTATAGCTGCGCTACACTCCTTCAGTGAGCTTGACCATTTCCTCGTTGGGTAATGGTCTCTTGTTGTTGAGGATGTCTTTAAGGTAACGTGCATATGTGGGCACCTGCACCATGTCCAACAATGGCACGTTGACATGAATCCTTCGGATGGTCTCGACGAATCGAGCAAATTGTTCATCCTCCTTTGGCTTCCTGTTTCGTGAGGGAATGGCAAGAAGCTTGTGTCTTGAAATTCAATTCCATTCTTCCCGTCACTTGGCTTCGGTTCTTCTTCTTTTTCTTTGGTAGTAGAATGGCTTTCCTCCTCCGGTTCGTTCCTCGTTCTTCTTTGCTGCATGGTTAGGATATGGCGGATCCCGAGTGGATTTTCCTCCCTCGTGGTAACCGCATTAACATTTTCCAAAGAAGACTCGGGTTGCCCCTGGATCTTCCCGAATTAGAACCAGGAATAAGAGCAGCTAGCTGAGCAACTTGGGTTTCAATCATTTTATTAAAGCTCACCTGATTTTTGAAAGCAGAGGAGAAACCTTCTATTTGTGCAGCTTATGTTTTCTAAGACTTTGTCGTTGGCAGCAAGCTTTTTATTGATAGATTCGTTGATTTTAGCTTGGCCATAAACCAAATCTTTCAAGGAAGGCTGATTATTGTTAAAGCCAGAAAAATTGTTACCTCCTTGATATGATGGTCGGTTTTGGTTGTACCCTTGTCCTCCGTTTGGACGATACCCGTTGTTGTTGTTCATGTAGAATGCTTCTTCATGGGTATGGGGGCAATCCTTCCCCATGTGGCCAGTGTTCCCGCATTCCTCACACGTCATGTGTGAGTCCAATGCATGAACACCACCATTTGCGTTGTGTTCATCCAAGCGTTTTATGAGGAGGTCAACCTTGGCGGACAAGCATGTCCACCTCCTTGACAGGGTGTACGCCTCTTGAGCGTGTTTGGAGTCGATCATCGCTCCACCCTTGATTGGAGACCATCTTCTCTATGAGTTCTTTTGCTTGGGCAACGGTTTTGGAGAAGAAGGCTCCTCCAAGCAGCGGCATCCATATGTCCACGGGTTGTTGGTGTCAACCCGTTGTAGAAGTGTTGAAGAATGAGCCATTCCTCCATCCCATGGTGAGGGCAGGCCAGAATGTATTCTTGAAGCCTTTCCCATGCCTCGGGCATGGATTCATTTGTCGCTTGCTCGGAAACTTGCAATTCTTCCACGAAGGGCATTGGTTTTACCCATCGGGAAAAACTTGGCGAGGAACGCCGTGGAACATTTGTCCCAAGTGTCAATGCTTGCACGATTGGCATAAAACCACTGTTTCGCCTTCCCAAGGAGGGATAGGGGAAACAGCGAAGTCCGATAGCATCTTGGTTGACTCCGGCCGTGGCCGATGTGTTGCATATCTCCAGGAACTGTTGGAGATGAGAGTTGGCGTCCTCGGAGGCCTTTCCACAAAAGGGAATGGCTTGCACCATAGTGATGAGGCTGGACTTGATGTCAAGTCCTGCGGCACCAGCGTCGACGTTGGGCCCAATGGGCACATTGGCGACGGAGGGCGCAGAGTAGTCACGAAGGGTCCTTTCAGCCATGAGTGTTGAGGTTGATGGTGCGGAAGATGCGGGCTCGCTTGTCGTGGGTTCTTGAGGAGAGACAACGACGCGAGGTCGAGTCTTTCTCGCAAGAGACTCGGGATTATCAACGAAGTTTTTGGGCAAGTTGAATCCACGCATGCACTATCCTGTTTTCACATTGAAGAGAAAACAGATCAAGGTTAGCTCGCAAAGGTAATGATTAAATCATCATCAAGTGTAATCATGAACATTCATTGTATTCTTATTAACCAATGTCTTCCCCGGCAACGGCGCCGGAAATGCTTGTTGGCATCTCTTAAGGTCACGCGGAAAGAAACACGTGACCGCGGGAGAGCCAAGGGTTTAAGTCACTTGCACTATTTAACCAAATAATCCACATCCAAGTACAAGTACTAGATATGTATTATAAGGTGGGTCATGAATATCCGCAAGCGGACGGATAACCCGTTGTAGCATTTCACCCGAGAGTATTCAAGGGTATCGTATTTATATTTTCCCAAAGGAAGACATGGTTGATAAGAGTACTTATGCTCATGGTGTTACAAAAGAGTGATGAAGTAATCACATTCCAATGCAGGGGTTAGGAGCAATAAATTGAGGATAGTGTGACACACACCAAGGCAATGCATTCTCTAATAAAAGGGATAGAGGCAATCCTAGATAAAGCTAAACTAGACTAGCGGACCACTACTCCTAATGATACAACATTCATATGAGTGCGCAGCTTCTACCTAACATCCAAGATCATGCAAGCGCAAGCAAGCGTCTAATGCCTAGGCATCATCGGGAGATCCGTCTTACGCGAGGTCCGCCTCGCGACTCCGGCCTTTTAGACTCCTATGCCATGCCCGAACGTGGAGGATTACTTTGGATGACAAGGCTGTCACTTCTTGTCACCTACCTCTACAAACCGTGGGACACGAAGCACATTCAAAGGTGGGTAGATAACCCCAGACACCATGCCGGCGTCACTAACCACAACTCTAGATCCCTCGAGGCACCCCAACCCTACGGATCGACATGGTGGTAAATCTAGAGCACCCTTGCGGGACGATGAACCCGAAGCCTATTCATAAGAACACTAGTCTAACTAGCATAAGCCGACGAAAGGATCAAAGCTAGCACTAAGTCATGCAAAGGCGTTCGTCGCTCAAGAATGAGCGACGAACGGCAATCAACCAAGTAAGATCAAGAGTAATCGATGATCAAGTATGAACGAACGAAGAACATTCGATATGTGTTCATCTTCTATTAATGAAGAACGAAGAACGAACGATGAACTCATATGAACGAACGATGAACGATCAAGCAAGATCATGGCTACTCCGTCAAGCTCATGACAAGGATATAAACGAAAGTATTCCATATATAAAAGATCAAGTCTTACAAAGAGAGGATACAAGAGCTATACCCAATTCTCCACAAGACCTTGGGAGCAATGAGGCAGCCCACTACTAAGCCTAGCACTACCTAGAAAGCCTCTAAACTTCTAGTGTGAGGAGAGAATGATCCTTGTGTTGTTGTGTGTGTTAAGGAGGGGGGGGGTACCCCTCCTTATATAGGCTTGAAAGGTCGGCTCCTGGAGGCGGTTTCGTAGGTCGGTGGCATTTAATGCGTGTGGAACCGACCTCCGGAGGCGGTGGGCAAACCGCCGGAGAAAAGTGGGCCGGGGGGCCACCGGATCGGTTCGGCCGAACCACCCCGGTGGGTTCGGCCGAACTGGTCCCGGCCCCTCCTGGGCTGGGCTTTGGCGATTGGCTCCCCCACCGGATGTTGGTCTTTGATCCAGGTGCTTGTGGCCTTCTTTGTGTTGTATTTCGTGGTCATTGGCCTTTTATCTTGGAGTTGATTCCCGCGGCGAAGTGGAAGTTTTGTAAAAGTGTTGATTTGTCGCCTCGGGGCCTGGAATTCATCATTATCCACCTGCACACTAAAAATCTAGAGGTACAAGTGGAACTAGGTTATTTCTAAGTAAAATGCGTGTAAGACATGCCTAGTCCTTCTCATTTATTTGACTAATTGACGGTCGAAATTGGTCGTAACGACCGTCAACACCCAATTCATTATTTCATGTGTTCACTCCATTAATTAGTGCTAAATTCTTGTAATTAAGGTATTGACATTGCTTACGTGCTATTATGTGACATGGGATGTCACATTAACGAGCTAGCTCGAGCCGAGCTTACGAGCCACTCGCAAGCTATACGAGGTTTACAAAGTCGAAGATCTAAAAATAAGTTCAACAAAGAGTCATAATCTGATCCACAAAAACTTCAATGAAAAGTCCACCTCGCCGAGCAAGTCAAGCGACGGTCGATTGTATTCACATTATAAGTATTCGTAAGTTACGATGGTTTAGGTTAGGAGTCGTGGCGTTGAGATTGTTGTTTCATCTATTTAGACTTTTTAAATTAGCGTTAAAATATCGTGATGAACTTTTGGCGTCCAATACATATTGTACCTTACATTATCAATTAAGATGTGTTTGTGATGTTAAATATGTTACATTTTTAATCTTTTTGTGAATAGTAATGATATCTTCTTATACTATGTTAATTGCTAACCGAGCTCGCAAGCGTAAACAAGCCGGCTCGAGCTCATATCGAGCCGAGCCAGCCTTTGAGCTCGCTCAAAATTCAAGCCGAGCCGAGCCGACTCGATCTCTTCACGAGCTCACTCGAGCCGAGCCGAGCCGAGCTGGCTCGGTATCCGAGCGTATATGTAACACATGTAAGAGAGAAATGTCTTGAAAACAGTGTGGAGATGGTTTCATCTAGATGAAACCCCTTTTTCTTCTCGCTCCTTGTTAATTTTCTGTCACATCAGCAAAATTGCTTACATGACAGCTTATTTATTGAAAATAAAACTCCCATTGGGAGTAGCCTTATAACATATTAGGTTTCAAGTTGATGGTTAAGTATACGCACGTGTGTTCGTTCGTGTTTGCTACACCGTTCTCTGCCTTGTATTAGATCGGGAGGAGCGAAAGTTTTGCCTTGTGGAGCTGCAGCACCTTAGCACGAGCGGACGAACATATATCTCTCCATGTTAGTTTATGGTATCTACACTGCAGGTGATCCTTCGGTCTTCTTGTGTTAGTAAGTTCCTTTGATATGTATGCTGCCATCCTCTCGTATGATTTTTGTTTGATACGACTACAATGGCCCATTTGTGAGTGCCTGTTTATTTCAGAATTAACCATGTGTGTCGAGCTTTTCCATCCATGGAGAATTTTGCTATGAGGTTATGCCTCTATGGAGAGGGGAGCACAATTATTGATTGTTAGATATAGTAACCTGTCATTAACTTGCTTATGACTTGTACATAGTAATCGTATAGAATTCACAACAATGTACTAAATATTTTCTTTGTTTCGTATCCAATCTTAATTACGTGTTATTGGAGTTTATCTGCTTGGTTTCTTATCTAATCTCAATCGTACATTTATTGCAGAAAGATGCATGCTCGTACGTGCTACAAGAGTAGGAATTGTTAGATACCCACAATATAGCATTGATGCGCCGGTTCAATCCAACAGCCAGGAATCGCCTATGCTACTGGAAACAAAGAGCTGAAGGGATGCATGGATATGATCCAACACATGGTTGTATGGGTGTTCCGGTCAATATTGATGATCGTTATGAAAGCACAGCGGCAACGGTGATATTTCCGATCATTGCTTGTGTCTTTTGTGGGCGAATTTATTGGAGCATTAATTGGGGTAGTTGGCAGCTACGGTCACTCTTATCCGGTGATGCCATCTCCTCCTATTAATAGGAGCCAACGATGGCAACGGGAGGCAACAAAGCTAATCATTCACGAGAGAAAGAATAAAGCTCCTATTCTACCCCCATCTTGTGTCCATCCATACCGTGTTTAGTGTGTGCATTAGTGGTGTGATTACATAAGCAGATCCGGTTGTTCCACAACACGTTATCAGCACGAGTCTCTACCGAGCTACAAGGTAAGGATTATGGTTGTGCCATCACTACCTATTGATGCACATATGTTCTATGGTAAGTAAAAATCAGAAGAACAAGTACTTGCTGCTAACGGTGGCAAGCTATGAACAGACCTCATCACCTTCTATGGCCTAATGCCATAGAGCTCGGTGCTACCTAAAGACAACATTTCCTCCTTTTTCTTTGCTTTACATCTCCATACATGTTATGCTACCAGCAGTTAGCGCTAAGCATCACGGATGCTTACCCGAGCCGATCCCGAAGACCGAGCACATGGTTGTGACCTCCGGAAGAAGGTCACCGCGACGTCTATGAGCTCGCAGCAAGGTCGACGCCCAAAACTGTCACCTCCTTGACGCACCGAAGGTGTCGTCGCCGTTGACGAACCACCACCGCACCATGGAAACCATGGGAGCTCGTGGTCGTCGCCGTGAGGATGAAGAGTCTCCACGCGCGTCGTCGTCGTTGTACCCCGATTCCGCCGCCCATTGTCGCCGTAGAGTAGTAATCGCACCCCCACGCGGGCAACATGGCGAGTTCCGGGGCTGCAGCCCGGGCGAGAACCGGTAGGGGACCCGTCAATGGGGATGCGACCCCGAAGCGCCGCAACGGCACCGCCACGCCACGGTGTCCATCGAGGCACCGGCGGCCCCGAAGCGTCGCCGCCTCTTGGCTAGGGCCCGAAAGCGCCCGTGTCGTGGCCTTCCGCCACCGCGCCGCGGGCCTCTACACCATCCCGGCCGCCGGCACGACGCGCCTAGCCGCGAGCCGCGCCGCGCCGCCCGGCCGCCTCCGCGCGCGCCTCGCCACGGCGCGAGCGCGCCACCCCTAAGACCTGCGGATCCAGCGGGATCCAGCCACCAAAGGCACGGGCGCCTTCGGGTGAGGAGGAGAAAGGGGCGGCGCCCCTTTTGCGGATAATGCCGCCCGCACACGTAGCCGAAACAGATCCGGCCCAAACGGGTCGTCGCAACAAATGGGCCAAAGGCCCACAAAACGATGGAGCCAGCCCATGCGCAATAGAGAAAAAAGGGAGAGGAGGAAGGGTGGTATGTTTAAGGGAAGAGGAAGGGGTAAGCCCCGAGGTAAAGGTGACAAGAAGGTCACATGTGAATCATCCGGGGAAGCAAGAATGCATGCTATAGATGCGGACGTTCGGGACACCGGTCTCGTGAATCGTCGCGTCCCCAGTACACTCGATTGACGCCCGTCGTCGTCCTTCCGAAGTAAGAACGAGGGCGGGCTCGAGTCCCACTTCACCACCGAGCTCGAAGCTCACGCCAATGACATGGTCATTGTTGCCAATGCGAGTGGTGAATACGTCCGAAAGGACGACGGTGGGGACGACCTTCTTGACGATGACTTTGACATATTCGGGGACCTCGAGTAATCCCCTCCATGTCCGAGTGCAATGATCCACATGCAGCCGGTACAGTCTAGAAGTACTGTAATAAAAGCTCTCGAAGAACTCGTGGTTCCCGAAGAACCATGGTTATGGGTCGTGCTCTCGAAGAGCACACGGTTCTCGAAGAACCGTAGTTGTAAATAGTGCTCCCGAAGTAGCACTCGGGTCATGAGTATGCCCTCGAAGAGCAGCTGTTGTAAAGCCCGAAGTCTTTGCAAACAGTCTTCCTAGAATTATTGTTATTTTATGCGTATTATTCCTGCGTTTATATTTCCTGCATCTTTATTTATCATGTCCGGGATATTTGACATCGGTTCGGCTGGGTCCCATGGCGAATGAGGAGTGTTGTCTCGTAGACAGCGCAACCACCAATACCATATTAAGGAAACTAGGTATTTCCACACTTTAACCAAGAAGTCTGGAAATATTATGACCATTGTCGGAAGCAATGCTCATATTGTTGGCACCGGAAGTGCCACACTAGTTTTCCCTATGGGTACGCGGATACTTGTGAGGAATGATATCCTCTATCCGGAATCCAAGCATACCCTTGTGAGCTTTAAAGATATCCGAGCAAACCATTTCCATCTAGAAACCGAGACCGAGCACGGTATTGAATACCTGCTCATCACAAAATTTGTTGGATATCAAAAGCATGTGGTTGAAAAACTCCCTTCATCGCCATCGGGTTTGTACCGTAAGTACATTAAACCCGGCGAGGAATATGTTGCGATGAAGACAGTCTTTCGTGACCCGGATACCTTTAAGACATGGCATGAAAGACTGGGTCACCCTGGGTTGGGGATGATGAGAAGAATCATCAACAATTCTGCCGGCTATGAAATTGAGCCAAAGAAGTTCCCGAATCTCGAAGAATTCATTTGCACGGCTTGTGCAAAAGGGAAGTTGATCACTAGGCCATCCCTCCCGAAGATTAGGGATGAGTCATCCGTTTTCCTGCAAAGGATATAGGGGGACATATGTGGACCTATTCAACCCCTCTTGGGGCTATTTAGGTATTTCATGGTATTGAGCGATGCATCTACCGGGTGAAGTCATGTGGACCTGCTGTCCACAAGGAACCATGCCTTCTCTAAGCTTATTGCTCAAATCATTATATTAAAGGCAAGTTTTCCCGATAACCGCATACAATACATTCGTATGGATAATGCTCGGTGAGTTCAGGTCGAAAGCCTTTGATGATTATTGCATGACTATGGGCATTAAGGTAGAGCATTCAGTACCACATGTCCACCCTCAAAATGGCCTAGCCGAGTCCTTGATTAAAAGGATAAAGTGGGTTGCACATCCATCGTTGCAGAATTGTCGGCTGCCAACCAGCTTGTTGGGGCCATGCAGATGCTGCATGCAGCAAGCACCGATCCAACTCGAGCCAACCGCATATAATGAGACATCCCCCTGGCAGCTAGTGCGTGGGAAAGTGCCAAGTATTTCCCATCTGCGAAAATCGGCTGTGCAAGTATATGTGCCGATACCACCTCCTCGACGTACCTCTATGGGACCCCACCGGAAGTTGGGGATATATGTTGGTTATGAGACTCCGTCCATAATCAAATTCCTAGAAGCCTATGACTGGGGATCTTCATACGGCTCGGTACGCTGATTCCATATTTGATGAGGACAATTTTCCAGACATTAGGGGAGACCGGCATCTCGAAGAATGCTGGGAAATTGTATGGAATGCAACTCGGGATGCAGTCCTTAGACCCACGCACTAGCGAGGCTGAACCGGAAGTTCAGCGGATTATAAATTTGCAAAATCTTGCAAATAAGCCGTCGGATGCCTTCACCGATCATAAGGGAGTGACAAGGTCGCATATACCTGCAAGTACATGCGTCGGAGAGAGTGCGGATAGCCTTGAAGGCTACCGACTCGGTGTCACCCCCATCCTAGGAAGAGGTGGAGACCTCCGGGTGCTCGGGACAAAGCCCCACGGAGATGTCTCGCGGAGGCACGGCCATGAGCCACTTGTCCCACTCCGGGATTCGGTTGAAGAAGCTCAACCTCGAAGTTGGGAATGTCCCCGAAGGACACCGTCTCGAAGACGGAGCCCCGAAGAGGCGACCCAACTCTGAAGTTGGGATGGTCTCCGAAGGACCCCATCCCGAAGATGGAAATCCTAGTGCATCGCGCGCGCTAAACGCACTAGGAAATCGGAACGCCCGACTCGGTCGTTTTGGAAAATCACGACGAGCTGGAGGATATGGATGAGATCTCCACTAATTATGTGCACACGGGAGAGTTATTTAACAGAAAGACCACCATTATGAATGTAAACTTTGCCTCAAAGATTGCTTGCTCAATGGATCCGGATCCAGAACCAAAGTCCATGACAGAGTGCCGAAGCGCTCGGATTGGGATCAATGGAAAGCAGCAATCGAGGCGGAGTTGCGCTCGCTTTATAAAAGAAGTGTTTGGACCTGCAGTCCCAACACCCCCAAAAGTCATCCCTGTGGGATGCAAATGGGTGTTCCTCGGAAAAGGAACGAAAATAATGAGGTGGTAAGATATAAAGCGAGGCTGGTGGCACAAGGGTTCACGTAGAGACCCGGTATCGATTATGATGAAACATACTCTCCCGTCATGAGTGGGATCACGTTCCGATATTTGATATCTATGGCGGCTAATATAAATCTCAAAATGTAGTTGATGGATGTCGTGACCGCATACTTGTATGGGTCACCGGATTCGAAGATTTATATGCGAGTCCCTGCAGGGCTCAAGATCCCTGGTCCGAATCCAAATCGCAACATGTATAGTGTGCGCTGCAGCGTGCACTCGTATGGGTTGAAACAATCCGGAAGGATGTCGTTCAACCGTTTGAGTAACTATCTCTCGAAGAGATGTTACACAAACGATGATGATTGTCCCCGTGTGTTCATAAAGAAATCCTAGAGTGGATTTTGCATCATCTCCGTCTATGTCGATGATTGAATATCATTGGCACCACGGTGGACATCGAGGAAGCAATGGCTTATCTCAAGACGGAGTTTGAGATGAAGGACTTGGGTAAAACCAAGTTACTGCTTGGACCTGCAGCTCGAGCACCGCCCAGGGGAGTGTTTGTGCACCGGTCTAGTTACACAAAGAAGGTACTTGAAAAGTTTAATATGGGCAAATGCCACCCTCCGAGAACCCCCATGGTAGTCCGTTCACTTGACGTGAAAAAGGACCCATTCGGACCGAAAGGGGAGAATGAGGAAATGTTGGGACTTGAAGTTTCCTACTTGAGCGCCATTGGAACACCGATGTACCTTGCGAATTGTACAAGGCCCGACATTGCATTCGCAGATCAATCTGTTAGCTAGGTAGAGTGCTGCCCCAACCGGAAGGCATTGGGTTGGCGTCAAGACCATTCTCCGGTACTGCAAGGTACACAGGACCTTGGGTTGTGGTTTTCGAAGAACCAAGATCCGACCATGGTACGATATGTGGATGCTTGGTTACATGTCCGACCCACATAATGCCGGATATCGGACTGGTTTCGTGTTTCTCTGTGGTGGTACAGCCATTGCTTGGCGGTTTGTGAAGCGGACCCTGGTTGCCACGTCTACCAACCACTCGGAGATCATTGCACTCGTGAGGCCACACGAGAATATGCTTGGTCGAGACGGATGGTTGGCCACATCTAGAAGTTATGTGGCTTGGACACCGTCAGTACTCCCACCGTTATCTATGAGGATAACGCCGCTTGTGTTGCACGGATGCATATGGGCTATGTGAAGAGCAATTACACGAAGCATATTGCTCCAAACTTCTTCTACCCCCATGAGCTCCGGAAGAGCGGTGAAATCAATATCCTGCACACTAAGTCATGTGAAAATCTTGCAGATTTATTCACAAAATCTCTGCCAGCATCTAGCTTCTATAGATGCGTTCGGAGAATTGGCATGAAACGACTTAGAGAGTTGCAAGGATCGGGGGAGAATGAAATCATAATCTTGAAGATCATGTGGTGATCCTAAAGATCACCAAAAGGGTTAGCTCATACCCGTGATCCTGAAGATCATGGGAGTGATCCTGCAGATCACTTGCGTAGTCCTGAAGACTACCAAATTCCGACAACCAACTGTTGTACTCTTTTTCCCTTGGTGAGTTTTTCCCCACTGGGTTTTATCACGCAAGGTTTTTAACGAGACAACAAGTGCAACACAGCTTGCGCATGCTATGTACTCTTTTCTCCTGCCATTTTTTCCATTGGGTTTTTAGAGGAGTTTTTAGCGAGGCATAGGCATGGCGCGATAATTCGCCCAAGGGGGAGTGTTATGAAACCACAGCGACAACGATGATATTTCCGGTCATTGTTGTGTCTTTTGTGGGCAAATTTATTGAAGCATTAATTGGGGTGGTTGGCAGCTAGGGTCACTCTTATCCGGTGATGCCATCTCCTCCTATTAATAGGAGCCAACGATGGCAACGGGAGGCAACGAAGCTCCCGATTGTAATCGTTCACGGAGAAAGAATAAAGCTCATATTCTACCCCCATTTTGTGTCCATCCATACTGTGTATAGTGTGTGCATTAGTGGTGTGATTACATAAATAAATCATTGTATTATTTATAAGTAGTTGGTATCTTTCTCAGCGGTGTTCAACATCAAAGTTTTGTTCATACTATCTTTCATTAATGCTTTGTGTTTTTTCTCTCAAAAATATAGTCTCCAATACTATAGTTAAAATTTGTTATAACAATTTTAAATTAAACCTGTAGAAACGTACATGTATTTTTCTAGTAATAGTGTATTGAGATTTTATAGCCATGTGGAAAAATAAGTTTTTTTAGAACATGAAAAAATAAATGTGAATCATCGCAGTTTTATAGTTTTGACTGGCCCAAGCCCAGTAGACTAACTTCGTGGAGGGAGACCCAATTCAGCCGGAAGTTTTATAGACAGGAAACACTAATCAGAAGTAGGTCCAATAGCCCACCTCAGCCCATAGTCCAAGAGACCACACCACCTCTTAGTAGCCATGGCGCCGCCGCGCCGCCATATGCCCAACGCCCCAAACACACAAGGTGAGGATATTTTCGTTCTCTCCCTTCCTTCCTCTTTTCTCCCCCAGCAGCCGGATCACCTTGGTGTTGACTCGAATCAGGCTGCCTCATCAAATCCAAATTCAGATCTTTTGTTGTTACAAGTGTGTTGAACCTGTGGATTGCTCAGGATTTGGCAGGAGTCTGTGAGCCTGGCCGCTTCCCCGTCGCCGTCCCGGAAGTGCATCTCAAATCAGTAGCTGCTTTACAGTCTTGGTACGCACCAATATGGGAATTGATGAATTCTCGCATGTTTGTTGAAGGCGACATAGAGAATTTTACTTTGATGATCTTTTGCTTTCAGTGCAGGAGTCGTGCTCGATCGGACCATGGTTCGTGGCAGTGGCACGGGCCTGCTGCGGCGGTTTGTATATCTGGTTATGGACGGCAAGGATCCCTGTGCTCTGAACCTCCACCGCATCGACATGTCGCGCTTTTTCTCTCCCAGATCACACCTGCCGGCGGCCGCCGCACTGGTCACGGATTGTCGCCTGCCTCGCGCATCCATGACCTTCTACGCCCCCTCGTCGGAGGACGACTGCGGCAGCATGCACTTCATGCTCGTCGACCGCGACAAGGTGCTCGCCACGGACCAGACCGGCCGCGCCGCCATCTACGACGCCAGCCTCCACGCCGTGCGCACGGCGCCCGCCCTCACCACACCCAAGGACCGGCCAGTCTCCGTCGCCGTCGGGGGCGATAACAAGTCCCTCTACATCCTCGACTCGACACGCAGAGCGGCCGGTGGCCCTCCGGAGAACTCCTTCGAGGCCCTTGTCTACGAGCGCGGCCGCGGCTGCCGCGGCCTCGACGCCCTCTGGTATGATGACTGGCGCTGCCACCCTCTCCCGGCGCCGCCCTACAGCCCTGGAAAAATCAGCGCCTACGCGGTGGTCGGTGGCTCGGACCTGCTGGTCTCGCCGGAAAATGATCAAGGGACCTACTTGTACGACGCGGCGCGCCGTGTCTGGGCCAAGCACGGTGACTGGACGCTGCCGTTCGGGGGCCTCGCCGAGTACGTCCCGGAGTACAACCTCTGGTTCGGCCTCTCCTCCAAAAAAGACAGTGGCCGTCTCTGCGCCTTTGACCTCGCTAAGAGGGGAAGTCGTCACCGCCGGTCCCGCGAAACATCAGAGATGACTTCAGGGCGCCCAAGGATTGGAAGCCCGTTACATCCTTCCTCGTGCACCTGGGCTCCGCCAGGTTCTGCATCGCCAGGTTCTTCAGCATCTGCCGCACAGATCCTCCACACTACGTGGAGGATGCGCCGGGCTGCTGGGAGACGCACGCTGTTTTCACTGCTGTTGAGGTCGTGCCGAGCGGCACCGGAAAGGGACTTTGTATGATCAAGCACCAGTCCAAAGGTTACAACCTGGGTGAAGAATACCTCGAACAGTGGGTGCTTTAAATATTCCAAATGCAATCGCATTCCCATGTAATGTACTGCAAATCAAAAGGTTGCCAATTCAGACATCAATGCAATTGCAATCCTCCGTTATGCTTCAGTTCCTGACACTTCTCATTCTCCAATCATAATCCAAATGGCACCTGACAGCAGAAGGTTGCTTTTTTTCCTTCTGCTCGTTCAGCAGGTGTGTTGTAATTTCTGGCATGCTAGAGTTTATAATTTATCACACGTAGGAACGATTTCAGTGACAGATTTTACATTGTGATGACAAGGTTATGTAGTCATTGTCACATATGGCGTTATGGCACTAGGACTAGGTTCCATCTTTTATAGATTTAGTTAGTGGAAATTTTGTGTATTGTAAAACTCATCAGGGAAATCGACTAGATTATGGGCAAAATTTAGCGGGCCTCCACAGTCATGCCCACACAATGCCCAACCACTGGTGGCTAAGAATAAGCCCTTAATGGTTTGATGCTGATTTGTGTCATTCATCTCTGTACTTGTAACCAGAAACTATTTCAATTGCTGTACAAATGTACAGAAACTCTTATCTTCCTATTATAGATACTAGAGCATCTGCAACGTTTTTGCTTTCCATGGTAACAAAAGAAAATGGGGTGCTATAAATATGTTCCATCTGTTCATAGAAGGATTCATGTTTCAACAGAAAACTCTCCACAAATGCCAGGCCTGTAAGTTTCTCTGTTTTGTTTTTGACTTTGTGGGCGATTTGCACAGAAATGGGTCAAATGTGTGTGGATGCTGTTGCATATCCCGGGGTGCTAGTCATGTTCAGTATTTTGGTTGCTGGACAACAAATCTTGTATTCGAAGGTGCGTACTGTTTCTAAATTAACTCACCTTATATTCTATTTACATCTTGTTTTTATCTTTGCCTTGCAATTGTTATCATGTCTCTGAAAAATCTGCGGTATCAACTACTAATTTATTTCTTAATTCACTCTGAATATGCTTTTCTCCAAATTTCATCTCTCTATCAATGTTTAAATTTCACACTGCTCCTTTGATTTGCCATGTATACCAGCATAATCCAATTAGGTGGATTTCTGATCCGTTAAGTTGCTATTTTACATACCCTCAGAACCTTTTTTTTTTTTTTGCACAACAACTTTCTATGCTCTGGGTGGTTTATCTTCTCAAAATTCATTCTCGCAATGCAGGACTATAACTTTTTTTTGTCAAAAGGCAACATAGATGTTTCAGGAGAAATTTTATAAATATAACATATTTTACTTGCTATACTCCCTCCATTCATTTTTTGTTGACGTTAGGACAGGTTTCCTAGTTCAAAAATGACCTAAGATCTATGTCTGAACGTCAGCAAAATAAAAACAGAGGAGTATGTGTGCTTACTATATATGCGCAAGCACAACTAGTTTCAGTTGGTGCTCAATGTATCAATCTACATTTTAAAGTATTGTCTGCGCTTTCTGTTCTAGAATAAATTCCCTGTCCATCTAGATGAATGATGTGAGATAAATCTTTTCTTTTTCTTCAGTCCGAAAGTATAAATATACCTTTCACAGCGAGCTTCTTATCTGTATTATCTGGATCCCAGTCAAGTTATGGAGCTTTTCTCATCCCCCACCTTTGACATTAATTCACGCTATCCGTTGTGATGAATTCATGAACCTGGTTACCTTGATCCCTTGAAACTATCTATGCTGTGCCTGTGTTTAGGAGTGTTATTTTCTGTAAAATCATCAATTCAAAATGGTTGTATCTTAAGCCACTCGGTAGCCCCATATACTGGTAGTTATTAGCTTCTGCAAAATCACTTCCAAATATACCTGTCAGTGCATTGATCTTTTCAAATTCCTTTTGGCAGAAATGTAATGACGTCAGCAGAAGAGGGAACACCAACTCACGCGCAAGAGCTGGGGTGAGGCCTAACCAGGTAGCTTGTTCCAAAGTAGCAGTGGAGAACTCGCAAGTTTCCAGTCTGGACGAGGTTAAATCTTGAAGCTCGACTGGTGATTCTGTACAGCTGTAGAGATCTTCAGAGGCAACCTTTGTTGTAGGCATGAAAGAAGGAAAAAAGAAGAATCGAAGATAGTGTCCCAGAATCCAAACTGCCATGTGTGAATATGCGTTTTGCGATGATACTGCGGGCCGCATGCGTGTCGATGAATAGCTTAAGCTCGATTGGATCTGGAGCAGACTAGAGTACAATGATGAATGGCTTACGGCATGATGGTTTTAGATTATCCTTCAGCTGCGCCCATCATCTGTGTTGAGGAAGAAGAGCGTGATGTTTGATTTCAGATTAGCCAAAAATGGTAGGAATATGCTAAAGATTTTCTGGCGACCAATATGGCCTCTTCAAAATGCGCTGCTACAAGTTGTTCGGTTCATGTCCTCTGTCTCAGTCTGTCTATCGGTTTTTTCTTTGTTTTTTTTAGATCAACTGCACCCTTTATTAACCAAAATATGAGTTACATACTTCATATGTGGAGTTAAGGAGCCAAACATGTTTAAAGAATTGAAGATCGAACTCCTTGTAAAATATAGACGTCCAAATTTCACCGTCTCCTTTCGTGGATAACCTCCACCTTGGTAAACGTCCATTTCAACTTCAGGCTAACAGGGCCATAAATCTCCACGCTTCTTCCTTGAGTGTTTCTCAAACATATTTGTACAATCTGACAATCCTGAATATTTGTAACCTGAGAGCATCTCCAAGAGAGGTCTAAAAACTCTCTCTAAATCAAATAATAGAGGATTTAGTCTAAAAACTCATCTCTAACAGTCTTTCAAAACCATCCCTACATTTAGTCCCCTCTAAAATCTCTCACTTGTAGCTAGAAATAGGAGAAAAATTGGGGCCCCCAATCCTTCTATTTGCAAGAGAATTAATGTTGTTGTGGCTCCAAATGCTGATGTGGTCCAATTAAAAGTATTCTTGACTATGTTTTAGGAGTGACTGTTAGAGGAGAGAAGAAAAATTACCTCTAACAATTTTTGGGATGCTAACAAAAATATGTTTTAGGGGTCAATTTTTCGGAGAGTTTTCGAAGATGCTCTAAGGTTACTACCTCACTCGACCGTAATGATGGGCCAAATTATCAACGGGCCTCCACTATTCATACCCGCTCACAAAGCCCAACCACAGGCGGCTAAGGAATGGGAGCGTCCAGCTTCGGCCTCCACCACCACTCGCTCGACTCCCCGCGAATGGACCTGGGAGGAGGTGGAGGGCGAAGCGCCGGCGACCGTGCCCGGCGGCAGCTGCAGGCGGTGGGCCGGCTGGTGGCGTACCTAGGTGGCGGCTTTCTCCTCCTATCCGTGGGATCCTCCGTCGCCGTCCGCTCCCTCCGCGCCCTCTCCGACGCCAACCAGGTACCAAAACCATCCCCTCCGTGGAGCGATTGCGCGAAGCCTTTTGATTTATTGCCGTCTTTCCCAGCGGCCGACTCTTTATGCCTTGCACTTTATTTGCCAGAGGAAGTTTGCGATGCCGTGCGACGCCTGCGCCGGGAAGGGAACCTACGCGTGCAGGCTCTGCAAGGGCAGCACCACGATCGAGTGGTCCCCGATGTACGACCCGGTGTTCATCAACCCTTGCCTCTGCCCTACCTGTGACGGGACGAGGTCGGTCATCTTCTGCAGAATTTACATATCTTTGTTGCAATTAGGAACGCTGGGTTCCTTTGATTTGATAATTGCTTCATTTCCTCAGGGTGCAGCGCTGCTTGAACTGCCTAGGCAAAGGATACGCTTGACTAGGAAATGTGTTTGTGTTTACCAGTAGCATATCCGAATGGTTTGTTCTAATTGTTGGTGATAGAGAGTAAATGGTGTGTTATTAGAAGGGAGCTTTGAGGCGTTAACGATTAATTCAATGAAAGCTGATATTTCAATTTTTGCTAATAGAGTGTATTTGGTTGATGATTAAATCGAATTGTTTTGGATCGAAATATATGGAATGGGAGTTCATAAAACAATAGTAAACAGTAGAAATAGGGCTGGCTTACATTCATGTAGCCTTTGTTTATGAATTTAGCATATGTGGTTGCCATGAAGACTGCTATGGTTCCCTTGTGTATTAGACATCGCAGCGACAACAGTTGTTCACCATATTATATCTGTTACTAGTTGCTTTTGCATTCAATAGGTTGGATGCAATGATTTTAGTGTTTACATTTTATTATTTCACCTTGACCCCAAGCACATAACAGTGGTCACTTTTGCTTGAATGAAAGAAAACTGAAGCCTGCTACAACTTAATCAAACTTCTGCTTTTGTGGCTAGTTCTTAGAATAGTCAAAATGTTTTGTCAGAGGGGGATTTGGCCAATCAAGTCTAAGTCAAACACATGATTTTTTTTTAAGGACGCTGAGATAGAGTATAGAGTTAGACTTCTGAGATAAATAGCTGACATGGTGAAGGATAAGGAAAGATGCTGCCGCTGTTTAACTAATACCTATAGTTACCTTGTGAATTGATTTCAGACTTGTGCATAAAGTTATTCGCACTAATGTATTGTGGTAATTTCCATGCCAGAATGACCTGAACAATTACAAGGTAATATCCACACTCCACAGGGTACCAACAAAACAATTTGTATGGAAGATAAAAAGGAATTATATGGGTACATTAAGTATACAGGGGTCTTAAGCATAGCTGCTAGTGGAGCCAAAGAAAGACACAAGCAAGTCATCAAAGAATGGATAAAACAAAATCTAGTTTCTTTTCCCTTTTTATTTCTTTCCAGTGTCATTTGTTTTTTTTCCTTTTCTGGGCGAAGCCAGCCGCCGAGGCCGTTGGGGTCAGCATGGTGATTAAGAAGAACTAATGTGAATTTTACACTGTTATTTTGGCAAGTCGTTGGTGTCAGCTGACACCGACGGCATAAGGTAGCTTCGCCTCTGTCTGTACATACTCTCTTGTATTAATAAAATTCTACAGAATCTGAGCTCCTCCAGTTCTTTTTTTTTAAAAAAAATGCATAGCTACTAGTGTGCTAGTCTCATTATGGCAGGGATCTGGGGTTACTGGTAAGGAAAGACAATCACCGTTAAACTACAATACGGTGCAATTGCTGGCTCTGAGATGACCTGTTTACAGCTCTGATATTTTTTATCTGGCAACAATATAACATATGAACTTTGGGCCAGTTGTGGTGCAGATGCATTCGCTTGAACTTATTCAGAAAATGGCATATTCTCACATTCCTATTCTTGTATTGACATCACTTGTATTGTTCATCATTTTCTGTAAAGCACATGTCGCATTACATAATGTATGCTACTGTGTGAACTCCGGATCAATTCTGCTTCTGCTTGCATTCTTTAGTCTGCAGTTTCAGAAGTTGCGTAACAGTTTAGTATTTTATATGGTGAGGTATGCTGTTGACTTCACAACCAGACAGAAAAAGGTATCCCTCAAGTTGTTCATTGTAACCCCTTTGAGCTAATGCCTTTTATATGACGTTGCTTCAACTTGTGGCTTATTTTGCAAGCAACTGCAATGATAACTATATGCAGTTGTACAAGTTATGTCAGTCAACTATTCGTGGTGTCTGCCAAATGTCTATAGCTCTGTATCTTTTTGCTCCTGAAGCGTCATGTGTTCTTCATGTATTCGACGTTGCAACCAGAAATGATGCCTTTTAAATATGTGCACATTATCTGGAGCAGAAATCTTGTGATGCGGTTTGCAGTTGAGCAGAAAGGTCCCCTTATTTTCTTTATAGTCTACTTGTCCTGTGAGCTGTGACCCCTGTAAACCGAAGCCTGGTAGTGTTGATAGCTCTTTGAGAAAATAGGGGATAGGACAGAACCAGAATTGCATGGAAAATTAACTATGGACCAACGTTCGTATGCATCCATATTTTAGTTTCTGCATATGATTTGTTTTCCGATAGGAAGTTTTATATATATAGCCATATAGGTGAACAGAAAAGGAAGCCATACATCGATGACATCTTGTGCTTGTGCATATCCAAAAAAGAAAGAAAAAGATACGTGATCATAATGAAACAAAGGGCAGCACATATCTTTCTGTGCTTTGCAGCGAAATGCAATCATATCTCTTTTTTTTTGCAAGGGAAATGCAATCATATCTCGTTTCAAAATTTTATATTCGAATATATTTTTGCCCCAACGCATTCCACATGTATGGATTAGACAAGCTTGCAAACTCATTTTTATATAACATAGGTGCAGAAAAAGTCTGCTTTGATCCCAAGATAAGAACTCCCGGAATGACGAGGTTGCCAGAGTCCATTTATTTGTCACCGGATGAACAAAGACGGCTCCGGCTCCTGTCAGATACAGATACAACACCTCCCTCCTGATAACTGTGACAAAGCCAGGACATGCTTTGATTTCTCAAATCGTATACCGGTTTACGTCGCACGTCGCTACCCCTTCCGTGCGGTAATGTGACCCTTCCAATTTAATACGACCCATGGCGTTGTCTCGGCCCCTTTCCTACAGAAGACAGAGAAAATTGCAATTGTTGCGGGATGAGCTCTGTGAAAAGGAACTCTAGGGCCTAGGCTCGCTTGAGACCATAGGAAGCCCGGGTTAGAAGACGCAACCGCGGCAAGCGAAGTGACCAGTCGAGGAGCCGTTATAATGGGATGTGGTTCGTTAGTAACGGATCATGACCGAAGCTGTGTCTTTGCATCGCGGGAATTGTCATCAAATCCTTGTTTTTTCTTGTGACATAAAACTTCGGGTTTCTATGGAAGGAAATATATTTTGAGTCTTCACAGAATCCCTGCGCTTTAAATAGGACCTAGACAACACTGCAACCATCGGCAACTTGGTTGTTGATTCGAAAATCTTATGCAAGTTATTGAAGCATCACATTGTTGTAGTGGTGGGTGTTACACTTGGCCACTTGGGACTGTAGAGTGAGCATCGTTGCGGTGTACGTATGCACACCGACCGTCCTATCCTATATATCTACCTATCCATGCTGGTCAACGACCCACCGCACGCGCGCCTTTGTGGGAGTCGAGCTCGAGCCGCTCTCCGGCGTGGCCTGTGGGCGGTGGTGGGGACGACATATAGCAACGGTGTGTGAACCATCTCGATTGATCTGCATCCACTAGTACTGAAAAATGGTCTCTGTATCCGACACTTACCGGTTATCATGTTAGAAATTTGTAAATTATTCTAAATCCCAGATTTTAGTTGAGACAAATTTTATTGACATATAAACCCAAGATACGAATTAACGTTTGTAACAGGTAAATCAAAATATAATAGACCAAGGGAGACATAGAAGACTCACGTTGGATTTGTCATCACTAACATTGTTAACACGAAAAAGTAGATGAAGCAGATTGTCGGTGTAGACGTCGTAGTTTGTCGAAGAGGCAGCGAAGATCGTCGTAAATCAGCTTTGAGCGATCGCGCCGATGCGCTACCTAGAAACCTTATTGCCGCTCCTCGTGTGGGCTTCGGATGGCAATGATTGTGAGATTTCGCTCACCCTCCTCCTGGTGCGCGTCAAGGAAAAGGGCTGGCGAGATGAATACAACTCAACACTACAACACAACTCTCCAAAAGGAAAGAAGAAGGAAGATGAAAAGAAGAGGAAAATTTGGACGTCACCAGTGCCTTATATAGGTGCGACTGCCCTCAAGGAGTCGTTGTCTATGACGCTCACTAATTGACAGTCAATCATTGATTGGCCAATTGATCCTGAGATTATGGTAATTAACCGTGTATTAAACCGCTTGATTAGTACATGATGGTTCAGATTTTTGTGATAGATTTAAGTGGAAAACGCACTCGATTCGTAATAACGACACGACACGGTCGCAAGTCACGCGGAAGAACACGCAAAAAATGGATGCAATTTTTAGACATGGGCATGAGTCCTCCTATTTTAGTCGGAGTGCACTACTTTGAACTTGCAATATGATAGTAAAACAAACAACCACTTTGCTTTGAATTTTTCATGAATGAACCAAATTCCAACAGGTTATAGGGCCATTGACTCATTGTTATTTTCAGATCAACAGTCCTTAGCCATTTGTATTTCGACGTATTTCTATTTGTTTTTTCATAATGATATTAGTCTGTGCATACGTTTGTCAGGACAAGAATTGTTGGGAGAGGTGTTGAGGTGACCACGTGCTCCACTATTATCAATAGTGCTAAGGGATGCGATTGTCTAATAGGTACATGTAATTGAAGAAGGAGATGATTTGTTAGCTGCATTTATTGTAGATTAGTGGTATATTTTCTTGCTTTGATTCTGTTCTTATATTGTTATTATTGTCTGAATTTTAAATGACGAACGCTGACGACACCTTTTTTATTCCTTAACACGATATAGATCGCTCGTATCCTATACCGTTTTATCCTATACCGTTCGATAGTATCGTACACCATATTGACATGGCATAAGTCATACCACCTAACGTCATTCTAGAACTCGGCTCCAATCTCGAGATACGATGAGCGGCCACGATAACTAGCTCATATGACACCTGGTATATATATATATTTCATATTTTGTATCGGCAATGAAAAGCCGGTGCTGTTGTACTGGTGTCCGTGCTCGTCGTGCGTGATGTGATGCTGATGGAGAGGGTGACCGAAGCCACGGCGAACGATAGCCAGAGCCAGGTGCTGATCGGGTCGGGTAGGGACGGGCCGGTTTCTTTCGGAGGAGGGCGACCCACACCTTACTCCGCGTGGGCGCAAGGGATCAAGGGAGAATCGAATCTGGTAGAGGGGGTGGTCCGCCGCCGTGTCGGTCTCGCAAGACCGCCGCGTGGCGTGCAACCTGTCCACGGCTCCACGCTATCCGTCCATGGGGCTCGACAAACGGAGACGTCCTGTCTCGCCGGAAGGAACCTTTCTTTACCGATACGACCGGTTGAGCTAAAGAAAGGTGGAGAAAAGATTCGGCATCGGCGGTTCCCATTTCGCTCTCCCCAGTCCGCACGCACGCCTGATTGCTGAGATCTTCCCCGTCCCTGTCGCCCTGAGATCCGACGGCGACGGTGGCCCACACACGGCCGCTGCGTGGTGCCGCGGAACGGCCGCATCCCCATCAATCGCCCCCGTGGTTGCACTGCTGCGTGCCCTGTTCTGCTCTCTGTTCTCGGCGACGCACCCATCCCAGGCCAAGACATTCGCGTGCACCAGCACAGTGCGTTCCACAAACTCCCGGCCGTCCTGTGACGACCCCTGCGCTTGGGCGCCTGTCTGCTTTACTTTGGATTGGAGCCACAAACAAGGTCAATCATCTGCATCACCTGGTAGCAATACAAAAAGAATCTCGTTTTTAGCATGTGTATGTACACTTCTCCAAAAGTCGTAGCACGCTGATTCCGCCGCTCACGTCATTAGTTCGCCAGGACAACGACTTGACAGCCTTCGCCGTTTGCGACTGCTTTTTGACCGAGGAATTTAGACTAACCACTAACCATCAACCGTGTCCGGCCAAACCATCATCGCAAGTTTCCAGGTAATATATGACGATGTTGATTAGCTGCCTCCGTGAATGATACTACCGCCCTAGCCCGCACGGAGTGCGTGCACAGGATACGCATTCCAGGGGAGATGCACGAGCCCACAAATTTACTTCCTTGCTCGAGACAAGAGACCAGGATTTTTGTTTGGATGGGCGTGCCGATCAGCGGCCTCCAATCACTTTCCAAACCGTGCTGAAGGATCCCAAGGATTTAACTACAGCATAGATCGACGGGCAGTACTGTCAGCTGAGTTTGACGCTCACTCTTCGTTAAAAAAAGTTCGTCGCTCACCATTCCTTCCTTATCGGATGCCATCCATTTCATGGTGATTGCGACCAAGGGGAGGTACGCGTGGCATCACCGTATGCATGCTATTTTTATCTGATGCTTATTTCGACTTACCGCCCATCTCTACAAACAAATCGAAAACTTTTCCAACCAAACATAACGACCTCATCCCTCCTCAAATTTATACTGGTAAGATTTTGTTTTGCATAAAGCATGAAAGCAAATCAATGAACGGAGCCAGAGGAGGGTGCTGGAGCTCCCTTTATCACGAGAAGCCCACGGAAAGTCTATGAGAGAGCCAACGAAAATATATTTAACAAAAAAATATGTAAACCCAAAATCTCACTGTCAATTTGACAAGAGCCCAACATCACCTTCATATGGTTCCTGGATGCGACGCTGGCTCTCTATACACATATGCATATATGCTGATGACTAATCAGAAGCCCTAAAAATTCATTGCCCGTCATATCTATGTTTTTTCTTCTTTTCACGCGTTTAGACATCTTTTGAGAGGTGAAATAGACTAGTTTGCCTAAAAGATCATCGATTATAAGATACCATACATTTTATTGCGCTAATGACAACAATAGTTCCCACATCCATTGCATATTTGATTAGCGAACTGTGCATGATGATTTGCCTGGTGGTTGTTTGCCTTAGGTGAATTGATATGCACTACTATCTATGTGACAATTGCAATTGACATGTGACCATACCATGTCATAGCAACATTACAATGGTAAGGTCCTACTTGTATTAACTGCGAGTTATTAAAAAACTGAGTTATGGATACAATTTCTACTGTTTATAAAAAAACTAGATGAAGATGTTTGATGACTAGTTTTTAAAGATTATAAACCACATTTGTTTCTTTTGTAATAACACATCCGCCATTCCATTATATTCTTTTGAACGATCATATGGTTGCTTGGCATCAAGGGTGGATGTTCCGTCATGTGTGCTTGTTTGGTGCAAGGTACACAAAAGGTACTAACACTGCGTGTTAAAATCGTTAAAGAAATTCTCCACCAAAATAAAATAAAACAACAAACAAAACGCATACTCCTTCATTCTAAAATGGTCTTCGTCATGTCCTAAAAGAAAGTTGTTATCGTCATCGATTTTTCAGTTACATTTGATCATTTGTCTTATTTAAAATATTTTTTAAATATAAAAATTATATATTCAGATTTATTTAATGATAAAACACATTTCAAGCGAATAAGTGATTTTTAAAATATCAGTTCAAGTTTCTTCACCGATGTAATACATTTCAACAAAATAAAATATCATTTTTAATAAGACAAATAGTCAAACATAATAAATCAACAATGGTAACAATTTTAGATGAAGTAATACATGCTAGAGGATTTTCCACGGGGAAGAAGGAAACGAGGGTCGAACACATGGTTGAGGAAAATACAGGAAGCGGTGAAGTCTTGTAGTGCTTAGTAAATATCTGAAAACATTCAAGGACAATGTGTTTTGTCAAGTATAATCTAATTTTAGCTTGTAAGCCGTATTAGATCAACATCATGTGATCTAGATTGGAGTTCTCATAGTTCTCACACGAATCCTGGTTATCATGTGATACGTTGACTTTAATAAATCTATTGCTTGTTTTTAGACACTAATACCTCTCATTTTATACAAACCAATTTATTATAAATTGTGGATCCAAACAGGATTTAAAACTTAATGGTACAGAATAATTAAAAAAACTAAAATAACAGCTTGGCACATGTAAGTATTCTCCGTGAATTTTGGAAGTGTCGCACAAAGGTAATAATTAAAAAACTGAAAAATAGCTCGGCACACGTAGTTTTCTCCGTGAATTTTGGAGGTGTCGCAAAAAAGGTACTACTGGATTCGCAAGTCTGAGTTTGAATGAAGACATATAAGGTGAGAGTTTTTGTAAAGAAGTCACACAGAAAACGCCTCTCCGTCACGTGGGCAGGAGAGGCCGAGAGGGGATGGCCTCGACGCGGCCGGCCGAAATGGATCGACGGAACGCGCGGCGGCGCAGGCCGGGCCGCCACCCAACTGCCGGCCGCCACACAAGACGACTTCAGCGTGGGCCCGGAAAACAGAAAACGCACATACGGAGTACTCAATAAACAAAAATAAGCAAAAGAGTCCAAATATCCACCCTAATAATCTAAAAAGAAAAAGAGCGAAACGGAGAACGGGAAAAATGTTTTTTTGACCAAATCTGAGGAGCAAACTGCAAAGGCCTGCGTGTGGATCCGTTCGCTTCCTTTAAAACCGCGAGCCCCTCCCTCACCTCCTCGTCTTCCTCGCTCCCCCTCCCCTTCCATCCCTCCCATGTCAACGGCCAACCTGCCTGTCCCCCGCTCCGCACTCCTCGCCTAGGTCTCGTCGCCAGCTCCTTCGGATCGGCGCGGCTGCGCCTCCCTGCCATGGCATTCGCGCGAATGGCCCTGTTCGTATTTGGGGTGGTAGCGGCTGCGGCGGCGGCGGAAGGGGAGGGAGCGTGTGCTTCGACCGGGTGTTCAGCTTCGGGGACTCGCTCACGGACACCGGGAACTTCCTTCTCTCCGTGCCCGAGGACTTCCCCGACCCCGCGCGGTACCTCCCCTACGGCCAGACCTTCTTCGGCCGCCCCTCCGGCCGATACTCCGACGGACGGAACCTGCTCGACTTCTTCGGTAACCTCCCAACCCTCTCCGTCTCTTCTCTGGTTATTATCTGTTCCTCCGTATTCTTCCGTTGCAATCGGGTGTTGTCTGGTCTTTCTCCCCCTGTTTGAAGGTGGGAACGGGGCCGAAATTTCTCGGTGCGAATCCAAACCTAATGTTCCGTGGATTGAAGAGAGGTGGACGGCATGTTCCTTCCTCGCAAGGCCGCGTAGTTGGATTGATCGATTGATTTCTGTTCTGCTTTGTGTGCTCGCGGCATAGCTGTCCGAGGTATCATGACGGGCAAGTTTCTCCGCGTTTGATTTTTCTTCAAGCGACGGGCTCGCAGCCGAGTTTATTTTTAGGAGGCCTCCGCTGGCTGTGTGGTGGCAATATAGTATGCGCACTATTTTTGCCTGCCTGCTTCCACCACCAACATTTTTTTTTCTTCTGGAGGCTGGGAAATTGTCAACCGAAGATTTTCTGCAACTTGTGCTTCTCGACATAATTGGAAATGTACATATCGGTCAAGGAATTGTTTCCGAGCACATGCAGGAACGTGCTGAGCTCCAGAGTTTTATCAGTTTTAAGTAGCTGCAGCCATGTATGTTCCTGTGATCCTGTCTATATATGCAAAGAAACTGGGAGTGTCAAAGAGGGTTGAAAAACAGTCAGGTGCAGTTCACCTATTAAATAGGGGATCAGCTCAAGTTGGTTGCCTTCCCCAGTTCTCCCCAACCACAGGGCAGTCGTGGCATCATCTTCTTCAACTATAGCACACAACTGGTAGCTCCAACTACCAGTGAATTAGTGCCATTCAAAACTCACGTGGTCAACACTTAAATACCAGCCTTCCATGTTTCCCCACCTCTTATATTTCCTTTATTGTCCAGGGTATCTGTTGTTTTTCTTCTGGATCTCTCCTTTTCGTGTTTCCTATGGGTTTCATCTCTAGCCTACCCCAACTTGCCTGTGATAAAAGGCTTTGTTGTTGCTGTTGTGTCTGTTGTTTCTCTTGACCTGTGTTTGGTGTCATTTTATTGTCAGTGGAAGCATTTGGACTGCCGTTTGTGCCGCCGTACCTTGGTGGTGGGGACTTCCGGAATGGTGCAAACTTTGCGGTCGGCGGGGCTACTGCCCTGAACGGTTCATTCTTCCGGGAGCGTGGTGTTGAGCCGACATGGACGCAACACGGGCTTGATGAACAGTTGCAGTGGTTCAAGAAGCTGCTGCCATCCATTGCACCATCAGAGCCAGGTATACCCCTTCCTGAGTTATTTGTATGGCTGTGCTTTTGCTTTGAGATAGGTTTTTAATCAAGTTCTGGAGTTTTTTTAGTCATTACTTTCTTTCAGGTTTAGTAATAAATGTCAATAAACACGTGATTGGTGGCTTTGTGCAACTGTTACCTGTTTACAGATTTAGTAGTAAATGCAAAATTTAAGGCAGCTAAATAATTACAGGCACGTGAACGCCATGGTGGTCAGTTGGCCAAGCGATGGCTGCATGACTGTTCACTGCACGCAGCTTTTTGTGACTTGTGACAACACTATGTTTTGTTTTGACTGTGGCTCAGTTAGAATAACAGTAGATAACTGATAATTGTAATTGGGCCGTGTCAGAAAGAGCTTACCAGATAGAAATGATACTGCAAAGTTCACTGTATTTTACCCTCCTAAATAAAATTGTGCCTTTTAAGTGTTCTCAGCTTTGTAGCTTGCTGTTGAATTAAGATTGGCACATAGGTGAAAGTCAACCACTAAACATCACGATAGAATATTTCTAGGTGCTCGGTAAATAAAGTAAAAATATTTAATAGGTTTTCAATCGTTTAATGTCTCATTTAGTGTTCATAGTGAAACGGTAAGAGTTGTTTATGATTACTGCATGTAAAACTTCCCCAGGAGTTCATAAGATAAAACCATCTTGCTTCCTACCTGAAGTCATTCATTTTCAAATAATGGCCTATGCATTGTTGTGTTCATCTTGGACTTCAACATCATGTTTCACAAAATTTGGTGAAAGGCAAAACTGTCACATCCACTAAATTTTGTGCTTCTGTGCAGAACACAGTGATTTAATGTCCAAATCGCTTTTCCTTATGGGAGAGGTTGGTGGAAATGATTACAACCATCTAATTGTCAGGGGGAAGTCCCTTGATGAGCTGCATGATATTGTTCCTAATGTTGTTGGTGCTATTAGCTCAACCATCATGGTATTGTATACATCTCATTTTCTCAGAGGTAATACTTGTATTTTATAATTATGTATGTTTTTTCATTGAGTTTATGCATTTTCAGGATCTTATAAATCTTGGAGCGAAGAAGTTAGTTGTTCCAGGGAATTTCCCAATCGGTTGTGTCCCACTGTACCTTGCGCTCTTTCCAAGCCAAAAAGAGGGTTACTATGACGAACAAACAGGATGCATCAACTGGCTAAATGAATTTACTGAGTATCACAATAAGATGATTCAGGAAGAGTTGGAGAAGCTCCGGAAACTTCACCCTGATGTGACCATCATTTATGCTGATTATTATGGGGCTTCATTGAACATATTCCGTGCCCCACTGAAGTTTGGTGAGTACATCTTCCGGTGGCAATTAAAATATTTTCGGCTCTTAGGTTTACTGTTACAGCATATAGAATTTTTCAAAAGTTATGGATAAAAAGTTTCACATGTCCTAGATGCTATACCAAGTGCCTCCCATACTTCAGTACCACACACTATAATCTGAACATATAAAAAGAAACGTGGCAAGTAAGTATTACCAGAAATTCACTGGTGTTCTAAATCCTTTCTTTTTTACCATTTAAAACTAATATTGAAGAATATTCAAGATGTCCCAACCAGAATAGAAGCATTTCTCAGACAGGTATTGCTTTAGGTCATGCATATACATTAGTTGATTTTAATGATCCTTTGAACCTTCAAAATCGGTTCTGAGCTACTTTCTGTAGTATTTTAGGTCATGCATATAAATTAGTTGATTTTAATGATCCTTGGAACCTTCAAAATTGGTTCTGAGCTATGTTCTGTACTCCCTCCTTTACTAAATTGTTGTCGCCATTGACTTTTTCGTGGTGTTTGACCGTTCGTCTTATTCAAAAATTTCTTCAAATCCAGAAAGTAATATGCTACATTTCAAGTTTCTTTAGTGATAAAACATATTCCAACAAAATATATGACATTTGTTAAACTTTATTTGAATAAGACGAATGGTCAAACTTAACAAAAAAGTCAACGGCGACAACAATTTAGTAAGGGAGTAGTACTTGTTTTCAGTTAATTAGTGAACCTTAGTTTGAGAACACTTAAGCACCCTGCACCCGGCAGATCTGTACCTTTTTTTTCCGGATTAGATCCTATATCGGTTCTTACTATTGATATTTAGAAGCATGGCTGAATCTTACCGACATACTTTTTCTGGACTTTTATGGCTACTTACAACTAGGAAATAGTCGGTGATACCTGGATCAATATCAGAGAGCCTATATGAGAGCCATAGAGAAAAATACGAACTGTTTTACATAAATTTCACAAATAATATTGAAATCCAATCCACTGGTCCCTTTCTTTCTTTCATACACCTATTGATTACGGCTCATAATCCTTAGGTTAAATTATTAATTGTGTCACCGTAATTCATTTATCCGACAAGGTAATATTAGCATGACAGCAGGAATGAATGTAGAGGAACCACTTTTGTTCAATCATTCTCTTATGTACTGGTTATGTTCATCTATTAGTGTTGAATGACTTATTCTATTGCAGGCTTTACTGTCCCTCTGAACTCATGCTGTGGAAGCGATGCACCACATAATTGTTCTCTGTCAGTAATGTGTGGAAATCCTGGATCTGTTGTGTGCCCTGATCCATCGAAATACATCTCATGGGATGGTCTACACTTCACTGAGGCTACCTATAAAGTTGTAATTCAAGGAGTCCTAGGGGGTTATGCTACTCCTCCACTTTCAGAAACTTGCAAGGGTGGAGAATACAGAGTCTCTCAACTTCACCAGTGTACAGATAATCCAACAAACACTGTAACATATGATGCATTGAGCTCCTTTATTTGATCTTGTGGGCTCAAGTGCATTTAGATTTCAGAAACGGGCATTATAGATATTGCAGGACCTAGCATCTTGCTGGCACTTTACAAAGCAGAGAAGCGGCCCAGTGAGGTGGAGTCGTGTATTTCATCTACACTTGCTTTTGTAAGGAGGGAAAAAGACTCGGATTTTGTAGAGCAGAAATTCACAATCACGGAGTGCATTGCTTTGCTCAACTCTATGTTTTTGGTAGTAGCAGCTTTACTGCGACAGAAAACAGAAGGGATTGCATACAGATGATGTTGCAGTCTGTGCAGGTGGGGATACTATATACAGAAAAGTAGATTTATGAGGGCAATGTTTGCAGTACCGGATGTACTTGACTGCTGTATAACCGATACAATCATATATATTATATATATATACATGTAGTTCGACTGACTTTGGAGGGAAATGAAATTCTTTGCTTTGTTCTAGAACTTAACGATAACATTGGCAAGTTGTTCCATAGTACCCTTGTTTTTTTTTCTTTTGCTGAAGTATTTTTTCTTTTTCTTGTTGCTGTGTACTCCCTCCGACTAGTGAAATGAACTGGACAACAACTACCGATTGCTGTCGGAACATCATGAATTTTGGAAACACAGGAATAATATGGTTAATGGCAACGTTTGTGCTTTGTCAGAAGTGTTCAGCCCCCTGTCCTGCAGAGTAACGTCAACTCTGATAATGATACTGTGCAAAATTGGTGGAATCCGCGTGAATGATATCTACGGCATATTTTGGATTTCTTTTTGATAAGAAAGACAGTACTAGAAAAGAACAGATATGTACAGACATTTTAACTTACGTGACGTGCGGAGCTGAACTGTGCAAATTGGACGAGAGAACGGTCAGCTCAGCACTGCAATCGTCAAACCGTTGCCGACGCTTCAAAATTCAAATTTGGCGCTTCCTTCGAGCCTCGGCCCCACTCTGCCTGCGCACTGCGCAGGGATTCTCACTCACCTCGCCGCGTGGCCAACGCTCACCCGGCACCAGAGCCGGCCGGCAGGCCGCCGCAATCTCCCTCCCCAACGCCCCGCAGCACGCGCCCAAGAATCCGCCGACGCTGCTCGAGGACGGAGGCTCCCATGGGGCCCATCCGCCGCTCCAGGAAGCGGAAGCCGGAGCCGGAGCCGCCGGCCCATCCGGCCGCTCCGGAGGCGGAGGCGCGCGGCGGCAAGCCTGTCCGCTTCCTTCTACGCGCTAGCGAACGCCTCCGGACACCTCCTCAGCCGCGCCCTGCCGCGCCCCCATCTCACCAAGTCAGGGGCGCCGGCGACAGCGGGTGCCGCGGCGCGTGTACCGGTTCCTCGCCGACCTGTCTTCGTCAGATGCGGTAATTTTTTTCTTTCCTTTTGAGTTGCATTCTCCTTGCTTCCGCTTCTGGGTCTCGGGAATCCCATGTTATGTGGCGTTGATGAAAGGTTTCCTCTAACTGCGATGTATGAGATGTCTTTTGGTTGTGGTCTGCTGCGACTGCGACCGCGCTGACTAAAATCTGTCTAGTCTCGCATTGAGCCCATGGTATCAGCCAATTTCTACAGATGGTGTCCAATGCATTCCTGAAAATCAATTTCGTCACCCAAATCTATACAGTATTTCACTTTTACAGGATGGGTTGTTTGGGTGAGCACTCATCCACATCCTAATTTCTTCAAATCTTAGTTCTACTAAGCCCCATTTGGTAGGGATGCTGGAATAGATTCCTCCATAGGAACGTGAGAAACCATGCCACGGTTTGGTTTCTATGTCCACAAGAAAATAGTAGAAAAATCTTTATACTTTCGGTACTGGGAGCACAATCACCTAAAAATGTGATGCATTCCCCATTTCAGAAACCTGTGGATAGAGGGCCTCCGTTAACTACTGGGAAGAAAAATTCAGCCATCTTGGCATTGGCAGCTCGTAACGATACCAACAAAATTGCTGCCACGACATCAGGTAATCAAAGCAACGAAATCAGAGATAAATCTGGCTCCTACCTTAACGCGGGGGCGAAGAATGAAGATGTATTGTTCGGACCAGTTTGTCTTGACTTATTAAGATGTAATGAAAACGACCAAATCCAGCGTAAGCCCAGAAATTTTCCTCAAGAAAAGGTAAAGCAACGAAATACAGTATTGCTAGGGCAGTCCAGCGCCTCTCTTTCACAACCATCAGAAGCTGGGTTTGGCCATTTCGAATACCATCCTAAATTTTGTCCAACCAGTCAGCTTGAAGTATCATCTTCTTGGATGGTAGATATGCCCTCTATGCCACGACCTGGACACTTTCAGGCTTCCTTGTTTGGAACGTTTGGACAACTAAGACCTCCCCCACAAGTTCCAGTTTTAGAAATACAATCACTTATCCCAGATTTCGACACTGCTGAAGGATCAAAAGCATTTGCTGACGAGGTAAGGAATCAACCCTGCAATTGTACTTCCTTTTTCCCCATTATTACAATCAGTGCATTTGCTTTGCTGTTTCAAATGCAGTGCCAGCCAGCCTGACTTATCTGATATCGGTTTTCACTAATTTAAGTTTTTATTTCCAAATGAGGTTATGATATTGATTGCCTCTTACATTTGTAGATGGTGTGTTATAAACGTGGAAAAAAGGTAGTTGAGAAAAGTGTCAGGGATACAAGCAAAAGTGTACCAACCTTTGAAGAGCGTAAGTTGTCATTTTTACCACTCGTTTTCTGTTATATCCAAACACTTAGCTAACGAATGATATTGTGCAGTGACCAACACAGAGAATGATATTGGAAAAGAAGTGCCCAATGATGCAACTGATTCTGGAATGCTTCCAGAAATAAATACAACGAGTTGCATTGACTCAGCACCACTCAAGGGTAATAAAGGTGTGCATCCCACTGTTACGGAAGATACATCTCTAAACTTCCACTGCTTAGATGTGATGTATTCTACTTTTTCAGGTTCGCGGGAAAGAAACGTTCATGAGATCATACGAAATGAAATACCGGTTGGAAGGCATGAAATTTATCAAGAAAATTATATTGGGGCATTACATGGTGCAACTGAATATGCTTCTACATCGCATAATTTTGGTGATCCTGATGTGTTTCTTTCTCATTCTTCACCTCAATATGGAAACAATGCATCAAAAGCTGATAAGTGTGCAACAAGCATGGAACAAGACATCAGTGAAGAATCCTTTGAACAGTATTTGGTTATGGATGATGGTTCTAATGATGACTTAATGCCTTCAATAAAGAGTTCTCAAGCTATCAGCCACGAACACCATCCCTGTAAAGACAACGTGACAGCCATCATGGAAGGTGAAACAAGTTGTGTTGTTGCTACTGAGAACATGACTGTTATGCCTCTGGCTATGATCAATGATGTTGTGCCAAATCTCTTACCATCTAATGTGATTTCTGACGTGGGAGAGGCAGGTCATCAAGGAGACACAGATTTACCGGGTAATATGACTGCGATTCAGCATGCCACTGCTGATAGTACATCCTCAGATATATTTTTACCTGCATTGAGGGTTAACACAACCGATAAACAGAGTTTAACTAAGAAATTTGCAGCTGGAGAACAAGAAGAAATACTACAACTAGAGCATCACACTTCACACATGAAAGAATATGCAGGTGAAAGTAGTCAGTCTATTGGTGAATCAACAATGAATCAATTGGTCTGCACTGATATAAGAAACACTACTGAAGCAGAACATGGTATTAGATTGACTACGCCAGAATACGCTGAGGGTTCAATGTCCGAGTGTGTTGCAAGCGGATCAAACGACTCTTACTGCCCCTTGTTGCAGAAATCGCTTGTTGTCCATGCGAGCACAGTAGCTGATCGACCTGCGGAACCGTTGGCTATTGAGAATCCTCCATTCTTGAGGACGTCACCTATGTGGGCACATATTGAGGAAATGGAAATATTCAAGAAAGTGCCTCAGCGACCACATTTTCATCCATTCAAGCGGCTTGGTCCAGAGCTCAGTGAAGCAATGGCATTAGGCTTGATGGTCTTCTTCGCCAATACAGCAGAAAGCATAAAGAATTTGAATATTAAGGACGAGAATGAGCTGTTCAAGGAGAAGATGAAAGGCCTTTGTTTATTAGAAGAACATGGATTTGACGTGAGGCACCTGCGTTCGCGCTTGGAAACATTGCTGCACATGAAGAATAGTAATAGTGAACTGCAGAACGCAATTAAAAGGTTGGAAGAGAAGATTACTCTGAAAGAAATTGACGATCAACAGCGTGGTACTCAAATTAGCATGCTATATACTGCCATCCGTCAACTTGAACGACAGGCTAAACTATTCCGTTGCATATTAAAGACTTCTGTTTCACAGAAGAAGACTGATGCATTGGAAATCTCAAGGCTCAAGACAGAAGCTTGCGATCTTGAACAATCATGTCTATCTGTTGAGCAGCAGTTCAGCAGCGTTGTTGCAGCACCATGGTGAGCCTCCTTATGCTAAATGAGGATGTTGGACAAACTGATGCTTTCAGGTAGTCTGTTGAATTAGTCAGTATTCGTAGTGCAGGCCTGGTATGGTCTTATTGATTCTTACGGGATGTTGTGGCATGTATCTACAAGTTCATGAAAAATCTCAAGCCAAGATCTTATCGTGTTGTGCATGCGCTGTTTAACAGTAAGTCCTGAGGAATTCGTCTCAACCTGAGGATTTCACACAGATCCTTGACTGTGCAAATTGGGAAGTACGTGCTTTGCATCAGTTGTACTATTTGTGTGCCTATTTGAAATTTTTAATGTAATGAAATAAGACATCCGTGGGAATGAGTTTTTCGTTGGGGATTGTATGATTATATTACATGGGTACTAAAACCTACCTTATACTTCACATCGGTTGTAATATGAAATTATTCTATCACTTAGATATATGATTCAGCTACGATGAAACTGTATGTGAAGAAACTATAAGCTGACCTTGATTGTCTTATACGTAGCAGATACTCATATGGTAGACATTTTGTTACTTGCTGTATCGTGTATGTGGTTCACATTCAAAACTGAAAAGCATGTGGTCTTGGGTCTGGTTCTGTTCTCAACCTTGGAATGGAATTGAACCTGGAGTGAAAAGGTGAGGATCTTTGTTTTGATTTCAAATGAAGTGGTTTCTCACCGGCTCCATAACCAATACTCTATTTCTAAAATGATGACGCTCCAACAAGACGGCCAGTTATTTTTTGTTCAATTCCTACAAACCCTAACGAAATCAAAATATGCACTACAAAACAAATTCAACCTGAAATGATGGAGGACTTACAACATGGGAGGTGGCTCCGGTGACATGAGACTATTTTAATTCAAGTTTGGCCAATGGTCATAATAATAACAAAGGATTTTTTTGAAAGGATTGTTCCCAATATGTAAGAAACATATAATTGTAAAAATGCTTGCATTCCTGTGACATCAATTTGATCCATGCTGTCACCATTACAATTTTTCCAAAGATTTTAGATCCAAAGTGCCTCCAAGCTCCTAGACTAAAACAATATCTTGGGTTTGCAATAGTGTGTTTCATGAAATGTAAAGAATCCTCTAGTACCGTATTCAAGGAAGAGTACCACACATCTCGCGCATTGGCTACGCATGCAGTTCAAATCAGTGAACCCACACGTTAGTGGCTAGTACTACAACATCTCACGCCTTAGTGACTAATACGCGTGCACTTCATGTCAGCTGATCTACGCGTCAGTGGCTATACTGCACAAAGTTAGTGACTAGTACTATACATGCCTTACGGGTCAGTGATTGCTTACATTTATGAATTCAAACACCTACAAGTTGCATTTAGTTTTCATATACCCCTAACAATCTTGATTGACCATGACTCTTAGCAATAATCCAATATTGCTTAAAATAGACTTATAATATAGTTTGAATCGTGCGTATAAGTTTTTTCTCTCTAAATTACTCATAACAATTCATAGGATCTTGTTGGATTTTCTCATTGTTAGTGATAATTAGAAGAAATTTGGTGATACCACATTTGTCTGGATGATAATTATTTCTTCTCTAATATCTGTCTCTAACCTAACCCTTAAAAGCACGAGTCAGAATTATTCTAGATCCACCAACTAAATTATCACCAATTTACCTCCCATGGACACAAACTAATCTAAGTACACCCCACTAATTCTACACAAAAATACCCATATTACAAATTTAATGGCCAATATTAACCTTATTTGACTACATGAGATTGGATGGCCAGAATCCATGGGATCTTCCACCTTACAACCCCACCCCGATTGCCATCCTCCCCGATTGCACCTCTCCTATGCACACTCCTAGCTAGACACCTCCGCGGCTTGCCATGGACTCGCTCCTGTGATCAGTATGCGGTCCTACACCGTGACTTCCTACCATTGCGACAGATCTGATTTGATCCCGTGTCGGCGGTTGCCTCGACCGCGATCTACGTGAGGGACTCTCCATAAGGTGCCTCCACGACAACTGATTTGATATCCACTTTGTCCTCCACGACAACTGATTTGATCTCCTCTTGCAGTCCACGACAGCGGGAGCGAGTTGATCAGCGTAACAGGGGAGCGGGAGCCACGGACAGAGCCAACACCGTGAAGAGTCTCCAGAAGGGGCGCTTCGTCCATGGCAGCAGATTGCTAGCATGTGCCTTCCGGTGGACATGCTTCGTCCTCCAAGGCCGCGGCGACCAGTTGATGAGCATACTCAAGTTCATGTGTCTCATGCCTAAACACCTATTGCCGTCTCCGTCATTGATCAACGGAAGAGTGTATGTGCTGCGAACGGAGATGTCCACCGAATCGGTTGTCATACGCCTAACCATCTATCTCTAGAGGTGCAAGATAATTAAGCCATGAAAACCTGTAGCCAGTTCCGTTATCTTAAATCTCAACACACACATGCATCGTTTGTTTATCGATATGCAAAAATATAAAATTGTTCCCACCATTGCAAATATTCATTATTCATTAATATTGCAAATAAAGCACGTACATGCATCTTATTCATTAGTGCAATATATTCTATGAGAACTATGTTCGTGTGAGAACTATGAGAACTCTAATCAGGGTATGAGACGCATGAATTCAGGTGGGAAGGAGGAATTTGCAAAAATGAACGGTGATTTTACAAATCCCCCTCCCACCTCTTCCTTGGATCAAGATCGTATGGCTCGGATTGAAGTTCTCATAGTTCTCACACGAATCTGGTTCTCATAGGATACATTGCCATACAAATATGCCTTCAAATCATGTATAAAATCTAATTATCTTCTTCCTTAGCATGGCATATATTTTATGGACCTGTACAATAAATCACGTTGCCTTTTCGTAGAGAAAATAATTTGCTTGGTAACACAATTTAGCTCGTATATATATTCAGATCACTGTATAGTGTATCAATAGAAGGTACCATATCAAATAATTTTAGCTTTGTAGTAGCGCATCATATTGTTCTAATAATAATATCTTTCTAAGTTTCAAAAAGAACTTTTCCATCACATATATTACAACAAATTGATTTTGATATATGACATACAAGTCAACATTTGGGTTAATTGCCACATTTTCTACAGGATAAAATTCTACGAGAGGAGTGGCCGGTGAACCACGAGCAAGCCGGATGGAAGCCACACTCCACTCCGAGAGATATCTGACAACATAAAATGGGGTATATTCTGATTCTCAAAAATTACTTATGCACCCTGGTAAAGCAACATTACATATATTGTCCACATGATAGAAACTCGATCAATAATTTCAGATGAGCAACTAAGGAGGACCGAAGAGCAACGAAGAAAGAAGAAAAAGGCCAAGTATATGTGAGAATATCATGCAAAGAAGAAGGCCATAACAAACAGGGTGCATAAGAATGAAACGGTTTTTTTTTCGAATACGCATGAGAGTTGCGTATCATTACATTAAAAGAAAAAAATAGACCTTTACTAGTAAACTCTCATGCTCCTGACCGAGCTGCAAGAGAGTTTTACCAAACACAAATTGAAAACATGGTTATAAAAAGAACCACAAATGTAGGTAAGACCTGACCCTAATACGGACCGGCTAACTATCCCGTCGGCTCACTACGACCCAGAGATGTCATTCCTTTGGCCCCAGCTAAGCACCAAAAATGATGCTTACTATCATAGGAACGAAGTATGGATGTCATGTCTACACTAGACCGTTCGAAATCACATGCATTTCTGCTTTCCATAAAAGCCAAACAACTAAAATCACCACTGTTATCGTAACTATGCACCCACTTATATACCTTAAGAGGACGATGCACATTGTAGCATTTTTCCTCTTAGAATATTCCAAGGTTTAATCGAACCCACAAGGACCAATGTGAATTGAATATTATTAACGAGTAAAAGATCTAACCAAGCTACTATTGGTTGTGAGGTGAAGATGTTGTTGGCTGGTGTTGCTGATCGATGCTGTGGATGAGCCGATTTGATATGATCTAGGCCCATCTTCCGAGAGGTAGAAGGGTAAAGTCGATTGTGGAGAACTCGACGTTGACGATCCGGCTTCGAATCAACACGATTCGACCCTGCAACTGCTACATCACTACTCCAGCTTGGTTATCAACCAAGCACAACTTGATTGACCTCGCCAAAAGGCTTTTCCTACGAGCGAATCGAGAACACGAACAAGAAGGTATAAACACGCAATCTGAAATTGCAAATATGAATGATCACTCTAACATAAGTGGAGTTCAAGCACACCACAAAAGCACAAGAGAGACACGAGAGATTTTTCATCGACGTTCGGACCCCTCACAAAGAGGTTCCTACATCTGCGTTGAGGAGCTCACAAAGAGCCGGGTCTCTCTCAACCCTAATCCTCCCTAAGTGGCCACAAAGGTCAAATTTGGTTTTCTTCTTCTTCCTTTGATTCTTTTCCTTGCGTAGGCGAATCACAACCTTCACAAACTTCCCAAGGCTCACCACAAGCTTGGGAGCTCTAGGGTGACACCTAGCCAATCTAGGAGAACAAATCTCCAAGAGTAACAAGTGAAAACGAGATTGCTTGCTAAGGGAAGATGTGCTCTAGGTTGGAATGATGCTCTCAAGCTTGGATTCAAGATGGGGACTCTCTCAAATGGCCTTGGATCTCAAAGAGAGTGGAGAGAGGTGAGAGAGAGAGCTTGAGTGAGATTTGAGAGTTCAAAAAGCAACAACACCTGTGCTCACGGGTTGAGGAAAGCTTTATATAGTGGAGGCTTCAAAAGAGCCGTTGCTAGGTCAAGTATGGGCTTGACGGAACTTCCGTCACCCCTAGGAGATGAAGGTGGAAAAACCCCGAGACGAAACTTTCGTTTGAGTTGGGACTTTCGTACCAAACTCTCTGGAACCGACAGAACTTCCGTCGCCCATGACGAAACTTCGTCGATGGAGAACGTGTGAAGCACAAGTCCCGGGACGAAACTTCCGTTTGAGTTGGGACTTCCGTCCCAAACTCTCTGGAACCGACGAAACTTCCGTCCCAGGACGGAACTTCCGTCCCGATGGGTGGAATCCGAGACAGAGTTGGCTTTTTGGACTTGGATTTTTGGAGGTTTTGGTTTCCAAGCTGACTTGTGGTAGCTAGAGCACATTCTTCCCCGCATGTAAGATCGTTTCACCCCTCTTGATAGTTTGGCACACCTATACTCAAAAAGCTATAAATCTACTCTTGTGGCTCTTGCTTTTGAGTACTTGATCAACTTTTGAATGATGGGTGTACTTTCTCACATTGTGGGTATTGTTCTTTTGATATCATGCACATATACTTAAGAACACATTAGAAGTTTTAATTCTTTTTCATTTATCACCAAAACCCACTAGGGAGCCTAGTTGCATGTTCAATCTCTCCCTTTTTGGTGGTTGATGACAAACAATTAAAAAAGGATATGGATATCAAATAACGAAAGAGAACAAACAAACAAAATATAGCGGAGCTCCCCTAAAGAGATGCATGGGTCACACAAACATCCGAGAGAGCTCCCCTATATTTTGTACATGTGGGGTGCCTACAAAACGTGCGAAGTGACATGCAAGAGTGTGTAAGAGAAAACAACAAAGCGCAAGAGCGGCACACCACATAAAGCAAGCCACAAATTTAAGCAACATGGATGAGATACACATATTAAAGCAATAACAAGCACCACATTAAGATCAACATCCATAACGAATAGCTTGCCAAGAATTAAAAACTAGCCCTATTACAATAAGGCACACAAAGTCTCACACATTACAAAGTTCCATGAGTTCCAACGCTAGAAAAAAGATACAAAGACCTAGAACTAAAGTGATCCCTTTTTCTCACTCTCTCCCCTTTGGCATTAAGGCACAAAAAAAGGAATGGAAGGAAGGAGAGCAAGAAAAACCGAGTTCACTCATCATCGGAGGTGATCTCCTCTTCTTCCTCCTCTTGGCCACCAAGGTCTTCTTCCTCATCAGCATCATCATCATCATCATCACGTCCACCATCACCACCAAGATATGGAGCATAATCCTCCGACCGTCACCGATACACGGGGGTGCTTCCTCCTCCTTAGCCTCGGATCCATCGGAGAGACTTCTAAGCCCCGTGCCGTCATAAGTGCCTTGACCCGCTAAGTATTCTTGGTGCGTTGCTCATTCTTGTGCACCTTCACAGCATTTGAAATGCACACATTGAAGATGGACTTGAGTGCTCCCATGAGGCGAGAAGTGAGGGAGCTGCTACGTCGAGGAGCTGCACCGCAAGATGTACCAACAGGAGGTGGTGCTCGGGATGAGCTGCGCTTCTTCTCGATCCTCCCTTTAGCTTGAGCTGCAAGGGACCGTGCTTGCACTCCTCAAAGCGAAGCCGTGTCACTCCCTCAATCATAGCCATGATGAATGGAGCATATGGCGGTGTCATCCGTGTGTTCACGCTACACCTACTAATCTCCTCAAAGATAAAGCCCATCACATAGAAAGGAGTGGCATCCGGAGCAAACCCGACAAGTACATTCCTTGACCACGAAGCAATCCGATCATTGTAGCCGTCCTTGGGAACAATAGTCCGTCTCGGGATGCGGTTGAGGTAGAAGTAGTATGACAAGAGACCTTTGGTATGACCATAGATGCATGGCCCGTCCTCATACATGAATGCCAACTCGGTCTCGGGAATGATATTCTCATTGGTAAAGCTGTCCTATCCCCTGTCGAAGCTGGTAGATGAAAATAAGAGGCAAAGACTCTCCAGCTGCACTCATACTCGTTGTCCCCGAGTCATCCATAACACCTTGTGTCGAGATCTCGTCAATGTACAATGTAGCATAGAATTGACATATCACCTCTTCATTCTAGTCATACCCGAAAGCCATCAAGTAATACACACCACGTGCCCCGCAAACATCAATTACTTGATCAAATATGGCATCATCCTTGTCCTCCAAATGCTTCCAGTCTATCCACCGATGCCTGTGCGGTCGTGGGATTTCTTCTTCATGTCAATGAAGAACGTGTGATAATAATCCTGCTGCCCCCACGGATGGAACCCCGGGTCGAAGCTTCTCTTTCTCTCACACTCGCGAGGGTCCTTCTTCCTAAGCTCATCAAGCACATTAGGGTGCTTCCTCCGATCAATTCTCCCATAGGCACCTGTACACGGGTGCCCTCACCTGCAAGCCACAAATCACATCACCTCCCCCACAGGTTGGTCACTAGCTGCTCCGGCTCGACCACTAGCGGGTCCCTTTCCCTTGTCCCCGGTGTCCGATGGAGGGACTCTTCCCGCATCACGCTTTCTTTTTATAGTAGACCTAGGAGGGAGTTCCTCCTCTCTTTCCAGTGATTCCTCTTCCTCTTCAATCTCAACATTTTCCTCTCGGCTTTCTAATGACTGGCCCTCCATTCTTCTTTCCGGAGGTCTTGGTACGCGCCATACTCCGACATAGGAAACAAAAGGGATCGATAAGGTTTAAGTCACATAGTGTGAGATATTCATCAACTTGCATAACTGGATGGACAAATTTCGGTTAGGACGGAACTTTCGTCGGAGACGGAACTTCCGTCCTGGCAGAACTTCGTCCATGAAGTTAGCCAAATCGATGAATCCTACCACCATGAAGCTAGAGCTCGACAACAACCGAGTATTTTAGAGTTATAGGACCTAATCTACTCAAGAGATACCAACAAGCTTCTAGCATTGACCAAATCAAAGAAAAGTTGTGCCCAAGATCCATACCAAATCCAAGCAATAGAGCACGGGGATCGACGGAAGATGGCCGGGAACGGAAGTCCCGTAGGTTGGGGAAGCTTTCCCACGGACTCCTTGAGCTTTTCCCGGTTGGAATCGAAGATCTCCAAGGTTGTGCCAAGCTAGGATTTGGAGAGGAGACAGAAGGTGAGGAATAGAATGAGGAAGGAGAAGGGGGGGGGGGTCGGCCCCCTATGAACCCGCACACGACGAAGTTCCGTCGCTTGATGGAAGTTCCGTCAAAACCAGAGAGTTTTGCACGGAAGTTCCGTCGAGGACGGAAGTTCCCTCCTGATTGGGTTCGGAGAGAATTGAGGCACAACGGAATGATGGATAGTTCAAGGAATTTGAAGAGGATTGCCTAGGTTGGAACTTGGAGTTGCTTTCTCTTGTGAATAGCCATCAAACAACCAAGTGAAAACAATATTCACAAGATAGAGCAACATGATCATAAGATCAACTTCAAATCTTTCAATACAAAAGCAATCAATATTTTGCAAACATTTTATAACAAGAGAAAACCACAAACAAGTTTCACAAAGATGCGCAAGATTTCATTCCACATTAGAAGAATCAAGTATATTAAGTTCACTCCTAAGCTCACAAAACCATTTCTCATCTAAGGGCTTTGTGAAGATATCGGCTAGTTGTTTATCGGTTTTCACATAGCTAATCTCAATATCCCCCTTGATTGAGTGATCTCTCAAGAAGTGGTGCCTGGATATCAATATGCTGAGTCCTATTATGATCAACAGGATTACATGCAATCATGATGGCACTCTCATTGTCACATAGGAGGGGAATTTTGGTCAAAGTGTACCCAAAGTCCTTAAGAGTTTGTCGCATCCATAGTAATTGTGCACAACAACTACCGGCTACAACATACTCCGCTTCGGCAGTGGAGAGGGCAACCGAATTTTGTTTCTTGGATGACCATGACACAAGGGACCTACCCAAGAATTGGCAAGTCTCGGAGGTACTCTTCCTATCCACCTTACATACGTCGTAGTCGGCATCGGAATAGCCAACTAGCTTGAACTTGGCGCCCTTAAGATACCACAACCCTATGTTTGGAGTGTGAACCAAATATCTCAAAATTCTTTTAACGGCCACTAAGTGGCTCTCTTTTGGAGCGGCTTGAAATCTTATACACATGCATATGCTAAGGATGATATCGGGCCTAGAGCCAATCATGGAGCGATATACCTTTTGGTCGACCGCCTTGCCATTTACATCCAATCCTAGATGACCATTTGTCTTCATTGGAGTCTTACTTGGCTTTGCCTTGTCCATGTCAAATTTCTTGAGGATGTCTTGGGTGTACTTGGTTTGGCTCATGAATGTTCTTTCCTCTAGTTGCTTGACTTGAAAGCCTAGAAAGAACTTCAACTCCCCCATCATTGACATCCCAAATTTCCTAGTCATAATCTTGGCAAACTCATCACGTAAAGATTGGTTAGTAGAACCAAATATTATATCATCGAGAGTAGGATTGGCCATGCCCATTATGAAACCCTTGTCGATGAGGTATCCCTTGAGATGTTCGTACCAAGCTCTTGGAGCTTGCTTGAGCCCATAGAGAGCTTTGTGAAGCTTGTACACGTGGTGAGGCTTCTTTGAGTGTTCAAAACCCGGTGGTTGTTGCACATAGATTTCTTCTTGTATTGGACCGTTGAGGAACACACTCTTCACATCCATTTTATATAGCTTGAAGCCATGATGTGTAGCATAGGCGAGCAATATACGAATTGACTCCAAGCCTTGCTACCGATGCATAGGTCTCCCGAAGTCCAAGCCTTTAACTTACGAGTAGCCTTTTGCAACAAGTCTTGCTTTTTTCCTCACCACCACACCGTGTTCATCTTGCTTGTTGCGGAACACCAGCTTGGTTCCCACAACGTTTTGCTTGGGCCTTTCCACCAAGGTCCACACCTTATTTCTTTCAAAGTTGTTCAACTCTTCTTGCATGGCCACCACCCAATCCGAGTCTTGTAACGCTTGTTCCACCTTAAGAGGTTCCAAAGAGGAAACAAACGAGTAATGATGACAAAAGGTAGCGACTCGAGATCTAGTGGTTACCCCTTTTTGAATATCACCAAGAATGTTATCAACGGGGTGACCCTTTTGTATACTTTGGCGAACTCGAAGTTGTTGGGGCCTAGGTGTATCTTCTTTTTCTTTTGGTTCAACTTATCGATCATCGCTCTGCGCCACCTTGTTCTTGATCTTGGCTGTTGCCTTGATCTTGGTCACCACCTTGATCTTGTTCATTTTGTGGATCTTGTGCAGGATCTTGATCTTGACTTGAAGAAGGTGGATCACCTTGCACTTGATTTGGGTCTTGTGGTCTTATTTCACCAATTGCCAAATTCCTTATTGCTTCACAAGGAGCTTCATCATCTACATCACTTGGATTAACTTGCTCTACTTGAGAGCTATTAGATTCATCTAATGTTACATCACGCGTGATCTCAACAATGCCTATGGTTTTGTTGAAAACCCGGTATGCATACACATTTGATCGGTATCCAAGGAAGAAACCTTCATTGGTCTTTGGAGTAAACTTAGGATACCTTGGCTTCTTGTTAATAATAAAGCACTTGCTCCCAAAGACACGGAAGTACGACACATTAGGGATTTTACCGGTGAGAAGCTCATATGGTGTCTTTTTCAAGATCTTGTGAAGATACAACCGGTTGGTTGCATGGCAAGCGGTGTTGATGGCTTCAGCCTGAATGTGTCGGGAGTCTTGTATTCATCAAGCATGGTTCTCGCCATCTCAATGAGTGTACGGTTCTTCCTTTCGGCCACACCATTTCGTTGTGGTGTGTAAGGTGCCGAAAACTCATGCTTGATGCCTTCTTCATCTAGGTACTCCTTGACTTGTGTGTTCTTGAATTCGGTGCGTTGTCACTTCTAATTTTCTTGATCTTCACATCATATTCATTTTGTGCTCTTCTCAAGAAGCTCTTTAGAACACCTTGTGTCTCACTTTTATCCTTCAAGAAGAATACCCAAGTGAAACGGGAATAATCATCAACAATGACAAGGCCATACTTGTTGCCACCAATGCTTATGTATGTGACATCGCCAATGGTCTTGTCGTTGTCATCATCGTCTTGGATGGATGGTTGGCTCCAACTTGCTTTCCGGCTTGACATGCACTCGCACACGTTGTCCTTCTCAAAAGCAACATGCTTTAGTCCAACGACGTGGCCACCCTTTAGAAGTTTGTGAAGATTCCTCATCCCTACCTAGGCTAGTCGGCGATGCCATAACCAACCCAATGTGGTTTTTGCTATCAAACAAACACTTAGATTTGGACCCTCTCGTTGGTGAAATCAACAAGATATATCTTATCCTCCAAGTACCATTTGAATGCAATTGAGGAATTCTCTTTTCTAAAGACGGTCACGCCCTCATCGGTAAAGAGACAACTAAAGCCCATTCCACAAAGCTGTGATACGGACATCAAGTTGTACCCTAAACCTTCCACATGAAACACATTATGTCGACTCTTAATCTCGGCACTAGAACTACTCGGTCCCTCACGAGCGTGGAATTCGATGGTGCAAAACACAAAACACACAAGAACACACGATTTTAGACAGGTTGAGGCCTCTCGATGGAGAGTAATACCCTACGTCCTATGTGTTATGTATTGCTGTTAGCCGATTGCTAATTGCGAGTTGTTCGAGAGAGTTTTCGGGGGTCCGCCTTATATATCCGGGAGAGCTAGGGTTACATGCGAGTCCTAGTCGATTACATGGATTACATATTCGGAAGCTCTATCTCTAGGCTTTTCTTATTGATTCGGAGTCCTAACAGACTACAAATTGCTCCTTTACTTGTCAATCAAGTCATCATATGTCGGTCTTTACGTCCGCCTTATTTTCGTATCGGTATATGGAATCTTCTGTTATTCCATACCGATCGTGCACCACTCGTGGGCCCCCTCCACCAGTCTTATCTTCATTGATTTGCCACCATATCTCTAATTATCCATTCCTTTGATGATCTGTATACCCATAAGCTAAGTATACGACAAGCAGCCCCGAGTAATTTTTGATTTGACCTTGAATAAGACCGACCAGTCTTCCGCATGTTGGTCCGATTCCGTGGTGAAATTAAAAAGAACTCTAATTTTCTGTAATACTTCTTTTCTATTCAAGATGACTTCAAAAAGGCAAAAAATTTAGTATTTTACCCTCCATGCCACCTAATTAGGTATGAAAAATTCTCGTATACTTCCAGCGATTTTCACAAAGCGCTCTTTTAGAAATAAGGTGCGCCAATCAGGTGCACCCAATTGGGTATAGCCACGACTATTGAATCATTTGAACTCCTTTCAAATAATGCAAGAGTCCACTAGTTGATTGTTCATTATTTTCTTCAATATGCAATCTCTATACACCGCTCCTTTCAATTTCCATTATTTTTCGCTTCCCGCGATCTCTACAGACCATCTGTTGAACACGGTGCACCGGTCAGGTGCACCTAATTAGGTATAGCCCCCGACTCTTGTATCATTTGAACATTGTTGCTCTTGTTGTTGTAGCTCTTCTTGGCTGCTCCTTAAACCCAATGCCTTTATTGCTATTGAACTTTCTCTCCTCACTAACAATTTTTTTAGCTAGCTCAACTTGAGCCGCTCTCTCAAGATCCTTAAACTTGTTAGTGAGTTCCTTAATTGCCACCTTGTCGGTAGCAATGTTGTCAATGTCAACATCTTTACACCTTGCACATCCTTTGCTTGATGAAGCTTGTGTTGACTCGGCCTTATTTTTCCAAGTTAATGTGCTAATATTGAGAGCTTCAATCTCTCCTTTCAACAATTTCTGTTTCTCATCAAGAGAGTCACATTTTGTTTGAAGTGAGAGGTTGATGTTCTCAAGCTTAGCATTTGACTTGTTTACCTTTGTGAGGCACGAAGTCAACTCCTCATTTTTCTCCCTTTCTTGTTCAAGGAGAGCCTTCAACTCTTTGATCTCATAAAGCTTCTTGATAAGCATATTTTCTTGCTTATCCACCATCTCCTCACTTTCTTCAACCCTGTCTTGTATTTTCCCTAACATTTTCACCATTTCTTGCAAGGAGGGGACTAGCTCCTCCTCATCATCAATGTTAAAAGAATTGACAAGAGGTTTAGATTGTACCTTGCTTTCCTTGACCATGAAGCACTCGGGATGGTCATCTTCATCATCGGAGAGGATGGTGAGGAGTGATGACTTGGCCGGTGTAAGACCTCAACTCAATAGGCATGGTTGGCAATGCCTCCTTCTTCGTCTTCATCTTCTTCATCATCATCGGAGACATATTGTTGACCAATATGTGCTTGTCCCCTGTACGACTTCTTCAAGTTCTTCTTTTTGATGAACTTCTCTTTCTTTTCTTCTTTCTCATTGAGTTAAGGTGTCCTAGATCATGACAATGGTAGCACTTTCTTGATGACCTTCTATCTTTAGCTTTGTCGAAGCTCTTCTTGGTGAAGCCGTTGTTGATCATGAACTTCCCAAACTTCTTCACAAATAGAGTAAGCTCTTCCTTGTCCTCCTCTATCTCAATTTGATCAACTTCGACAACTTGTTTCTTTTTGGCCTTGAGTGCCACATCATGCTTGCTTGTGCTCTCATTCCCTATGAGCGCACTCACTCTCTTCCTTTCATCATCACGACTCTTGTGAGCAAGAATCCTTCCAATCACTTCATCCGTGGAGAATCTCTCAAATCCTTCCTTTTCTTCAATGATGGTGCAAAGGGTGGAGTTCCACACTCTTAGTGACATGAGAAGCTTGAGGATCACTTCTTCATCGGTCACATCATCTCCAAGTGACCTCCTTTCATTCACAATGTCCAAGAGCCTATCATGTGTTTGTTGATGCTCTTCTCCTTTCTCCATGACGAAAAAGTTGAATCGGTTCTCCAACACTTGCATTCTTGACTTCTTCACCACATCAACTCCCTCATGAGATGCAATTAGCTTGTCCAAAATAGCCTTTGCATTCTGGAGACGGGACACTCTAAAGTACTCTTTAGGACTCAAGGAGGAGAGCATGGGCAACACGGGTTGTGCGTTGCGATGTATACGAATGTTATCCATAACTCGTGGGATTCTCCTTGTCCCCCAACACAAATCCTTTCTCCACAATCTCCCAAATTGGTGGACCAATTGACATCAAATACATATTCATCCTATGCATGTACCAACTAAAGTCCTTCCCATCAAACCAAGGTAGCCTTACACTATCGCTACCATTCACATTGGTCATATCATTGTAGTTGAAGTTGTACTTATCCAACTTGGAACCACCTACCGTAAATGGATTGAAGTCCGGATTGTTCCCATCCGAACCACTCTTCAAGTCCGAGTAACTTTTCTTGCTAGGATCATTATCCAACTCAACATATTCCCCGATATCTTTTCTTCTCAAGCGGTTAAGCTTTGAACGAGAAGACCCGCTCCGATACCAATTGAAAGTTGCCTAGAGCAGGGGGGAGCGAATAGGCAATGTACCTAAAAACCCGAAAATCACAACACTCAAAACAAAAGGGTCAAATTGCCCACGACGGACTTCCGTCGGGGTCATGGTGAGAGGAACAATGGAATGGGAAGAAGGGGAATCTTACGATTCCTCTTGAATGAAAACCTTCCTTGACCAACTAGAAGTGTTGGACCTGCAGGATTCAATAGACTCATCACACACAAGTAGATCGGGGATTAAACGCCCAAAGGTGAAGACAAACAAGCACACCACAAAAGCACAAGAGAGACACGGAGATTTTTCATCGAAGTTCGGACCCTCACAAAGAGGTTCCTACGTCTCCGTTGAGGAGCTCACAAAGAGCCGGGTCTCTCTCAACCCTTATTCTCCCCAAGTGGCCACAAAGGTCAAACTTGGTTTTCTTCTTCTTCCTTTTATTCTTTTCCTTGCGTAGGCGAATCACAACCTTCACAAACTTCCCAAGGCTCACCACAAGCTTGGGAGCTCTAGGGTGCCACCTAGCCAATCTAGGAGAACAAATATCCAAGAGTAACAAGTGAAAACGAGATTGCTTGCTAAGGGCAGATGTGCTCTAGGTTCGGATGATGCTCTCAAGCTTAGATTCAAGATGAGGACTCTCTCAAATGGCCTTGGATCTCAAAGACAGTGGAGAGACGTGAGAGAGAGAGAGAGAGAGAGAGAGAGAGAGAGAGAGAGAGAGAGAGTTCAAAAAGCACCAAGCACCTATGCTCACGGGCTGAGGAAAGCTTTATCAAGTATGGACTTGATGGAACTTCTATTTGTGATGGAACTTCCATCACCCCTAGGAGACGAAGGTGGAAAAACCCCGGAGACGTAACTTCCGTCCCAAACTCTCTCGGAACCGACGGAACTTCGTTAGCCATGATGGAACTTCCGTCGATGGAGAACGTGTGAAGCACAAGTCCCAGGACGGAACTTCCGTTTGAGTTGGGACTTCCGTCCCAAACGCTCTAGAACTGATAGAACTTCCGTCCCGGACGGAACTTCCATCCCAGTGGGTGAAATCCGAGATAGGTTGGCTTTTTGGACTTGTATTTTTGGAGGTTTTGGTTTCCAAACTGTAACAACCCTCACAAACAAAAGTGCATATCATGTCATTCATGGTCATGTCATCATGTTGCATTTTTAAAACTAATTCTGTTGGTGTTAAAATGCACATAAAATGATAACGATAACCTAAGTTAAAAAAAATTAATTAAGTTCTTAAAAGGAGAAATTAAATAAAAGAAATTTTGGAGTTTAATATTTTCTGTTGATTAAACATAAAAATAAGAGATTTTTGGAGTTGCTAAGAAATTATTTTATTGTGTGAAAAGGTCTACAAGAAATAATGAAACCTTCTCTTTTTAAATTCAACTTGAATTTTTAATTCGAATTTTTTTTTGGAATTTGAACTTCGCCCTAAAAGGACAAGGATCCAGAATATTCTCAAATGTATCCCTGAATTTTCGCTTAATTTTTCGAGCCTTGGAAGTGTGCTTTTTAATTAACTAAAAACAGAAGGACGTTTTGTAAAAATGCCAAATCAGCCCCCATCCAATCTCTCTTTCTCTTCTCTCCGAACCGACTCCACCGCACCGCCTCTCCACCGCCGCGCTGGCAGCGGCCCGGCCGCGCGCCCTCCTCCGGCCGTGCCACGCAGCAGCTTCCACCAGCTCACCTCCGCCCGTGGGGATAAAGCCCGGTTGAGCTTGTCTCTCTCTCCTCGGACTCGCACCCGAAGCAACGGTCGTCCGCCTTCTAGTTTTTCGCCGTCCGCCGCCTCCGGCCGGCCCCCGACGAGCTACCCCCACCTGCAGCTCCGCAAGGTTGTGCTGCACCACCCCACGAGCTCCAATCACACCACGGCGCTCTATCAACCGAGATCGAGCTAGCCTTTCCACCAAGAACGGCTAGGCGTCGACCACCGGAATTTCTTCAAATTCCCTTTCTCCGGTGAGTCATCTCGCTTAATTTCTACTTCGGAGTTGCTCAACTCATTGCTCTACGCACCAGCAACTCACCATCGACAACGGACCATCGAACTACCGGAATTTGGTAGTTTCCTCGGAGCTTCGTCCGTCGCCGCAACCACCTCGCCGGTGAGGTCCATCTTCCGGCCACCCAGGAGCTCCACCACATCTATGCCGGTCTTCATCATGGTCCTGTGAAGCCTCCGCAGCGAGACCGTTCATCGTTTGGTCAATCACGGTGAGCACCCGACGTCGCCGAACCCCTCCTCCGCCGCCGCTCGTCGTGGGTCCACTTCCGGCCATCCTCCGGCGAAGGGATCACCACCCTCGTGTTCACCATACTCTCTTGAGCCCGAAAAACATAGTCGCGTTGAGAATTGCCGCCGTCCGGCCCAACTCCGGCAAGCCGTCGCCACCTCCGGCCGCCTTAGCCATGGCCGCCGCGCCCGAGCTCAGGTTGGGCCGCGGGCGCGTCATGGGCCGCCCACGCCCAGGCCACCTCGGTTCGGCCCAAAGTGAGTCCACTGTTTTTCGAGTTTATTTATTTTCAGATTTCATTCAAACATCAAAAATTCGTAGAAAATTCCACAAAAATCAGAAAAATACCAAACCAAGTTCATTAGCTTCATAAAATTATTTCCTATTTAATTATGAATTCAAATACCTATTTTGAGAAATTATGATTTCATGGTTTAATTAATTACCTTTCCTTTAATTAAGAAAACCTATTATTTTATGCTAATTATTAATTGTTTTTTAAAAAATAAATTTCTTTAAAAATTAGAGATACTGCAGACGAAAGTGTTTGTGAAAACTATTTTCCAAAATTCAACATAAACACCGTCATTTCATGTGATCCCAATTTAATACACTATGTGCCATTGATTAATGATTAATCATGATTTGGTAATTAATGAACATGATCAATTGTTAATTAATGAGCATAAGTATTTGTTAATTAATAAATGAGATTAATTGTTAATTAATGACCTTGATTAAACAATAATTAATGAGCATGATCAATTATTACTTATTGCTTAACGAACATGATTAATTGTTAATTACTAATTGCAAAGTAATAAGCTTAAGTAAGGAGTAATTGCTAATTAACGATCTTGGTTAATACAATCATTGCACGTCATGTCATATCATGTACCTTCATGCATGCATGGTTGTGATTCGCGACGCATTGTTGGTCGACCTAGGTTCCGGCGTGATCGAGATTCCGTCCGAGGTCGAGGCAGGAGACGGGAACGTCGAAGTCGACCAACACACGAGAAAGCTAACCCCGACTCGAATCAAGGCAAGCCCGGTGCATCCCACCTGTACTTTTAAAGTCTTTTCTTTTATCACGGTTAATGAGTCGTGATTGTGCATTAGGTTATAGGAGTTGCTTGATACCCTAGATGCATGAGATAGGTTTCCATTTGTTTATGTTATACTCGGTACAGGTAGCTCAATAGAGTTGACGATCGCTAAGCTTAAGTTATAGGGAATCGGTAGAAGTCGAGTGGTGGTGACACTACTCGCGAGATATAGGGTAATGACTGGTTTATTATTGCTAAGAAGAATGATAAGAATGGAAGTGAAGATGTTAATAAGTCGAGACCGGACGGGCCCCGTAGGAGAAAGGGCAAGACGGAGATGAGGTCTTGCAAGGTGGTAGCCCCGTCTCGTGTCGGTCAAGGACCGTACCGTTGTCGGCTTAGTTGAACAAGTTTGAACGTACCGTGCTACATGCTCGGTATCATGGGCCCGAGCAAGCTGATGTACCCTATCGCCCCGAGAGATGTAGCGTAGCCAACTCTCTTTTGCCGGCTGTCGGTGAGAGGATAGTCTCACGGGAGGGAGATGGGTCGACCACGAGGGAAGTCGTGGCTTCGCCATACTTCCGGGGAGTTGGAAATGGCTAGTCTGCTGTCGGTGCTAGCGGGAAAGGTTGTCGTATACGATCGGTGTGATGCGTATACGTCGTGTAGTCGGGTTTTGCCAGCTGATATAAATCGATTCGAATCGCTGTCCCTCGCAGTAATGAGTACCGCTTGTTTAGCTCGTCACATCGTAGTAATCAACTCGAAAGATGAGGTTGAGAGATGAAAGAATTGTTGGTCGAAAAGTGATCTTTTCTTGCAAACTTGATTGCAGTAGTTGTAGACTACAAAACCCTGTTCTCTACTGAACTTAACTTGAGCTAAAACCTGAAAGTAAGGACCAACCATTAGAGCTGTTTTCGCAAAGGAGTAAACCCCACAGCCAGAAAGCCTTTGCATACTAGGCGTCGGCCTTAGCGTGCCATGTTGACGGGTCGGTCTTGCTGAGTATTAGAATACTCAAGGTTTGTTCGTTATGTTTTTCAGACCGAGTCGTCCTTCCATGACTGTCACGGTAGTTGTCCGGAAGAGGAGCCGTGTTCCGAGGGTGGTTCCCTCAAGTGGGAACAGATCCCGACGTCCTGAGCGAGGAGTATCGTGGTGTACGACGGGCTCAGTACATCACGCTAGTGGTCTTTGTTGTAAAGTTCAAGTTTCCGCTGCAAGACTCGTAGATTGTTAAACTTCATTAATGTATTATGCTTCCGCTGTACAATGTTTGTATTTCGAAAACCCGGTTCTATTATACCATGATGTATATACTCTGGCTTGTATGAGATGATGTTTCGTTGTAACTCGCTTCGTCGAGTGTCCTCTCGTACCGATTCCCGGGTGCCCCGGAGGGGATGTCACAGCTGGTATCGAGCAATACAGGGGCAACAAGTACATTGTTTACAAGCTTGTTTTTCAAAACTTAACACGTTTAGTACGTTTAGACTACGAGAGAGTACGGAGCCCTATAAGGATGTAGAATAGTTAGACTTTTACTAACCGTTCAACGTTCGGGTTTTGGGAAAGTGCTAACTATTCGTTGTAGTTTTCTATACTATAGTACGTATAGTTAGTCTCGCCGAGCATGCATCATGTCATATTGAGTGCTATACTAAAAAGCTGGAGTTATACCTAGTTAGTATCGTAGTATAGAGTTAGTTCCTAAGGATGGCACCGGAAGAGGTTTATGCTAGTGACATAGAAGGCGAGAAGAACTGTCACACGAGAGGCAATGGAATGGGAAACTTAAGATCTTCATATACGGATGATCAAAGGCAATCAAATACAGGGACGATCATGTGTATTTAGCCCCATATGAGAACTATGGATTTAAAGGGACAGATCAAAGACGCCAAGTATGAATGGGTGCTATAGGTGAATCTTGGGATGAACAAATTTGCAGCTGCCAAAGAAATAGCTACCCAACTAGATGCAAATCTGATAAAGACACATGATGAGACACTCGGATCTTGAACAAGCCCAATAATTTTCCAAGGAAGAGTAGAAGGATGGGATGTATGAGCTGAAGAATCCAGGAGCTAGCCACCGATGCCACTTCGATCGCTCTAGGCCTTATCCAGGCAGATGACCGGTTAACTACCACTTTGAGCTACCAAAAGTTCTCTTTCCCTTTCCAAGAATAGCCATTCTAATTTCTGTTCGGACTCGCATCTCGATAGAACCTTATGGATGATAAAATACCAGTAGTATGAGAGGACTATTCCTAGTCCGAAAGTCATTATCCTTCTTTCACTCAATTACATCAAGAACTTATCCTTCCTTGAAGTTCTTGAGTGACTTCCGTTGAAGAAATAATCATCACCTTTTCGACTCGATTAAGTGTACCGAGAGCTAGTTTGGAAATGGGTGTTGTGTACTTTCAAATTGCCATTTTGCCTTTGAATTGTGCCGGTTCGCCCGTGCGCTTCTCCAAGTCAAACATGAGCGATATGGAAATGCATACTCTATTTTGAAACTAGCGAGAGAATCCAAATATAATGTTCTTCCGAACGGATGACGTATAACCTATGGTACGCAACCGGAAAGAAGAATACTGTCTTGGAAACTCATCGGTGCAATTTCCCCTTCCAAATATCTTAAGCCAATATCTCCTTCAACACCCGGATAGACGAAAGCCTTGTCGCATCTTTTGGTAATCCATGTTGCTTCATAAGCTCAACCATTCTAGTAAATCTTTTCATTCATCATTGACTTTCACCAACCCTTATAAACTCGCGACTCCTGATCTCGGCATGAAGGTGATGGATATTGCCAACAAACACCCCGACAATCTAAATTTGGACCGAGAGATTAGTTTCAATGAGTTTGTAAGTGATGCTATACTCATGGAGGATGCTCTTCGTGTTCATCAAGAAGAGAAGGCTAAGAAGAGAGCAGCCAATGAACAAGGAAGTAAGGTACCCTCCAAGTATCGTCTAGTCCACACTTCGCAGCAGATCGGAGGTTCGAGCCTACGCCAACAGATCCCATTTCTCACCGGCCACCTCAGTATCGGCAACGGGTGTTTTTCCGTTCGGTGGTCCAACAATCAGACCTATCAAGTGTACGCTCCTTATCCCAAACTCCACAATCGGTTGACCATCTATGCTATAACGATGGTTGTCATGGACAATTGGCTCAAGATTATGTCGTACCAACAAAGCAGAATCATGCAAGTAAAAATAAGATGACGACTGGTTGTGTCACCTTTACCACATCCGAGGAGATTCCGAAAGGATCACAAGTCATGACTGATCAAAGTACTACGGAGATATCATTGAAGTCGAGTCGTAAGGATCATCCCAACTCCTTTATAGTCTTAGACGGGCAAGGATTTGATGCGATTCTTGGCATGAGATGGATGAAGTATTATAAGGCAGATCTGGATATAGATGCTTTTGCAGCTCATCCGAACTCTCCTCTTCATGGACGAGATTGTCTTCAGTTGACTTCTTCCCAAGCTATTTTTCCGGTGATCTATAAAACTACCGGTAAAAGTTTGGAAGACATTCCTGCAGTTTGCGAATACCTTGATGTTCTTCGGAAGACTTACCAGGTTTACCGCCTGATCGGGCAGTAGAGTTCAAGAGAGAACTTCAACCAAGGACTGCACCGATATCGGGAAGATAGTATTGGATGCCACCCGATGAGTCGGCAGAATTGTAGGTGGAACCGAAAAAGTTATTGTACCACATATTCGCTCAAGTTCATCACCTTGAGGATGCCCAGACATTGTTCGTCAAGGAGAACAATCAAATTTTGAGGTTATAAGTGGATTATCGACCTTTGAATGCAGTAACCATTAAGCACAAGTATTCACTTCCTCGGATTGACGTCCTGTTTGATCGGTTGATGGGAGCAAAAGTGTTTTTCAAGAGAGACCTTCGCTCGTAGTACCATCGGATAAAGATTAGAGTCGAAGATTTATCGAGGATAGCCTTCTCTACCGGATATGGACTTTATGAGTACCTAGTGATGTCCTTTGGTTCAAACAATGTACCAGCGCACTTCATGTATCCGATGAACTCGTGTTATGCCGTAGTTGGACAAGTTGTCGTGGTATTCATACACGACGTTCTAATCTTCTCTGCGTAAGAAGAGGAGCCCGTAGAACATTTAATGACCGTACTCCAATGTCTAAGGGATCATCGGTTGGATGCCAAATTCAGAAGTGTGAGTTTTGGCTCAAGGAAGTACCATTCCTAGGTCCCGTGATCTCAGCGAAAAGGAGTGGTCGTTGATCCCGAGAAGGTTAAAGAAGTATTGGATCGGAAACCACCTAAATCGGTCCCACGGATCCGAAGCTTCTTAGGATTCGCAGGCTATTATAGAAGATTCATTCAAAATATCTCAAAGATTGCCAAGCCACCGACCAAATTGTTGGAAAGAGGGATGAGAAGTACGAATGGAGCAATGAATGTGAAGAAGCTTTTCAGACATTGAAGAAGTTCACCAGAGTTAGCTCAGTCAGATTTGACCAAGCCATTTGAGGTGCACTCGTGATGCCTCGGGCACACGACTTAGATGTGTTCTAATGCAAGAAGATCGAGTAGTTGCCTACGCGTCTCGACGAGCTTAGGCGACAGGAGGAACACTATCCCACATAGGAGCTGGAATTAACGACTGTGGTTCTAGCATTGAAGAGCTGGAGACACCATCTCTTAGAAAGCTTGGTACCTCTATACACGGACCACAAGAGTCTCAAATAAATCTTCACTCAAGCGGATCTAAACATGTACTAACGAAGATGGCTAGACCTGATAAAGGATTATGAGATCGAGATTCACTGTCACTCCGAGAAAGCCAATGTCGTAGCTGATGCCTTGAGTCGGAAAGCTCATTGCCACAATCTCATCGCTCGGCTATTAACCGAAGCACCTGGAAGAGGAAATTAGCGAGCGTGGTCTCCGGATTCTTCCGTATGGAGCTTTGACCAATTTGGATCTTATTCCTACCATTCGCGAAGAAGTGGTAGCAACTCAAAAGAAGGACGTTGGTATGAGTCACATTAAAAGACGAATTAAGAAGGGTGAAAGGAAGTGTTTTCGAGAAGATAGCGAAGATGTGATCTGGTACAAGAATAGGCTAGTAGTGCCTAAGAACTTGGAACTTCGCAAGGAGATAATGGATGAAGTACATAGATCTACTCACTATTCATCCTGGAACCAACAAGATGTATCAAGACTTAAAGAAAAGATTCTAGTGGACAAGAAGGAAACGAGAAATAGCAAGGTATGTCCGTGAGTGAAACACCGCTCGACGAGTGAAAGCAGGTCATCGGAAGCAAACAGGTCCACTTCCATCTTTGAGTATTCCGAATGGAAACAGGAAGATATTAGTATGGATTTCATTACCGGCTTACCGTTAACTCCACGGAAGCACGACTTTATGTGGGTCATAGTGGACAGAGTTGACTAAGGGCAGCTCACTTCATACCGGTACATACTCGGTACACCGCCGAGAAATATGCAGAGCTATACATCGCCGCATTCTCTCGTCTACATGGAGTACCAAAGACCATCATCTCGGATCAAGGAGCTCGGTTTGTATCCAGATTCTGGGAGCAGTATATGAGTCATTGCGAACGAGGTTGATTCGAAGCTTAGCTTATTCTCCTCAAACAGATGGACAGAAAGAGAGAACTAACCAATATCTAGAAGATGTACGTCAGTCTGGTGTCTTGTCATACAATCAAGATTGGGAAAGATGCCTACCGCTAATAGAATTCTTAAACAACAACAGCTATTAAGAAGGTACTGAAATGTCACCGTTCCAAGCTTTGTATGGTCGTAGCTGTCGCACGCCATTGAATTGGTCTAAAGGTGGAGAAAGAATAATATCCGGACCGGATCCAGTAAAGGATGCCGAAGAGCATGTAAGCCTCATTCAACAGAACCTAAAGAGAGCTAAATCTCGACAAATCGGATAAGGGACGTCGAGAATAGTGCTCAAGGTCGGAGACTAAGTTATCTCTAGGTATCTCCTACTAAAGCTATCCAAGCGATTTGGAATTTAAGGAAAGTTAGCTCCACAAGTATATCAAACCTTTTCCAATTCAAGAAAGATGTGGAGCAGTGGCATATCGTTTGGGGTTGCCAGCTCACTTATCAAGAATCCACAATGTGTTCCACGGGTCTCAACCGAAGAAGTATCCGAAACCATCGGTGGACATACCGACAGCCAAGGTGGAACGAGCTATGACTGGACGATGAATATCCGATCGGAGTTCTCAACACCAAGGATCGAGTGATTCGACATCGAACCACAAAGTTCTACACGATTCAATGGAGTAATCACTCGTAAGCTGAAGCTACATGGGAACAAGAAGAGTTTCTCCGATTCAATTGCCGGAGATCGTTAGTACCATCGCCTAGTCGCTCGAATCGTGAATCTCGGGACGAGATTCCTGTAAGGGGGAGGGCTGTAACAACCCTCACAAACAAAAGTGCATATCATGTCATTCATGGTCATGTCATCATGTTGCATTTTTAAAACTAATTCTGTTGGTGTTAAAATGCACATAAAATGATAACGATAACCTAAGTTAAAAAAAAATTAATTAAGTTCTTAAAAGGAGAAATTAAATAAAAGAAATTTTGGAGTTTAACATTTTCTCGTTGATTAAACATAAAAATAAGAGATTTTTGGAGTTGCTAAGAAATTATTTTATTGTGTGAAAAGGTCTACAAGAAATAATGAAACCTTCTCTTTTTAAATTCAACTTGAATTTTTAATTCGAAATTTTTTTTTGGAATTTGAACTTCGCCCTAAAAGGACAAAGATCCAGAATATTCTCAAATGTATCCCTGAATTTTCGCTTAATTTTTCGAGCCTTGGAAGTGTGCTTTTTAATTAACTAAAAATAGAAGGACGTTTTTGTAAAAATGCCAAATCAGCCCCCATCCAATCTCTCTTTCTCTTGTCTCCCGAACCGACTCCACCGCACCGCCTCTCCACCGCCGCGCTGGCAGCGGCCCGGCCGCGCGCCCTCCTCCAGCCGTGCCACGCAGCAGCTTCCACCAGCTCACCTCGCCCCGTGGGGATAAAGCCCGGTTGAGCTTGTCTCTCTCTCCTCGGACTCGCACCCGAAGCAACGGTCGTCCGCCTTCCAGCTTTTCGCCGTCCGGCCGCCTCCGGTCGGCCCCCGACGAGCTACCCCCACCTGCAGCTCCGCAAGGTTGTGCTGCACCACCCCACGAGCTCCAATCACACCACTGCGCTCTATCAACCGAGATCGAGCTAGCCTTTCCACCAAGAACGGCTAGGCGTCGACCACCGGAATTTCTTCAAATTCCCTTTCTCCGGTGAGTCATCTCGCTTAATTTCTACTTCTAGAGTTGCTCAACTCATTGCTCTACGCACCAGCAACTCACCATCGACAACGGGCCATCGAACTACCGGAATTTGGTAGTTTCCTCGGAGCTTCGTCCGTCGCCGCAACCACCTCGCCGGTGAGGTCCATCTTCCGGCCACCCAGGAGCTCCACCACATCTATGCCGGTCTTCATCATGGTCCCGTGAAGCCTCCGCAGCAGACCGTTCATCGTTTGGTCAATCACGGTGAGCACCCGACGTCGCCGAACCCCTCCTCCGGCCGCCGCTCGTCGTGGGTCCACTTCCGGCCATCCTCCGGCGAAGGGATCACCACCCTCGTGTTCACCATACTCTCTTGAGCCCGAAAATCATAGTCGCGTTGAGAATTGCCGCCGTCCGGCCCAACTCCGGCAAGCCGTCGCCACCTCCGGCCGCCTTAGCCATGGACGCCGCGCCCGAGCTCAGGTTGGGCCGCGGGCGCGTCATGGGCCGCCCACGCCCGGGCCACCTCGGTTCGGCCCAAAGTGAGTCCACTGTTTTTCGAGTTTATTTATTTTCAGATTTCATTCAAACATCAAAAATTCGTAGAAAATTCCACAAAAATCAGAAAAATACCAAACCAAGTTCATTAGCTTCATAAAATTATTTCCTATTTAATTATGTATTCAAATACCTATTTTGAGAAATTATGATTTCATGGTTTAATTAATTACCTTTCCTTTAATTAAGAAAACCTATTATTTTATGCTAATTATTAATTGTTTTTAAAAAATAAATTTCTTTAAAAATTAGAGATACTGCAGACGAAAGTGTTTGTGAAAACTATTTTCCAAAATTCAACATAAACACCGTCATTTCATGTGATCCCAATTTAATACACTATGTGCCATTGATTAATGATTAATCATGATTTGTTAATTAATGAACATGATCAATTGTTAATTAATGAGCATAAGTATTTGTTAATTAATAAATGAGATTAATTGTTAATTAATGACCTTGATTAAACAATAATTAATGAGCATAATCAATTATTACTTATTGCTTAACGAACATGATTAATTGTTAATTACTAATTGCAAAGTAATAAGCTTAAGTAAGTAGTAATTGCTAATTAACGATCTTGGTTAATACAATCATTGCACGTCATGTCATATCATGTACCTTCATGCATGCATGGTTGTGATTCGCGACGCATTGTTGGTCGACCTAGGTTCCGGCGTGATCGAGATTCCGTCCGAGGTCGAGGCAGAGACTGGAACGTCGAAGTCGACCAACACACGAGAAAGCTAACCCCGACTCGAATCAAGGCAAGCCCGGTGCATCCCACCTATACTTTTAAAGTCTTTTCTTTTATCACGAGTTAATGAGTCGTGATTGTGCATTAGGTTATAGGAGTTGCTTGATACCCTAGATGCATGAGATAGGTTTCCATTTGTTTATGTTATACTCGGTACAGGTAGCTCAATAGAGTTGACGATCGCTAAGCTTAAGTTATAGGGAATCGGTAGAAGTCGAGTGGTGGTGACACTACTCGCGAGATATAGGGTAATGACTGGTTTATTATTGCTAAGAAGAATGATAAGAATGGAAGTGAAGATGTTAATAAGCCGAGACCGGACGGGCCCCGTAGGAGAAAGGGCAAGACGGAGATGAGGTCTTGCAAGGTGGTAGCCCCGTCCGTGTCGGTCAAGGACCGTACCGTTGTCGGCTTAGTTGAACAAGTTTGAACGTACCGTGCTACATGCTCGGTATCATGGGCCCAAGCAAGCCGATGTACCCTATCGCCCCGGAGATGTAGCGTAGCCAACTCTCTTTTGCCGGCTGTCAGTGAGAGGATAGTCTCACGGGAGGGAGATGGGTCGACCACGAGGGAAGTCGTGGCTTCGCCATACTTCCGGGGAGTTGGAAATGGCTAGTCTGCTGTCAGTGCTAGCGGGAAAGGTTGTCGTATACGATCGGTGTGATGCGTATACGTCGTGTAGTCGGGTTTTGCCAGCTGATATAAATCGATTCGAATCGCTGTCCCTCGCAGTAATGAGTACCGCTTGTTTAGCTCGTCACATCGTAGTAATCAACTGAAAGATGAGGTTGAGAGATGAAAGAATTGTTGGTCGAAAAGTGATCTTTTCTTGCAAACTTGATTGCAGTAGTTGTAGACTACAAAACCCTGTTCTCTATCGAACTTAACTTGAGCTAAAACTTGAAAGTAAGGACCAACCATTAGAGCTGTTTTCGCAAAGGAGTAAACCCCACAGCCAGAAAGCCTTTGCATACTAGGCGTCGGCCTTAGCGTGCCATGTTGACGGGTCGAGTCTTGCTGAGTATTAGAATACTCAAGGTTTGTTCGTTATGTTTTTCAGGACCGAGTCGTCCTTCCACGATCGTCACGGTAGTTGTCCGGAAGAGGAGCCGTGTTCCGAGGGTGGTTCCCTCAAGTGGGAACAGATCCCGACGTCCTGAGCGAGGAGTATCGTGGTGTACGACGGGCTCAGTACATCACGCTAGTGGTCTTTGTTGTAAAGTTCAAGTTTCCGCTGCAAGACTCGTAGATTGTTAAACTTTATTAATGTATTATGCTTCCGCTGTATAATGTTTGTATTTCGAAAACCTGGTTGTATTATACCATGATGTATATACTCCGGCTTGTATGAGATGATGTTTCTGTTGTAACTCGCTTCGTCGAGTGTCCCTCTGTACCGATTCCTGGGTGTCCCGAGGGGATGTCACACAAACTGACTTGTAGTAGCTAGAGCACATTCTTCCCTGCAAATCTACTTCAAACCGACTTGTGGTAAAGATCGTTTCACCCCTCTTAATAGTTTGGCACACCTATACTCGGAAAGCTACAAATCTACTCTTGTGGTTCTTGCTTTTGAGTACTTGATCAACTTTTGAATGATGGGTGTTTTTTCTCACATTGTGGGTATTGTTCTTTTGATATCCCTGCACATATACTTAAGAACACATTAGAAGTTTTAATTCTTTGTCATTTATCACCAAAATCTACTAGGGGGCCTAGTTGCATCTTCAAGGCGGTATCCAGGAATAAATCCCCCTCTAACAAGGGCATCCGCATTCCGCCTAGACATCTTGGAGCGTTTTATCCCAAAAGTGCGGGGATTTGGAACCTTCTTCGGCTTAGGTTGACCTCGACGCTGCACCTTAGTGCGAGCGGGCTGTTCAACGGTTCCAACAACATCGACGACATCCGAAGAAGTTTTTTCGCCCTCGCTGAGATCTCCCTCAAGCAACTTCATCATCTTCGTTGCCACTGCAGTCAACCTCTACATAATCAAGAGCGGCGTCTCCGATCGTGGCACCCACCTCGACATCATCCCTATCTCTGCCGCCGATGCTCGAGCTGTCACTTACCTCGGAGTCGCTAGCTTCAAAGGTAAAGATACAAGGCTGCTCGGTCATCGAACCAGAGACAGAGTGCGTCGGGGACGCCGGAACCCGAAGTCGCACTACCGCGAGCCACCTCGCAATCCGAAGGTGCAGCACCATCGATCAGTCGCATAGTTGTTTTCACACGAGCCATCGACCCAGGAGCTTGCAAGGAAAAGCAGAAAATCAGTAAACAACAAGCATGCAGAGCAAAGATTAGCAGCAAGGGCAAAGCAACACATGCCTTGCTCAAACTGCAGCAGCGAAGAACATGAGAAAGCCGCGCAAACCAACCCAAAAAAGAGAGTGAAATAAGTAGGCACCACAAGAGACCAAGCAAACCGTAGAAAACCTAGGTTAAAGAACAATTTTGATCAAGAAGGACCTACCTTTCACCGTGAGCCCTCCTTATATAGAAGCCGGGTAAAACCCGGGGCATGCGAGGAGAAGAAGCAGCAACACCACAAGAAAAAGGTCGTCCAACGCAGCGCAAGCACCGAGGTGGGCCACACCAAAACAACAAAGCCCGTAAAACCTAGAGTCAAAGCCCGATCGACGAGATTTGTTGCCAAGTGCAAGACTAAGCAAGAGCTTTAGCAACAAATCCAGGGAGTGGCGTTTTCCTCTCCGCTCGATGGTCATCCGTGCTCAAGCGATGTTTGAGCGACTTCGCTCGTTGGAGCGAGCTCGTCCCTCAAGGGGTTACTCGTTGGGGGTTTGGTGCGAAATCTACCTCACGAGAAGACGCACGCTCCTCCCATTTACTCCTAACACTAACCAAATTGTTTTTTTTATCAAATGTACAGGGAGCCGAGTGAAACACCGGGCGAAGGTTGCTGCGCGAAGCGTCATAGCCCGAGCGCTTCGCGAGGAGACGCACGACCTCGCGACGGAAGGCTTCGACGCGACCTCGCTTCCACGTGCCTTCCAGCCAAGCACCAGGTTGGCTCGGAGCCACCTGGATCCAGCATAAAGACCGGAATACCCTTCGAACCGACATAGGGTTACCGTGTTTTAGTTGTACTTGAGAGCGAGTTGGTCGAGGGTAAAACGGTCTTGTAAAGTTGGGGTCCCTACGACTATAAAAAGAGACCAAGGATCGCCTTAGAATACATGTAATCTATGAGTTAACTTCGTTATCAAAAGTTATTACCTCGCCATCTTGTCCTTTATTTCCTTAATATCATGTTCGTTGTGTTCGGTGAGCTAAGCGCGTTTACCTCGCTGTGCCTAGCCAACATGCACTTCCCTAATTCAGCTAGGAAGGCCACTTTATTAGCGTCTTGTTGAGGTCCATATACTCCTCGTGAACCACGAGTGCCTTGCTCAGGGAGGTACGCAAAATCCACAAAATCGCGACCGAGAATAGACATGATGTCCCGTTGTGATTGACATGATATCCTCAACTCCAAAGATTCAAATTTAATTTGTAATTGACATGGAGGCTAGAAGTGTCACTGTATTGGACCCATAATCCAGCAATGTACTACTCTCGCAAATTACAATATATTGTTACCTCACCATGTAAATAGTGAATCCTAACTTGCATGATGATATCTATGTCCGGTGTCCCATATTGCCACGATGCGTTCCAAAAACCAAAGACTCGACATCTATATATCTATCTAACATCTTAAGTACATATTTATAGTTGTCACATCAAAGAGAATCTTAGTATTTAGAAGTACTAAATAAAGTTTAATTACAAAATTAATTGAATGCCCTAGACTAATTCACAAGACGAATGTAATGATGGTAATTAAGCCGCAATTAGAAGATGGTTACTGTAGCATCACTTTAGCAAAACATAAATTAATTAAGTTCATTAGATTCATCTAAAAAATCAACACCCATATGTCAAAACGGTTTTGTCATTAAACCGATAAAAGATATTCATAAATAGTAAGATTCTTTTTAATGTGGCATTGTTAAATTTTGGTGCCTAGGAAATGAACACTCGTTGGCCCACATAATGTGACAATGACATTTTATATTTTTTATAAGTGTATCACATGCTATTCAGTTATCAGTTTATATTTCATTGTGCTCAGTAACTTCCACTCGTGAGTAATCTTATTCGTTAGGAAATTTTTTCAAAATTATTCCAAAAATAATACTCTGACCATAATCTATTATAACACTTGTGCAGCATGAAAATACAATAAGGATTACATTTTTGATAGAGCTACTGAAGCGAGAGTAACCAATATAAAGTGAATATCCCTATGTTTATACAGTAATTTTTAAAATGTATAAGAATTTAGAAGTTTGGTGATAAAGATATTATGATGTATGTATGTATCTATGAGGATACTCGCTTTTAGATGTCGTCTTGGAGTTAGGTACAAAAATTAAGGAGAAGTAAAAAGATGAATGCACTAAAAACGAGGAGGAAAGAGATAGAGGTAGAGATGTACTAGTAGTTAAGAGAAGAAATATTGCATTTGAAGGAGGCAAGGGTGCATGAGAAAGCGAGAATGACATGTAATTTGAGAAAAGGTGAGAACTCTAGAATAATATCTAATATTGTTGAACAGAGAGAGTATGTATTTAATAATGCAATAACTATTCACCTACTTTTTAAATTAAATCTAACATAGGAATTGTGTTATGTTGATATCGTCATGATGTTAGCATGAGTATTGTACTAGTACACTATAGTAAAGCATTAGTTGATCACAGTTGCTAAAGGATATATGAAAATTAAGTGCAACTTCTAGGTATTTAACTAAAACAAAAGCACTTGCTACACGAAAACCTTCTAAAATGAAAGTGAATATTTGCAATTTTCCCAACTATCTTAAGTTTTGATTATTTTGTTGAAAATACTGCTAATATTTGCATTTCTAAATAATAATACTAATACTAATTATGTACTATGACTATTTTTTAAAATATTTATTTTAAGATTAAAAGTATTTAACTTCTGCGGAGCAGCGGAAGCCAGAACGTCACTTATTATTTTTGGATAGCCGGAGTGCTATACACACATGCAGTACAGGTCCGTTTCACACGAGGGGTGATCCGTTTCACACGAGGGGTGATCTCTGCTGGCTGCCTCCCACGGTCCCACCACCCAAGGCGCGACACTGCAGCGGGGACTCGGCCAGGGCAGGGGATGGTGTCCATCCGGCGCCAGTCCAGGTGGAAGGGGCCTATGGACCCGGCGGAGGACCCTCCTCTCCATCTCCAGCCGGTCGAGGTTGATGCCGGCGGCGGCGACGAACCCATCTGCTTTCTACGGGACATCGACCTCAACCAGCCACCTCTGCCTCCACGAGGTCGAGGTCGAGGCCGTGGCCGCCCTCGCGGTAGTGGCCGCGGTCGCGGTCGTGGTCGTGGTCGGGGTCGCGGCCGTGGTGGCGGTGGTCAGCTCCAGCTCCAGCTCCGCGGTCACTACCAGAGAGGGCGGGGACGCAGGTGGCGGCTGGCGGTGCCGCGAGGCTTGCGGCTCGTGAGCGACTTGCCCGCAGATGCGGTAACTATTTTCTTCTTTGTGGGTTTTAGTAGTTTATTACTAGTGCTGTGGCCTGCAGATGTTCATCCATTTCTGATTCTGACTGAATATATGTCGTCTTGTGTGGTGTGGCGGGGTCGTTTTCAGTTGGGTGTCTTTTTATTATCGATGCCTTTTTGGATGCGTCGAATTAAGAAAGTTGACTAGGCAGTCGAGTCGAGTCCGATCCGGCGCCGATTTTACCGGTTCCCCCTCACCTCCGGTGCTGATTTTGCCGGTTTTCCCTCATCTCCGGCGCCGGAGGCGGATGGGGACCGGGATGCTGACGAACCGATGTTGATTGTTTCCTCTTGGCTTGACTTAGCCAGCATTATTAGCCAAAAAAGGAAAGATTTTGGCTTTCTTTTTTGGGTTCTTTCTGGCATCTGATGTGTCTGAACAAATTGGTGGTGCCTACGGTGTGGCCCATTTCTCTCCCACCAAATCCATGATGGCAGCCGATGCTCCTTCCTTGTTCCCTGCATGTGATGGAGTTTATCTGCGGTAGCCTTTGAGCTTGTTATTTTTTTAAAAATAGATTATTGAATGCCTCTGAGCTTGTTTGCATGAATATATGCTGCATTCGACATACCACGGTTCAGTGCATCTTCAGGTCCCGGGCGAGATCTTGTGGGGAGGCCTTTTTTCGAGCATATGTAATAGCCAGTGGCCCTCAAATGGACAAAGGCATCTCAAGCGCCCCTCCCTCCTGATTTTCAGAAGCCTTGGCCTTTCTCATATCATCAGCATTGGCTTAGGGCCGGCCTTGTGCTTCTTCATCCTGCACCGGCCACTGTTGGTGTTCATCTTCGGCTTCGTTTCTCCTTTGGTGGTCTAATTGCATGGAATCCTCAATGTACATGGAGACAGAAATTGATGTTTAACTTTGTGCTTTTTTATTAACATCATTGTGCTTTATGTACGGTAGTCACTTCTTTGTCCTAATCAATATTTTCTCCTGTATTTGTTTTCTGATCAAAAGTTTCTCCATGATGATATTTCTTTTAAAATTTTAGAAATCAGTCGTTATGGCACTGGCGGCACCAGTACCTAATGGTGGTGATAAAATTGCACTAACAGATAGTAACGACAGCAACAGAATCAACAAGAAGACTATGTGTTATGTTAACAAGAAAGGTATATGCCCCACTATTCAATAAGTCAGTAATATCTTCTTACCAATTCACTAGGGGTGATGCATTTCGCCTTTTCAGGTTCACAGGATAGTTGTCTTTACTTAAGGGAGAGTGGTTCTCATGAAATTGTACCGTTTGCAATACCGGTTGGAGTAACTAATGCCGTTTGCGAAGAAATGCCACTTCTTGACTTTGCTGGTGGTAACACGGCAAATGAAACAGAAGAGCAAGCTCCGATGGACCAACCAAATAGTATTGTCGAACAAACAGACAAGTTGCAGGATAAAGGTGGAACAATGGCTAAAGCTAATGCTCGTGGAAGTCGAGGCAAGCGAAAAAGCACCTCTGATCTCATCGAGAACAATCCTAAAAAGGCACTTGCAGTGAAGTGTATGCTTACTAACCAGTTTCTGCTATTATTGCTGTATAATAACAATGTCACCTGTATACTGTACTAAAGCATATGTCTCCTCTTGTGCAGTAGACAGCACTTGGGAACGGGAGGCAACTGCTCGCAGAGAGATGTTGGAGAAAATACGGTCAGGAATTCAATCCCGAGTTGAGGCATTTAAGAAGGGCCTAGGAGATGCTTTTGTTGTGCCACCATTTAATCCTCCACCTGATAAGTATGATGGAGTACCTGGTGTCATTTTGAGAGCCTCGGACATAACTGACTCGTCGGAGCGAGATTACTTCACATATGTTCAACAAGATATGAAAGCTCTCCAAGTTCTAACAAATGCTGAGACAATTGACAAGATGGCCCTGTCGAGTCAGATAAGTAAAACCATTGGCCACTGGAAAAAGTTGTTCTCTGGCCATATTAGTGGAGGCATGGCGGAAATGATGAAAGCGTTGAACGAGATCAAGGGCCTTATTGCAAGTGATGCTGTATGCCCACTTCCGTTTGATGTAGCAAGTGTCACTGCTCATAAAATCCGAGTTGAGGAGGCATTAAAGGAGGCTGCTACACTTAAAAAGGCCATCCCAGAAGCCTTGAGACAAATTGGCCAAGTAGAAGCTGCTGCTCATGTGAAGTGCAATGAGCTTGCTGCTCTAAAAGAGAAGCAAAAGAAGAAGATTGCCAGGCTGAAAGCTTCACTTGCACTTGCGGAGGAAAGCCTGAAAGAAACAGAGAACCAAGAGACAGAAATTGAACAATTATTGAAGGGAAGTGAGGCAGCACGTCAAGACTCCAGCAAATATTCTGATGATCTGAAGAATACTATTGATTGCGGGGAGCTCGCAAAAACTGAGGTGCAGTTATGCATGGAATACATCGGGGTTGGCTCAAAATCAAGCCAGAGCAAGCCGGTGCGCTCAGTAATATCTTATATGCAGTCATCCTCATGTGAAAGCTAGTAGCTAAGCTTCTGCCCTTCGTCTCGAGGTTTATTAGTACCATGGTGTAAGTATGTATCTTTGGGGATTTTCTTTCTTCGTACGTTTAGACCATGACTCTGATGTTTTTTCTTTTTCTTTCGAGTAGGAGAGCTATGCATCTTTATATTTATGAGAGCATTGCTGTTTGAACTCTGTCCGGAAACTTCAGAACATGCTCTTATTCCTTCATCAGTATTTCTTTTTTCTTTTGGGTGCGTCTAGAGTATTTTGTTGTGTGCTATCAGCTGCTTAGGCTGTCTCCAACGAAGGAGACTCAAATCCGATACCTAAAGAGCTCAATGGGTACTCGTGAGGCTGAAGGGCACCACCCAAATACTCTTCGTCTCCAACGGGAGACTAAGAATCGAGTCAATCGAGTCGGGCGGGGAGCTGAGGCGGAGGCCCGGCTGCCGAGAGCTCGCGGGCGACGGCGGAGCGCATCCTCTGGCGCACCAGCGGCACTCGCGCGGGATGAGGTCTCCACGTCCGTCGTCTTCGTGTGCCAGCCCCGCGAGTCCTCCACGCAGCGCAACACCTGCAGGCTGTCTCCGGCGCTGCCGCGCCGCACATCCTCCATGGCGGTGCAGCACAAGCTGCAGGCGGTCTCCAGCACCGTCGCCCCGCGATTCTTCCTCCATCGCGGTGTTGAACGAGCTGCGGGCGATCTCTGTCACCGCCATCGGGGCCCACGCCGACCGCGAGGTGGACGCCCGGCCGACCAGGCGGCGCGAATCGAGACTTGTGGCACGGCTCCAACAAGCAGAACAGGAATAGGGAGGGGACGAGACAGACCTATTGCTGGGTCGCGACCTCGACAGTGCCCACGATGGGTCTCTGCTTTGAGTCGCCCGTTGGAGAATGATTTTCACGTTTCGTGATCCAGTTTGGATATGGGGTACCGAATAGGACATCCGTTGGAGACAGCCTTATGGAACTTTTATATGAACGGCTATCACTACCGGAAAACGATAAGGGTGTGTTCGTTTCCAGGGGTCTAAATTTTATAGCTGTCGCATCAAAAAGAATCTTATTATTTATAAGTACTAAATAAAGTTTAATTATAAAATAAATTATAGGTCCCTAGACTAATTTACGAGACAAATATAATAAGATTAATTAAGTCATGATTAGAAGATGGTTACTGTAGCATCACTTTAGCAAAATATAAATTAATTAAGCTCATTAGATTCATCTCGAAAATTAGAACTAATCTGTCAATAGGGTTTTGTCATTAAATTGATCGAAATATTCATAAATAGTAAGATTCTCTTTGATGTGACAGTGCTAAATTTTAGAGGGCAGGAAACGAACGGGGCATAAGTTGCCATGTGTGAAACTATTTGCCGTGAGCCAAAAGACGGGCACACGGCGAATGGCCTATTTGCCGTGTGTTCAGGGACGTGATACTCGGCACAAAATAAACACACGGCAGCTTCTTATTCGTCGTGAGCCAAAGAAATAGCACACGATAATAATTTGCTTCACCGTGTCCCAGTCCACGACATACGGTGACTCAAGCAACACAGCAACAGCGTGGAACGGCCGTTAGAGGTTGTATTGTTTGCAGTGTGCCATATTATGAACACACGGCAAATGGAGCAGTTTGCCGTGTGCCGGTGGAGCAGCACACGGCAACCAGCACTAGTTGTCGTGTGCCACGTCATGGCACACGGTAAACTACACTTTTTTTTTTGTATTTCACATCTCTAACTTTTTCCTGGTTCATGTACATGGTTTGAATGACAATGTTTCAATTTGAGTCGTTTTGTACCATTTCTTCTATATTTAACTAATTTATTTTGTTTATAAGATTTATTTGAAAGAAGTGAATTTTGAACTGCAAGTGCATGAAATAATAGACAAAAATGCATCAAAAAATGATATTCATAATATTTATGCTAATTTAATACAATATGTGTTAGTGTTAATGAAATTTTGAAAAATCTTATTTCACGAAACATTACCTTGACCATTGGATGAAATACTTTTTAAATTCTACAAAATTCATACTATGTCTGAAATTCATGAAAATTGCTAGAATATAATTTTAACATATAACAATTATGTCATAAAGAGTTGAGTTGTTTCTACGCATTTGATCATGGACGATGTTTAGAACGTGAAGGTTTTCCATAAACTTCCATATAGTTTTAGATAGATAAGATAAGTTCGTATAGGTTTACAAATGAATTTGCACTTCCATATAGGTTTTCACTTTCAAATGAATTTGCACTTCCATATAGCTCGAAATTTGCACTTCCATATAGGTTTTCAAATGAAATTTTTTAAAAATATTTTCTATGGAATAACAATTTTAAAATCTAATAGTTGCCGTGTGCCGGGCGTGGAGCACACGGCGAAATCTAATGTTTGTCGTGTGCACTTCCCCTGGCACACGGCAAACCTGTCTGAAAATGGCCCCACCCACCTTTGCCGTGTGCCGCGGATCCAAGCATCCGGCAAATGTGTCGGAACTTGGCCCCACCCACGTTTGTCGCGTGCCTTGGATCGGGGCACACGGTGAATACGGCAGTTGCCGTGTGTCATAGATCGGGACACACGGCAAATTATTTATCTGCCGTGTATCCTGGATCTTGGCACACGACAAAGCGCCCAGCCCTTAGCCGTTCCGCACCCATCTTCCTCTCTCTCTCACACACACTCTCTTCTCCCACTCGCCTCCGCCCGCTGTCCTGCGCCGCGCCGTCCTCCGCCACGCTGCGCCGCGCCGCCGTGTCCCGTCGCGCGCCCGGCGCCGCGCGCCTGCCGCCGTGCGCGCCCGCGCCACGGCGCCTCCGCCGTCTCGCCGCCCGTCCCATCGCGCGCGCCCCACGCCGCGGCCCCTCCGCCGTCGCGTCGCCCGTGGCCCGAGCCGCCCGTACCCGTCGCACGTGCCCCACGCCGCGCGCCTACCCGCCGCGCGCGCCCCGCGGCCCCTCCGCCGTCGCGGTCGTGCCCTCGCCGGTCCCGTCACGCAGGGCCGTCGCGCCGCCCGTGGCCCGAGCTCGCGCCCTCCCCGTCGTGCCGCCCGTGGCTCGCACGTGGGTCGCGGTCGCGCCCTCGTCCGTCCCCGTCATGCCCCTGCCCGCACCGCACGTGGCCCGCGCTCGCACCCGTCCCCGTCGTGCCCGTGCCGTAGCCCGCCCGCTCCCTCTCCGGGATAAGAAAAGGTTTGCAAAATAACCCGTTTTTGTAGGATTTAATTGAAATTTTTAGCATTGTACATCGGTAGTGTCTTTGATATGAAATGAAATCGAATCGATGTAGGAAATGATATGAAATGAAATTGAATCGAAGAGATGGACTCTTGAATTAGAAAATGAATGTGAGTCGAATTGGTTGTGGATATCAACCATCGTGTCATTGTTTTGTTGCAGGTTGTGGTGCCAACACTTTTTGGGGTAGTTGCTTGTCAAAATTTGCACTTAATTGAAATTGGATGTCGATCATCGTGTCTGTTGCTTTGTATATTGTTATAAAATTTGTTGTGGTTGTCGACCATTATACCGATGCTTTTTTTTGCAGTTTTTCATCGGACACTATTTTTTTTACACTTTCCGCAGTGAGGCTTTGTAGAGAGACGCCGTCCTTGACTCATCGCTTCGCTACATAGTAAGGTGAGATAACATGACCCCTCTTTTCATATAATGTTCTTAGGTCGCGTAACCTAGTTAGGCGTCTCCCGTTCGAAAGAGATACGGTTGAAAATATGTATTTGTTTGTATATGTACAACCGTATCTGTTTCGAATTGTCCACGTTTTTGGACAGCCCATGGATGTTGTCGGTGTAGGGGGATTGGGGGTCCCCCTAACCGCGCGTGGGCCGCTTCCGGCCCACGGATGAAGACGGCGGCCGCAGGACGAGGAAGCCCACGAAGTCCACGAAGCCCGCGAAAGCCGGAGGAGTGGGAGCGTCGGGGGTAGGAAGCTTCCCGGTAGCTTCCTCGGCGCCCCAACCACCCGGAGTTAATGCGGCACTCAAGCACCTGCGGCAACGGTCGCAGCCCGACGGGACGTACGCGCGCCTTCCCCATGCGCCGCGTCTCGGGAAGCCACGCTGCTACGGTGCACTGGCGGACTCGGGACCAATCGGAGAGAAGATGCTTGGAGTCCAAATCCAGCAAAGAGGATTGTAACAAATTTTGTCGGGATCTTGTCGGAATATCCCGGAGAAGGACCGGACCCCCACTAGGCGTCCGGGTACCCCCGGGTACTTGTATAGTGCCCCTCTCCTCACTCTATAAAAGGAGAGGGTGCCCCCTTGTAAGAGAGGGACAACAATCAATACACTCAAGCAGGACGTAGGGTATTACGCGTCTCTTGCGGCCCGAACACTGGGTAAATCCTCCGTGTTCTTCGATTGTTCATCTTCCGCGCTAGACGAAGTAAATCCGACCTTCCCCGATCCTACCCGAAGGGAGCCTTGACAGGCCTCCATTTGGAGGTGTGCTCACACACCGACAGATGTGTAGATGGGTTAGTTTCCATGCTCCACCCTATCCGAGACAGAGTTTCGGCATCACCCCCTGTTATTCTCCGGATACACAATCTCCTTGATAGGACGTGTATTTGGAGAACAGCGGAGAGGTGCTGCCGAAATTTTGTCTCGGATAGGGTGAAGCATGGAAGCTTACCCATCTACACATCCTCGGGTGGGATTAGGACCTATCCTTACCTATTAGGGCATGATAGGTATCGCGTAGCTGTATATGATTTCTATAACACCCGCGACGCTATGTTAAAGGATGGATAGCCGTGATTGGATGTACACGGGATGGCGGGGTAAACGTGACTATACCACGAGTTCATTTACAAGGTCCATGAATTCTTGAAAAAGGCAATTCAATCGGAACAGGGTAGAGAAATGTGCCCATGTGCCAGGTGTGAGAATAAGACATATCAAACAAAATTGAAAATGGGTCAACACATTTGCAACAATGTATTTATGGCAAACTACACCCGGTGGATCTGCCACGGTGAAGCCTATCGAACGAGAGACGAGGACGTGAGGCAACGCATCGTAGAATATGATTCCGATGCCGGGTGTGGAGACATGCTAGATGATTTTCATCACGCCCACTTTGATGAAGGAACTAGCCATGTTGGAGAGGAGCCGCCGAGCCTACCGCAAAAGCCTATTACGACATGTTGTCTTCGGCACGTAAACCATTTCACGATCATACGGATGTTTCTCAACTAGATCGTTGTCGGACGACTAATGGCTTTAAAATCTCAGCTTGGCATCGATCGAGATGGCTTTGATAATATGTTGACGGTTTTTGATAGCTCTGCTTCCGAGTGGTCACAATCTGCCGCGCAACATGTATGAGTCACAAAAGCTCCTTCGTGCACTTAAGATGCCGAACGAGCAGATACATGTCTGTCCTAACGGATGCGTCTTATTCAGGAAAGATCACTCGGAAAAAACATTGTCCTAAATGTAATTCCTCCAGGTTTATTAAGGTAGATTCTGGTGATGGTCATAAGAGACAACTCAAAATCCCTGTGAAAATCCTACGGTATCTTCCGTTCGTACCGAGGATCCAGCGCCTTTACATGACCGAGGAGACCGCAAAACATATGACATGGCACAAAGAAGGCAAACGATACCGTCCCGAGAATATGGTACATCCAGCCGATGGTGAATCATTGAAGCATTTTGAAAGGCAACATCCTGAAGAAGCCGAGGATCCTCGTAATGTATGGGTTGCACCGGCGACGGATGGATTCAATCCTTATGGAATGTCATCTGCCCCATACACTCGGTTGGCCGGTGTTCGTTATCCCTCTCAATCTCCCTCCCGGCATCATGTTTAAAGCACAAACCATATTCTTGTCGTTGATAATTCCTGGACATCCAGGGACTAAAATGAGTGTGTACATGGAGCCTTTGATCGATGAGTTGCTTAATGCTTGAAATGTTGGGGTATGGACATACGACGGGGCTAGAAAGAGGAACTTCAAAATGAAAGTGTGGTACATGTACTCCATGCATGACCATCCGACATATGGGATTTTTCCGGCTGGTGTGTTCACGAGAAGTTTCCATGCGCGGTATCCAAGTCAGCTGTCAAGTTCTTTTGATTGGCGAATGGTGGCAAGTATGTTGCTTTCGACTAACACCGACAGTTCCTTACTATGGGTCATCCATTTAGACGAGACAAAAAGAACTTTACAAAAGGTGTGGTGGTTGAAGAACCCCGCCACATATATTGACGAGTGCCGATATTCTTGAGCAATTAAACGCGCTCAAAGAAAAGGCCGGTGGTGGTTTTGAAGGATATGGTGAGGAGCATGCCTGGACTCGGATTTCGGGCCTATGGAGGCTCCCGTATATGATTGACATTCTTCTTCCACATATTCTAGATATGATGCACACTAAAAAGAATGTCGTCGAGGCACTTTGGGTTACAATCATGGACATTGTTGGTAAGACTAAGGACAACGATAAGGCTAGAGTGCATCAAGCTAGCTTATGCAATGGACCAAAGCTCGACATTCCGTCTCCTAAAGACAACAAAAGATGGAAAAAGCCTCTAGCCGATTTTGTACTAAAGAGGTACCAAAGGAAGGAAGTACTAAAATGGATCAAAACTTTAATGTTCCCCGATGGGTATGCAACGAATCCGAGGAGGGGTGTGAACATAAGTACTAAGCGAGTCAATGGGATGAAGAGTCATGACTATCACATATGGATTGAACGGCTTCTTACAGTCATGGTTTGAGGTTATCTTCCCGACCATATGTGGCTAGTGCTTGCAGAGTTAAGCTATTTTTTCGCACCCTTTGTGCTAAGGAGTTATCTCGAAATGTGCTAGCAGAAATGGAAAAAATGGCTCCCGTGTTGCTTTGTAAGCTGGAGAAGATCTTTCCCCCGACTTTTTAATCCGATGGAGCATATGATTTTGCACCTCCCGCATGAGGCAAAAAAGTGTGGACCCGTGCATGGTCGTTGGTTCTATTCAATTGAGAGACAATTAAAGGTTCTTCGAACCAAATGTAAAAACAAGTGCAAAATCGAAGCCTCCATGGCAGAGACATACTGTAGTGAAGAGGTGTCAAACTTCACATCAAAATACTATCTTCGAGACCCTTCCAAGCGTCCACAATCCACCACCTCGTTACAATGCCATCGAAAATGATTGCAATCTCAGCCTATTCGTAGGGCAACTTGGAAGTGCAAGTGGTGGGACTCCTAGGACCTTGAAACATGAAGAGTTCCGCACTATCATATTGTATGTGTTGACCAACCTTTCGAAGTGCAGCCATACTTACGGTAAGTTGATATTGCACTATAGTATTTATAACGAGATAGTCACTAATCTGCATCTAACTCATCTCAAATTTCTTTTGTATAGAGAATTTACTCAACAATTCGCGAGAGAAATAGAGCACCGACTCCTCTAGATGTTGATGCCCTTCTTAAAAAGGGTGCGGGTCGTGGAATGCCGGATTTCATTTCTTGGTTCAAACAAAAGAGCCGAAATGATGCGTCAATGAGTCCCGAGCTGAGACGGATAGCAAATGGATGTGAATATAGGGTAATGTCGTACAACGCCTATGACGTAGATGGATATCGCTTTCACACTAAAAGATACGATGAAAGTCGGCCCAATCGGAGTACAACCAATTTCCAAGTTTGTACGAAAGCCGATGGGGATGATGAAAGGGTTGATGTCGAGGATGATGAAAGAGTTGATGACGAGGACGTCGGAGATGTGGTTTCCAATGCGAAGGACTTAAAATTACTTGAGAATTTATAATTAGGCATTCATGAGGGCATTCCTCCGCCGAGCATGTGCCGAATGTGATCTCGACATGTATCATAGTGATGATCAGTCGGACGATCCAACTAATCCCGATTGGGATGATTATTTCTAATAAATGTAAGCTATTATTATGTCTTAAATAACATATTTTCTTTGTATGCATGTTTCTAATCATGTCTTTTTTTATTTCATATGTGCTAACCATTTTCCGACTTTTTAAATTGCGGGTGACAGAACAAGATGGTGGGCGGTGGGCCGCAGCGACGAGTGCGCGTCCGTTTGGAGACGGATGTCGGACTCGGATGTACCACTCGGGTCCACGCGAGGCTTGGGCCGGGGAAGGGTGGCTCCAAAGGCAGCGGGAGTGGTGGCGGTAAGGCCAAAGGTCGAGTGACTCGGAGTAGGTTTGTAGCACCACCTTCCCCGTCGGAGGCGAGAGGAGGAGGAGGAGGGGGACTTGGAGGAGGGGGAGGGCAGGAGGGTGAGGATGAGGGTGATGGTGAGGATGAGCAGGAGGGGAGCAGGCGGAGCAGCAACCTGCTGTGTGGCTGCGGGGTCCTACGCGACTCCTCGACAGGCCGATACCTGTGTCCACGCGGCCGGTAATTGGACCCGATAATGCCAACGTACGTAACTTATGACTACTTCTTTCATTTGATAATGTGGAAATCTTTATTAATATCAAAACTAATATTTTTTCTTAATCACTTTTCGCAGGAGTTGGAAAGTGATCACCCGAGTAGTCACAACCGCAAGGTGAACCACATCCTCGGTGCTTTGGTCGGGCTGCACTTCACAGGTCAGGACATTGGTGAAAGGAACGAGCCAGCGTGGACTTGGGAGCACTACCGCGTCGCCACGGAGCAAATCGACGCATTCAACGGGTGCTCCGTCAACAAGGCGGATCGAGTGGTGTCGGAATTGTGGGTAAGTCTTTCTCGCTCTACGCTTTTGATTCATTGCATTCAATGTACAATTATGCAATAAATACTAAACACATTATGTCTACATGCAGGAATTCTTCACTTGTGAGCCAGGGTACGAGGAGATGTCTAAGGTTGTGGCTCACAACCGATGTCGTAAGCTCGTGAAGGACATGCACTACGAGGCGTAAGTTCGGTGCGTCATTAACTATTATGGCCATATCCTTCGTAAAAAGATAACCAATGAAGCGGCTAGGTCTGTGAAGCTCACACGGGAGCAATACTTGCAGGTAAATATAGATTTATCTCTGATTTAATGCATTGCTTCATTTGATTTTTTCACATGTCTCTCATCCGTCCCGTGTAGGTGCTCGCGCCGTGGTGTCGTAATGACGATTTGTGCTGGGAACACATAGTGGACAAGTGGTTCTCACCCAAGTGGGAGGAGTTGCACAACGCTGGCTGAGCCCGACGTGCGCTGATGTCTGGTCCATCTCACCACCAAGGCAGCCTTAGCAACGAGGAGTACAGGGCTCGATGGGTATGTAGAGTCATTTCTTTGTTTTATCTCCTAATTATGCATAAATAGTAATGAACTTGTTATTTTTTTTGCAGTCCCGGTCACATGGAGGCGCTGAGTTTCCCGAGTTCGTGGGCTGGGCTATGGCCCACCAGAAAAAGGCTACTCGGGCCACCTACGACCCCGAAAACCCTCCGCCGGCTTACAGCAACCCGTCCGTCTACTCCCGCATCACTGCATATACGGAGGTGGGTAAGAAACTCTATGGCTCGAGTGGGATCCGACCGCCCACCCTATTGATGCTGAGGTGGCCATGAGGGCGGGAGGAGGCAAGAAGCATGGCCGGTTGGTCATAGGCGACGGCACTTGTGGACACGAGTAGTTGCTCCACCCTCTCACGGCTTCGAGCGAGGGATCCAGCCACTCGCCCCGCCTATACGGCCACGCCGGACCGTCACGAGCTGCAAGTGCAGAGACTTGAGGTTATTTCTGCTTCAATAAACAATTATTCAATTTCTAATCACGTATTATCACTGCATTGTAACAATTAAATGAAAACTTTTGTAGGCCGAGCCTACCGAAGAGAGAAGGCAGCGGCAAGAGGAATCGGCGCGACAGCGAGGAGATGTGGCCAACTTGTTTACTTACATTGCTTACATGCAAGCTGAGTTGGCAGCAGGACGACCACCGCCACCGCCTCCAACTATAATCTACTTTGTAACCTTGTTGATTCATTTCAAGAATTAGAGACTTAATAATGAAGAAACATTGTTCCATTTACAATCACTTAGATACTAATATAACCTAGAGAATTACATATTGTAGAAACTTACAATCTTAACTAAAATGTGTATTCTATGGTTTGCATACTTTTCTACTTTTTGCAGAACTTATGGGCGGCATCGAAAGCCTCGGTGAACATGTCACCTACGTTGCCCCCGTAGCAGTTATTCCCACAAGTGCCGCCGTTCGAGCCACCATCCTTCGGCCCACCGCCGTTCGAGCCATCACCCTTCGACCCACATATGTGAAATCATGGTTTGTTGTACTCGTGGACGGCCTATGAACATTATGTGATATTTGTGACGATATTTGTGATGTTATGAGACAAACGGATGATATATGTGTTTTATTTGTGATATATGTGTCGTGCGATGACATGTGCGATGAATTGATGATTATGTGATATATTTATGATGTGTTTGATATATGTGCCGTTTGAAATGTAATTGAGGTGACCGAGGTTAAAAAAAGAAAAAAAGAAAACCTGATGGTCGTTGCCGTGTGCCGGGGCCCGACACACGACAAAGTGACCATACTCGACATTTCAGTTTGGTCACTTTGCCGTGTGTTAGTGAGGGCACACGGTAAAGTGACCATATGTTTGCCGTGTGCTGAACCTCGCGGCACACGGCAAAGTCATTTTTTCACCGTGTGGTGCACCAGTGGCACACGGCAAAGGTCAAAATATTTTGCCGTGTGACACCCGTGCAGCACACGGCAAAGGGAAAATATTTCGCCGTGTGCAGACGACGTGGCACACGGCAAAATATTTTGACGGCGCTGTTATTTTCGCCGTGTGCTGAGCCTGACACACGGCAAACACTTCGCCTTGTGCCAGCGCTATGGCACACGGCGAATACGGTTTTGCCGTCTATGATTGTCGTCGTCGGGCTTTCGCCGTGGGCACCTACGGCAAACAACTTGCCGTATGCGATAGCCTCTTCGCCATGTGCCGCAGGCACATGACAGCTACACCATTTCCGGTAGTGTATAGCGCAACGTAACATTGAAAGGAGTATGCGACTTGAGGTGCAACGTAACATGCTTTATTTTTTATTTTTTGAGGCTGCTCCTGCTCAATTAAGGTGGAACGTAATAGATTCTCCAGCTCAGGACATAGCATCCGCTCCTGCTCAATTACTCCAAAGTCCATCCATCTTGAGCCTGAACTAGTCCTTCATTGCTACTTGGTCAAGAGTCCTGTGGACTCAGGATACTTATCCTCACCCTGGCAAGTCAAAGCCGTGGAGAAATTAGTTCTGGGTGCGATATCAAATCCCCATACAATGCAGAATTGGTCAGATGTATATGGAGGAACTGCTTCCAAAATTCTACGCCCGTTTCTTATTTCTTACGTATAAGAATATTATTGGTAGGTGAGTCTACACATATCTAAAAGGCTAAGTAGGTGCGATGGTGCCACTCCCTGGTTCCTTGTAACTTATGTGCCATGTTCACGATACAAACATGATCTAATATTCCGTTTGGTCTGAATATGGGAATATTCAATGAAGGGTTACTTTCACCATAGACCCTGCTCAAGTAGCTTGCAGATTCATGTACTCTGGACTTCTGGTATATGACAAAAGACTTCGAAATTTGTACATCATCAGACTTCAAGATAGTAAGTAAGCTACTAATTGCATGCTGAAAACGACCTGCAGAATGAAAGTTAGCCGTTCACTAGTCCTCTGCCCCCGCCCCCCCCCCTGTTGTGACTTGTGAGCAGCATGAGCATGCTCAATGCTTCAGCTAAGCGCTATGATGTAAGTTATTGCTGAATTTCTTCCATGCCTATACCAAAAGTATGCTTCTGATTTTGTGAATATTATGTAAACCATGCCCGGTCGAATTCACCAAAATACGAGAAGAGATGATGCAATCATTACGTATGAACTGGTATTCTAGTATACTTTTCTAAGACCAAATCAAAACAAACTGGGTAAAAGGCTAAGCTAGAAGGTCGCACTCCTTAAAGTCAAGACTTTAATTGTACTCTCTTCAAACATCACGGCCTACTTGGAGTTATGACTTATGAGCCATTTCTTTTATAAAAAAAATGTAAAACTATGTGTGCCATTGGGACTAAACAGTACTTTTGTTGTGTGCATGCTGTAATCCTGAAGTCAATCAGGATGCAAAGGATTTTGATCTTCTTTTGATGTGAGAAAGACTATGTCATTGCGGGATGAAAATATGAAGCTTGAGTACTGTGGTCTTTTTATCAGAGAAAAGATCAAGTCCTTGATTCCTGTGTTAAACTATACTTGTTGTAGTTACTGGTTCAAAGTTATTGTTATCTACTTGTCTTAGTCGCCTGGGAGGTTCATCGGTCTCTGTTTGCGGAATCCTCTCTCAAGTATGATGTTACCTGTTTGCCTCAGCTCCCGAGAAAAAGATAGTATATTACTTGTTCAGCCGGACCCCAAGGTCAATTTCCTGGTCCCGTCACTGGATGCCATATGTCAGCGTTTGTGTTGCTGCTAGCTTATTTGAGAGTTAAAATTGAAGACCGTGGTACTCGGTAATCAGTTCATTGTATTTTATTTTCGAAGTTTCAGTCTGGCAAACGGGGGATTACATTTGGCATGGGTAGATATTTGACGAACCAAATCGATTACCCTGAGCAACCTACGTGAGCAGAAATGATATCTCCTGATAGTTGCCCTGCCCAGGCAATCAACTTACTCGGTTTGTAAAATATTGATGTTTCGACAGGAAAAAGAAAAAGAAAAGAACTAATCAAAGTTGCCGGAACGTCATCAAGTAAAAAACGAAGGGAATAAGATGTGTTCGGTTGGAATAAAAAAAGAGAGGTTTTCAGGTCCAAAATAATGACCATTATTTTTTCTCAACTAATAGCCATTAGTTTAAGGGTAGTTTAGTAATTGTACTAAGAAATTAATATTTTTTATCATACAAACTTGTGTTAAATACACTAAAACTTGACTACAAGAATAATGATGATGATTAATCAAATTTAAAAGAAATATTTTATAACATATTCATGTAAAAATTGACTAACTTGCTAGTTATGACGAATTTTTATATTATAATCATATTATTTTGACAATATTACCCTTACTAATGGCCATTAGTTATTAACTTATAAAATTTAATCTACACCGTTAGATCCAACTAATGGCCATTAGTTGAGGGAAAATAATGGCCATTATTTTGGACCTGAAAACACCCCTAAAAAAAATAGCAAAACATGCTTTGACACAGGATCAGGATCCGATGTCTAGGCGTTGCCAATGCAAGTGTTTGATGATGCCTAGGTATTTCAATGCAAGAATTGTTCACGGGAATACATGAGATTGCCTAGATTTTAAGCCGTAGCACATACGTACTTGATATTTTCTCATCAAAGCTGGGTATTCACGGGAATCCCAAGAGTTATGGGAGATCTGCCACTGTGCTTTGATGCCTCGAACAAGTGATAAGTGAAGAGGGTAATACGTTTCGCTGTTTTGTTCTCCCACCGGTTCAACGTAAAACGTAAAGAAGGGACGCTCACACACCCGTAATAGCTGACATGCTCGAGCTCAGACTGTCAGGGTAGCTACCAAACTCGGCCACGCTTATCTCAGGCACGTACTCAAGCCAGACAGCAACTACGACGAGGGTAAAAACCAAACATGCCCTACGTTACAGACCAGGATCTTTTGATGTTTGCGAGGGTTTATTATTACTCTTTCTTTCCTGAGGTTTCGATCCTTTAGCCTGCAGGTTTATTATTATCTTGACCCAGACAAGATAGATTGAACGAACCTAAAAATCAGAATACAGTAAAGCGTCCGTTAGCCTCCCATGCAAGTACGGAGACATCCATATAAACTAGAGCTAGTTAGCGGTAGAGCATGGGTGTTTCATCATTTTCTTATAACAATGCTGCTAGCATCGTCGGAGCCGTTCGCGCAACTGAAGCACAACCACATCGCACAATTTTAAAAGGAGGTTATATTTAATTAGCTATTCGACAATATTCCCTCCTTTTCTAAGTGATAAATAATTTCATTTCGTATTGTTTGACCTTCATAGATGTGTCATGTGCGGCTCGCATTCAATCTGTGTGGGAGATTATAGGTTCTCTTTCACCAAAAATCCTATAGACGCGTTGGCGACCAACCTAGCTAGTCAATTTGGCATTTAGCCTTAGTCCTAGTCCCCAACTAGGGCTAAATCATGTGTCGGCCATTGGATTTATATGGAGGTTCATTGACATTTTTTGGTCCACGCGATTAAATACGACTTTTCCCTCCATATATACCTGTGAAAGGGCGAAGCTAACGTGGACTCGTCGGGCTGAGCTGACCCCGATGACTTCGTGTAGTACGGTCCACGTAACGCATGTGTATGAACGTGTAACCCCGGTAAAATAGATGTGTAGCAACACTGCAGTGACCCCTGTAACTGTAACGCCATGTGTATGGACGTGTCGGCCCGTACTGCTCTCTGAATGCACTGTACTGACCGCTTCTATGTTCAAGCACGCATCGCCGAAGCAAAGCACGCACCAGTTGCCTATAAATACGCGCACTGGCGGCTGCCAGCAACACACACACCTGCTCATCACGAAGAAGTCACCACCACTTGCTCAGTGGCGCTAGAGCTTTAGTTTCTCCTCCCCACTCCAGCCCGGCGCAGCCATGAACCGGCAAGACCAGGTCAAGCTCACGCACACCAAGTTCTCGAGCTGCCGCGGCGTCTCCTTCGAGCCCAAGCCGTCGCCGGGCAGCCCGTTCTCGCTCGACGCGGCGGCAGCTCGTCCCCCGCCAGACGCCGCCGGGCAGTGGGTCTGGCTCCCCGCGGGTTTCAGCCGCGCGTCGTCCAGGATCATTCCTGCCGCGCTGGGCAGGTCACTGAGCCGCGCGAGCACCCACTTCTGCGACCTTGATGAATACGCGAGCACGGAGTACGAGTCCGCCATCGACGAGGAGATGGCTGTTGTCTCCGTGGACGCTCCTCCGGGCAAAAAGCCGAGAGCGCCGGGTTCGGCCGTGCGGTCGAGGCTCGGCGTGATACTGCTGGACCAGGGACTGTTCACGGTTTACAAGCGCCTCTTCGTGCTGTGCATCGTGCTGAACGCCACGGCGCTCGCGCTCGCTGCTACCCGGCACTTCCCTTACGCCAGGGCGCATGCCGCACTCTTCGCCATGGGCAACATCCTGGCGCTCACCCTGTGCCGCTCGGAGGCGATCCTCCGGGTCGTGTTCTGGCTCGCGGTCACGATGTTCGGCCGGCCTTGGGTGCCGGTCCTCGTCAAGACCGGTGCAACGGCAATCCTGCAGTCACTCGGCGGCGTGCACAGCGGTTGCGGCGTGTCGTCGCTGGCGTGGCTGGTGTACGCGCTCGTGCAGGTTCTTCAGAACCGGGACGCGGCGTCACCCGAGATCGTGGGCGTCGCGTCGGCCATCCTCGGTCTGCTGGCGCTCTCGTGCCTGGCCGCGTTCCCGCTGGTGCGCCACCTCCACCACAACGTGTTCGAGCGCACGCACCGGTTCGCGGGCTGGGCCGCCCTGGCTCTGCTCTGGGCCTTCGTCGTGCTCTCCGCTGGCTACGACCCGGCAACACACTCCTACGACAACCTTACCGGCACGCTCCTCGTGAAGCGCCAGGAGCTCTGGCTCGCTGCTGCGATCACCTTCTTCACCTTCCTGCCGTGGCTCACCGTGCGCCGCGTTCCGGTCACGGTCACCGCGCGTTCCACCCACGCGTCCATCATAACCTTCCAGGGTGGCGTGAAAGCCGGCCTCCTCGGCCGCATCAGCCGCTCGCCGTTGTCCGAATGGCACGCCTTCGGCATCATCTCCGACGACGGTGACTCGCACGCCATGCTCGCCGGCGCGGTGGGCGACTTCACCCGCGGCCTCATCTCCGAACCGCCTAATCACCTGTGGGTGCGCGGCGTCCACTTTGCCGGGCTGCCTTACCTCCTCAACATGTACCGCAGCGCGACCATGGTTGCCACGGGCTCTGGAATATGCGTTTTCCTCTCGTTTCTAATGCAGCCGGGCGCAGCGGAACTATCGTTGGTGTGGGTGGCCAAGGGCATCGAGGCAAACTATGGTGAGGAGATTAAGACAGCGGTGTCCAGCAGCAAGCGGCTGCGTGGCCGGGTCATCGTGCACGACACGGCGGTGATGGGCCGTCCTAATGTGGCAGAGCTCGCCGTTGACGCGGCACAACGGTGGGGCGCGGAGGTGGTTGTGGTGACGAGCAACCCGGAGGGAAGTAGGGATGTCGTGACGGGGTGCAGCAAGGCTGGCATCCCGGCGTTCGGCCCAATCTGGGATTCCTGATCTTGGTTTGGGATCAGTTTTGAATCTCTCAACCAAAAATATGTTTTAGGCAGAGGTCACCATATCCAATCCCTTTGCATTCTCAAACAAAAAAAAAATCCCTTTGCTTTACTGCCGAAATTAGTTCAATGTCCTTCACCACCAACCACCAGAAAACAAAACCCAAAGGAGTTGACTAGCATGTATTATGTATTTAGAGCATCTGGTATGTTGTGCCCATGTATGATTGTCATTTGTATATGGCCGGACTATGTAGAATCGAAATTCATTGGTGATTTCAGGTGTGTTTGGTAGGGTTGTGGCCGTGGAAAAAGTTGTTGTGGGTTGTGGCTGTGAAAAAAGCTATTGTAGGTTAGGAGCCATAAGAAAACTGAAAGTTGTTTAGTAAAACACGTGGCTTTTTGAAAACTTACTAGTGAAGCCTACTTGCCATGCATATATAGGTACATATATACATACATAAAAATAAATATATTTGATAGATATATACATAGTTATTCACGATTGTTTATTTTTATCTATGTAATTATATATTTTTATATGCATAATATACTTACTATTTATCTATTTATTTATATCATATTTAATATATATATATATACAAATATATACACATGTATATACATAAATAGATAAATATATATATATATATATATATATATATATATGAATACAAAATATATATCTTATACATATAACATATATATAAGATACACATATAAATAAATATATACGCATATATATCT